>LR994553.1:6242500-7442500 GCA_905187585.1 Cyaniris semiargus
TAATATAATATTTTTTAAATGTTATTTTATCTTATAAGATTACTTTATTCATCAAGCCCCATACGGTCACCGGCGTCCGAGACACAATAGAATCTCTATTGTGTCTCGTTTTCTCACGATCGACGGGTTATTACTGTTGTTTTATCTGATAAGAATGTTATGTGATGAAAATTGTACATGTTTATATTTTTTTCAATAAACGGGCTGCACATGCGTGACAACATCCGATAGACCCCCATAGGCTCTATCGGCACAAATTACAAATATAACACGCACTGTCCCAGTGCAAAAACACATATTTCACTACCACAACCGAGCAGATGCATGACGTGACTCTGCCCCACCAACACTCCGCAACTTGCAGTTCCAAGATTCTCCTGGTGTTTTAGCTCTTCGTCAATCCGCTCTTACTTCTCCGGGAAACCACAAGATACAGTCCACTGCTCCTCCTCCTCCTCCGACGACCACGACCCCGCTGAGCTGTCGTGTCGTCAACAAATATATTTATAAACATACCAGTGGCGAAGGGTGAATATTTTCGGAAGGGAAGCCGGAGTATAAAATCTACAACTACTACTACTTACCAAAATACTCAGCACTGGTGTGTATGTCCGAGTTTCAAGTTTGCTTAACATGTTTTTTGTTTTTTATACGCTTTAGGAACGAAGTTTCCTTCGGACAGCAAATAATAATAATCTGTGAGTGAACAATCTATTTCATTTCTATTATAACGAACGAACGACTATACGTTGACGTCAGTATAACACACAATCCAAATTAATTTATTTCACCACACTTTAACACCAAAACAAATAAAATTCGACAAAACAAAACAAACAAGTTGTTTAAAATTCGCACTATCCGCCATAAATGTCAAACTTAAAAACCAGTAAAATAAAAATGTATTACGCGCGTGTCTAGATTTAATACCGCTAAAGTCATTCTTAATAAAGTCGTATTACAAAAAATCCTACCAAATAAAATGTATGACGCGCCAGCAAAAGTATAATGCCGCTACATTCATTCTTAATTCGAAGCATAACAATTTTACTTCATGACTGATCTTTCTCGCTTGCACCTGTGCGTTGCTAATTAACCTTTCTCTGTAATAAGCCGTAAGGTATCGAGTTATTTCCGAGTATATTCGCGCGTGCTAGAACGAGACAGAACATGACGATCAGTTCACGGGAATGAAAAGGACAGATGCTTTGTATGAAATATTGTTGTATGAAGAAGTAACTCGTAATTTATCGGCTTGCTGCTTGATTCTCTCGGAGATGTTCAGTGCATTCCCTTTTTTTTTTGTAGGCGCTTAGTAAATTCAAACTATTAAAATTTTCAAGTAAATGAAAAATTTATTGCTTATAAAATTTTGTAGGCAATTAGGTAATTCAAAGTTTTTAGTATGTATGTAAAATATTTATTAAATAAAAATGTCGTTGGCCCAAGGGAAGCCGACGGGAATCGGGTTATATGGATACTTCGCCACTGAAACATACCCACATGTAACATGATAAATAAGCAAAGGGAAATATTTTTTCATACCATCATAAAAATAAATCATTTTTCAGTCGCATTATTAGTTACATCATAAAAAAGGTTCAAAAACACTGTTTTATGTTAATATTTTTATTAAATCTACCAAAAGCTCAGTTTCGACGCGTCCACTTCCGAGAACATTAAAATCCCCAACGCTTTTATGTGGCGGTACTAATGTATATCCCGACAGATTGCGTGAACGATCCACTTATTCTGTAACACTACGTAATAGAATACCCAATACGCTATTTGCGTTAAAGGGTTTATCGCAGCTAGGAAATACGGTGTGTTCATGTTTTGTGGGATTATTCCTCGAACACACGTGTAAAGTGTAAAAGCTGGCGTGAGTGAAGGAAATGGGATGGGATACAGGAGGTATTATGTCGTTATCTCAAAATTTTACGTACAAAAATGTTTTTTCGATACGTATTGGAAGTACAATGTCAGTCTTAAAATATAATGGAAATGGTAGACCACGTTTTATCAATCACTAGACGTTCCGCGCGGCTTCGCCTGCGTAAATTAGATATTTCACAGAAAAATTAGTCCACAAAAAAAAGTAGATGATCCTTCACGTGGTCTGCTTCTTATCTGATACAAATAACAGAAAAATTTTTCTAGTAGTTCGTGAGATAAGCCCTTTCAAATAATTTCCCCCGTTTTTTACACATTTTCCTCTATTTCTTCGCTCCTATTAGTCTTAGCGTGACAAAATATAGCCTATAGCCTTTCGTGATAACTGGGCTATCTAACACTGAAATAATTTTTCAAATCGGATCAGTAGTTTCTGAGATTAGCGCGTTCAAATAAGCCCTTTCAAATAATATCCCCCCGTTTTTTCCAAATTTTCCTCTATTTCTTCGTTCCTATTAGTCTAAGCGTGATAAAATATAGCCTATAGCCTTCCTCGATAAATGGACTATCGAACACTAAAAGAATTTTTTAAATCGGACTAGTAGTTCCTGAGATAAGCGCGTTCATACAAACAAACTAACTAACAAACTCTTCCGCTTTATAATATTACTAGACGTTCCGCGCGGCTTCGCCCGCATAAATTAGGTATTTCACAGACAAATCAGTCTACAAAAAATAGCCTATGATCCTTCACGTGGTCTACTTCTTATCTTACCCAAATAACAGAAAAATTGCTCTAGTAGTTCGTGAGATAAGCACATTCAAATAATTTCCCCCGTTTTTTCCACATTTTCTTCTATTTCTTCGCTCCTATTAGTCTTAGCGTGATAAAATATAGCCTATAGCCTTCCTCGATAAATGGGCTATCTATCACTGAAAGAATTTTTCAAATCGGACCAGTAGTTCCTGAGATTAGCGCGTTCAAATAAGCCCTTTCAAATAATATCCCTCCGTTTTTTCCACATTTTCCTCTATTTCTTCGCTCCTATTAGTCTAAGCGTGATAAAATATAGCATATAGACTTCCTCGATAAATGGACTATCTAACAATGAAATAATTTTTCAAATCGGACCAGTGATTAGCGCGTTCAAACAAACAAACAAACAAACAAACAAACTAACAAACTCTTCCGCTTTATAATATTAAAAAGTATAGATAATATAAAAAATATAAATGGGCTATCTAACACTGAAATAATTTTTTGAATCGGACCAGTAGTTCCTGAGATTAGCGCGTTCAAACAAACAAACAAACAAACAAACAAACAAACAAACAAACAAACAAACAAACAAACAAACAAACAAACAAACAAACAAACTAACTAACAAACTCTTCCGCTTTATAATATTAATATATAGACTAGATGACGCCCGCAATTCTGTTTCGCCAAAATTCGTTTATCGCGCGGGAACCGTACATTTTTTCAGGATAAAAACTATCCTATATCCTTTCCCGGGACTCAAAGTATCTCTATGCCAAATCTCAGCAAAATCGGTGCAGCGGTTTGAGCGTGAAGAGGTAACAGATAGACAGACAGACGGACGGACGGACAGACAGACAGACAGACACACTTTCGCATTTATAATATTAGTATGGATATATGGATTAAGACCCCCTTCAGATTAACGAGCTGACCTTATGGTGCACTCATGGGCTGTTCTGTTCAACGTTCATAATTGCTAGTAATTAAACTATGGATAGCTGCACAACCGAGCCCTGATTGACACTCGAATTAGGTGCCGACCAGTAATGACTAATTCGCTAGGTAAGTCAATTTAATCAATTATGCTGCCGTCTGCGATTAAGTTCTAAGGCACACAACCACTGGGATTAGAGCTGAGCCCTAATTTGAGTGCAAGTCACTCGAATAATAGGAACCACAAACTAATTTCGGGTTATTTTTAACAGCATTGTAGAAGGCGATGTTTTGATTGTAATGTTGGCAATTTGTGCAACGATAAATGTTCTAGACACGAATTTATATAAATGGCAGATAATTTGTGTAGTTATATAAACATTGAGTTTCAATTCAGAGAATCGAGAATGCAAATGCGTTCATGAACAAAGGAAATCTCTCGACGCCCAGGATATCTGTTGCTCGATTTTGGTATATCAAGTAAATAAATTCCCGGAAACTATTCTGTGTACATCATATTTTAGTCCCGTGTTTGGCCAAATACCTGGAAACAGCAGCGCCGTCAAAGCCAAAGTCTCAATGAACACCGACTGTCAACTAAACTGAAGCATCAAATATCTATCTATGGACGCTTCACACCACGTCAGTCTGGCCCCGTGCTAAGTACCTGAAGGACTTGTGTTACGGGTACCAAACAACGGAAATTTAATACTTTTATACTTTACATATATTTAAGATTTTTATTATATTATACACATATTTAATACACATCCATGACCCAGGAGCTTTTGAAAACTTTTTGTTCCGTCGGTGGGATTCGAAACCGCGACCCCCGGCTTGAACTACCAACGCGCTCATCCACTGAGCTACAGAGGTCGTATCAAAGCCTTTAGCCTTTAGCTAAGTTACATTCGATAATTTTGACAGCATAGCTAGAATTAAAATTGTATGGAATTTGACAATCGTAAGCCCTATGTAACTTGACGATACGTTATACCAAATCTTCTTTATTTTTTACATCTAACATCGCTGTAGAAATTATGGAATACAATTTGACGGAGTGCCATAGTGTTGTCTGCAATTTTGACTTAGTAGCTTACTCCAGGAATTCTCTTCAGTGAGTAAATAGAATATCAGGTGTGGTTTTGAGGTTCTCGTCTATTTTGTGTTGGATCGCTGCAAATGACTGATAATAATATTATGACGATCGATAGCCACCTCACAGCACATTGAAGCATGGAGCAGTGGCTCTTCAAATTATGAAATAATAATATTATTTCGTTAGATTCTCTAAGCTTGGTGTAGTTTGTCTTGACTCTTGTTCGTTGGTTGCGGGTGCGGAGCTTGAATGTATCCTCACGCTGAATACTGATCAGTGATCAAACATCATAATATAGCGAACATGAGATAGTTGGCCGAGCATCAGCTTAGCTGAAAAATAACCTTAAATTAGGATCTACAATCAAATGACCTTTGCAGTCGGATAAAAAGTTTGTTTTACGGTACCATCTAACAACTTACGTAATTAACATTTCAGAAATCTAAAATGAATAAAACACCCAAAGTTGTTACATTTATTAGAACAGGTATAAAAGCTCAGATACAAGTGTGATGACTTCTTATTATTTACACATTTTATGGTGCACTTCTAATAATATCTTATGGGACAAACGTGCATACATTCTAACTCTTGCCTAAAACGAAATCTTATTTCCACATAGTTGGGTAAAAATAATAGCATGTCATCATAATTCAGTCGATAAATAAAATTCCTACTAAGCTGCAAGCGTCGGGGCTCTACATAGGAGAAATCCCTAAGAGCGGGCCATGTAGTTCTAGTGCGTTGCGGTGTACCGTATCATCGCAATTGAATAACGCATGGTATACCAATAGTAACGGCAACGCTGTTGCAACGCTGTGGTGACGCGATAAAAAATCATAGTAAATTAATAAAATAATTATAATTACAACGTGCAACGTCATATTTATGATAAAATAATAATAGCACCGTCAACCGTAATGTTTAACCGTTGACGGATTGAAGTGGCAGAGAACAGGCTGGTCAATTGGCTAATACATTGTTGTGGCCGCACATCGTTTGGTAGATACGGTAAATCTATTATTATATTTTGTATGTTCAATTCATAGCATTTCTCATATACACAAGTCAATATTACTCTTTCAGCGCTGCTATATTTCAGTGAATTTTATATAAGGAACTCGCACACACGTTAAAGTTATTATCACTTAGTTTTTTTTTTTTTTTTTTTTTTTTAATGTAATAAGGGGGCAAACGAGCAAACGGGTCACCTGATGGAAAGCAACTTCCGTCGACCATGGACACTCGCAGCATCAGAAGAGCTGCAAGTGCGTTGCCGGCCTTTTAAGAGGGAATAGGGTAATAGGGGAGGGTAGGGATGGGAAGGGAAGGGAATAGGGGAGGGTAGGGAAGGGAATAGGGTAGGGGATTGGGCCTCCGGTAAACTCACTCACTCGGCGAAACATAGCGCAAGCGCTGTTTCACGCCGGTTTTCTGTGAGAACGTGGTATTTCTCCGCTCGAGCCGGCCCATTCGTGCCGAAGCAAGGCTCTCCCACGTATAAAAGTTATAGTTTTGTAATTTTGTTATTATTACCTGTACATAAAATGTGAACGACGCAGCTTTGCCGCTGTGGGTCGCTGTGGTCGCCGGATCGTCTCCGCAACGCAATAGAGCGATGTAGCTTCACCCTGTGACATAAGTATGTGGGATCCGCTGCGGCTCAACTAAAAGTATTTATTGATTTTAGTGCCACTTGGTTCAAATTTAAAAAGTACTTATCAAATTGGGAATCTCCAAGTTCTTACGTGGTCAAAATAACTTAGCGGATTTTCGTCATCATAAAGAAAATGGGAGTCGTTTGTTTTATTATTAGTGAATTTTTTCATGAATTGGCTAAGCATATACGTGGTTTAAATTATATATATTATATTTTAGGTGATGTTGTATTTTAGTATAAATAGAATAGGAAGAATCTCTTATCGTCATAATGTTAAATAGATGCAGTTATAACAAGTGTTTACTATGGTAAAAAAATCATATATGTTGCATGGATCTTGTTAAAAACGTTATATTTTTCCCAGGACTAAGAATATCTCATTACATCCAAATTGGTTAAGTGGTTTGAGCATGAAGACTGAAGAGACAGACAGATATACACCTTCACATAATAAACATATCGATAATCTTGCTTTCATAATATTATTATTATGTCTATTTGCAGTAAACAGATGAGGGTATATAGAGGTAATATAATATCTAATTTCGTGTATTCCACCATTACATTTGCGTCGTGGAATTCCAGTCCCGGGCGAGGATTTACGTAACGTAATAATTGTACGAATATTTTCGTGTAAAATCTTTGTTTATTTCCGTAATTTGTTTGTAAGTTATAAGGTCGTAAATTTTCGGAAGCTAACTCGTTCGTGGACTATGTAGAAACGTGTTAATCTTACCTATGTTCATCCATTTTTAGGGTTACGTACCCAAACGGGACCCTATTACTGAGACTTCGATGTCTGTCCGTCTGTCTGTCCGTCTGTCTGTCTGTCTGTCTGTCTGTCTCCAGGCTGTAACTCAATAATCGCTATAGCTAGACCTCTGAAATTTTCACAGATTGTGTATTTCTGTTGCCGCTATAACAACAAATAGTAAAAACAAAATAAAATTAATATTTAAGTGGGGCTCTCATATAACAAACGTTATTTTTTGGTCTTTTTTGCTCGTAATCAATAATAGCAACAGCTAGGCTGTATTGTATGTATAATACGTATGTATGTATGTATTATTTTCATAAAGGCTTTAGTTATATGCGTACTTTATTAATTAATAATAATATATAAATAAAATAAAAATTTAAGGGGGGATTCCATACAAAAACACAAATTTTGGCCTATTTTTTCGTCTATAGCGGTACTAACGGAACCCCCTGTGCGCGAGTCCGACTCGCACTTGGCCGATTTTTTTTATTAAATAGATAAAGCATATTCTCAGAATGCATTCTGAAGCCAAGCAAAGGTCGTGGAAAATTTTTCTTCCCGGAAAATACTTGATCAAAAATGTTTTCACTGATCAATATTATTAGCTATTCTGTGAAGCAGTAAAATGTCTTTGATTAATACAAAGGCAAGGGACAAAACTTTTTACTTGATCCAAGATTAACTTTATTTTAGGCCTGTGGAAGCGTGGTGGCCTTAGAAATAAAAAAAGTAATTTCCTTTTTTAATTTTTTTCTTAATCTATACATATAATAAAATCGTAGAGGTAAAATTTTTGTACATTGAAAATAAACTTAAAAAACCGAGTCAGGGGCATGTTAGAAGTGTAGTAGAACACATCTTAACTGTTTTTGAAATTTTTGTTTCTCTGTCTGTTTGTCTGTTTGTACAGGCTAATCTCTGAATCCGCTGGACCGATTTCAACAAAATTTGGCACGGTGATACCTTATATCCCCGGTCAACATCTTAGATACTTTTTTTAACCGACTTCCAAAAAAGGAGGAGTTAATGTTTACTTTGCTGTTTGTGGTCCAATTGTCAAAATTCTTTTTTTATTGTATAGAAGATTCTAAACCCGAATATCTAATTCCATGTTTACAAAAACGGTGACTTGATTATGATTCTCTCGGGATCCTTAAGGTATCGACGGAACTCATTTACAACAAAAACATTACAGTTATTTTCACTTTTTTTAAGTAAAATTAACATAATATGCTACTAAAAAGTAAGATTTGCACCAAGGCATATCCCAGGGTGTAGGACTTCCGAAGGTTCCGTTGCTGAAGGGAACTCCTGACTCCTTATAGATATTATATTAAATAGGGGTTTTAGAGCATCACCTATGTGCTCGACTGAAGGCAGTACCTATGTTTGAACAAACCACTCATCATGTTCTCTGGGAGAGTTTTTTCTGGCAAGATAAAAGAACTACAATGCTTAGACAACCTACATTGTAAATCTCCCCCATAAGTTATTTGACATTCGCATTGCAACTTTGTGCTGTCTCCGCTTTGAATGGGAAGGGGAATTGGAATTCTTCATACTTCTATTTTCTTCTGATTAATTTCGTTGCGGGTTCCAAACCAGTTTGAGAATGTCCTTCGGGCTCCCTGAGATCATATCAAAGGGTTTTCGTGGTTGGATACCGCTGTCGATCCTGGCGACACAGGAGATACAGCGGTGGGAATGTGTGGTGGTCGTTGGGCCAATGCCCGTAAAGAAAAAAGTATTTATAATGTAGTTTTAAGTAGCGCATAGTATGTCGAGTTGATAAGATTCAGATGTAGGGTAAAGTCCGGGTTCCCTAGAACATTTTTTTTATTACTATTAAGCTAATTTTTCGTGAGTAGCTTTCATTTTGATAAGACGAACAACAATTTCCTCTGCGAAAATTCTCAAAAATGGTAACAGAGATGAAAAGGATTTAATATGTGGATTTGATGGTCCTAAAATATGGATTGGTCTATTTGTAGGACAATGTTACTCCTAAATTATTTAACTGATAACCTATCAATATACAAAAAATCAGCTGGTTAGGGTTCCGTTTTAGGGTTTCGTAGCCAACCAAATTTTGTTGGTTGAAAATTAGCTTTGATATAAATCAAAAAAAAAATTGTTCTAGGGAACCCTGACTATAAGAGCTTTCAATGTTCCTGGGTCTTTAATTTAAATTAAAAATTTCGTGTGTAATATAATGTTAATCCTTATCCAAATAAAATTGTTGTTGATGGGTATTCAATTTTCTAAATCTCGATTGTAACATAGACTAATTTAATAATTTATCTATGATTATAATAACATTCATTCACGCGGACGAAGTTGCGGGCAACAGCTAGTTATATTTTAAAAATCATTGGTGGCTCAGATTTAGGTAAACCAGAAAACGAGCAAACTGCATGCAGGTGGTGCTAACAAATAGTGGTAGCTCATGTGTCAACGTAGTGCCACTATTCTGGAGTTCCAATGGAACCTTAGGGTTGCAAAAGTTGTACTTGTGCCTATTTGGCTGCGGAGTGGCTGCTCGAGGTTTGCAGTGCACGCTTTAGTCCTTGAGCTTGGTGCCTTTGCGAATAATCGGATTAGCTCCAAAGCTCATAACTAGCTAGTTTGTGCTACTTGGGATGATCACCTTAGAAAAAGCGAGCCATAGCCGATTTTTTTTTATGAAATAAGGGGCAGACGAGCAAACGGGTCACCTGATGGAAAGCAACTTCCGTCGCCCATGGACACTCGCAGCATCAGAAGAGCTGCAGGTGCGTTGCCGGCCTTTTAAGAGGGAATAGGGTAATAGGGGAGGGTAGGGATGGGAAGAGAAGGGAATAGGGGAGGGAAGGGAAGGGAATCGGGTAGGGGATTGGACCTCCGGCAAAATAGTGCTTGTCTATAGGCGACAGCTCGCAACACTTTTTATTCACTTCTAATAAAGTTTCCATTTCAAAGCAGACGACATAAAACTTTGTGACTTGCGATCCTAATCCCTAAAATTTCCCACCCGCTTAAAGTCATGGTGACCTTTTGTCGTAAAAACACAATTAATAAGTGTTGTGGCATACCAGTTTTCCGTGTAGCTGTACCAGCAGAAATACAGGAATTTTCACTTGGCAAGTTTTTATGTATTTGTAAATCCTTTATTTGCACATTAAACCAAACATATCTGTATGTTTGGTTTAATGTGCAAATAAAGGATTTACTCTGGTAAATCTTTAGATCTACGTCAACATTTTACAAATAAAGTATTGTGTGGAGTTGATGTATTTCATTCAAAACGATAGGTCGGAGGATGTAAACAATTGAAACGAACCAGCAAAATGCGTAGCACGTATCCCTGTGTCTGACAACTGCATACTGAGTTCAATCTTACTTTGCCAATCAGTGTTCCCCTTTGTAAAATGTTTGTTTTGTGCGTGTTTTTATAACAGACAATTCGCAAATTGTCTACACCAAATAACGTGAAATTTTCCGACGTATGCGAAAGTTTGATTAAATCGAAACGCCGATATTAAAAGATATTTGTGGAACCACTTTCGGATATTATGCCTCGCTTAAACTTTAGTTATTTTAGGAGATTAGTCGCTGCCTTTTAATTTGAAAAATACATTTTTCTCAAGCTGGATCTTCTCAAAGCTTTTACAATACCAACAAGATACAATATAATATTATAGATACATGTAATCATAATTTGCAAACCCCTAGTTATGCTCCTGTCAAAATAATGTTTCCAAATTAATTCATAATATATGCTTCTAAATACATATTAATTCATACAATATAAAGCTTTATTATATAAAAGCTGATTAACTATGATAGATTAACGCACTAGCCGACCCGGTTCGGTTTAAAATTTTGCACGTGTGTTATGTGTATGTAGATGATATGTGTATGAGGCCCATAACTGTCCACTCCTTAACAGTCACGGATAAGGAAAAGGATATGACAGGGCAACATATAGTGGATAGTGTAGGGAAAATAATAGACGCATAAAGGAGGGATTTAAGGTAGAGAGGATCAGAAAAGGGAAGGGGGGAGGAAAGTATTAATAGGATTTAGAGACAAAAACGAAAGAGATAGAGCAAAGAGAAAGATAGAGAAGTGTGGAGGAGAGAAGTTTGAGGTAGAGACAGTAAGATATATTCATCTGACTGATATCTTTTTAAAGTTTTTTTTTTAATTAAAAAAAATGCCGTTTAAAACAAAATAGCTCCTAATCTGTTCATTGTCCCAAATGCATGCAATATTTATTAATTACTAGCTATAACACCCGCAACTTCGTTGTGCTAAAAAAAATTCCGGGATAAATAGTATCCTATGTCCTTTCCCGGGACTCAAAGTATCTCGATACCAAATTTCAGCAAAATCGGTTTATCAGTTTGGGCGTGAAGAGGTTGTAGATAGACAGACAGATATTTTCACACATTATTGAAATAAGGATGCAAAAATTTTGGAATGAGTGAGTAGTGAGTATAGCTCCCATGTAGAGCTTCACAAATTCGCAGGTATTCTAAGTACATAAGGAACTACTGAGAACCTAAGGTTTTATCCATATTGTGATACTAAGTTATGTCTTATCGCTCTGGGATCTGGGTCTAACAGGTAGGCACTTGACTAGGTATATGACCAAAAATACTCAATTATATTCATACTTTAATAATAATCACTACATGTTAGAAAGGGGAGGTACAGCCTGGATTTGCACAGAGAGACGGACAGGCTGAAATATCTTTGTGATCGGATCCCGTTTATGCCCTTTGGATAAGGAACCATAAAAAGGGACAATTATCCATCTTTGTTATTATATTTTTCTGACACGGACGAAGTCGCGGGCAACAGCTAGTAGAAAATAAATTCTTGCAATATTGTTTTCTTAGGTGTTATATTAATTTATAAAATAAAAATATCACCTTTAAAAAAATAGCAACAAAGTTATTTTTAAAGCGTCTGACAAAAGTTTTGCTCATTGAAAAGTCTTACACTTCATGATACTAGTTCAGAAAAATAATCTACAAATTATATATAAATATTAGCCACGACAAAATAAGTAAAGTAAGACTAATTTTAGTCAACTTTGTTACCTGGTACCTGCCCAAGTGTCACACGTAGAGCTCCACAAACACGCAGGTATTTCTAAGTACATGAGGCACTACTAAGAACCTATGGTTTCATCCATCAGAGAGCACTTAAGCAGTTTTTAACAACGAAAATGACTTCATTGTGTATTAACTTCGTGCTATCATTTAAATTGAATTGATTACTTCTTAGAGAAGCAATAAAATATGACACTACAGCCAAAGAAATAAAGTATAACGTACTAGACACACATACAAACACACACACACACACACACACACACAATGAACACTCGTGTATCACGTAGATAAACGGCAGGAACCGTACATTTTTTCAGGATAAAAAGCATCTTATGTCCTTTCCCGGGACTCACTCCATACCAAATTTTAGCAAAATCGATTCAGCGGTTTGGGCGTGAAAAGGCAATAAACAGACAAATAGACAGCTAGACAGACACTTTCATAATTATAATGTTAGTATCGATTTGTATAGATTAAAGAAAAACCTTTGATACAAAAATGTTGTTTAAATGGTTAAGTTAGACAGAGTTCAACTTTATCAAGTTTAAAAATTCAGCAGCACGTAGTGATTCTGAGTGAACTGACGCTACAGAATGGAAAAAGAGGTGATAATTTATTCAGTTACGAATCGTTTCTATGAAAAAGTTGCTAATACTCTCCTGAGACTGGAGTGTTCTTCTGCACAATCTTCTAACGGAATAAATTATTATCACAGTATATTTAATGTTTATTATAATACAAGGTGTAACAAAAATAAATGATCCCACCAAAAACATTTTCATGTCAAAATGTTGCCAAGATGATAATATAATATATATATATATTATATATATAATATATATATAATATATATATATATATAATATATATATATATATAGTTCGTGGTGCCAAAAAGTAGTGAGATCTCATGTAGAGCCAAGTTTCTAACCTTACATACTCATTACTCAGCCCTAAATCTAAAAACTTTAATTTTATACTTAAGTCGCGGCAAAATACTTGATAAAATGTGTCAGCCACAACACAAGAAACGTGTTGACGTTGACTGTGTGACTGTGTATAATGTGTCAGCCGCACGAGAAGAATCTAAAAACTCTACACATTAGTCAAAATCGGTGGCTTGGCCAATTTGTTATTCATCATGCTATGGTCTTTGAACTTAATATATTACTTTTCTGTTGTACTTAATAACTTTTATATTAACCGTAACAAAATGGCCAGACCACCGATTTTGACTAATGTGTAGAGTTTTTAGATTCTTCTCGTGCGACTGACACATTATACACAGTCACACAGTTAACGTCAACACGTTTCTTGTAGAGAGTTGACTGTGAAAACAGCAGCGCTAAGGACCAATTATTATTTTTTCACATTTGTATGGGCAAGCGCGCTAGCGTAACGAGTTTCCCCATACAAAAGTGAAAAAAAACATTTTGGTCTTTCAGCGCTGCTACTTTCACAGTGAACTCTCTAAGGAACAAATAAACACCACATACACACCAAACTCAAACTCAAAATTTTTTAATCGGAATATTTTTTTTCAAATATTTTCTGAACGTTGGTGCTACTGGTGCCTACCACCGGTTCGGGAACTACCACCGGTTCGGCAACCCTAAAGTATTATCACTTAGTTTTGTTACACCCTGTAACAACAACAATAGCTTGATGTTGAGGGTAACAATATTATCCGTTGAACCGACTGTGTGAAGAGGTCACAAATGGATAGACAGACACACTTTCGAATTTATAGTAATAGAATGGACACATATAAACAATAATCCACTTACTAAAACAAATATTTACGCTATCTAAAACTATCCAAAGTCCGCTGTATTTGTCTGTTATGTGTAGTTTCCAACATGGCAGAGAGAGACATGCAGACTTTGTAGAGTTTTTAAGTTTAAGTCACTTTCTAAATTTAATATTAGTAAGGGGGATAGTCAAAAGTATAGCTCATACTTCCAAAAGCTAGCTAAGAAGCTTTCAAATTATTTTTATTACCATTCTAATATTTCATACAAACGCAGCTGTGAGTTGTGACTATTCTAATCACTTTAACATGATTTATATCTTAATAAACTGCAGCTATAATTTTCTTAGCTAGATTGATTTTAATCACCACCCGTAGGCACCATGCCCATATACCATACAAGACAATGATAAATTACGATTAAAATAAGAACAAAATGCTCTATTCATAATATTATTATAGTACGTAATTTTATATTCAGGCTGTATAAAAAATTGTTAATAATACTCCAAATTAAAGTATTCAAAGTTTTAATTTACGTACGTACTTAAAATTATTTAAAAAAAAATTATTTCTATGAAATGTATAAAATTATTAGCTGTCCCGGCAAATGTTGTTTTGCCATATAAAGTATTTCGCCCATATTGTTTTATTGAAGTGACTAAATATGTATGGCACCATGGCAACGTCCATCGCTATCCCGTCGCAGTTCGCACAAACAAAGGTCGCCGTCAGTCTCGAGTTATAATAATTTACTATTATTTATTCAACAAAATATGCACTTATCAATATAAAAAGTAGCCAGTAGCCGATTCTCAGACCTACTGAATATGCATATAAAATTTGGTAAAAATCAGTAAAGCCGTTTCGGAGGAGTACGGTAACTAACATTGTGACACGAGAATTTTATATATAAGATCTACAATTTCAAATATTTCACTTGTACGTATAATAATGTATGTTTTAAATTTAAATCTCGTTGTTCAAAACTGTTCTCTACATTTATTTTGTACGTTTTCTCAACTAAGCCTCAGGAATCGTGCAAGGGTAATATTACATTATTAAAATTATCGAATATCACACGGTTTTTAGCTCACGGAAAGAGGATAGGCAACAGACAGCTTGTTACAAAACTTGCATTCACGAAAATAGCGATTTAGAATATATATAAAAGCACAACTCACATGCAGACAACCTAAATTTTAGTTTGTCTGCCTGTGAGTTCTGCTGTCAGAAACTCCTCAATCCTTATCCCCAAGTAAATGGGAATTCTCAAATAAGAGATACTAATTGTGTCACAAACAGTCTTGAAACTATTCGATAGGCAGGCGGTAAAAAACTTTACCCATGACGCATAACTGCATAAGCTGTGTCTCGTAATAAATATTTCAGATGTTTACAATAATCATGTTACGCGTTTAGATAAAAACAAAACGCAGCGATCCTCCCATGCATAGACCGCACAAGATCACGTATTTTATTAAAAGTTCAGTATAAAGTTAATTTACCTATATATACCGTAGAAACGCGATAATATGTGTATTTTGTCGCACCGCTGGCACCGCTGTTTAGTGGCCTCACAGAATTCTCAAGCGTGATCACGAATGCCTTGCATTTCGTTGCAACACTATTTCCATTGTCATGAAGCTTGTTTTAGTGTACGTAGTAATTATGGAGAATATTGCAATACTTAAAAATTATACATACCATAAGGTGTACAAAAATACATACCCTTTATGAATATAACATTATTAGTATATTTTGTTTTTTTGAATAAGCAATGTTTTGATCGAAAATCGAAGGAATCGAATCGAAGAATATTTGCTTCAACGACATACGAGTAACTCTAGATTATTTGTTCTCGGAGTTTCTATTAGAAAGATCTTTAGATTAATTTAATAATTAATCTTAAAATATTTCTAATAGAAACTCCGAGAATTTAATAATTTAATGATGATCTAAATAAAGATCACTCTTATAGAAACTACGAGATAATCTCTGAATGCACTATAACTTCCATTAACAGAAAATTATTCATTAGAAAAAATTCTATACAACGCGAATTATTCGTATATATTTTTTAAACAAATCATCGCACATAGCGGTCTAATTTGTTAAATTGAAATTCACAATCTAAAATGATATCGCGGCATGATCTCGAATGTGTCAAAAGCAAGCGCAGATATTATCTGTCGTGATTGAGTGTTTTTATTCAAATTCTAATTACAACAAAGCTGTTAAGAGTTCATTAATTAGACTCCATGTTCATTTTTCCGCACCAGAATACTTCCTTAATTGAATTAAGCGATTCCTGTTCGCTGTCACTCGACTGACGAAAACGTGACTTCTCGTGGACTCGAAAAGGACACAGTTTTTTGTAATATAATCGTTTATCTAAGTCACTTCAGATCATGAGAGCTTGTGCTCGTGAGTTGCTTGTGGTTAGGTCTATATAAAAAGTACACATCCTTGAAATTTATCGATGGAATCGATATTTTTTTTGTTTTTTGATTAAAAAAAAATTGTTTGTTTTTTGATTCAAGGCCGACTTTAAACATGACGTTGTAAGTTTGTAACTGGTGCTGACTGCTGAAATGAAATGAAAATGAAAAATGAAATGAAATGCTGACTGACTGACTTTGTATTAACACTTCATTCCCAGACTTGACTAGCACTGCATCATGTAATATATCATCCAATATCGGTATATAAAGATGTTTTAATACATTGGTGTGTTCGCAATTATGTGGTGTCTTTACGTAAGCAGAAAATTCAAAATACCTATACTAGTATTAAAAAATAGACAAAATTTTGTATGAAGATACTTTAAGGCCCCGGAAAGGACATAGCATGATCTAAAATCTTTATAGCAGCGAAATGTACGGTTACATCGCGATAAACTGCACAACAGAGTTGTGGGCAATATCTAGTCAAATATATTTCGTTGGTTCCCGCTGTCTGTCCCAGTTCCCAGAAGTTGCGAATAGGAATATTTGGCTAGCCAATGCCTTTTCATTTCATTCAAGAACATTTATCAACCTCATTTAATTTAAGTAGCTTGTGGTTTCAACTCCCACAATCAATCAATTATAATAAGCAGCTTTAGAAAAATTCATCAAAAAGTACAAAATTTTCTGATCGTAGGCGTCGAAATACCGCTGAGCTCAAAAACTGTTTTTTAACAAGGAGACCCAAAAAATAGAAAACATAATTCCGCACAAAAATTCTGGGTTCCCAAAGGATCAAAAATATGGAAATGCTTAGCTTAACCTAAATCCATTATTAAAGTAATCCGAAATCCGAAACGTATTCTGCTGTGTTTTTTTAATCCGTGCGTTAGGTTACAACTAAGTCTTGGATTATCTCGCTCTGATTGGTAGCAAAAATCTTTTTATGATAAAAAAATACTCTATGTATTTTTTCCAATATGCTACTAAGTGATTAAAGTTTTAAAGCTTGCGGTGTTAGCTGTGGTGTTAATTGCAGTATGAAGTTAGGTAAAATCTAATATATAAAAATAAGTCGGGTTTTCCTTCCTGACGCTATAACTCCAGAACGCACGAACCGATTTCCACGATTTTGCATTCGTTGGAAAGGTCTCAGGCTCCGTGAGGTTATAGAAAAATAAAAATAAAACTTCAAGAGAAAAGCAGAAAAACAGGCAAAACAACGTTTGCCGGGACATCTAGTGTGTTATATAATTAGCATGCCTACAAATATACGCTACGGCTAAGGTTATACTAGATACTCTCAGATGTAAGACTGTAAAAATTAAGATGAAGAAAGCCTTTCACAAAAGCTTAAGATGCTTCCAATTTCCAAACACGTCTTTCTAAAAACATTTAAGGAAAGCTCGTATTATGGTTTTCGGCTTAAAGAGCAAGCAAACCACGAGCGAACGACGGGCGTTTAGTTTTAGTGTTTCAGTTTAGAGAGCCATTTCAAACGTTTGCGCCCGGGTAAACAACTTAAGGTTTTAATTGAAAGTGAAAAATTCGCCATTTGCTTAAGAGCGGGCTGTGCAATTTTGCTGTGTTTTCTAATAAGTTTTACGATCCCGGAAGACGATTGACTCAAATGAAATTGAGATTTATTTAATCATTGTATATTTATCTGATATTTAGCTAACGGAAAACACGATTCACTTATTTTGACTCGATAGTTTTATTTTTCGAAGTTATGAATCTTATTGGGCATTCCAACAAATATCTGTTACACTTATTGAGTTACTATCATTAAATAACTTGCACTTCTACAATCACACACTTTATAAAATAATAGCTAAAGGAAATATTAGTATTGTATTTAGTTTTTAAGTAATCATCAAAAAACAGTTTTGGGACTTACGACCTTTAATTTCGTGCTATAATGCGGGAACCGTTGTTACGCGATATTGTTCACTATTAGCTGCAGCCTAAAGTACATTTCCCGGGAGCACGATTCATGGAATCATTGTATCACGATTGGAGGATAGCGTTGTGTATAGTTTTCACAGCGCGCTCTTAAATCTTAAAGGTTACTACATTAATCTATTAATATATAAAATTCTCGTGTCACAGTATTTGTGCGCGTACTTCTCCAAAACGGCTCAACCGGTTTTAATGAAATTTTGTATATTATGTACATTCGTTAGGCCTGAGAATAGGTTTTTATCTACTTTACACCGATACAAGAAATAATTTATATGGCAAACAACGTTTGCCGGGTCAACTAGTTACCTCTATACTTCTCGCATTTGCGTTTTCATATTTTAGTAAAAAGTTTTTTTTTTTGTATACAAAATATGGTAATAATATTATTACGGATGGTTCAGTACTCTCTATTAAAAATTTAAATAGATTGAAACAGAATCTTCAACAACTAAGAATAAACTGTAATTTAAAAAAAATTGAGTGAATATAATGATTAATTAGCATGCATGTTAGATAATATTATGTAAAATAAATTGCTACTCATACACTTCCATGGGTAATAATTTGAACTAGAGATCGCCCAATGGTCGAAATTCAACCTTAAATTTAATTATCTTCTTCTTTTGGCTCCCCGTTTAAAGTATTGACTATTTTAGGTTTAATAAAAAAAACAACAATCCATTTTTAATTTGACAACAGACTTCAACCATAAACAAAAGAGTATTCGTGATAATTCGTATGTATAGACTTGTCATTCAAAAAGATGGTAGTGTGCACATTGTTGTGTGTGTATTGTTTTATTTGTTAAAAAAATGTATGATAAAAGCATAATTTCAAAATAATATTAGCTCGATGCACTCCTTCACCATATTATAAACTATATAACTGTGCAAAATTTCATTCACCTATGTTTCCTCATTTTTCGTCAAAAGGGATCCAAAGTTTTTCGCTCGCATATTAACATTAAAATTTTCAAACGTCAGATTTTTTTTAGAAAGTTATTTTTGTTTTTTCCCGTATAAGTTTCATATAATTATGCTACTTCTTCTACCTGAGACAGTTTCTAAACCGGCGTGGTGTTAGGTCATGAAGTAGGACAAGTCTAAACATATTTTACTGATAATTCAGTAATAAAACATTTTCATGTTGATAATTATTATCTCATTAAACATTTCGAAAAAATGTTTAAGCTATTAATCTTTAATTCCTTTTTTTATCAATTCTTAATTATCATGTTGACATGCAGGAAACTGCAGACATATAAAATGCAGGCATTAATTGTCGTTGATAAAATAAAATGCTAACCGATTGTAGTATTGACCGATGAAATAACTATCATAATTGAAGACAAGAGTGTAAGGAAGCGGGTAAGTAAAAATTTTGCAAACCTGACGTTTTTTGCATGGCTTTAGGGCCGGGAAAATAATTTCAAATAAAAACATGTGGATTCTGTGTATAGCTAGCTATAGACATATTAGCCAGATGATGAAGTAAGTATAATATACAAGGTTTGTTCAAATTATAAGGAAAAAAATGAGTAATTGCTCTTGTATTGTAAGTACTTGTAAGATGTAAGTTACCCTGTTCATCCACTCATCAATTTTGTTATAAGATAAGATAAATATTCTTTATTGTGCACACATAATATTATAACAATTTAAAGACATTTTTTAAAACACAAGTATAACACAATCGCGGTATGTATGTCTCACGAATGACTGAATAATATTCATATTAAACATTTCAGAAATGAAATAAAGTTTTGGTGAAAAATCATAATTTTATAGAATCTCACGAACATATAAATTTCAGGTGATAAAATATCAGAAAAACAAAGTATTTACAAGGTTACAACTGTTATAATTATAACGGAAGAAACAGTTGTTCGTACAATTTAATTCATAGTTTTATGAATGTTATAACGTGTCATTAATTGAAGTACATATAGATAATAACATACCATAGACATTTCCTAGATTCTTTCACTGTGTAATTTTGTGGTTAATTTAGCTTCTTTGTCTTTTCCAAATGACTGTAGAAAGAAAAAAAAGTTATTTATTAATACAGAAGGTTTATTAGTTATTCTACAAATATAATGCTAAACGGATTAACATAATATAATTATTATTATTATTATCTACATAAAATAATAATAATAATAATAAAACACTTTATTGCTCACAAATTACAAAAAAAAATTACACTAAACACACGCTATTACATAATGTTATGTGGGCAAAGGCGATCTTATTGCTAAAAGCGATTTCTTCCAGACAACCTTTGTGTTAACTGGAGAACTTTAATATTTATAAAATGTACAAAATACCTGAATAGACCACTACACCTAAGAAGGCTCAAATAGTTTTCTCACTGGACGGTGATACTAACTGTTTGAGCCAGTGCCAATTGGAGATCTTGGGTTCCTCTACAACTCTCGCTGCCGCCGGCAATCTTTATTAAATAATTCATACTAATATTAAAAATACGAAAGTGTATATGTTGTTACCCCTTCATGCCCAAGCCGCTGAACCGATTATGTTGAAATTTGCTATGGAGGTACTTTGACTACCGGAAGAGGACATACGATACTTTTTGTCCCGGAAAAATATACGGTCCCCGCGCGATAAACTCATCTATTGTTATATATTACTAGACGTTCCGCAAGGCTTCGCCCGCGTAAATTGGATATTTCACAGACAAATCAGTCAACAAAAAAAAGACTTTGATCCTTCACGTGGTAAGAAGTATTTTATCTGACCCAAATAACAGAAAAATTGAGATAAGCACTTTCAAATAATTTCCCCCGTTTTTTCCACATTTTCTTCTATTTCTGCGCTCCTATAATTAGTCTTAGCGTGATAAAATATAGCCTACAGTCTTCCTCGATAAATGGGCTATCTAACACTGAAAGAATTTTTCAAATCGGACCAGTAGTTCCTGAGATTAGCGCGTTCAAATAAGCCCTTTCAAATAATTTCCCCCCGTTTTTTCCACATTTTCCTCTATTTCTTCGCTCTTATTAGTCTTAGCGTGATAAAATATAGCCTATAGCCTTCCTCGATAAATGGAATATCTAACACTGAAAGAATTTTTCAAATCGGACCAGTAGTTCCTCAGATTAACGCGTTCAAACAAACAAACAAACTAAAAAACTCTTCCGCTTTATAATATTAGTATAGATTTCAACTCATACATATTTTACACAGCGGTAGGCTGTGACGATTGCGGCTAATCTGAGTCCCCGCATATCAGACAACAGCATAACACTGCGTATTATTTAAGTGCATTACCAGAGTAACTACGAGTTTAGCCCTCGAGATTAAATTATAACCACTACACTATATGTAACTACTTGCCTTGATGCATGCGCCGTAATCCAATGAGGCAGCAAATTATGGCATTATTGGCTTGACTTCACGCACACCCCGCTGCGTTCCACGCTCATTTGACCGGAGAAATACCACGTTCTCACAGAAAACCGGCGTGAAACAGCGCTTGCGCTGTGTTTCGCCGAGAGAGTGAGTTTACCGGAGGCCCAATCCCCTACCCTATTCCCTTCCTTTCCCTCCCCTATTCCCTTCTCTTCCCATCCCTACCCTCCCCTATTACCCTATTCCCTCTTAAAAGGCCGGCAACGCACCTGCAGCTCTTCTGATGCTGCGAGTGTCCATGGACGACGGAAGTTGCTTTCCATCAGGTGACCCGTTTGCTCGTTTGCCCCCTTATATCATTAAAAAAAAAAAAATCTATCTCAATCGTCTCATTTTATTTATTTATTTATAATACTTTAATGTGTGAATGAATGTGACCTGTGTTCAGTGTGAAAGTAGAAACGCTGAAAGAGTATTTTTTTTACTTTGGGAAAATTCATGACGCCGGGGCGCTTGCCCATACAAATAATAATAAAAATTGCTCTTTCAGCGCTGCTACTTTCACAGTGAAGAACTATATAAGGGACGAATATTTTTTAAACTCATGCTTTGATAATACAGCAGCAAGCTATAGTTTTCATTTTGGCTACATGCAAAATTATACTTGAATGTCTTTTTCTATTATTTGAAAGGCGTAGAAGCAAACAGCAGTTTTTCAAGTAACACCTTTATTGTTTAATTATAAAATTGACAAGAAAGAATAAAAATCTTTTGAAGTCTTTCCTTACATTGAAACACCTGTCAGCCCCTTTCGGCAATCACACTTAGCACAAAGCTCCAAAAACAAACATTGTACCGTGAGCGTAGTAAACAATGTGTGTTCTCTCACGGTAATTATGTATGGTAATTCTATCCATTTACGTTGAAATGAGATAAACGATTAATCAGCGCGGTGAGGCATTTTAAATATATCCTCTACTAATTACACTAGTAGCTTCAGTGTGAATCGCGACCTTCGATCTACATGACCATGTATGGCAAACTCAACTGAATAGCTCTAAGGGTTTATTGCTTTAAACAATGTCAGATCCTACTTAAGGCTCCGTTACGACAGTGTGTACTAAGCGGCAATATTTTGATATGACACAATCAATCATATAAAGCTATATTGCATAGCATTTATCGCGGGCTTTGACGCCGTGCTCGAATCAAGAAATTCCGTAACTAAAATAAACCTAACACCTGACCGCGTGCTGTTGCGACGTTGCCGTGCATTGTCTAACGACGCGACGTTTCAGTTCGGCAGACTTTGGCACGGTGTTTGTGTGCATGCGACTAGACATAAAAATGCTATGCAATAGCTTTACCGCAGCAGTCCCCGAGTGCCACACGTATTTTATATTTTTATATTGATTTGGATGTTTATAAAAAATATTAACCGACTTCCAAAAAAAGAAGTCCTTCTTCAGAAGATATTTTTTTAGAAGAGTCAGTTCACAACACGTTGCTATGTGATGCGGCGTTGTAATTTAAAAGGGAAGTTTATTACTTACCACCAGATGGACACGTTTCCTTTCCAAAGAGCAAGCGCCGGACTGCAAATTGCCGCTGATTTTCAAGACGTAGACTACATCTTCTTGTATACAAAAAAAAAAAAAGTGAAACCGAATACTGTAGAACCTCCTTTTATTTTAAAGCGGTTAAAATTGTCTTAAGGATGTATATTATATAACATTTATAAATTCAAAGATTTTTGAAGATTCGAAGAATTCTGACCTGAATATAACATCCTGCATCGATTGATACTAAAAAATCAATACCTTACCGACAAGTTATGTGAAATAATTAATTTAAAAATTTCCATTTAACATACGTAACTTTTGCCGGAAGTGTTACAATTTTTGAGAATTCGTCAGAATTGGGAACTTTGTATCAAAGGTGAACGGCTAAAAAACTGCTCATCAATTTCTTTGCACGATTTGCGATTTTTCAAGCCCAAAAAGTGGGTTCACCAGTAATTCTACGGAAATATTTCAAATTGAAATTGATAAAAACTATCCTTCGAAGGGTAAAGGCGATACAGCTGTTAGATTAGACATATTATTCGTTTCATTTTCAATGCGCATGTGCGCTTGTGCGCTTTCGCGCATGCGCAATAATAGAAATTATCATCAATTTCTGTCAGATTTTTGCACATGACACTAACACTGACACTAATTTTTAACTTTGCGCATGCGAAACGAACACAACTATTGTGTTTGTAAAATAGAAGCGGTGGTCAAATTACATCTAAATTTTTTTCAATAATAATTAAATATCGAATAATTCCTTAAAAATATATTATAAATAATCATTATAATTAATAATAAGTGTCTAGGTGTCCAATTTTTTACATATTTAGTACTTTCATAATTTAATTGGATGTATGTTGAATTTGACCTTATAATCCTTAAATGCAATGCTTACGATTCGGTGTCTGCAGACCCTAACACGAATCCCTGAATATATAATGAGCCTTAATCACGTTTGCATAGAGTATAGACAGATGCTTTTAATCAATTTTTTGCTACGCCGTCAATAGTTTGTTATGGTAAACTGACACATCCATAAATGGCTGAGCTGTTGTATATTTTGTATTTAAATGGCCATTAGTAGTCATGACAGCCCATCTTGCCAAGTACTGTCGTTTTATGTATCTTACATTCCTATTCTATTGTAGAAAAATGCTAATTGTATCAGTTCTGCCCCAAAATATACTGTTATACTTCTTGAATAGAACAAACATTGTAGCAGTTTGGAATTCTTCTCAAACTAAAATATAGACGTGTATAACGTCTATAATATTTGGGATAGTTTTGACTTTTGGGCCATTTTGACATAATATTATGATGTATATTTTGACATAGATGTCATATTTTTTGTTGCATAAAGTTTTTTCATGTCAAACCTATGTTTTATTCAAAAAATCTGGCAGACTAAAATAACATTCTGATGTTAATAGTAATCGCAATGTCAAATCAATTAATATGCCAAAGTGTATATAAACTACGTAACATAGTATGCATTTGGATCGTGCAATGTGTATTTAGCTCTGTTTATGTTTTTGTTCTATTACAAGCTGTGGTTTATTGTTATCATGTTTTACCATAGCCGATCACATTTAGTATATTGCAGTTCATATTGTGCTGTGACTGGAAAATCGTCTGTGTTGTTTCTCCCAATACATGATACATCACTAGACAATAATTATTAATCAATGTCGATTTGCTATGCTAATTATTATTATAGTAATGCATTCGATGTGTTTTGAGATGAGACTAAATTACTAAAACTAATTATGTTAAGTAGGTTTGCCAATATACTAATGATATTTTCACATACAATACTTAGATTAGTTTATCATTAAAACGCTTTCCTACTAAAGCCGTTATTATTGGCTCCACCTACCTCTATTTTTAATCTACACCCTTTATAGACTACAGGGCCATGTCGAAAATGGATGGGTCATATTATGAACCACCTGTAGCCCTAGCACGGCGACCAGTAGAAATGCGAAAGTATAGACAAACTGTGGACATAAACTTAAGGTGCCGTTCCGATCTTTACCGCGGCTAATCGCGACCGACAAAAATTCAATTATAATGCCACTTTATGACAGACTAATATATGTCATAAAGTAGGATATTATTTGAATTTTTAGGACTATAGTCTGTCATAAAGTGGCATTTTAATTGAATTTTTCGGAACGAAAAAAAAAAAGGAACGGCACCTTAAGTTTATCTCCACAGTTTGTCTATACTTTCGCATTTCCACTGGTCGCCGTGCTAGGGCTACTGGTGACGTATATATATCCTTTATACGTCATAGTTGTTTTATTAGGGTTCCGTACCCAAAGGGTGAAAACGGGACCCTATTACTAAGACTTCGATGTCTGTCCGTCTGCCTGTCTCCAGGTTGTAACTCAAGAACGGTGATAGCTAGAGATTTGAAATTTTCACAGATTATGTATTTCTGTTGCCGCTATAACAACAAATACTAAAAACAAAATAAAATAAATTTTTAAGGTTCCCATACAACAAACGTGTTTTTTTGCAATTTTTTGCTCGATATCAATGATCGCAACAGGTAGACACCTGAAATATTCACAAAATACTCAATTTTATTTATACTTTAATAATTAATAATAAAAGTGAGGCAGAATGCGGATTTTTTATCTCTGATACTGACATCAATTAACTAGGATGAGGAGGATTTTTCTTAATAAAAATATCCGATGAAACAAATTATTACGTCCTTTTATTTAAATATTTCATTTGACATTAACTGACAGCACCAAAGTCACAGATTACAAAACATTTTGACCATAGATACAGGTTATATTGAAGTTATTTTTTAAACACATTTTACAATTCTTTACAAAAAGTTTAATAAAAGAAATAATTAAGGGGGGCCCCATAAAAAAAACACAATTTTTGCCTATTTTTGCTCTATAATGGTACGGAACTTTGCTTACTCTGCATTAAAATGTATGGCATAATTTTTTCCTAATTTATTTATCTTAATACTATTTAAAACAGGGGAAAAATGTAGAAAATTGCTTTATTTTATAAATCTATGCATATTTAAAATTTCAGTTTTTGTATTTCTCTATAATTTTTTTAGAACAGTTTCTTTGGAACGCCAATACTATATAACAATTATTGTATTTTACAATATCATGTTAAAAATAAAGTTGCCGTACAAAGTCAAATAATTTTACAGCTTTATAAATCAAGTATACCATGAAATTAAGATGATTATTCAAATGAACAATAATTTTTGACTGCATTATTATTAAAATCACCCCCCGGACCACGGAAAGAGAGGGGGTTGTAACCCTCGATTTTTTCCACTTGTCGCATGATTTTGTACGGCGTTACGGAATAATTGATTCAAAGCTCTATTGAAACCGTATGAAACTGATGCCGTACAGAATCAAATGACCAAATTTACCCTGGAAATTGTCAGAAAATCAAAAAAAATACCGACTTTGTGGCGCACCATTTTTTTACGGCACTGCGTGCTTTCCTATTATTTTCATGTATCTATCGATGGTAAAAATGCCGTACAAAAATATATGACCAAAATGTACTCACTCTACCTGCACTTTTGAATTCTCACCAGCACTTAGTTGGACAGCTTACAAGTGTCGGCATAATGCTGAATCTTATTATTTTATGCCCTTATATCGTCCTATATACGTCACCAGCCCATCCATTTTCGACATGGGCCTGTAGTCTATTATACCTTTTATGCTTGATATGTAGGTAATAATTAGCTATGCAGATGGGGCTCTGATGTCGTGGATGACTGACTCTTGATGTTCCCGTGGTTTTGGCAAGGTAGAGCTGCGTCTACTACCATCTCTGCGGCCAGAGCGTGTGTTTGATACCCCGCAGAATGCGGACAAGCATTTCTTGGCAGTAAAGAAGTCTTGAAGATTTTCTTTGCATCGCTAAGTAAGACATTGAATCTTATTAGCATCATATTATATTCTAGATATTCGTATTCAATAAGTTCCCATTATTTCAACGTTCATATAACTCAGGTGAAATTTCTAACGCGCACCTCAAAGTTATTTAATGTTGCCACGTTAAAATTAATTACCACGAAAGTGGGGAGATTGTTGGCGGCGTTCCCTGCTCTTGGCAGCGATCTTGAATATCAATCTGGTTTTATTGCCGTATGTGGAGACCGGAGACGTCTCTAGCTTGGCTCGACGTTTCGTCCGAGCGTTTGCTTGTCGATTGTTAGATAATATTAATGGCATGAGTTTGCTTGAAATTATTTTTGTATGTGCTCGTTCCTCGTGAAAAGGAATTCATACGTATAACGTAACTATTTTGAGCGATGACGAGACTGTGATTCTGGACTGAATGACGCCTAAATTGTTTTCAACACTTACTTTATTCTACTTATATACAACGATAATACTTTACCACTACTTTTTAATAAATACTTTACGGGGTATTTGATTGATAGATTTTATTTCAGGGGTTTTAATTTTTATTTTCACTAAAAGTTGCAAAATTTTTATAACTAAACACATTTCCGTATTTACGAATCGGAAAAGTCAATTCCATTTCTAAAATGGATACAAAAAGGTTTGGAAGCATCCCGGTCAATATGGACCTAGAAATTGAATGATGGTATTTTATCTTCGAAACAATATGTTCTTCATTTTTTGTTTGCCGTTTCTGTTTGCTTCCACCCAATCGCCTTTTCCCAGAAACTAGTTACTATAGGAGTTTGATTGTACTATTATGCTATTATGTATATTGTGCATTTCTATTTTCTACTAATAGTGAACACCGGTGGCACTGGACTTCTTAGTAATTTTGTACCGCACTATGAAGTTCTTTGCCTTGTTTGCACGGGTCTGACTTTATTATTGACTAGAATTCATCAGATGTTTCGTGCGGCTCCGCAAAAAAACTGCCTATGTCCTTGTTCTACTTTATATTTGTGCCGGTCATAAAATCGGTCCACTGATTTGTTAAATAAGCGTGTTCAAATAATAATTTTCCCCACTTTTTCCAAATTTTCCTCTGATTCTTCACTCCTATTAGTCGTTCGACGTACCGTGATGTTATAATATAGCCTAAAGTCTTCCTCGATGAATAGACTATCAAACTCAAAAATAATTTTTCAATTCCACCCATTAGTTGCTGAGATTAACGCGTTCAAACAAACAAAATAACAACCTCTACAGCTTTATCAGGGCGAGCGAAGCGAGCCCTACTATATCCCACAACCAGAGCACTTTTGTCGTACACTTTACGGCAAAACTATCACGCCTATTGATGTGTGCTTTAATATAGTAATTTTATTAATACGTAGATGTGTTATCATCAATCAGTCAAAGTTTGGTTACTATTAAAGTATTAAAAAAATATATTACCGCGCAGAAAAACGACGCGAGCCCTCACAAAGCTCGGCTTTTAGCTACTTATATATAAGTAAAGATTCTAAGAATAAAAAGTTGCGGACCTCTGACATGTCATTGTGATTGCGCCAGCGTGAGTGATATTGTACTACCGGCAGCCGTTTATGACCGGTATGGGGAACCGTTGGCGCAAATTTCGTGAATGTTTATTGCTTTAATAACATGTTTTGGCTTTGAGTGCAAACACTAAATAATAAATTACTGTTGCTGTCTCTCTCCTTGTCAATTATGAAACAAATTACAACGTATCATTTAGGAGACAATAGTTCCTGTTCACTAATTGTTTTGTTTGCTCATGCGTATGTATTTAATTTTGTTCTTTAATTTTAATATTTTTACAGCTCGCAACTCCGTTGCGCCAAAATTCGATTATCGCGCGAGAAACGTACATTAAACTGAACTTAAAATATCTCTCTACCAAATTTCAGCAAAATCGGTTCAGCGGTTTGGAGGTAACGTACAGGCATAACACACTTTCATATTTATAATATTAGTATGGAAGTATGGATGTTTTGCCACTATTTATTTAAAATAAGTACATATTTTATTCTTCAAAGTTACAATATGCACGCTCGAATTCGTCGTTTCTATAAAAATATTGGGTAATTAAGTTTACTATTTAAGTTTTAGCGCATCGTATATGTTACTTCAATAGTAGAATAGAAAACGTAGACTACCTATATATTAAGCTAACGATCACATAGCAAAACATATTATAGCAAATGTAAGCTAGAGTTGGTATTCATATTAATTATTGCGAACCATTTAATCCTGAATCTCGATTTAGGCCACAAATTCTCATTTACCATTACATAGAGAATATATCAAATATAATATGGATGTAGTGTTTAGACTGCGTGTGCTCGACGTTAAGTGTTTAATAGTGCATTGTGCATGGCTGCAGTATACGACGTTACTCAGGAGTCAGGACTCACTAGTAAATTCTGTCAATACTATCTGAGCTAACTAGAACTGATGGAGGTTCCATCTAATTACTAATCTAATATATAAAATTCTAGTGTCACGGTGTGCGTGGTCGAACTCCTCTGAAACGGCTCGACCGAATTCCGTGAATCAGCGAGCATATCGGCTAGGGTGGAGAATCGGACAACATCTACTTTTTTATATTGATAAGTGCATTTATTGAATAAATAATAGTAAATTATTACAACTCGAGACTGACGGCGACCATTGTTTGTGCGACGGGATAGCGATGGACGTTGCCATGGTGCCATACTTATTTAGTCACTTTAATAAAATAATATGGGCGAAATACTTTATATGGAAAAACAACGTTTGCCGGGACAGCTAGTATTATATAAAATTCTCGCTTTACAGTGTTTGTGCGCGAACTCCTCCAAAACGGCTCAACCGATTTTAATGAAATTTTGTATGTACATTCGTTAGGCCTGAGAATAGGATTTTATCTACGTTTTGGCAAAACAACGTTTGCCGGGTTAGCTAGTATTACCATAAATATTTCCCTTTCATATATTTAACCACAATACCCATTTAAGAATAGTTCTAATTTGCTTTTTATTACTTTTGCTTTTGTTTTTTACATTTATATTTCCAAAGGCTAACCCAATAATAATTTAAAGCTATTTTTATTGAGTAAGGCAATCATGGAATTAATCCGTATACTTAATTAATATTATGAATGCGAAAGTGACAGTGTGTCTGTATGCCTGTCTTTTACCTCTTCACGCCCAAACCGCTAAACCGATTTTGCTGAAATTTGGTATGGAGATGCTTTGAGTCCCGGGGAAGGACATAGAATACTTTTCATCCCGAAAAAATGTACGGTACACGCACGATATACGAATTTTGGCGCAACGGAGTTGCGGGCCTCATCTAGTTAGGAATAATTATAATTACATTTATAGTCTGTAACTTGTAAAGTAGTCCTTATAAGTTAAGCCATGTGTGGCAGCCCTGATGACGTCATTATATCTTTCTCTAATGGCGGTTAAACCGAGGCATAATTACGTGCAGCACTCGCTCGCATACATCACGGAAGCGGTTGTAGGAAACGAGCAGGAGTGCCCAACCTTTTGTTCCATTGTTATAAAATAACATGCATGTGACACAAAACACCCCACGACCGATGTGTCAATCATATTTAACAAAAAATCATGACGTGAGTCGTGGTAATATATATATTACGATCGATTAACATGTTTTATTGATAATGTCATGTTGATTTTCTATTGCGATATTTTAAACTTTGCGAGGTTTATAATATAACACAAACATTTTCTTGACAATTTCATGCTTTTTGCCCCTAAAAATAAACATCGATAGAAAAGTAATTCTATGAAATGGTAATATCATAATATGGAAATGATTACTCATGTTTTGTGCTTGTGTAGCGGAGTATGCATAATAATTCAATTAGGTTATATGTGCATGAAGCATAATTAAGATGCATCGCTGGATATATTATTACTCAAGCGGCAGCACTTGATGTAATTTACTAGAAGCACGGTAAACATTGTTTTATTTAAGTCCGTTTTTAAAAATTGAACATATTGAACAGCCGAGTGAGTGAGTTTACCGGAGGCCCAATCCCCTACCCTATTCCCTTCCTTTCCCTCCCCTATTCCCTTCTCTTCCCATCCCTACCCTCCCCTATTCCCTCTTAAAAGGCCGGCAGCGCGCCTGCAGCTCTTCTGATGCTGCGAGTGTCCATGGGCGACGGAAGTTGCTTTCCATCAGGTGACCCGTTTGCTCGTTTGCCCCCTTATTTCATTTTATATATATATATATATATATATATATATATATATATAAATTAATTATTATTCAAATTTAAATAAGCGGAAATTTATTTGGAAATAGCGAAATTAAAGTGTTCTCAATTTAAGTAACACAGCAATTTTTGAATGTCGTTAATTACTATATTAATAGTAAGGCTTTGATCTACTTTGATAATTTTTAAAATGTTAATTTGATGGCATTTTATTGTCCCTGGCCTAGTTAAAGTTAAAAGCACTTACAATTATCAATTCCAGCTAACTGTTTTAGTAAGTTTCACAATAATTGTTTTTATCTCAATCTGAAGATAATCTTCGCTTCGCATTGAGGACAATGCCAATTTACTTAGTTATTATTACTTATGTAGGTAAAATAATGACTGAATAATATTACCTATTATGGAACTCGTGTCATGGTCACCGGTTCAAGGAAACACCGCTGAGAGCTGAGAATACAAACAGTAAAACAACGTTTAAACTTAAAAAGTAAATGCGTTTAAATATTCCGTAGCTTTAAATGGAACTTGTATAGCCACTACCCACAATTTCTAATAGCAGAAGAGCGGATTCACTGTTTGACCGCTCTTCTGCTTTTAGAAATTTACTCGTACAAAATATTTAAAATAGTTATAAAATAACTTGATGATGACTTGAATGCAGGAGGTAAAGCAAAACTGACGTTGAAATCGTGTCAACCCGCTGTCATATGTCACGATATAGCTGTTATAATATATGTGATCGAAGCTGTTATAATATTATGTCTATTTGACGCGAAAGACCCTACTGCTACATAGCCCTATCTAGTGGCAAATAAAATATTAAAAACCCTCATTAGTAATATATTTTCATTGGTTGGAAAAAAAAAGTTTTCTATTGTAAATCCATACTTCCATAATAATAATTTAAATGCCAAAGTGTGTCTGTCTGTCTGTCCGTTTGTCTGTCTGTTACCTCTTGGCGCCCAAACCGCTGAACCGATTTTGCTGGGCATGGGGATACTTTGAGTCCCGAATTCTGTGGTCCCGGGAAAGGACATAGGATACTTTTATCCCGGAAAAATGTACAATTCCCGTGCAATTTAGGAATTTTGGCGTGAAATCTAGTGTTTCATAATATAAAATTACAGTTTTTTCTGAGCCCTATAGGCGAACTTCAAATCTGATAACGAAGGTTTAACTGTCGTTAATAATTCGGTGTAGCTGGCTCTAACTTGAGGAATGGTTAAGGGCATACCTGTCGCTTGTTTTATCAACATAATTTGCAAATCACGTAGATTACATGTGTTATGTGTGAGATATTATGAACTGAGGTGTAATGAATAGCGAACATTTAACTTAATAAATTAAAACATTCAGCTACTGAATCATGGTGATAATAATTATCAATTTTAATATTAATAAAATTTTAATATGAAGGCATTCATCTCTAATAGCTTGTGCGAAGTCATTGAATCCAATAGAGTAGACCCTCGCTAATCCGGCCCCTGGCTGGTCCGGTGTCTCTTTGTAATCTTGTAATCTGACATGCCTATCACTGGTTGATTTAAGTGTAACATAAACATTATTTTGACCAATCTTTATTTAGGTACGTAATGCAAAATTGAAAACTAAACGTCGAGAAATAAAAGCTTAGTACTCGAGGCTACTTTAAGCCCAGCTTATGTACTATGACTTATGAGTATAATATGAGTATCTAGCTTTAGGAAAATTATTAATAGTTTAGATAAAACCTTATCATTTTGATTTGTAATGTATTGTCATGAGTAAAAATGTATGCAGTACTTTATAATCCGACAAATCCGGTAATCCGAGGCCTTGCAAAATGTTGGCCTGATTAACGGGGGTCCACTGTAATTAGTATGATGAATTCGTATAAAATCTTATTAATCTACAAAATTGGTTGAGGTTCACTGGTTAATATTTGTATATAACTAAGTTATTTATTATAATTATTATAGTTTGATTTTTTTTTTATGAAATAAGGGGGCAAACGAGCAAACGGGTCACCTGATGGAAAGCAACTTCCGTCGCCCATGGACACCCGCAGCATCAGAAGAGCTGCAAGTGCGTTGCCGGCCTTTTAAGTGGGAATAGGGTAATAGGGGAGGGTAGGGATGGGAAGGGAAGGGAATAGGGGAGTATAGGGAAGGGAATAGTGTAGGGGATTGGGCCTCCGGTATACTCACTCACTCGGCGAAACACAGCGCAAGCGCGGTTTCACGCCGGTTTTCTGTGAGAATGTCATTTAACAACATTATATACAGTGAAAACCTACCACTTGGTGATGTAAACCTACAAGTAGATACATTTTTGTTTTGTTTCATGAATTCTAAATGTCTGTCTAACTTTTGCAGCTGCACAACAATTGTAAATTATTGTTTTATTTTACTAAAACATAATAATATATTATTAAATCAAGCCCCATACGAGCATATTCCAAGAACATGTTTGTTTTTGTCAAACAAGTTAAGTCGTTGTTGTTCACAAGCTTCGGTTGTCTGTGGCTCGTTTAATACAAACTTAATTTACAGTTGATTTAGATTTATTACACTTGGTACTTCGCGACAAACAACAGCACATTAATCCTAATACGAAAGTATCAAAAGTTGTGTGTTGTTGTGAGTTTGCTCACCGTCGTTAACTATGAGTAATGAATGGTACGACTTGACAAACCGTTCAAGTGGAACACTGCATTTTCTGTTTTGCTGTTAATTGATAATGTAACACAGCACTACAAGGCTCTTTTGGTTCGCGGTCAAAATCGGAACTGATATAGTGAGTTAACTTACTAAAAAAATTAAAACCAAGGAAATTTTATGAGCCCTAGTATTTAGCATGGCATCAGCTGGTGTGAACGGCTGAAACAATGTTGATGAAATTTGGCGAAGATGAAAAGTAGACGACGAGAAAGGACATATTACACTATTTTATACCGCCGAAAAATGTATGGTTTTTAGGTAATTTAAATGCTGAAGTCACAGGGAACAGATAATGACGTATACTGCACACATTATATTGGTACTGAAGATCTCTTTCTTGATTCTCTTTATTTATCGCATGTTGTTTGTATGAAATTGAAAAGTTGAGAGAGCTTTACGCACACGTGCTACTCCTTCCCAAACTTCACCTACTGCTTATACGAAATTAATTTTATACAAAATCAAACAAGATAATTAAGAAGGGTTTCCTTTGAGAAAATTGGTACACAAGGGTTACTAATTAAAACATTTATTAACGTTAAAACACTTATCGACAGCTATGTCGTAGTAGTGTTGTGAGACGATATGAAATTTGTTTGTACCGGTAACTTTTGTTAAGCTTTTTTTTCTTATAAGTTGACCCGGTGAACTTTGATCACTTCCCTCCTAACATAAACCTTCCCTGGACATCCACGGCTATTTCAAGACTAAAATTAGCTAAATCGGTTTAGCCGTTCTCGAGTTGTAGCGATACTAAAAAAAAATAAAATTCTTTTTAACACGCTTTTATTAGCTTCACTTGTAAATATGTAAGAAAATCTTGGAATCTTAATTTGACCCACTTTTCGATTAGGATGAAATTTTGCACACGCTCTGAGTTCTAATGACAATACATGACTAGCTAAGAAACGTCATTACAAATCCAATATGGCGGCCTCCCCAAGATGGCGGACAGGCTATTTGATATGCACTACTATGATATGGGTAATGGGTATCAAATGAAAGGATTTGCTGTCAGGAATACGAAAAAAATTGTCAATACTCAAAAAGTATTATTCCATTACTTGCACATAACAAAATTTGAATAATATATTGTCAAGATCACAAAAATAAAAAATGAAATAAGTTACAATCACAGTAAAATACTCACGTGGCTGCCCCCCTTCTACCAGTTAACGGTTGTTTCTAGAAATGTGAAAAAATTCACGGGAGTAGGAAATATGCTGAATTTAAAAGGAAAACTATCACGGCTAGGAAGACTTCAAAAGTTGTTGAGTAATAGTCGATCCACTAAAAAAATGTATTCGGCGAAGTATAAAGGAACTTTTCGTTCAAATTCCTTTGAACGGAACTGAGATGATGTTGTTAGTAGTGTAAAACACGATATAAATGTATATTCATTGATCATACAAAAATTATCAAAAACTAGCGGCTCTACGGAACCCTATATTGCACGTGGCCCGACACGCACTTGGCCGGTTTTTTTAACTATTAAATTATTTATTTATATAGATAATATGAGATTTTTAAGTTCATGACAAATGACAGCCGACAACTATTTAACACGAAAAACCTTATGGATCTAATATTATGGTTTCTTCAGGTGGTAGGTGGTAGGTAGGTAAGTGTAAAGAAATTAAAAAAACCAGGCGGTCGTGTTTCTCCGTGAGGCAAATCAAATATCGAATACCCTTGTCGATTTTATTATTCTGACCAAATTTATTTTTATTTTGTATAGCTTTTATCGCGAGCTTTGAGCGCATCGATCGAATCAAGATATTCCGTAACGAGAAAAACCTAACATCTCCCCGACTTCGACTGACACAGAGGTACGGCGGCGCGGCGTTGCCAGACTTTGGCACGGTGTTTGTGTGTGTGCGACTAGACATATGCGAATTATAATTGCATGTTGATAAAAAATATATAAAAGAGCGTCCGTGGCCTAATGGGTAGACCTTTGCTTCGCACTCGTAGAGGGCGCAGGTTCGATCCCGGGTGGAGGCGTGTACCAATGAGACATTTTTTGATCTCAAGTACATAATACGGACGCTCATACGGTGAAGGAAAACATCGTGAGGAAACCCGCACATAGTTGGTCCCAGACGTATTGACTAGTTCTTTCCTCTGGACTAGGCCGACTATGTTGCGAGAATGCCGTATGTGCTTGGGCAACCATACGGACATTTAAATGTTGTCCCAGGCACTACAGTATTTGAGGAGTGGTTACTTCGCTCTGAAAACACTGTATAAATCATCCACAATGGATGCAAAGGCCTAGTTTTTTTTTTCTGATAAAAAATGCCATGCAATAGCTTTACCACGGCAGTCCCCGAGTGCCGAACGTATTTTTTATTAGTAAATACCATATTTCGGTCTACCATTGAGGTCGAGAGCTTTAAACCACCAGCCCACGTTGGCGTAATATAAGGCTCGATAGGAAGCATTGCCTAATTTAATTATGTTCTCAACACCTTCCTACATGTCGCTCTAAATAGAACAATCTGTCAGCGACGCTTTGTTCCTCTACTCGTATTGTGCTATTAATGTGAAGCAGTTTACCGGCTCTGGGCGGAGCCTACATTGTAACACGCTGCCGGGATGACTAAACGGTATTTCAGAATTATATTAGTGAGTTATTCATATTACAACTGGAATCTATATTTAGAACCAACTTTTGCCCGCAAGTCATGGTGTCAGCACCATGTGATATAGTCCTGTAATTTTTTGCACACACACACACAATCTTTCGCCCTTATAATATTGATAACGCCCGCAACTCCGTTGCGCCAAAATTCGTTTATCGCGCGGGAACCGTACATTTTTCCGGGATAAAAAGTATCCTATGTCCTCTCCGGGACCCAAATTGTATCTCTGTACCAAACAGCGAAATCGGTTCAGCGGTTTGGACGGGAAGAGGCAACAGACAGACAGACAGACAGATACACTTTCGCATTTATAATATTAGTATGGAAGTATGGATATGGATTAAATACATATAATTTTTGTAATGAAAACACTTGCTACGTACGGTACCTAATGTTTTACTAGGAGCTGAAAAAACAGCGGCAAAACATGCAATGCAACTCTTATATTAAACAACTGTATGATATCTATACATATAATAAAATCGTAGAGGTAAAATTTTTGTACATTGAAAATAAACCTGAAAAAACGAGTCAGGGGCATGTTAGAAGTGTAATAGAACACATCTCAACTGTTTTTGAAATTTTTGTTTCTCTGTCTGTTTGTCTGTTTGTCTGTTTGTCTGTTTGTCTGTTTGTACAGGCTAATCTCTGAATCCGCTGGAGCGATTTCAATGAAATTTGGCATGGTGATACCTTACATCCCTGGTCAACATCTTAGATACTTTTTTTTAACCGACTTCCTAGAAAGGAGGAGTAAATGTTTACTTTGCTGTTTGTGGTCCGATTGTCAAAATTCATTTTTTGGTGTATAGATTGTAAACCCGAATTTGATACCATGATTAGAAAAAAGGTAATTTTTCACTTCTTTTAAGTAAAATTAACATAATAATATGCTACCAAAAAGTAAGATTCAAACCAAGTCATATCCTAGGGTACCTATAGGGCTTCGGAAGGTTCCGTTGCTGAACGGAACTCCTGAACCCTTATATTTTTTTAAAATACTGGAAGCACATGCCATAATATTACCACCATCATTACACCACCCATAACCACATTATGATGCTTTTGTTGTTGTTTTTTTTTTTTTTTTGTAAGTATTATTTTGCATTGAAAGGATCAGAATCGAAATTGATAATTATTTCGCCGTTTCTGTGCCGATTTGTAGATTTTTTACTTTAAGGGATATAATTTGTATTTGATGCTATGGTCGCGAAGGTGAAAATTTCCTAATGAGATCTATGAGTAATGGAATTGAAGAAACTCCTCTTAATTTACAACGACACTCAAAGTGTTTATCAATTCCAGCAAAGGTCGACATATTTATAACTTTTCCCTAATATTCATGAACGATTAACCAAACACTGGACGGATATTATTGACCACTGCGTATCTCAATTCCTTAACGGCCATGGAATTTTAAAGTCAAACTTTACGGATCTAAATTAGTAGATAGCATCACCTATGTGCTCGACTGAAGGCAGTAGGTATGTTTGAACAAACCACTCTCATCATGTTCTCTGGGAGAGTTTTTTTCTGGCAAGACGAAAGAACTACAATGCTAGACAACCTACATTGTAAATCTGATTTCGCATACTACGGTGATTGATATTGGGACAGTGCTAGGAACTTACGTGCCTACAAGCGTTTTTATCACAATTAATATTGGCAACAGTCTAACACAGCAAGTTCCAATATTAATTTAGCTATTATAGCTTAGTAGTCACAATTATTACAGTTTATATTCATGGTGCTCCTCCTTCAGTGATTTGACATTCGGTCACTGCAACTTTGTGCTATCTCAGCTTTTAATGGGAAGGGGAATTAGAATTCTTCATACTTCTATTTTCTTCTGATTAATTTCTTTGCGGGTCCCAAACCAGTTTGAGCATGTCCTTCGGGCTCCCTAAGATCATAATATCAAATTTTAGGGAAACATCACGATTCCTGACCTACAAGAGCAAAAGGTATATATCAATATACACATACACAATACAATTTTGACGACCTCTGTGGCTCAGTTGGTGGGCTGTTGGTAGCTCAAGCCGGGGGTCGCGGGTTCGAATCCCGCCGACGGAACAAAAAGTTTTCAAAGTTCCTGGGTCATGGATGTGTATTAAATATGTGTATAATATAATAAAAATCTTAAATATGTGTATAGTATCAAAGTATTAAATATATTTCCGTTGTCTGGTACCTGTAACACAAGTCCATCAGGTACTTACCACGGGGCCAGACTGACGTGGTGTGAAGCGTCCTTTAAAAAAAAATACAGAGTGTAACAAAACTAAGTGATAACACTTGCAGAATACCAGTGCAGCGAGCTAGCTTGCTGCGTATATGCGTATAGCTGAGCTTGGGCCAATTTTGACATCACACAATATTATGAAAAATATGTTGTTTATGTTAATGTTACTACTTTTGTATTATTCTTTTGTTTTATACATATACAGTGTTATGTAGTGACAAAATAAAAATATTCTAATTCTTATTCTTACTTTAGGGCAGCGGTCAGCAACAGGCGGACCGCGGTCCGTTTGCGGACCGCGAAAGGTCGAATCTCGGACCGCGAAATATTGTAATGTATTTTATACCAAGTATCAATTAATACATAGATAAGGTAAACGTATGCCTTTATTAATTAAAAATATTATTTTTAAGCTACATAGGACAAGTGTGTTTTTTTCTGGACCTCGTTAAAATTTTCCCACAGTATCCGGACCCCACCTAAAACTACTTGCCGACCCCTGCTTTAGGGTGTGTATGAGTCCCGTGTATAGAATTCACTGTAAAAGTAACAGCGCTGAAAGAGAATTTTTTTTCAACTTTTGTATGGGAAAACTCGTATAGCCGAGGCGCTTCTCCGTATAAATGGCAAAAAAAATTTTTTGTCTTTCAGCGCTTCTACTTTCACAGTTAAATCTCTACAAGGAACACATACACACCCTAAAGTAGTATCACTAAGTTTTGTTACACCCTGTATAGAGTTATAGACGCAAGTAACATAAATTAATATCTTAATAATATACAATTACTGATTATTGATGTTTAGGCGCTACTTTAGAGCATAACATACAGTCCTTAACATTATGAAGTCGAAAGTTTGTGAGTGTGTATGTTTACTACTTTTTAACGCTATAAAACTACTAAAAGCATCAATAAAACCTGTTTCCGTAACAAAATAAATGTATTTAAAACTGACAAACTCTTAATCGAATATTAATTGCTATACCTTCCTCAATTTGAAAATGACAACAACTTTTAAACTGTTTAGAGTTCGTTCATCAATTAAAACTGTTTTTTTATTCATAAGTCATTTATTATCATACCATATTACATTATTATACTTAGTCCATATTCACCAACGTCTGTTAGTGCTAACAGCTTGTTAAAATGTCATGGCTTCTCTTTCATTCATATGAAAAAAGAAAGAGGTAACGTGATACTAATTCGTATGTTAACTTTAACAGTTTTTAGTTAATACTTATGGTTACATAAAAATGAAAGAGGAAGAAAAAGTTATGGTGCTCCCACACCGCCGTTAGAAATGTTAAAAAATGTTTTCATGTTAGAAAATGTTTAGTAAACGTAAGTTAACAAAAGCGAACTCTACATGGGGGACCCATACACATTACACACCCTAAAGTATTATCACTTAGTTTTGTTACATCCTGTATAAATCGCATGCTAAAATTATCAATGGGTATTAATAAGACGCTCCCCTTACGGAGATGCCGTAATTTACCGTTTTTAGAGCGTTACTAACTCATAATTTGAAAGCTACAAAATTATAATAAAAATACAACAATAATCTTCAGTATATTATGAACGTTCATTTCATAGTTATTAATTTCCTATTTTTTTTTATACTCATGATATATATAGCTCCCAAAGTAATACCAATTTATTTAAATTCAAGCATACATTCACTATCTCCCTAGTATTTTTTTTTTGAGGGTAGGTGCCAAACAGTGAACACGCAATTTTGCATCCTCTTTTAAATTAATTATTATTTTATTGAATATAAATCTAATTTTATGACAATTTACGAACCTCTTTAATGTACACATTACCGGCACTAAATTCCTTTATAAATTTCGGTAATTCACTGCTAAATTATGGAGTCTGTTAAGGAGACACTTAACTCTCTGTCTGAAGCCTTCCACAAGACTATGGATTCCTTCCAAGCTGAACTACAGAAAGCATCGGCAATATTACAGATCTCTCCAGCCCTTCCAGAAGATTTTCAATCATTCAGGACATTCATATTTTCTGCCTTGAGTACCATTCAGCAGCAAATACTGTTTCTCGGGAGGGAAGCTGAGCGCCAAGAATTATATAGGCGCCGTAAGATGCTTCTTTTTCATGGAGTGCCAGAAGAGAAGACAGAAGATGTAAGTGCTAAGGCCGTTGACCTCATCAGCACCAAACTTCAGGTACCGAATTTTGATAGTTCCTGCATTAGTCAATGCCATCGGTTGGGACGTATGAGTAGTAAACCCAGGCCCGTACTAATAAAATTCTCAAATAAGGCTGTTCGTGATCGGGTTTGGTTTTCCAAAACAAAGCTGAAGAGTTACCACGATCTGATATATGCGTCTCTTTGCATCTGCCCTCCCAAGCGTAAATCAAAAATAGTCAATTGCAACGTAACTTTTCAAAGATTAATCTGGTAAAGCTACAGGAGGATGCTCTGCATGTAGACTGGTCCTCAATTCTAGCAGCTCAATCTGTAGATGAGCAAGTGGCCTTATTGAATAGCGCTATAATACGGTTGTATGATACTCACGCTCCATTTCAGCCCATTAATATTCGGCATCGTCCAGCGCCTTGGCTTACTGAGGAGATTCGATCTTTGCAGCAAAAAAGAAATAACGCAAGACTTAAATTTCGTAAGGTGCCGACTGATGCGAATAAGGAAACATATCGTCTCATACGTAACCGATGCAACAAGGCATGCAGGGATGCTCGGCGGCGTTATTACCATAAAGCGGTTATTGAAGAAAAAGACCCATCACGCGTTTGGCGTTTGCTAAGGTCACTTGGTATTGGTAAAAATATCACAAGCTCTCCACTCAACAACCTGGATCTTGACGCAGCTATTCATCATTTTTCATCCCCTCCATCCTTTGACAGCGCAACAAAGAGCGATACGCTTAGGTCATTATCTAATACGCCAGCCCACGATGTCACCTTCAATGAAGTCACCGTAGACGATACAAAGCGTGCGATTATGTCTATTAACTCTGATGCCGCTGGTTGTGATAGCATATGACGAAAAATGATTATTCCAATCGTTGATTCCTTAATTTTTCCTATAACCTATATCTTTAATACCTCCATCCGTACTTGCACGTTTCCTACTATGTGGAAGGATGCAGATATTATACTAATTCCAAAAAAGTCTAACCCTTCCGGTTATACTGACTTTGTCCTATATCCATCCTTCACTTCCTATCCAAAGTTTTCGAGCGTTTAATTTACCTTCAACTTAACCGTTTCCTATGTACTAACAATCTCCTTAATACCTATCAATCAGGTTTTCGTTCAGGTCATAGCACAACCACGGCCTTATTAAATATCTCAGAGGACATACGCAACAATATGGATAAACGTCTATTAACCATCCTAACCCTTCTTGATTTTACAAATGCTTTTGGAACAGTTGACGTTGACATACTACTTGCCACTTTAACAATTCTAAACGTTTCTTCTTGCGTAGTGAAATGGTTCGACAGCTATCTAAAGGGCCGCAGACAGCGAATTCGCAGCGATGGTAGCTTTTCTGCATGGATTGAACTTCTTGCTGGTATACCTCAGGGAGGCGTACTCTCTCCCTTATTATTCGCTATTTTTATTAATTCCATCAGTAGCCACCTAACATCATCCTATCATCTTTATGCTGACGACCTCCAAGTATACACGCACTCTCTCATCGAGAATCTGAAAGAGGCAGTTGAACGCGTCAACAAAGACCTCCTCTACTTAGTCAGCTGGTGCAAGTCATTTGGCATAAGTGTTAATCCTAGCAAGAGCCAAGCTATTATTATTGGTTGCTCAAAGCTTCGTTACCGAATAATTTGGCAGGAACTCCCTCGATTGACCTTTGATGGCACCCCGATTCCTTTTGTAGACAGCGTCAAGATAACAGCGTAATATCCTGTTTGACCCTTCCACACCTTTGTATTTAAAAAATCGCTTTAACTTCCTACGTGACACCCACCAATTATCATTACGCTCTTCCAGCAATCTGACTCTTGAGATCCCCTCACATTCCTCTTCCCTATTTTCCAAATCCTTTACTGTTCGTGCTGCAGTACTTTGGAACTCACTGCCACTGGAAATTCGTCGCGCTAATTTGATTAATATTTTTAAAAATAAGTTAAGACGTCATTTCCTAAATAAGCCTTAAAGTTGTTTCTTTAATATTGTTTAAGTTAAATGTTACCTGGTTTGTACACCTACACAATCCTCAATCTCTAATAATAGACAATTTGATAAACAAAAGGTTAACTGGAAGAGATTGCTTATTAGCAATAAGTTAGCCTTTTGTGCATCATTATACAATCATTATGTTGTTTATGTAAAATTGTTTTTATTTTGTATTTTTTGGTGTGCAATAAAGTGTTTTTGTATTGTATTTTATTGTATTTACAAATTACGGTTATTTAAAACACGCCAATAGATCGAAAATTTCATTAACTACATACTGGACGTTTGAATTTTTTTAGGTCAATTTTGAACTAAGATAAGTAAAAAAATACGATTTTGGCGCGATCTCGGCAACGCGGCAAATATATGGTTAAGGTCGTTTGCTCAGGGGATGGCCTTAAGATGAGTCGTCTGATTGTTATGTATATTTAATGTTAAAGCTTGACCTTTAGTGAACAAAAGGCTTTGTCCGCATTGTCCGAGCTTCGATCCGCTTCTGAGTAATCTAATTTTAAGCTTTTCATAGTTATCTTTACAAGAAGCAGTTGCTTTAAAAAATATTTTCATAGGATCTCTGATAAAGCGTATTGGATTCCTAAATATTTGCGTTCAATGAAAGTCAAAAATAACTGATGAAAAACCTTTTTGAACTGAAATGTTGTTATTATCGTCTTGATTTAAATTTATAAATATTCTCAATAAATGATTCATCTAATTCAAACGCGAGTTTCGCTAGTTTTTTTCTTTTTAATTTCCAATTCTCTTTAATTTACTTTAATTTCCGATTCGGTGGTTAGTCAATTAATAGGACAATTCTGAAAATATTTGATATGTTCATGAATAAAACAATAATTTTTATTTTAAAATAAACGAGAAGATTAAAAGAGTGTGTATGACATGTAATATCTACAAGATACTGATATAAACAAATGATCACATCATGTGAAAACTGATACTTGGAGCTTTTCCCAATAGTCCAGTAGAGTTAGTTCAGCCACGTATGAAAACCTGAAATTAATTATTATAGTCAGAATTTTTTTTGCACCAATGTTTAGGAGGAATCGTGAATAGCTTAAATTCAAAAACTTGACCAAATCCGACTGGTGCGTTAGCCGCCATATTGGTTTGAATGTCAAATCTTTTTTTAGACACAACTCCTTTATTTTTAACCGACTTCAAAAAAGGAGGCTATCAATTCGACGCCTATGTATGTAATATTTCCAGAACTGCCCAGTTTTTGTATATGTTAGTCTATTTCAGTGTCTGAACAAATGTGCCAACTTTCAGAAGTGTATGTATGTATGTAGATATGTATGTATGTATGTTTTTATATTTGTGTTCGCATATTTCCGGAACTACAAGTTCGATTTAAGTAATTCTTTTTTTGTTGTACTAGGTATTGTTCAATTTGGGGAACACTACAAGTTTCATCAAAATCGGTTCAGTAGTTTTTGAGATAAGGCAATTTTAATTCTCAATTACGTACAATTTTGAAGTCGGTTTTATCTTTTTAATTTATTTTTTTATGAAAATGATTAGGACGAAAGAAGTCGCAAATTTGATTGTCTACATTTTAAGTTCTTATAATTTTCATTGTAAAATCAGTATTTACGGAAATAACTGCAAAAAACAAGTCATAATTTCGCCTCTATCTCAATTATTATCGAATTTAGCGCAAATAATTGTAAAAACAAAGTTGTAGATGATAGATCGTTTCCTACAAATTTGATCCTTATGATTTTTTTCAGAAATCAAAATTTTAGCTCCTACACCTATAGTAAATGTACCGGGACCTAAGCGACTGGATAAAACTTAATATTTAGAATTAGACCCTATAACAACTACGGCGCTACCTACACCTGAATCATTATTAAAAATTGGCCAAGAGCGAGTCGGACTCGCCCACGAAGGGTTCCGTACCATTGTAAAGCAAAGATAAGCAAAACTTTGCGTTTTTTGTATGGGAGCCTAAATATTTATTATATTTAAATATTATTAACCATTAAAGAACAAATACAATTAAATATTTTATGCGCATTTTAATTGTCTTAGTGCTGCTATTTTTATATAAAGCAAAAAAGGCCACTAAAATCCTGTTTTTTTATATTGGAGCCCCATCAAATATTAAATTTAATATGTTTTTAGTATTTGTTGTTATAGCGGGAAACGAAATACATAATTTCAAATCTCTACCTATCACCGTTCTTGAAGACAGACAGACGGACAGACAGCGAATTTTTCATTTTTAATTGTGGTTAATTTAATGATCCACAAGTTTATTTCTGTATATTATTATTATTTTTTTCTGTATTTGACAATAATCGCGTAACAGGTCGAACAGGTGAAATTATACTTTGACTTGATTTTTGCAGTTACTTCCGTAAATATTGATTTTACAATAAAAATTATAAGGACTAAAGTTGTAGAAAATCAAATTTGCGACAGTTTTGATCTTTATCATTTTCTTAAAAAAATTAAAAACAAAGGAGATATGGCTAAGAAAAAGATTTGACCTTCAAACCAATATGGTGGCTAACGCACCCCTCGGATTTGGTAGAGTTTATGAATTTAAACTATTTATGACCCCCTCTAAATTCTGGCGCAAAAAAAACTGACTATATTTATTTTCAGAAAAATCTAACCCGACTGCAGTAGTAGGTACAAGGTATATTTTAAATCGAAAGTAGGTATAACTCTTACAAATAATAATTTTCTACCGTTATCGTCACATCAACAACCGTTATCGTCACGTCAACATCTTAAAATATTCTTTAACAAATATTTCATACCTAATTATATTGTAGGATTCCTATATTTCCTCGCGCAAAATTTCTAAGTCATAAACGTCAGTTCCCAATGACATTAGCGTCGGTTATGATCCATGAAATTGGTCGGCGTCTGAAGGCTCCAGCAACTATCGCGCTAATAACCCTCAAATAACAGGCTCAGGATGACGTGTAATTGCCATGATAATTCACCGTAATGGCTGGCTTTATGTTCCACTTTAATTTACGTTTTAATTATCCTGGTTTCTCTGTTATGGGATTCTATTGGCCTCCTTGATTTGGTACCTCCAAATTGTTGTAAATATCATTTCTAAGAAGACGTTTTGGAAGACCGTCGTGCCCGCGGTGAGTTTTATAAAATTTTAATTCTTCAACAGAATTATTCAGGAATATTGTGTGTAATACTAATAATCAACATGGTTGCTACTTTATAATATTATTATCTATAATATAATCTAATATATACAATACGCATGACGACAATTTTATTTTCTGGTTGGTAAGTAAAGGTCCATTCAAAAATAGAAACATTGGTGAAAAAATGACTCTGATAACTTAAAAATTCTCCGAAATATCACAATTCAAAGCTCACATAAAATAAACCTTCCCAAAACGCCACAAACAAAATGTTAGCTAACTATGACGTCACGCCTAGCTAGATTGTACGCATCGCGGGAAGATTTTGTTCAATAGCTATGTTAAATTTTGCGTTTATGAAAGTGGATTCATAAGAAAAATTGTTATACAGGGTGTAACAAAACTAAGTGATAATACTTTAGGGTGTGTATACCCTAAAATATTATCATCATATCCTTATAGACCAGCGTTCGGCAACCTTTTGGCAGGCAAGGGCCACAAGGTGGCAAAACAAACTAGAGGCGGGCCGCAGGCATAGTATTTTAACCCTAGAAGCCCAATACCTACGCATAATGAGGGCTTTTCTAAACCACAATTTAAAAAAAAGTTCAATCTCTCTGATGTATGGCACTATAAGTAAAAAGTGAGCTGTCAACATTTGTAAGAGAGAGTATTATAAGGGGATTCAGACATAAACAAAGTTTTTATTACAAAATGACACAAACAGCTACGTTTTTAAGTTGCGATAACGATGGCAATATTAAAAAACATTGTTTTTACTTTTTCACGGGCCGCAAGTAAAACGTTCGCGGGCCGCGCGTTGCCGACCGCTGTTATAGAGAGTTCACTGTGAAAGTAGCAGCGCTGAAAGACCAATTTTTTTTCGATGCCCCAGCATCACGAGTTTCCCCATACAAAAGTTAAAAAAAAAATTTGGTCTTTCAGCGCTGCTACTTTCACAGTGAACTCCCTACAACCCATCACTTAGTTTTGTTACACCTTGTATGTAATAAGCATAACTTATCGAATGGTGTACAAAAAGAAAGAAATTTTATTAAAAAATCGACTTGACTATCCAACTTTGAAGGCTCATAAGTCATAACAAAAAAAAATACATAGAAGCTGAAATTTTGGAAGTACTTATTTTTATCGTTGCGTCTTTATTTTATTTAAAAAATTAGTTAATCTTTGACCTTGTCGTCATCCCTATTCTCGTGTCAGTGTTTGTGCGCGAACTCCTTCAAAACGGCTTTTTTTAGTTAGGCCTGAGAATTGAATAGGTTTTTATCTACTTTTTATTGATACTAGAAATTATCTTTTTCTAATATTATTATAAAGCTGAAAAGTTTGTTTGTTTGTTTGCTTGAACGCGCTAATCTTAGAAACTACTGGTCCAATTTGAAAAATTCTTATAGCCCATTTATCCATGCCATATACCAATATAAGCGAAGTGACAGAGGAAAATGTGGAATAAACGGGGAAAATTATTTGAAAGTGCTTATCTCAGGAACTACTCGAGCAATTTTTATGTTATTTGGCAAAGACGTAGAGTAGACCAAGTGAAGGGACAAAAGCTATTTTTTTTTGCGAGAAAATGTACGGTTTTCGTGAAATTCCTAATTTACACGGGCGAAGCCGCGCGAAACATCTAGTCGGTTATAAATTAGGAATTAATATCAATAAAACAAACAATTAAGACGTGACTGTTGAAAGGCACTTCTAAGTAACGATTTGAATATTTTGTTATATAAAATAATCTGTTTTTTTTTTTGTTAAAAACATGAGGTAGGCAGGTCTTGAGCTTGACTCGTGACCAGGGCTGTCTCGTAAACAACTTTCTTAATAGATAACTAACCAATATTATTACTAGAATGTATTAAAAAATTACCTGTATCTATCAGTGTAACGCTCTCATTCAAAGTTTGTCTTTTTTTTTATGAAATAAGGGGACAAACGAGCAAACGGGTCACCTGATGGAAAGCAACTTCCGTCGCCCATGGACACTCGCAGCATCAGAAGAGCTGCAAGTGCGTTGCCGGCCTTTTAAGAGGGAATAGGGTATAGGGGAGGGTAGGGATGGGAAGGGAAGGGAATAGGGGAGGGTAGGGAAGGGAATAGGGTAGGGGATTGGGCCTCCGGTAAGCTCACTCACTCGGCGAAACACAGCGCAAACACTGTTTCATGCCGGTTTTCTGTGAGAACGTGGTATTTCTCCGGTCGAGCCGGCCCATTAGTGCCGAAGCATGGCTCTCCCACGTATTAAATTTAAAATTATTGTCTGGTAGAAATCACTTTTTTAAGGCCGCCATTGTGTGATATTGTTTATCGTTTTATATCACAATAATCATAAATTAAATCAATGTTGTAAATATTATTTGTGTAACTTTGGGTGTATTGCACATAACATATATTCTTATGTGCAATACTTCTAGGTACGTTAGTACTTATTTTCCTGCTATGAAAATAATGTAAGTATTTTATCCTTCTTATTTGCGATAATCGATACGATAGTTGGTCTCGGTCGTTCATTTCATTATAAAAATATATAAAGAGAATTTTAAAGTATATTGCGCATTTAGCATATTTTGCATGCTAAAGTAATGGAGAGAAGCGTGTTATGTTGGGGTCAACAACACACTTGAGAACATATAGCTTGGAAGCTCTCCACTTTGCAGACGCGACTGTTTCGTAGAATTTCATTGCAAGTATGTTATGTCCATAAAAATAAAGATGATAAAATAATGTGTAGTTAACTATTTTAAATTTTCACAAACTATAGATGACGCTCGCAACTCCGCTGCCCCAAAATTAGTTTATCGTAAGGGAACCGTGCATTTCTCCGGGATAAAAAGTATCCTTCCGGGACTCCATTACCAAATTTCAGCAAAACCGGTTCAGCAGTTTGGGCGTGAAGAGGTAACAGACAGACACTTTTGCATTTATAATATTAGTGTTTTATTTATATACATAAAATCAATGTTATTTTCTTCACGAAAAATATGTGCAGCCTTTTAGGTTAAGTATATAAAAACTTGTATATCAACGAAATCTTTTACTGTCAAGGCAAAAGCAAAACTACTAAAGCTTAAATGAAATTGAACTGCTGATTTTATTTCATATATATATATATATATATATATATATATATATATATATATATATATATATATATATATATATATATATATATATATATATATATATATATATATATCCACTATGAAGAAAATTTGGAAAATTCTAGAATTAAAAATAATCTGTCCTAGTACCAAAATTTTGGTACAAGAAGAGTGTTAAAGGCATAATATCGATTATTAATATTTTATTCACTTTACCACTATAAAGAGTCACGGAAAAAGTAAGTATTCATAAGCCCAACGCCCAAACAATAATTTATGATCCTCGTGATATTCCGGGGTGTCGAAAATGTCAATAACGCTAAAGCCGCCCCCTACCCACCCCCCAGTCTTCGCGAGGCTTAAAGCCCCCCCTTCGTTAATGAAGTTATTTAATCTCGACATATTTAATACATAACCTCTATACACGAAATAAGATCTTATGCTAATATTCATAGTTTTAACTGAATTTTCTCTTCAAATGAGGCTTTTCGGATGGATATTTTATGTGAGAAACGTTAAGTAAAGTCAAATTTTTGTAACCTCAATAATATTTGGAGCTGACCGATCCCCAATCCCGATTTTGAAGTATGGTTGTAAGTTGTAACTCTCAACTCAACATAATAACTTGTTCGACTCAAATACAGCTATGAAAAAATACACATACGTGGGAGAGCCATGCTTCGGCACGAATGGGCCGGCTCGACCGGAGAAATACCACGTTCTCACAGAAAACCGGCGTGAAACAGCGCTTGCGCAGTGTTTCGCCGAGTGAGTGAGTTTACCGGAGGCCCAATCCCCTACCCTATTTCCTTCCCTACCCTCCCCTATTCCCTTCCCTTCCCATCCCTACCCTCCCCTATTACCCTATTCCCTCTTAAAAGGCCGGCAACGCACTTGCAGCTCTTCTGATGCTGCGAGTGTCCATGGGCGACGGAAGTTGCTTTCCATCAGGTGACCCGTTTGCTCGTTTGCCCCTTATTACATTAAAAAAAAAAATATGGATATATTATGTTCTAGATAAAATTGTAAAAGCAAATACTTGCTACGAAATCTCATACGATACGTTAAGACGGTACGCTAGCACTGTTTTTCCATACAAACGTATTCCCCAATTTACTCCCTGGACAATGCGTCTAGACAAATGATTTTTTATACAATATTGGGATCTGTTAAAGCCATGCCTCTACGTTCAATTTTTTCCAAAATTACTAATATTAAATAAAAAAAATTGACCCTTCAAAAATCGCAAAAAATTAATGCCCCGTACCCCGCCAATCCACCGACCATAAAACAAATTTGAAAGATCTTTCAGATAAAATAAAAACGTAGAGGCATAGACTCACTCTTCCTGGAGATATTTAAAAAATAATAATTAGATAGGCTCTATTTTGAAGGAGGAAGCAGAGGATTACGTTACCTCGATTTACTGTATCTGTCTCTATCACAATACACGTGCCGGCGCAGGGTGAAGCGTGATGGCAATAGTTTCTTCGTTTAAATTCTACTGCACCCGCGTTTATTTGTACAAAATGTTATTCTACAAGAATCCCGGACGTATCTGCCGGTATTGGAAGAGCTATCAAAACAATTTCTTATATTGAACGACGTCATTACGGTCGGGGTACGAACAAGCGCTTGTACCGGATATGGCCGGCGGAAGGCACCAGCGTGCCAATACACTTGTATGTGGAGCGAAATGGTAACATGTTCGTTTACGAGCATTGAAATTACAAATAAATAATATAAGATATAAACGAGAAAAAAGTAGATGCCCTTTTTTTCCACAAATCAAAATGACACACGTTGGCGTTTTGAGTTAACATAATGAATAAATTAGTTGAGTTTTATTAATACACTTTTAGTTTTCGTGGAGTAGACACCATTAGTATTGACACAATTAAAAGTAGGCTTCTAATTTCATTTTATAATGATGCAAATTAAATAAATCATACTGAGCACATAATTCACTTTAAATTTGAATAAAGTTCAATTTATATGCACAGTGATCCGACTATCGATGTTATAATATGTAAATATGAACTTAGAGCTTATATTATTGAGTATGCGTTCGCCAGAGAAATACATTTTCGAATGCATTTGTGAAATAAAACTTGATGATCTATCTAGCTGGTTAGTTTTGAATTCTTAATGCCCGTAAATCTTGTCATTCAATTAAATTAACACTTTGTGTATTAAAACGTCAAAGTTTAACGTTATACTGATCATAATTTACGTCGCGCCCCTTTTTATTTTTATACAAAATGTGTCAGATAAGACAATAATAATTGGGTAATTATCTTAGAAAATAATTATTAAATTGGAACCTAAAAAACTAAGTATAACTAGACATCGTTACGAAGAGAATATAAATATCATTCACGCATTGCGAATACTTCCAAAAATAGTCCAGACAGACCGATACAATTCAAGACGTGAGTGGAAGAATAAGGTAAGTAACATAAAAAAACTTCCCGTTTTTTTGCTTAAATGGAGGCTTTAGGGCCCGAAAAATTATTTGAAATAGAAAAGCTGTGGATTATATGTGTAGCCAGATATATTAGCTAGGTTATGAAGTAGATAAGTTACAAGTTTTATGAAAACAATAAGGGAAAAAATGAGTTATTGTCCGTATGTTACGAAATGTTACTTGTTCGATTCTTCCACTCGCGTCTTCAATTGTGACGAGTAACATAAAGTATAAACAGAATGTTCGACTAGTAATTAATACGTTAAACAACACTGTACGTGTGAAACAAAGTTGTACGCGACAAACATCTCGGAGGTCAAATCAGCATTGTTACTTTCCTTCATTAAACGCCGTGTCTCCGGGCTAGGGGGTGCTACACGCCGAATTAGCTGTCGTTTATTTAATACTCGCGAGTCGCAACAATCAGACGCAATTAATTTAATATTTTAATTCGTTCCAATATTTTTTATTTTCATAAGTAAATTTTTCTTTTCAATTTTTTTATTGATTTTACTCGACATAAAATATATATTATGTCGAGTACAAAATCGAGAAAAAAAGTTTTACTTCGCAAAAATATAAATTGAGAAAATTAACGTTGTCCGCTCAGAATGTTCACGTCAAAGCAAGAAATTGCGGTCCAGTGATAAGACCGCAACCGCAGCAGCGGGTACGTCAGATACACTGTTCATTCGATACTGCTCTCAATTCGTCTGTACCATCATCATCATCACGAGTACACAAGTAGGACAAGTACTAATAGCTATAAGACGAGCCAGATGTGAGAGTCGTAGTACCCATTCAAGATACAATAATATTTTACCAGAAACTCTAATATCGCTTTCCATAACTTTTCAATGAAGTAGCATCGGTTAAAGTTGTATAAACATTTCAATATAAATACTTTTAGCCCGTTCGATTCCTACGTGGAAAACACGACATGACGTCACTTATCGCTCTTCGAATCTCATAAATGTTCGGTTGAAGTATAAGATGTAAGTTAATGGTGCTCCCACATTGCCGATAGAAAATGTTTACCTAGTAACGTTTGTTAGCAAACATTTAATCACAAATGTTAAAAAATATTTTCATGTTAGAAAATGTTTAGTAACGTTAAGTTAACAAATTATAACAAAATAAAATATAACAAAAAAAAACATGTGTTACCTTTTGTTTGTAAACCTTTTATAAAGGTGACGGCGGGGTATGCGGTGAGCCAATACTAGATTTAAATGTTATAAAATGTGAGTAAACATTAGTAAACATTTTCTATTAGTGTAGGAGCACTTATGACATGCAACAGTCCCTAACAAAATGTAACAATTAACGACATTTGTTAGTAAATGTTTTTATGTTAGAAAATGACTATAAACATTTTCTAACGGCAATGTGGGAGCACAATAACTCGTCATACTTCTCAGGTCCTTTAAGTATTGAAATCAAAACTGCATAGTTTCTATAACTCATAAGTCATAACTCATAACACATCGATGGTTACGTATCTCATAAAACTAGACACGAATAATAAAGCGAACTCAAACAGCAATATGACAGGAAAATTCTCGTCTACTGTTATATTATGCTATAACCGTTAGAGCTAAGAATATGCAAATAAGATTATATTGCATGTGAGTTGCATGCGAAGACGTTTCATGATCTGTATTTGAATTGCACTTAATCCCGTGGGACTGATGGAAAGTGGAATGAAAAAATCTCTCTTTATTACTCTCAAAGGATATTATAAAACGAACATCGTATGAAATATACAGGAATATGGAAAATGAAACCGATCTATTTTGTTTTAATGCAAATCACATACTTTATTTGTCTGAGGTACGAGATTATCCTTACCAAGACTAGTTCGTAAGAACTATTTCTTTAAATGACTTCATTGTTATTATTTTGCTACATCTACGCAATACGCAATTATGAAATTTTTGCGTCAGGTTAATTCGCGCCGGTAAAGTTTCAAGTGGTGGACGCCATCACCCTCCAGATTCTAGACAATTTTGAAAGATAACTTTTTGCATCAAATTTGATTACTTACTACCTTTACTTTTGGCTACCTTTCTACAAAACAATTGTAACTGTGCAAAATTTCCCACACTCAAACAGTTTTTTTATCACCTACATAATAAATGACGAAAGTATTTCTTTTGGGTTACCTAGAAATCTTCCGTCGGAACGGAAAAACTCGCTTCGATTAAAGTAAACAAGGTCTGTTCTAATCTTCGTTGGGTATGTGAGGTCGGTCAATCTTATCCATTAGGGAATCGCAGTAACGCCGCAGTGGGCAGGGATCCATCAATATGCCTGCACTGATTCCCAATAGGACTTTGTACCATTCGGATTATTTTTCCAAGCGTGATTCCGATAAATTCCAAGTTTTAAACGGACAAACGTTTCAAAGAAACGAGAGAGTACGCAAAGATCGGAGCAGAGAGCGGTACTAGTACACACAGAAAATAATCGAAACACAATACGACATGTTGCACACGTCATATCAGAATATTGACAGAAAGATTTGTCAAACCTCAAACAAAGCTTTTTGTTCACTGTTCACGCTGGTGCTGCCTTTAGCTTGAAAGTACATTTCAAATTAAAATGACCCTTGGCCATTTTTACATTTAATTTCAATTTGAATTTTGACGTATTTTAATTTCATTATTAATGGTCGCAAACCGATGGACAAGTGTGATCTTAAATGCAAGAAAATCACATATAAAACACTGATATTTTTGCAATAACAAAAGCAATGCTTAGTTACAAGCTACAAAACGACTATGGGTCAATTCAGACCGCAACGCGACGCGTAGAACCTTCTAAAGTATTGAATTAAAAGATTGCAAAACGACTCACGCCCACGAAATCTGTCAATTCAGTACAAATTCAGAAATGCATCTACGCGTCGCGTTGCGGTCTGAATTGACCCTAAGTTGTTTTTTTTTATGTACTTAAAAGATAAAAAGAGTATCCGTGGCCCAATGGGTAGACCTTTGGTTTACACTCCTAGAGGGTACAGGTTCGATCCCGGGTGGAGGCACACCCAATTTTTTTAATTGGTACACCCAATGAGACATTTTCTGATCTCAAGTACATAATACGGACACTCATACGGTGAAGGAAAACATCGTGAGGAAACCCGCACATGGTTGGTCCCAGACGTATTGACTAGTTCTTTCTTCTGGACTAGGCCGACTGTGTTGCGAGAATGCCGTATGTGCTTGGGCAACCATACGGCCATTTAAAAATCTTGTCCCAGGTACTACAGTATTTGAGGAGTGGTTACTTCGCTCTGAAAATACTGTATAAATCATCCACAACGGATGCAAAGGCCTAGTTTTTTTTTAAAAGATAAAAATTTAATCAGCATGAGTTGCACATGAAGCAATTAATTAAATATTTAAAACATATACGTAATATATTATTAAGTTGATACAATAAAGCCCACCTTTTTATTCATATCCAATTGGGGCAGATTATGTAAAACAATCCAAATTGTTTGTGTGTGATATAGCGGAACCGTATGGTAATAATGTCGTAAAAATACCGTCACAGAGCCGGGGACCTGGATTCATAAAATTTCGCTTTTTATACATAAAATAATCTATTAAATGTAATGAAACTTTTAAGTATAAGCTTAAATCATATTATTTTATAAAACTTGTTACCGTGCCGTATAAAACGCGAATAAGGAGACAGTGAATTGTATTCTATGCATAACAACATAGTACGTATATGTATATTTATCATAACGCGTCATTTCGTCGCGTCGCATTCTATCTTATCTCCGTGTGCGATATATAATTATATATCCATCTTTCAAAATATCCTTAATCCATTTTGAAAATGATATTTTTTCTAATATTTCCGTAGACGTTAACGCAATCAAAGTAATTGAAGGTAAGAAAAAGGAATTATTGAAGTCGATTTGGAATTTGTCCGTTTAACCATGTGTGTCACGTGCGGGATTATAAAAGCTTTTTCCAATTCCACTGGAGCCAGGGTCCTCACGACAGCCACGTAGGCCATATCTTACCGCCGCTTTTATTTTAACAAAATTTAGCCCCGTGTCGTTGCCGATTATTTTCCATTGTCTTAGAAAAGAGAACATCGGGAATTGCGCGATAAACGATATCTTTATTCACGCTTCGCCTTTTGTTTTTATTCATTTGTGTAGTAATGGAATTTACGGAAGGAATACTTTATGGTTGCGGGTTTTTAATTTTTAACCGACTTCAAAAAAGGAGGTTATCAATTCGACCTGTATGTATGTAATATTTCCAGAACTGCCCAGTTTTCGTATATCTGGGTGCACGGTAGTGCCCCCGCCAAGGCGAGCCAAGCGAAGCGCACTACTTACCTTTTCTCGAAACGTTTTGTCGCATTTTTGAACCCTCGTAACTTTGATTTGGATAACGCCAGATAGTTCAAATTTTTAACATATAATGACATGAGGGTAGTAATTAAACACGCAAAGTTTGAATATTGTAGCTATTATACTTAAGATTTTATAGGTGTCCAAAAACCCACAATTTTGTCACTGACTCACCGATCATCAAAATTGTTAGGGTACTTCCTGAAGTCTTTGAAAGCTGAAATTTGGTATGTAACATAATATTAGCCCTAGGATGGTAACAGAGGTGACCCAACACCCCACGTTAGCAATCGCGCGCCGATTTATCGAAAATTATTGGCTATGTCGCTCTAGCATTTGTGTATTCTTTTGTTTTACTGTAAGTTATCAGTAGCCTTGCGCTGTGGGAGCAGCAACACGTCAACTTGGTTCTGCAGGTATGTGTGGGGTGATGCGACACCCCTGTTACTATTTACGTAGGTATTTTTTGTTCACGTATTTTATTTATACATTATTTTCAGTTCACAATAGCGTTTCGTAATGATGAAGGGCTTGAGCGGTACTTAATTACAATATGCTGGAGATGATGAGAGGTCAACAGAGCCATTAGAGGCCGAGCAACCTTCTGATAATGAAGATATCGTCTCCATGCATTCCGAACAAGATGGTCAAGCAGGAATCAATTTTATGATTCTTTATCTAGAAGTAAAACATCCAAACTCGCCAGCTAACAAATTTAGAAGCAATTTCCTTAAAAAAACTAGCAATACAGCTAGCCGAGCCGCACATGAAACGACGTTTAGAGTCCAATTTACCTCGACTACTATGGGGAAATATAAGAGTCATTCTAAATGTCCCCGAAGAAGTTCCAGCAAGCGAAATCCCCGCCAAATTACCAAAGCAAGCTCGATGTACATTGTGTCCTTGAAAAAATGACAAAAAAGTAAAGATTTTTTGTTCCAAATGCAAAATATTTGCGTGCCCTGAACACCGCTTGGAAATTTGTATTAATTGTGTTTAATTTAGAAAAACTAAATAATTTCTAGTTTTATTTCGTTTAGTTACTGATTAATCCCAAGAAAAGTGTTCCTTTATTTTGTTTTTATATTAAAAAGTTTTATTTTTCATTATAAAAAAGTTTTTTATTCATTCATAGTAACTGGGGTGACCTGGAACCCCTGTTACTATGCGTGGTCGTGTAAATTATGTTACCATCCTAGGGTTAGTACAGAAACAACAAAAAAATTATAAAATTCAAAAATGTACGCGGTTCCCGTGCAGTTAACAAAAATGATTTTGGCTTATATCGCTAAACCGATATCGATGATATTTAGTATTTAGGTATTACGTTATATCTTGGAGAATTACATAGGATAATTTTTATCATGGAAAATGTACGGTTTTCACGGTTTTAACTTTATTAATTTGAGTTTAAACTGCTGAACTGATTTTGATTAAATTTAGTTAATATAGAAATTAGTTTATCACGTCATCATATCCTAAGAATAAGGCCGCTATTGCAAAGAGACTACTTTACAGGAGAAGGTTTTATGTGTTTATTTAAAAATATTGTTAAACAACTTTTAGAAATTAATAATGAAATTATCGCATAACTACGTATGGGTTGTTATGAAATTTAAAATGAGACGTTTAATTTGATATTTCGGGTAAATTTGCCCCTTATTTCTTTATTCGGCGGGGTAAAATAAGTCTCATTAGACATAAGTAACGATATGCCTTTTTTGTATGGATTCAACAGGGTCGTAAGAGCATTAATGTCTTTTTAATGATCATTATCTAAGAGTTTCCTTTTTTAAACCACATTAAAAAAATCGGCCAAGTGCGAGTTAGACTCGCGCACGAATGGTACCGTACCATTATAGAGTAAAAATAGCCAAAAATTTGTGTTTTTTGTATGAGAGCCCCCTTTAATTTTTTAGTTTAGTTTTAATTCATTTTGTTTTTAGTATTATTTTTATAGCTGCAACATATAATATACACAATCTGTGAAAATTTCAGAAGTCTAGCTATAGCGGTTCCAGAGATACAGCCTGGAGACAGACAGATGGACAGACAGACATCGAAGTCTTATTAATAGAGTCCCGTCCTTACGCTTTGGGTACGTAACCCTAAAAAACAATATAAATAGGCATTTGAAAAATAACAGTCAAATTATTTTGCATGTTACAACAGTCATAATTTTAAAATATATATGATTTTGTCGTAGAAGGAAGGTTTTGTATTACTCGACCCTGAAAGCAATCACAAAAACATACTATTAACCATTAGTTTCCTTCAACTTGCAAAATTTATTATATAACGTGATAAGACTTCGCAGTTTTATGACAGTTATTTTAATTTGCCAAATAACATAATAACTAACTGCTAGTTACTCTGACTATAGCATTGGTTAACTTTTATGACAATAATTAGATTTTAGATTTTAGAAAGAAGTTTCGTTTTTATTAAAACATTTAGGAGAAGAGCTTTTAGAGAATTTGTTTAAGTTAGGGTCAGTAGAGTTAGCCCGTGTAGATTCAGAAGCTTGGCTCTACATGAGATCTCCTATCTTTTTCACAGGGCAGACCTTATGAGTTATGTGGTCGTCTTGGCAACATGTACATGAAATATTTTTGGTAGGATACAGTTCTTTTTGTAAGTTAGTTCATGTAAGTACTTAATAATAGGTTTTTAGTTACTGTCTACAGTCCCGTGTTAACTTTCATGTCCTAATTATTCATAAAATTGGTAAAAGTCTCATATAAACTTCTACCCCCCCCCCATTTTAGGGGATGGGGGGCGAAACTTATAAGTTTATGAATTTTTTTGTTGGTTGCATACTAAACATAGATTACATACCAAATTTCAGCTTCCTAGCACTTCAGGAAGTAGCCAAACATTTTGATGATCATCAGTGTGTCAGTGAGTCACTTTGCCAGTGACGAAATCGGTGTATTTTAGATATCAATAAAATCTAAAGTATTAGAGATATTCAATTGAAACATTGTATGTTTAATTAGTCTATTATTGACATTTAATCCTGAAAATATTAATTATCTGGTACATCGGAAACCAAATCTATAAGGGTTCAAAAAAAACGACGAAACACTTCGAGAAATGGTAGGTAGTGCCCTTGCGCTTCGCTTGGCTCGTCTCGGCGGGGACACTACCGTGCACCCAGATACTGGTATTACTACTGTTACTAAATAGTTCTATAATAAAGGTTGTCTGGAAGAAATCGCTTCTAGCGATAAGACCGCCTTATGTGCTTTTTACTCTAAGTTAGGTACTAAGTTCTGTTACACGTCGTGGTCGTTTTGGTGCGATAAAAAATTTAATTAATTCATTCATTCATTCACTGGTATAGATAAAAAACGAACGTTAAACAAACGTAGTTGTGTTATTACTTGCCCCATAAAATAAAACGAAAAATACTTGAACCGTCCGGGAATTTTTATGAAGACTTTAATTAAAACAGTTATTCAATATCCCTACAATTATTGTAAGGCGGTTGGTTTAATATTAAATATTATGTATGCTGTATTTATAATATAATACAGCAATGTTTTTGGGTTTCGTTTTATTTCAATTTTTGCCCACGTGTCAATACACAAATAAAAATAAAAATATAATGATTTACAATACTCAATACTTCTCGTGTTTTTTTAGGTAATCACTTTAATCACTACAAATGGAAGTCATTTTAAAGGCGCCAACATTCCACTCCCCCTTACACGTGTAATAACGACAGCGTCGAGAAACAAAAAATACCTCTGATATTTTCGGAGCGAGGCCCACAATGGGCGAGTTATTTGTTGTCCCTATTCATACTAATCCGGAAAAAATAAAACAGATATTACGGGAGGACAAACTCTGACCGCCTCTCGTTTTTAGTGCGGCCGAATAACATTTTTATTCAAATATTTCCTGAAGGTAATTTATTTTGTTTTTTACTGCCGGGTGAGATTTTTATTAGGCAATTCTATTTTATATTTATCAAAGTATGTTGGAGTAATGTATGGTCAATATCATATTTTTGTGTTTTTATAACTAAATTAAGCAATTTCATATTTAAATGGATATTAAATCTATTTCTAAAGTTGTGCCTATTCAATTAATTCGGATTCAAACAAAATAACCGAAACCAAAAACGTATCTAATCGATCTATTCCTATTAAAATATTTAATTTTGTTTTCTTATTGTGTTGTTTCTAATAAGTTATTGATTGAGAGTCTTAACATTGTCGTGAATCGTTGTGAACAGGCATGAACATATTAATGGAGTTCTTTCTTATGTTTGCTTATTATACCGTAGATCCGCGAAGCGAATAGTCGCTTATACGCAGTCATCATTTTGTGAAGTTGCTGAAACTACTACAGTTTCATGAAAGGGACAGGACTTTAAGGAAAGGAAGCTTCTTCATATAACTAAAGTATATAGAAGCATACACCTCATTCTTTATCTCTATTTGTCTTCTCAATAACCTAATCTTGTAAATTTACAAAACCTAATTTAGTACGTGTAATTAAGTATAATTTGCTAATTATAATTTGCTGCCAACAGTTTGGCGGTTTGGATTAATATGGTCGATGTGGATGTGTAGAGTCACCATTATAATATCTAGAAATATAATTTATGTAATGAACGAGGATTTCTTTAATTTTAAAACTAAATGGTTTCTGTTACGATATTCGATTTACCTTATGGTTAATGTATTGCTATATAATTTAGAAAGGCTGAATCTGCTGATCAAAGGATTATTTAGCGCGAGTTATTATATTTTAGATAATAAATGTTTTATTTTGCAAAAACACAATCGTATCTAATCAATAATTGTTATAAATGATGTAACAGGTTATTCATTCAAATTTGTCATGGCATTGCATAATAAAATACCAAGGATTTTATTTTATTGTTTTCTTTTGATTTATCATTTTCGTATTGAATAGTGCAAGGTTTTGACAGCATATTGTTAAATTTTTCAATGATCTCGCCCAAATGAGGCGTGATGTCATAAAATTCGATATGTATGTAGGTTTTGTCAAGTTGATATTCCCTCTTAAGGGCGCGGCAACGCACTTGAACTCGCAAAAAATGACTGCCTCGTACCCCGCCAATTCACCGACCATAAAACAATTTTGAAAGATCTTTAAGATAAAATAAAAACGTAGAGGCATAGACTCTATTTTGAAGGAGGAATCAGAGGACTACGTTACCTCCATTTACTGTATCTGTCTCTATCACAATATACGTGCCGGCGCAGGGTGAAGCGTGATGGCAATAGTTTCTTCGTTTAAATTATACTGCACCCGCGTTCCCTCTTAACGTTATCTGGGAGCACGGTCGTGCCCCCGCCAAGACGGGCCAAGCGAAGCGCAAGGGTTATACCTACCTTTCCTCAAAGTGTTTCGTCGTTTTTTTGTACCCTCATAGTGTTGCTTTCCGATGTGCCAGATAATTCATATTCTCAGGATATGATTTCAATAATAGACTTATTAAACATACAAAGTCTCAATTGAATAGCTCTAATACTTTAGATTTTATTGATATCTAAAATACACCGATTTCGTCACTGACATACTGACTCACTAAAACACTGATGATCATCAAAATGTTTGGCTACTTCCTGAAGTGCTAGAAAGCTGAAATTTGGTATGTTATCTAAGTTTAGTATACCTACAACCAAAAAAGAAATTCATAAATTCATAACTTTCGCCCCCCATCCCCTAAAATGGGGGGGGTGAAAGTTTATATGAAACTTTCACCAATTTTATGAATTAGGACATGAAAGTTAGTACGGGACTGTAGACAATACCTAAAAACCTATTAATAAGTACTTACAAGAACCAACATACAAAAAGAACTGAAATCCCACCAAAACCATTTCATGTAAAATGTTGCCAAGACGACATAGATTTGCTCTGTGAAAAAGTTATCAGACCTCATGTAGAGCCAAGCTTTTGAATATACACGGCCTAACTCCACCGACCCTAACTTCATCAAATTCCACATATCAGTAAATATGTATGGCTTGGCTATTTCGTTACTTCCTTCAGATTAGAAACTAAATATTCGCATCACCTCCACGACGGTAGCGAAACGGCGAAGCCATACATATATATTTACTGATATGTGGATTTTTTTGAAGTTTGGGTCGGTGGAGTTAGGCCGTGTATATTCAAAGCTTGGCCCTACATGAGATCTGATATATTTTTCACAGAGCAAACCTTATGTGGTCGTCTAGGCAACATTTACATGAAATGTTTTTGGTGGGTTCTATATATATAAAAATGAATCCATATTACATCCCTTGTTCACGCCATCACGAGTGAACGGCTGAAACGATTTCACTATTTCTTTTTTGATGTGTTTTTTATTGTCAGAAGGTTCTTATGATAGAAAAAAAAAAAAAAAATTGGGCGGAAAATTAGAAAATTTAAGAATCCTTATTTCTAATCCAACATTAGCGCTTTGGACAATATAAACTTTTGCAATGTAACATTATGACATTTGACAGAGAATTGACAGAATGCGTGCTGCAAATATCATAAAAGAGGATGGAAAAAAACTGAATATATTGTTAAAAAATAAATGTAAAATATTTAATTTATTATTTCCCACAAAAAAGATGTCAGAAAACTGAATTTCTTAGTGTTCATCACAGTTAGTTAAAATGGTATCGCACTTGCACTTGCTTCATCAGGTATTGCAGCTACGTTGTTGGATGGCGATCGAACAGCTCATTCCACACTCAAGTTGAACTTGCAAATAAATGAAACACCAACTTGCAACCTTTCGAGAAATTGTGCGATGGCCAAAGTGTTGCAGCAGAGCAAACTAATAAATAGTACGGGATGAGTGCACGATGGCACAAAAAATAAACACACTTTTTTTATTTATTATACCAATTCGAATTAAATAATCATCGTTAAGACAGGACAACGTTTATCGGGTCAGCTAGTTACTCGTATTAATATAAATTCTTGCATCGGGGTGTTGAAATAATATTCTCGGACCAAATGCGTCCAATACACAAAGCGTTATTTTGTCAATCACGTATTTATTTCGCACTGTTCTGGGCTTAAACTTCAGTAAATGGAAAATATTCTGAGAAATACGTCGGATTCTCTTCGTATTCGCGGGTCGCGTTCCTGCCGTGCCTCGTGACCACATCTATATTAGAATGTACGATATTATTGGATTTTCATTCGTTTATTCAACGCTCCACCAACAATATGTCCCACCGCAACATCCAATGATTATAAATTCCGATCTTTTTATTGTTTTTCCGTGGGGCTTTCGTTAAAAACCATCTACGCTGTCTTCGTGAGAAAAACAAACATAGTTTTCTTTATCGTTGGTAGCTTAATGTATATTAAATAGTTATTATTAACAGATATTATTAAACAGTTTGGTTTGGGATCGTCATAACAATATTTTAGTTAAAGGCATCGAGCAAATATTTTCTGTTTGCTCTACATATCGCGACTGATGTTGTTCAAATAAAAATAGAGAAACATTTTAATGATATAAATAAGGCTATCCCTACCAGTATTTATGGTAAGTATATTTGTTAGGATTTCAGTTGAAAACATTAAACATAATATCAACCTACCATCATGAAACTTTGTACGCATCATGTTGTATATAATTATGGAGTATCAGAATTCAGAAGTAACATAAAGCTAGCATAGAAGAAGATATAAAAGGTTTTTTTTTCATGCGTTTATTTCTATACGCGGTCATATGCCATTTAAAACAGCCAGAGCTTTTAAAATATTGGATGTTATAACAGTAACCTAGCCATTTAGCCAAAACTTTTTCGTTATCACTTCGTTATAGAATCGCCAACCAAAATGTATGGAATTGACATAAGCGTTCGTTAATATGACGTTGCCGTTCGTCTTATGTCAATTCCATACATTTTGATCGGCGATTCTATAAAAAAGCGACAAAGAAAAGATCTTAGCTCACTCCCCTGTATCGTTTTGCACGCCTAGCCTGTTACTAAAAGGCCGGCGATGGATATAAATTGACCCTACTTATGCAAAATGGGACCAATCCACACTTTTTCCAAAATTGAGTTAATAATGCAAAAATGACCCTATGAAGATCACACTGATCAGAAAATTTTCACAGAACAAAACATTTTCACAACAAAGTTACCAATCCACATTCTAACAGATGTTTATTATGCAAACAAGAGCCAAGCTGCATGGTCACTCAATGTTTTAAAAATAGAATGGATTTTATTTTTTTTAAAAGATCCACCCACGCAGCAATGGTCCCTAGAATTAATTAATTTTTTTAATTATACTGTATAATATGCTATGTATATGTTACGCTCAAAGATCGAAAACGCTCAGTGAGCGGAAAAATAGCTCACAACGCGTTGTGGTCACAGTGCAACAAAAAGGAACACAAAAAGACCATAACGCGTTCTGAATTTAATACGTGGGAGAGCCATGCTTCGGCACGAATGGGCCGGCTCGACCGGAGAAATACCACGTTCTCACAGAAAACCGGCGTGAAACAGCGCTTGCGCTGTGTTTCGCCGAGTGAGTGAGTTTACCGAAGGCCCAATCCCCTACCCTATTCCCATCCCTACCCTCCCCTATTACCCTATTCCCTCTTAAAAGGCCGGCAACGCACCTGCAGCTCTTCTGATGCTGCGAGTGTCCATGGGCGACGGAAGTTGCTTTCCATCAGGTGACGGTGCTCGATTGCCCCCTTATTTCATAAAAAAAAAAAAAACATTTAATTTTACCATATCGTCGCTTGGTAACAATACCAACGTAAGTCAAAGTTTTCAAGACAGACAAAAAACTTCGTATTTCATAAGAAATAATTTTAAATTAAATATTTGAAATAATCATTTCAAGTGATTTTCAAATTATTAATAATATTATTTTGTGTTCAGTAATTTGTTACTTCATATTGTTGTTAGGGTTCCGTAGCCAAATGGCAAAAAACGGAACCCTTATAGATTCGTCATGTCTGTCTGTCTGTCTGTCCGTCCGTATGTCACAGCCACTTTTCTCCGAAACTATAAGATTATATCAGCCATACTATTGAAACTTGGTAAGTAGATGTAGTCTGTGAACCGCATTAAGATTTTGATACAATAACGGAAACATTATTAAAAATTTTAGGGGTCCCCATAGGTACAACTGAATCAAAAAAAATTTTTTTTCATCTCACCTATGCGTGTGGGGTATCTATGGATAGGTCTTCAAAAATCATATTGGGGTTTCTAAAATCATTTTTTTAACCTGAATAGTTTGCGAGAGAGACTCTTCCAAAGTAGTAAAATGTGCCCCCCCCCCCCCCCTCTAACTTCTAAAGTAGGGGCATGCCGCATGACAAGTTTTAAAAAAATATATGATGTACATGACTATAAAAGTTACCAACGAAAATTTGTTTGAACGAGATCTAGCAAGTAGTTTTTTTATACGTCATAAATTGTAAACCTTAATTTAACTTTCATCCCTTCATGGGCGTGTCCAACTCGCACTTGGCCGGTTTGTTTTTTTTCAACAATACTTGTAAAAGACCTACTGTTACAAGAAAAACTAATGGTAAGCTTAAGTTTTAAGTCTAATTTTAAGACTAATGCTACTTTTAAAGAAGAATTTGGCTTTTAGTTTTTAAAAAGTTTGGTCACAAGTCTGCAGCAAGGTGTACACGGAGTTGGCGCGAAAGCACAATTTGAATCGCGAACGTGTTTTTGAAATAATTGAAAAAAACTGTCCGCATGCGGCCTGTCAGGCAATGATGATTAAAATATTACTCTACATTTAGGAATTATTTAAATTTAAAGTCAGTAAATTATTATTTCATATCTTTTTAAAGTTGTTAGCCGGGATTTTTTTTTTTAATTTTCCTAATTTAATTTTATTCATGCTTTTTAAACTTGTGTAGGTTATAGTTCAGAATAACTCCAATCATATCATATCATCATGATTACCATCTATAAAATATGTCCTTTTTAACCGACTTCCAAAAAGGAGGAGGTTATATGTTCGGTTGTGGATATATATTTTTTTTATTTTTGTATGTTCAACGATTACTCCGCCGTTTGTGAACCGATTTTCAAAATTTTTATTTTGTTCTATTAGGTTTTCCTCCAATTTGGTCCCATTTTCACAAAAATGGTGATCTGATGATGGGATCCATGAGTAATCGAGGGAACTCCTCAAAATTTATATGGAAACATGTTACGGTGATTTTGATTTTATGAGAAGTATCCTAAGCATATGCTACCAAAATGAAAGATTTTGCACCAAGGTATACTATGGTTCCGAAGATACTAAGAGAACTCCGGATTCCTTATAGATACAAGTTTGGGGGTTAAGGCGCTGTTTTAAGAACTGGAAGCATATGCTACTATGCAAATTACATTCATCATCATCATCATCATCATCATCATCATCATCATCATCATCATCATCATCATTACCACGTCAGGGTCACCAATGTCACATGGTTGTATATGGATACAAATTGTAATAAGTTACGTTGAATATACGCGATGGTTTAATAGGTAACTAAAAAGAGTGAAATTATTATTTTTAACAAAAAATTAAAACCGACTTCCAAGGTAAAAACAGTAATAACATCCTTATATTATGAACTAAAAAGTATTAAATAATTTTCCTATCTATAATATAAATAGTTGAGGTTTAGCCGAATTCGGAAAAAGGCACTACTAGATAGGAAAAAATATTTAATACTTTTTAGTTCATAATATAAGGATGTTATTACTGTTTTTACCTTGGAAGTCGGTTTTAATTTTTTGTTAAAAATAATCGATGAGACCGTTAATATGAGCCCAAACACAAAACCTCCACTTTGAGTTCATACGGAGCTCGGCTCCTAAGGAATTCAGGTGATGCTGCAACAGCATGCAAATATTAACTGTTTATCCACGTCTTACTGGTTATCGCAATTAAAATGAGCCCAAACACGAAACCTCTGCTCTAAGTTGGTGAGGAGTTAAGTATCCTATTGATTACCAGGTGATGCTGCAGCACCAGGTCAACTTTTCATTAATGTGTATAATATGTATACTGTATATTCACAAATGTCACGAACGAAAATATTAAACCCATCAAACGACTGTAAGTTGCTTACGGCCTTTCATGAACCAGATAAACCCAGATTTTTCAGCACTGCAGAGCAGGTTGATGATAATGAATTATAGCTAAGAACACTCTCGATCATTTCAGCTTTCAAACAAAAAAAAGTAGATCAAAATCGGTCCACCCGTATGGATGCTGCGATGCCACGGACAGATACACACACAGACAGACAAACAGACAGACAGACAGACACGTCAAACTTATAACACCCCTCTTTTTTGTCGGGGGTTAAAAAATCAGATTCCTACTTGTAAAAACTTGCGTAGAAGAATTTAACGACATACTTAGGTATTTTTGGTATAAACAACTAATATTGTTGACAAAAAGGCAAATCGCGGGTGTTTACGTAGAAAATTAAGCTATGAATAAAATATGACACGGCAGGCCCATCAGGAATTACCACTTAAGTCCCCCATAAAAGTAAATCTGCTAACATTGGCGATAGATCCGACTGATTAGAGAATTTATGTTTGCGCCCATTACATCGTATTCGGCGTGTTCGTTCGGGACTCTATCGGCATCAGATTTATAGACTACCGAATCGGAGACGCGTTTGCATGTTAGACAAATTAACTGCCACGCTCGTGATAAATGATTTTGGGTGTGTATTTGGTTTTGAGAGCCTTTGGTGCTCTCCCACGGGGATTTGAAGAGCGCCGGTCAACATCGCAGTTGCTCTACACATATTAAGTCTTTACATAATATTTATACGTGGGAGAGCCATGCTTCGGCACGAATGGGCCGGCTCGACCGGAGAAATACCACGTTCTCACAGAAAACCGGCGTGAAACAGCGCTTGCGCTGTGTTTCGCCGAGTGAGTGAGTTTACCGGATGCCCAATCCCCTACCCTATTCCCATCCCCTCCCTCCCCTATTCCCTTCCCTACCCTCCCCTATTACCCTATTCCCTCTTAAAAGGCCAGCAACGTACTTGCAGCTCTTCTGATGCTGCGAGTGTCCATGGGCGATGGAAGTTGCTTTCGATCAGGTGACCCGTTTGCTCGTTTGCCCCCTTATTTCATAAAAAAAATTAAATAATATTCATCTTCACATAATATATACTAATAACATAAATGTGATAGTGTGTCTGTCTTTCTGTCTGTAACCACTTGATGCCTAAACACCTGAACTGATTTTGATGAAATTTGGCATGCAGATACTTGATCTCCCAGCAAGGCACAAAATTACGTAATCAGTAATCAGTAATCAGTTCTTTATTTGCAGTAAAAGTGGTGGTTACAAAAGATGTTTACAATATTAGTGGTTCTGACACTCTTAGCTATACAATAGCATGCAAATATTATTTCTAGTACTTACTTAAATTTTAATTATATCATATATGTCACATAGTCTATATATTAGAATATAATATTAAGAAAAGCTAGTTCATTATTACATTAATCACATTAAGAATTATTATAACAAACAATACACCAATATAATATGCATAATCTTATTTATATATTTTATATAATAATTAGTCAAGTAAATTTACATAGGGGTCACAATATTATATGTCAATTTATTAGTCAACGCTGTTTCAATACATAATATAAATAATTTCAGGTTTGCAGAAGTTCATTTGTAGAATAAAATAATAAACCGTAGTAGTAGTAGTAAAATAATAAAAACGTAGTAATTTTGACAATTTATTTGATGTTTTGTATTTTATATGTGCCTCTAAGCCCTCTATTTGCCGTTTCAACTTTAGTACTTGGATAAATACCGACATAATTTAGCTGTAAGGTCTTTGTTAAATTTTACTGACGAAAAGCAATAATGTGGGGTATGTTGACGACCTCTGTGGCTCAGTTGGTGGCGCGTTAGTAGCGCAAGCCGGGGGTCGCGGGTTTGAATCCCGCCGACGGAACAAATTTTCAATGTTCCTGGGTCTTGGATGTGTATTAAATATAATATGTATGGTATAATAAAAATCTTAAATATATGTATAATATAAAAGTATTAAATATATTTCCGTTGTCTGGTACCCGTAACACAAGTCCTTCAGGTACGGGGCCAGACTGACGTGGTGTGAAGCGTCCATAGATATTATTATATTATATTATATTTTGAAAATTATTTTTTGAAAATGCGGTTTAAAATTGTTAAATATTTAACCCTCCGTGTACTAGGTGACTAATCTCAACATGCTGCTAGGTGGGGTTTGCTATACCCCAACAATAAAAGGTAGTTAAATCCGAAAAATTGTTCCTCATGATTATAAAATAATAAGTAATATATTTAAATATCTAATAACTAGATGACGCCCGCAACTTCGTTGCGCCAAAATTCGTTTATCGCGCAGGAACCGTACATTCAAGCGGGCGCGCGCTATTTTGTAACGGCAGTGGTCGCGCGTAACCTAAAAGACGTCTTTGTAAAATCGGGAGACCCAAAGTAACTTATCTTGTGTGAACAGGGACAGAAAAAGTGATCGGAATTTTCTTATCTTAGTTCCGATTTTTTCTTTATCTAGCAATAACACTCGATGTTATCGGTCAACGACGACTTAGTTTTATAATTAACCCGTCGATCGTAGGAAAACGAGACACAATAGATATTCTATTGTGTCTCGGACGCCGGTGACCGTTTGGGGCTGGATGAATTAAATATAGAATTTGCCTCAATTATATGAAAACTACATATAAAATTATAAGAGAGGCGCGCGGAGTCTTTTCGACGCCGGCGCCTTTATAAGGTAGATATATATATTATGAAAAGCTACTGAGTGACGATACGGATTCAACGAGAAATATCGATAATATCAACGAAAATGTATTAAAGGGAGTTGATTCGACGTCGTGCGACCGCTTGAAGGTTAATAATATAAATTTAGAATATACAATATAAAACAGATCTTGGTCACTTAAGTTTCCGTAGTATTGACAGTTATTTGGACACAAAAATTTGTATGTTACATATATAATAAGGACATATTATATATTTTGCAAATGTGCCCAGTATTCCTATCTATTAGTATAGGGCATATCCGGTATCACTGATTTGATCTTCATCACCAGCCGCTTCTAGTTCGGAATTCATTAGCTCAGCGTTACAATCATCATCTTCTACCCTTAGTGCTCGTAAAATATTTTTGTTTCGATAACCGAGACATTTTTTAGCTAAACTTATACCAGATAATATTTCATCAAGCTAAACAACAAATTAAACATGTAAATAAATAAAAAAAAAAGAAGTTACACTTACCTTTTTAGCTACGTGCTGTACTAGGTGGGGTATGTGATACCCAAGCGCACTTTAAGCACATGTCACGAAATTGGTGACAGACATAGGACTGAATATTTGTCAGAAATTAAAGCAGCAATGTCTTATTTGCAGCAACTGAGAAAACCAACTCGCACGCTTTTTTCGTTTAAAAATGGTATCAATTTTTTACCGCTGGGGTATGTCATACCCCACCTCGTACACGGAGGGTTAAGTAGTTTTTTAAGGTAACTTTCCAATCTTCGCAGCTCGTGACCGCGCGCGCGGCCGACAAAAATTCAAATAAAATGCTACTTTATGGACTAGCTCATAGGTTTTCTACCGATTTTGTTCTAGCGATCACAGCAGCTACTGCTTTGTCCACTACAGACCTATTATAGCCTAGTTCGTAAAATGTCATTTTATTTGAATTTTTGTCGGTCGCGGTCGGGTGCTGCATGATCGGAAAGCCACCATCAGGCTGGCCAAAAACGCTCGTTTTCCGTATTTGTTTTCCGTATTTGGAATTCCGTATTTGGAAATACAATAACAGCCGCACACGTTCGTTTTTCTCCGTACGGAACGTATTCCGCACGTACGTTTCAATTGCAAGCCGGCGCGTTCGCGCGTGAAAAAAGCGAACGTTTGCGCTAATGTCACGGAATTCCGAATCGTAATTCCACATTAGGAAGTCGCATACTGGAAACGTGTGTATGCAGCCAGCCTTATCGTACTTGCGTACGTTTCTAATGAAACACCTACGGCACAGAGGGACAGTCATATTCATTAATTTTATAATCTCTTACCCCCTTACTAATAAACGCTGTATAAGCTTTGAATAGTTATACAGTGTTTTGTCTTCTTCAATCCAATTAAAAATGTCACTTGTGTGACAGGAACAAAACACTGTATAACTATTCAAAGCTTATACAACGTTTATTAGGAAGGGGGACTGTCTTTTAAAACTTGACCTTGTTCTCAGCGTGGGCTTAGGGTGTGTCTATATTAACATACAATACACTTTACTTTATGAATTACTGTGCTTTTGGATATCGATTTAGATGTTTTCTGACGTTATTATATTGTGTCAGATTATGATTATTATTAATCAAAAAGTGAGAAAATAAATTGACTCTAGCAATACCGGGGTAGTTGGAATAAAACATTTTGATGCTTTTTGTTTCTTATAGCGGCTGATTATGTGTGTTAAACATGCAAATATAAAAATTAATCCAATGATCAGGGATATTTTTTGAAAATCTGCTGTCAAAAATTGCCATCAGATTCTGGTAGACCTATATAATAATAATAACTCCCACACCGGTTCCGGTGACGGTGGCCGGTTTCATTGAAACTAGGCCAGTTACGCAGGAGTAATTTTATAGTGCCCAAGTGTGTGCGCAGTACACAAGAGCACTCTCTATTCCTTTTACTCTCATAACCCAGTGGGACGGAAGACCGACACGACTGGCGAGAGATCAGGCGCAGGGCCGACTTTTTACATGCCCATCCGACGCATACTTCTCAGACAATCAGGTGATCAGCCTGCATTGTCCTAGCCAAACTTGGAAATAACATATTTCCAACGCGGGAATCGAACCCACGACCTCCGAGTCAAGAGCCACGCTCACCACGGAGGCGTATATAATATGGATATTATGATAGTGGCATATATTATATAGAGTAGACCACGTGAAGGGATATAAGCTATTTTTTTGCGGGAAAATGTACGGTTGCCGTAAAATTCCTAAATTACGCGGGTGAAGCCGCGCGACATCTAGTATATTATGTATGACAGACTTAATAGTCGTACAATATTATGTAATTGTCCTGCTGATACGTTAGAGAAGTAAATACACATCTATTATTAGTAAGAGGGCAAAAATATAACACAACATCAATTTATCACTCTCTTAAGTATAAAAATTAATTTCGCTTTACTCTACATTGCTTTGAAAATTAACGTCAATGAGATTTAAGCTTGTTTTAAAACAATGGGACTATCCTTTATAAAATGTCACCGGCAAGACAATAGAATTTAAACGTTTACTAAGTGTAGCAGAAAAGTCACGGAGAGACGTCGCAAACAAAAGCTGTAACTTCCGACCGCCAGGTCTTGTCTTGCGCCGGGAACGTGCTTTGTACTCAAGTGATGGCATTAAAAACCAACCCATAACGTGTGAAAATGTTTTTCTTTTAAATTTCAAATATGGAATATTTTTTCAGCGAATTGTGAGCGTTGCATAAAAAGGTTTGTAACTTCGAATATGTTTTTTGTATAAAGCAAAATGTTATTGAGTTTTGAACATGGAATATATTTTAATGAAACGCGCGAGAATTTTATGTTTACGAGAAATAGTCTATTCCACAATATCCTTTGTAAATAAAAATATTGATTTAATTGGTAAATGAATAAAAAAGCAGCGCCTTAAAAAATATTACGCATTTTCAGTACCGGAAAATATCATTAAAAGTAAAGAAAATTTGATTAGAAATTATTATTTATACATAGGAGAGCCATGCTTCGGCACGAATGGGCCGGCTCGACCGGAGAAATACCACGTTCTCACAGAAAACCGGCGTGAAACAGCGCTCGCGCTGTGTTTCGCCGAGTGAGTGAGTTTACCGGAGGCCCAACCCCCTACCCTATTCCTATCCCTTCCCATCCCTACCCTCCCCTATTACCCTATTCCCTCTTAAAAGGCCGGCAACGCACCTGCAGCTCTTCTGATGCTGCGAGTGTCCATGGGCGACGGAAGTTACTTTCCATCAGGAGACCCGTTTGCTCGTTTGCCCCCTTATTTCATAAAAAAAAACCAATACAAAAAATACCCTTATCCTATAAAAACCTCTTAAGTTTTCTCAAGATCTAACTGGAAAATAAATATTCTGACATAAATTTAGTAGTTATTAAAACCTTTATTCTTAGCTATGGCCGGCTTCACTATATCAGTGTCATGAAAAGGTGTCTTAAACGAATGAGACCTTTATTTTCTAGCATAAGGCTGCGTTTCCACCAGAGATATTTTGCGAGGAATGTGTTTTTGAGAACCAATAGAATCGCTTCATTGACGTGAGCTTGCCATGACATCGCTCAGCGCGGCAATGCTCTTGGATCTTCAAAACACATTCCTCGCAAGCGCAACACACCTCTGGTGGAAACGCAGCCTAAGGCTGAATATTTCCACTTGCCAGTGCAAAATAATGTTACTCGAGTAAGTAAAAATATTTATGTATTGCAAGCGCTTAATCTAGGCGCGGTTCTATTATTTACTTAATTCACTTTTAGATTCTATTGTCAAAACTTTCTAGTATTAAATATATATTAGCAGAGTAGACAGAACTAAGATATTAATTAGTATGTAACCTGTAACCCAAGAGCCAGCGACAGCCAGACTTTCGTAATTCTATAAAAGCTGAAACTTTTCCTGAATGTGACCCCTATAGTGTTAAGAAAAACTAGTAACTATGCAGTTTTGGTCGCGGTTACTTTAGGAGTTCCAGTTTTGAAGGTCTACCTAACCTTCGATATAAAGCTCAACTTTTTTTATCTTATTTACTTCAGGACTTTTGACAGTTTCTTCCCACTGGCCGTAAAGTATTAGGCTTTGTCGAGGTGGTCTGGTCTGGCAGTGGTGAGCAACTATCATAAGTGTCCGTTAATGGGTAACGAGATTGCTACAGTTATTCCGAAATTACCTCTAGAATAAAAAAATGAGCTTTATACTTTATTGAATTTTAGGTTAGGTTAGACCATCAAAACTGGATACCTCCTAAAGTAATCGCGACCGAAACTCCATAGTTGCCGGTCGTTTTAACTCTATGAGAGCAAATATCATGTACAGGCAAACTTTCAGCTTTTATAAAATGACGAAAGTTTGGCTATAACTGGCTCTTGGGTAACTGGGCTTTTGGTTAAACTGCATTCAATAAATTGGACGCTGTTTAACATATTTTCTGTATCATCCCAATTCCCATAAAAAATTACGTATTGAGTTACGAATATAGTCATGTTCTTTAGACGATTTAGATTTTAGAACAAGACTGAATTCTTAACTCAACAAAAAATAATTGGGGTTTAATACACAAAATATGCCTAACAGCGACTGATAATAATAATTATACCTTGACATTATTTGAAAATGACACATAAAGTCTCAACGCTAAGTGACAGCTCATGCAATGTCTCTTTATCGAAATCAAATTGACTAACCACCGGACTCAGAGTCATTTAATTATGATTAACCTTCAATTTATTGAAGAGTTTGATAGATAATGTATGGGGCTTAAGTCAACATTTTGAATTAATTACATTTAAGTAATTAATGTTCACTCTGAGTGCGGCAGTAAGGATCTTAGTTTCCTCTATTGGAAAATAGATCGACAAAATATAAAGACAAACAGTAGCAAGCCAGGTGCATAAATTCCTTTTATATTGTTCTTTACACTCAATACTTTAATACAAATATAAATGTTAATATTACACTTACGTTACATTTCTCTATCTATTTTGTACTATGATAAAATATGGTATTATACCTCGAGTCCCGGAAAAGGACATTTGATACTTTTATCCCGAAAAAAAAAACGGTTCCCGCACGATACAGGAAATTTTAGCGCAACGGAGTTGCGGGCGTCATCTAGTATATAATTATAACTAGATGTTCCGCGCGGCTTCGACGGCGTAATTTAGGAATTTCACGGAAACCGTACACTTTTCCACAAAAAATGGCCTATGTCCCTTCACGTGGTCTATTCTTCGTGTGTGTCAAATAACATAAAAATTGTTCCAGTAGTTCTTAAGATAATAAACAATTTCAAATAATTTCCCCCGTTTTTTTCAAAATGTTCCCCTATTTCTTCGCTCCCATTAGTCTTAGCGTAATAAAATATAGCCTATAGCTTTTCTCGATAAATGGGCTATCTAACACTGAAAGAATTTTTCAAATCGGACCAGTAGTTCCTGAGATTAGCGCGTTCAAACAAACAAACAAACTCTTCCGCTTTATAATATTATAAGATCAATTACTATTTGTCAATACCCTGAATACACAAACAATATTACACAGAAACAGACTAACAATATTATACAACCACGAGTAGAGCAATTGAACGCAATTTGAATACCAAACTTGATAATGGAAAGGTAGGGTCGATATACGAAAATTACGATAATTTTATGTCGGGCATGTCAACTGTGATTATGCGAGTCAAGGCTAGAACGTTTTGACTGTGTTGTAAGGGTATCTTTCAGACGTTGCGAAGATTACTATTTTATTTTTATTTTATTTTATCAAATTCGGAAAACTTACGGCTAAACACAAGAACGAGTACAAATGACATACACAGGAAGGCCAATTACAAGTTTTCACAAATAAAGAGAAGAAAAAAAAAAGACTTAGACACAAATTTGGAGTCAGTGGTTAACACATAAAATAATTGGTTATGAACAATGGTAAAAACAGTACATTGCAATACAAATGATGTAGGATACAAATTATAATTAAGATGTAAAATTTTTTTAACAATAGAGTTCTTCATTTTATAAACACTGGTATTGAATAGATCTAGGTCCTCGTCATATGCAATTTTATTAAATTTTTTACAAGCTCTTATAATAAAACTATTTTGCCTGTATGTGCTGTTGACAAATAGGATATGGAGCAACTTGGGCCTACGCATTTGAACAGGACATGTTACTAACCCTATACTCACCAAGTAATTCTGGGCAGTCAACCGTGCTGTTGGCTATCTTAAAGAGATATGTTAAATCTGCAATACTCCGTCGTTCATGTAGGGGTAAAATATGAAATTTTTTGCAACGAGCATTGTAGTTAGATATATAATTACGAGATTTAAATTGTAAAAAGTGAAGGAAGCGCCTTTGGATGGATTCTATTATATCACTATAACAATTATAATGTGGATTCCATACTTGGGAAGTATATTCCAAATGGCTACGGACAAAAGTACAGAAAAGGATTTTGAATGTCCTTAAGTTGTTAAATTTATTGGAAAATCGTAGTATAAAACCAAGTGCTTTGTTGGCCTTGTTAATTATACTATTAATGTGGGCGTCAAATAGTAGTTTTGAGTCGAAGATGACTCTAATTGTATCAGTTCTGTTAATTTCAATATTGTGCAGTTTGTAATGAAATATAAGAGGGTTGGGCTTACGGGTAAATGTACAGACATAGCACTTAGAGATGTTAAGTTGGAGTTTGTTAATTGTACAGTAATTTTGAAGATTGATAAGCAAGAGCTGTAAATTGTGACAACTTTGAATGTCAGAGATGGGGAATAATATTTTCATGTCATCTGCGTATAGTAATAATTTATCATAGGAAAAAACAGAATGTATGTCATTAATAAAAATGACAAACAGTAATGGGCCAAGAAGGGAGCCTTGTGGCACACCAGAGGGTATAGTCATTGGTGCTGATTTGTAACCATTTAAGACTACTGACTGGGTACGATTTTTAATGTAAGAAACAAACCACCTGAATAAATTACCTCTAATACCAGCATTAAGGAGCTTACGTAAAAGGATGATGTGATCAATACGGTCAAATGCTTTGGTGTAATCAGTGTAGATAATGTCTACTTGGGACGGCTCAGACATGGTGCGGCTCAGGAACTCACTACACGTAATAAGATTTGAGACGGTTGATCTGTTTTTGAGAAAGCCATGTTGGTTGCTGTTCAAAGTATGGACGAGGCCATGGTAAACCTGAGAGTACACAACCTTCTCTCAGATCTTGGCGAACAAACAGAGTTTGGATATTGGCCTATAGTTATAAATTTGATCTTTGGGGCCCTTTTTATGTATGGGTGTTATAAAAGCCGTTTTCCAAATGCGTGGAACCACACCTTCTTTAAGGGAACGTTGGAACAATAAAGTGACGGGAAGAGTCAAGCTCTTAGCACATCGCACTATCAGTAGGGGTGGAATACCATCTGGACCTTCGGATTTACTTAAGTCAAGCGACTTAAGAAGTTTGAATATTTCGGTACTACAAATTTCTACTGAACTTATATCTGCGGCTGATTTACTCTCGATCACAAGGGTTTTAAATTCATCTAGGTTGCTCGCGGTAGATGAGCTAGGGAGAAAATTACTATAGAAAAGTCATTAAACATGGAACATATAATTTCACCCTGGTCTGAGGACTTCTGCCCAAATTTTATCACGGATGGATAAGAGTTAGATTTCTGCTTGTTTTTTACAAAGGTCCAAAAAGCTTTAGGGGAATTTCTTATGTTATTTTCAATTTGTCTTATGTAATTATTAAACATTTCTTTTTCTAGAGACTTAGCACGATCGCGTAAAGTAATAAAATTATCATAGTCTGATATATTGCCGAATTTTTTATATTTGGATTGGTATTTAAATTTTTGTTTTAATATTTTTACTAGAGGGGGCTTATACCAAGGTGGGTACTTAGAAGTGGATTTCACAATCTTGGTCGGTACGTAGGTATCACGCACAGTGTACAGTCGGGAGTAAAATAAAGATAAGGCATCCTCAACAGTACCATTGGTGATATCATTGTGCCAGTCAAAACCATCTAGTTCCTCCGATATTGCAGTGAAATCAGCTGAAGTATACAAGAACTTAGTTCTTGCTTGGATGTGTAAAGTGTGAAACTCGACAAAGTTTACGGAGATACTTAGGGAAACGTGATGCGAATCTTCGGCTACAAGAGGGTCAAGAGATCTATCGACAGTAATATTAGTATTAGAAAAAATCAGATCTAATAACCGGCCGTTTGCGTTTATATAGCTATTGTACTGAAATAAGTTGCACGTATTTAAAATGTCAATAAATTCATGCTGTACCGAACCTTGAATGTTTGTTGGGTAAAGAGATCTTCCGATGCAGTCCAGGCTTATGTTTGGTAGATTGAAGTCCCCCGATATGAGAAATGTGTCGGTAATGTTATTTAGCACTATATCGTTCAACCGATTGTAATAACGAGACAACTGCTCAGGTAGTGAATATACTAAGTTCTGTTTGCAGAGGTAAACAGTGCTGACATGTATTTTATAAGGTATAATATTTTGCTTGGAGCGTTTGAGCGATATAGTCACCCATATATCCTCAGCGGAACTACACCAGTCGGTACGTTCCTCTGAAACAAGTCCGCGACGAACAGCGATAATAACGCCGCCTCCAAGCGACTGGTTTGTAGCAGAATAGTTCCTATCACGCCTCCAAACAAGATAATTGTCATCAAATAGCTCATTGTTACTAAAATCGTCCCTAAGCCACGTTTCAGTAAGGCAGACCACGTCGTAATCGTTTAAAATAACATTCCTTAGAAAATACGATGCTTTCGTCCGCAGTCCACGTACATTCTGGTAGTATAACTTAAGGATATTTAAAATTAAAAGGTATTATGCGCAAGAGTAACATTTTATAGGAATAGAGATTGTTTATACGGTATTTACTATAAGAAATAAAGAGCACTCTTTAAAACCCTACGACGACGACGCATCACAATATAAAACATAAAACAAATCAAGCGAACAGCATCGGTGTAAAGTAGCGGTATGTAATTGAATATACGTCTTAAATATACACCAGCGTTTACAAAAATGTGTGAATGACAATGTGAATGACTATAAGTACTACAGATAAAAAAGCAAAAACTATCTAAAATATGAAGGATAAAAATTAACAAAGTTATCGTGAGTAAATAAAATGGTTCTAGCAAATTTTCTTTAGGTCCGTATCCGTCTTGATGGCGTGTGTAGTGGATGTTGGGTTCTTTTTTGCCAGGATCTTGCAGTTTTTTACCCATATGAAGGAGAACTCTTTCTGCTTAGCTAGAATTTTAGCCTTATTTAACAGCTGTTTGTTTTCCAAGGTAAGGTGGTCATTAACATATATTTTGGCGTTGCTGGTGAGACCGATGTCGGTAGCTGTCAAGGACCTAACTTTTTTGGCGGCTGTAATAAAGTCATCCCGAAGGTATCTATTATGTAAGGCCACAATAATATTCTTATTCTCCTTATTATTCCGTTGCGGGACTCTAGCAATGTAGTTTATTTGCTCTTTCACAATTCTGCAACCAATCTTGTCACCGATCTTCGATATAATACTATAGAGATTCTCAGAGTTAGTGATAGGAACGCCTTTAATCTCTATATTGTTCATGCGGGACCTTTGTTCGTTCTCTTGCAAGGAAGCTTCAATCTTACCAAGGCGGTGCTCAAGCCGTGATATATCATCTTTTGTTTTCTGATCAAGAAATCCAGCCGGATTTCTTGATCGACTTCCAGAAGCTTACTGCTGAGCTGATCCACCGTAGTATGTACATAGTTTAAGGAGTTCTTGACATCAGTCATTTCGTTCTTAATAGACATGAGTTCGGAGAGACTGCTCTGGATTATTTTAACATTCTCGATTAGTTGCGGCAGAGAAGCCGTTTGCTCCCTGAGTTTTATTAATTCGAGACGAATATCGCTTAGATCATCATGCGCCAGCACCTGACCCATAACTGGTGTATCGATTGGAATACATGCCGGACTCGTAGATCTACCATCACTTACTCTGCACTGACTTCACTTCCACGTGGCCTGCTTTTTCTCACCGAGTCTTCGATAACCAGCCTCAGTTATGCCAGAACAAGGGTAATCATATTTATTAAGGCATTGGGTACATTGCACTCTATCTCTAGCATCGGTATTACAACGGTGACAAACAAACATCGTGAGTATTGGTTTAGATACACTTGACAATTTAAGGCGCCCGAAAAATGTATTATCTCACAAATTTGGGAAATTCTTTAAGGCAGGCAACACTATCCAGATGTCAAAGTCGTTTTATCGGGTGTCACTTGAATTTGACAGCTACGATAATAAAAGGTGTGGGTATTTTATGACGTTTGTCGAACAAAACTTGTCTCTCGATATAATAGGGTATAAAATTATTTTTTGAATTATCGGTTTTCTACTTCTATTGACTGGAAAATTAGGTTGAAAATAATATCACAGGTTCACGTATCGTCAAGCTTCACTTTGTTAATATTACACAAATGATAATTACACTGGATACTACTTAACGAGAAAAAATATAGAGAGCGTACTGCACACTATGCCGGGGTTGCCAGCTGACTCTTACGTGAAAATTACTTTCATTCTAAACAAATATTAGGTATTTCCTATACTTTTGAGCTAAGAAATGATAATAAAATATAATAACATAAGATTGCATAAAAAATACCTACTTATAATATAATACAGTTTAAGACGATAATAATACTAATGTAAGTCATAAGGCGTAATGAACTAAAAATAACAAATGAAGATGAATTTTAATTACTTGGTACAAAAAGAAGATTTAGAGTTTTGCTTACAGCTATTTTTTTTTTAATTTATTAAACCTTATATGTAATTATCATATTGTTTTTCAAGTGTAAACCATTATATTATTGTAGAAACTTTGCAATTATATTGGTTTACTGTGCAACTGGGACTAGATTTTGTGGGGTTTTCCATGAATTCTAATTCCAGTTTACAAATAGCCGAAGCCGGCAAAAGCTTTCAGTGTATCAGCGAACTCAATTGGCTCTTCTAATGTCGATAATATGCACTCGGTTAGTACCCTGCAGCAAAACATCAAAGCATACAAAAATTATATCTGACTATGTTATCAATATGGCGCGTGTTACTCTTCTAGCTCGCCTCTTTAGAATAGCCCCTTACAACAACTCTCAATTTGTTGTCGTCAAGCAAATATTGAACATAATTTGATTAAGTAGCTATGTTAAGGTCAATTAACAATTCTACTGATATCTTTATCTTGTTAATATTGGAAAGGCTGCACGCCTACTACTGATTTATTACTCTAATATCAACTAAAAATATAATGTTATCGGTCGAAACATTATCAGTAAACAGTAAAACAAATTGAAGCTGAAAGTTTTTGTACTATGAATAACGAAGACTCAGTAATGTATAGTGTAATGTTTCGCCAGTGCGTCCGTGGCCTAGTGGGTAGACCTTTGGTTCGCACTTGAGAAGATGCAGGTTCTATCTCTGGTGGAGGTGTACGTACAAAAGAGACATTTTCAGATCTCAAGTTCATAATACGAACGTACGTGCGGTGAATTTTCTTCACCATCGTGAGGAAATCTGCTGCAATACTGCTGGCGACAGTTTCGTTCAGTTTTACTGTGCGTGGCAGAAAGTTACGTGAAAAACGCACGGTGGAAGACTGCCACTCATCAAGGTGATGAGGATGTTATAATTTTCTCGTGGAACGATGAAACGAAAACACATTAACATATAGAGGAGCACAGCTATACAACGCACTTTCTAAAATTGTCAAAGAAGCAAGCTCACTTAATATCTTCAAGAAAAAATTAGCCGATCACATATTTTGTTGCAACTCGTAAAAAGTTAATTACTTGGACCACCGGCTTATATTGGCGAACTTGCATTCTCGAACACGTCTCGATACAATTTCAGACTACCGACAAAATTGGGTCGACGTTACTTAATTATACTAGAAAACTGTAATTTTTTATGTATTTGTGAACTTTCTTAATAAGTTTAGTGTTAATGTTATAATATTGTTTCTCATGTAAGTGACATAAATTGTCTTATTGAGAATAATAAAGATCTTTAAACCGAACGATGGCGGAAAGTAATACTGATTGATGGTAATGGATACGTATATAATACGTATATAATCTGTTCCTATGATGGCACTTTATAGGAAAAAGCTTATTTACTTATAATATTTTTTCATCCCTATCATCATCTATCAAAACCTGATCCGTTATATTTAAGCTTTATGTCATCTATGGCACGTTTTGGAACGTTAAGTACATTATGAATTCTCAGAATTCAATAATAATCAATCATTTTTCCACCATAGCATTTCGTACAAACTCGTCACCTGATTTCGATTTTGAAATTGTGAGAAAACGCATTGATTTGATAAAATTTTGTATAGAAAGGTGCTGCATATTGTATGCAGCACCTTTCTATACATTTTTGTGTGTCACGTTCTAAAAAAGTAACCCCACTACGACGTTGCCAAAACCAGAGTAATAATTTTGTACCCTTTTAGGGTCAGCGCAGACAGAAAGGAGCGTAGCGGAGAGGATTTTATTAATGCACTTGAAAATAAACTTTAAAATGATTACACTAAAGTGCATAAATGCTTGAACCTTACAAGAAATGCTCGAGCGTCCTCGAGGATACGCGGGAATCCCTTATCGCACTTTAGTGTCGTAATTTTAAAGTTGATTTTCAAGTGCGTTAATAAAATCCTCTCCGCTGCGCTCCGTTCTGTCTGCGCTGGCCCTTAGCGGCAAAGTTACTGGTATAATCGTAACAAATGAGATGTCAAAAGATTAGTGATGATGCCATAGGACACTAAGGCCCGTATTTTTTATCAGTACTTAAGATGCGACCCGGTCTCAAGACGCGGTTCGGCTCTGTGATTGGTCCAAATTTTGACAGCCAACCAATCACAGAGCCTGAACCGTGTCTTGAGACCAAGATGCATCTTAAGTACTGACCAAAAATACGGGTCTAACTACTATATATTTTTTAAGTTATATATCTTTCGGTGTATACTTCTTAAACTAATTAAAATTGTTTTAGCATGTTACCTCTCTATTTCACGACAATCGTGTTCCAGTGCAACGAGAAATAGTTCGTGCACTGCATATCTGCATATCGCATCGTGAAGTCATAATCACGGCCATGAGCATGCATCGAGAACTGAGAAGAGACAATCACTGCATAGCTGACGCACCCAGGTGTAACAATGTGAGTTATGGCGAGTAGCCGGGCAGAAGGTCGACTCGTCACGCCGTGGGTTAAGGACACAAAGCGATTAAAAGATTATCTAACTAGGTGCAACCTCTAACTGCGTTTACGAGGATACCTTTCCTGAGAAACGAGTCAATGTTTTGCCGAGCAAGGTTTTGTTACAGAAGGCTGGTATCATTGGCGTATATGGATAACCCGTACTAATATGCATAAATGCGAAAGTGTGTCTGTCTGTTACCTCTTCACGCCCAAACCACTGATCTGAGAAGGACAAAAAATACTTTTCATCCCGGAAAATGCCGGTATGATTTATTTTTTTTTTCAATTTTTTAAATAACTTTTCATCCCTTCCTCTGGTACGTAAATTTTTTTCGTACCAGGGGAAAGGTGTCGCATGACGCATCTTAAAAAAGGTTGAAAAACACTGCTACGTGTAATAGTACGATTGCAGTCAATGAAGTGTCAACAATGGATTAGTAATGATACCGTGGGTCTCATATGTTATTAGATATATTTTTTTATTTTTTGGGTTTCCTACTTTAGTCTGCTAGTGGTTATCCAAAATTACATAATTCAAACTCAAAACTCAAACTCAATTTTTTTTTTATTCAAAATATTTTTTTGCAAATATTCTCTGAAAGTCCACATGATGCCTACCACCGGTTCGGGAACTAGCCCGGCGAGAAGAACCGGCGTAAGAAACTCGCACGGGGCCCACTTTTTTACCAAAAAATGTGAGAAAAAAATTAATACAACATGTTATGAATAATTGATACGGTTTCCTTTATTTTTTACTCATACTTTTAGTAACGAAGTCTAACGAAGTATAATTTGTCATCAAAGTTAATTCAAGACAAACTATGTAGTACGAATTAACAAGTTACGTACAGTTATTTCCCTTAAACGAGCATAAACAGCGGTCTTACGCCTCACGATAGCTGACCACATGGCCAAGGCTCTGTGCTAAAGTGAGTAATGCCTTATGTAATATGACCGGTTTCAATGTTATGGTAAGGATTGTCTCTTTCACTGCGCTTTAACTAGCTAAAATAAAGAATATTGATTATTCAATTTATTCGTTTTATCAGGCTGATAGTTGAGACAACTGATATTGCCTGTCTCAGTTCTTTGCACTTTTTTCCTTCTTAGATATCTGACAAAGCTTGTTTACATAATATTTTAATTAGTATTTTTAGGGTTACGTACCCAAAGGGTAAAAACGGGACCCTATTACTGAGACTTTGATGTCTGTCAGTCTGTCCGTCTGTCTCCAGGCTGTAACTCAAGAATCGCTATAGCTAGACTTCTGAAATTTTCACAGATTTCGTGACTAAGACAGAGACTGTTTCCGCTATAACAACAAATACTAAAAACGCAATAAAATTAATATTTAAGGGGGGCTCCCATACAATAAACGTGATTTTTTTAAGTTTTTTCGCTCGTAATCAATAATGGTAATAGCTAGGCACTTTAAATTTCCACAAAATCCTTAATTATATTTGTAATTTAATAATCAATAATAAAACTTTAATTAAGTAAATATGTAAGGGGGGCTCCCATACAAGAAACACAATTTTTTGCCTACTTTCGCTCTATACCGGTACGCAACCCTTCGTGCGCGAGTCTGACTCGCACTTGGCCGATTTTTTTACTGATTCCACAATGGTATGACATTTTAGAAAATTACGAGCTTATTATAAAAATCTTCACAAACAAACTCTAAACATAAGATTAATGAAGATAAAAATCGATTTTTAAATTTTCAATATAATAATCAGGAAGTGCATTTAATGCGTTGCCCAACTAGCACATTAGTGATAAAAACAGCCAACGTTGCAACTTTTAACTGTACTATGGCGCTTTAGGGAATCTTGAAGTAGTTTTTAGTTCTACTAATGCTTTCGTTACTCTTTAAGACTGAAAATACCACTAGGGGTCGCACCCGCAACCCAATAACCCGCAGTAAGGAACTATTAAGGATTATGTAGCTGCTTCTTGTGACGCCATTTTAATAAGACAATTATTGAACAAAATTAAAAGTTTTTATCACAATTTATAATAAAATGCATCTAAATATGGAACCAGAACATACAAAATATTATTTAACTCAACCATGTGGTTGCTATATCGTTAACGGGATATTCTAAAATATTATGTAAATATTTACATTTTTCATATTTTACGATATTTTGAGGTAGTTATGAAGGCGCGTTAAAAATACTCCAATAATATCAATTATATAGACGATAGACATACCTACGTTTTTAAAATAAGTCACATTGTTGAAAAACACTTCACTTCACTGATTAGTTATTTTATTTGTATTTTAATAATGGCTGATTTCGTAATACACACGTCATAATAAAAAATGTGACTGAGGCCGGTGAATGATCATATTTTGTTTACTTACTCTGCTTTGTAGCTTCCCTTACGCTATAGGCGCCGCAAGAGAGTCAGTGTGGTGCTGACAAATAGTTGCAGCTCATATATCAACGTAGTGCCACTATTCTGGAGTTCCAATGGAACGTAGGGTTACAAAAGTTGTGCCTATTTGGCTGCAGAGTGCCTGCTCTAGATCTGCAGAGGACGCTCTAGTCCTTGAGCTTGGCGTCTTTGGAAATAATCGGATTAGCTCCGAAACTCTTATGCAGTAAGTTGTGCTCCTTGGGTGGTAAATATATGCGACGGTAAAATATTCGCCTCAGAGCGAGTTCGTTAAGATGTCGAGGAGCTAGTGAGTCGGAAAATCCTCAGTAATTCGTCGCGTACCTTTCTTAACTAGTTTCGCGAACGGCAAATATATGAGATATAAATATTCAATTTTAGTACATCTTCTCATCAAACGAGAAATTATAAATACTTATATATAGCAGTTTACAGAAAACAGTTTTATTTTTATGAAATGAAGTATGTATATTGTAGAGGCCTGTCGGAAAGAAAGAAAGATTTGGCTAAGTTTTATCCCAGGGAAAAGAAGAAAAAGGGTAAAAAGCCTGCGTGGTTCGTTTTTTTTTTATTGAAAGATTGATCTCTCAGGTACTTTGAGTTAGGTCTAAGAATTGGTCAATCGGCCATATCCATAGGTAAGAAAGTTCTACGCTGATCATGACCTAACCATCTTCCTGTACAGCAGCGTTTCCTTTCCGAAGGCTCCACGGGCAGTCTTACCATCGAGGCCCATATTGTGGATGATCGTCAGATCGTCTGTAAAAATTTACCCATTACCTAAAAGATCATATAAAATACCATACTTCTTTATGTAAACACCTGTTAGTTACAAAGGTAACGGAGTGGTAGAAGTTAAGGCCATCCCCCGAGCAAACGACCTTGACCATACATTAATTTTGACACGTTGCCGAGATCGCACAAAAATCCTATTTTTTTACTTATCTTAGTTCAAAATTGATCTAAAAAAATTTAAAAAGGGGAATAATTATGTTGTTGATGAAATTGTCTATCTATTGTCGTGTGTTTCAAATAAACGTAATTTGTAAATACTAGGGAGATACTGAAAGTATGCGTCAATTTTAATAAATTGGTATTACTTTGGAAGCTAATATCATGAGTATAATAAACAAAAATAGAAATTTTAAAACGGGGAAAGGAATGTTGATATACTGAAGATTATTGCTGTATTTTTATTATAACTTTGTAGCTTTCAAATTATGAGTTTATAAGGCTCTAAATACGTTAAATTACGGAATCTCCGTAGGGGAAGGCCCTTAACAGAAACGTTTGACTTTGTGCCTAAATATAGGGGTGATATTCCCAGCTGTTTGTTTTCAACACTTTGATGTCCAAACATGCGGGAGGCAAAAGATATTTTAATTAAAATCGAGCTCAAATTGCAGTGTTTATATTTTATTAATATTAATGATGTTGGTAAATAGTGATACATAATAATATAAAGGAAATAATAATAATAATAATTGTAAATTTTTTGATACCTTGTAATAACTCGCTGACACAAGCGAAAAGCTATATTATTACAAATTATTTAATAATATATTAAAGCTGATACCAAACGGTACCTATACCTTTATTATATTTTATACTTTTTAATGGAAATTGCTATTACGTCTCCTTTTAAGTAATCCCTTAAAATAATCTCGATTCCCCTTATCTTAAAATCTTATAAATTTAATTTTGTAATTTTTTGACCTTTGACCTTCAATTTAATTGAATGAAATCCTCTAAAAGTCGTTTAATTTGGAATTTCATTTTAGTGTCTTCTACAGATTACAATCGGATCAGGAATCGTGCAAAATGTACAGTTCTTACAGTAAATATCTATTAAGAAAAACTTCAATTCTTAATCCTTAAATTGTGCAGATCTTTTCACAATGGAAACGGGTAGATTTCATTTCAAAGTAGGTATGTAAAATAATTTTACATAACTACTTTGAAATGAAAAAAAAAATATATTAATTAGTAAATTATTTACTAATTTTTAGTTTTTTCCTAAGTAGGTATTTAAAATAATTGAGGGTATATCTAGCTTTAATGTATAAAACTTACTACTTTTCATATCGTACAAAAATTAATTATGGCAGTTTGCTTTTTCAAATCAAACCTTTTCAAATAATAAAAAACGGAATACATCCGACGAGAAACCGAAAAATTCTATGTAGATTCGTCTTTATGGTATTTTAACATCGGACTAGTTGAAAGTTTATTTTAGATTAGATTCGAGCAATGCACTCGGCACACAGTTTGCTGACCAGAGTGTGGCATGCATAAGCAATCGTTTGAGGCAACTGAACCCTGATATAGAATAAATATATGCACTGAACTGTACCCACCAGAGCGGGAAAATAAAATATCGCTTTATTTTAGTTTTATACTACTGTAAAGAATAAAATTGAAGATAAGTGGATCGTTTCGATACCGCGCGATGAAAGTTTGGGCGAAACGAAGGAGAAACATCTTGTTAAAACATAGCTAAATTAATAAATAGTACCTGTTATTCCTTAAAATGTATTTGTTTCATAGCCAAACTACGTGTAAATAAGAAATATAATTTTTATAATCTTCAGATAGTTTATTAGGTAGGTACCATAAGAAAGAATTTTCAAAGAGATAACTGTTAAGTGTTGCACAGGCGACGGGAGCACCTCACTAGAGATGGACCTTATAATATTATATTCTACGGCCTATGTAAAATAAAATGTTACTTCTTCTATCTTTTTAAAGGCAAACCTTTGTTTTTTGCAACAATCGGCCAGTGTGTCATGATTCTGACCTAAATTCGAAATATATATTAGAATAAAACATCCTGCATCGATTGATTCCAAAAAATCGATACCTTACCGATAAGTTACGTGAAATAATTCATTTTACAATTTCCATTTATCATACATACATAAATTATCATTAACTTCTGTCAAATTTTGGCACATGACACTAACACTAACACTAATTTTTAACTTTGCGCATGCGAAACGAACACGACTATTGTGTTTGTAATATTGTAGCGGTGGTCAAATTACATCTCAATTTTTTTCAATAATAATTAAATATCGAATAATTTCTTAAAAATCTATTATAAATAATAATTGTATTAATTAATAATAAGTGTCTGGGTGTCCAATTTTTTACATAATTAGTACTTTCATAATTTAATTGGATGTACCCTTTTTTTTTTTTTTGTTGACGCAGGGGAAATCTTCAAAAAGATTCCTGGGTAGGATATGTGGGATTTTTACCCGCTAAAACCCCTGCGATTGACAGACTTCCGCACATAAAAGAGCCACGGGTACTCTATCGAACAACTTCCGCTGCTCTCCCAGCACATTGGGAGACAACTCTAACAGAACTCTTCACAGAACTACATTCGAAAGCTATCCCGGGGTACTACATGTCCCCATATAATGTAGCCCTAGTAGCAGGGAGCAAAACGCTCTGTTGACTTGCGGCATTGCCACGATGTCGACGGGAACGTCGAGCAGGATCTGATCTCTCTCGATCTCGTTCAGCGGCCTCCTTTTGTGCCATGGTTGACTCACAAAAGGAGGCTGCAGTCGACCTAGCAGACTCTCTATTCAGCGTCGTAGATAAAACAGCTGAAAGAGAAAGATCTGTCCCAATTTCGTCAACAAGTTTGCGCCGCTCTGTATCCCAAGCAGGACAGTCTTCTAAAGTATGTTGAGCAGAGTCTGTAGGAACCCCACAATGATGACACACTGAAGTAGGTTCGCGCCTGATCTTACACAAATATTCACCAAAACAACCATGGCCTGTAAATACTTGTGTAAGTCGATACGTCATTTTATGATTACTTGCCAACCAGTCATCAAATGACGGCAAGACGGCCTCTACAACGCGTTTGTGAGCTAAGCGCTCCTCCATTAGAAGTGACCGCCATTTATCTAAAGCTCTGGCACGTTCTTGTCTTTTAATCGCGTTAGGAACAATGATATCATTGACATCCCGGAGAGAATGTAAGCGATCGTAAACATTTGCATCCATCTCCGCTAAAATATCTAAGGGTGGAAAACGCGCTAGTATAGTTGCTGCTTCGAACGATATCATTCGATAGCCCCTTATTATTGTTACAGCGACTCTACTTTGAAGGCTGCGAACTCTGTTTCTGTTACGGCGAAAACTTGACAGTTTCTGATACCACACTGGTGCACCATAGAGAACCATAGACCTTACTACTCCAGCGTAAAGACGCCGAACTTCTTCCCTAGGACCACCAATATTAGGCAGTAATCTATGCATGGCACCCACCACCTTCTCAGTTTTGGGAATCAGAATATTAAAGTGTTCCTCAAAACGCCAATGGCTGTCGAGCGTAAGTCCAAGATACTTCATGTATCTTCCAATGGGGATAAGAGAGTCTCCAACTTGAATATGCATCTCAGTAGGATTTCTACTTCTAGGCAGCTTGTAAAACTACATAGCCTCAGATTTATGGGACGCTATACGTAGACTAAGACTCTCTATCCTACCTATTACAATAGTCACTGCGATTTCAGCTAGCCTTTTAGCCACGTTAAAGGAGTTTCCAACCATCAAAATAAAGGTATCATCGGCAAAGCAAATGATATAAACGCCAAAGGGAAGTGCCACTCGCAAAACTGGGTCATAAGCTAAATTCCACAATAAAAGGCCCAGCACAGATCCTTGAGGAACTCCGCAAAATACCTCACGTTGACATTTTTGTTGGTTCTGATCTGTATAGCTTATGAACCTATCTCGCAAGTAGTCTCTTATAATGGCTTGTAAATATGACAGAAAGTTATGGTAAGTAAGAGCTTCTATAATAGCATCCCAACTAATCGAATTGAAGGCATTAACAATGTCAATGATAACAGCAAGTGCCACTCGTACTCTGCTTACAGCTTGTTCTGTTAAAGACTTGACGAGCTTTATAGCATCCACTGTAGAACGACCTCGACGGAAACCAAATTGATTATCCGAAATGTTAGGAACAAATTGAAGGAGGTGTTCATTAATACGATCAACAAGAATCCGCTTTTTGAACTTTTTGAGTTTGCTTATGTCATTTAACAAGCATATTGGTCTAAAAGCAGAAGGAGAATCCTCAATCCTGCTATTTTTCCTTATAAGAACCAAATTCTTTTTTTCCTACTGCTTCCTTCCAAGCAGTAGGAAATCTCCCCGTACGTAGACATACATTAAAAACTCCCTTAATATCATATGCTAGAGCTGAAGATGCCAGAACCCAAGCCTTTCCTGAAATTCTATCAGGACCAGGAGCAGTATTTCGTCTCCTCAAGCGTAATATGGCCCTATGCAGTTCGTTATCTGAAATATTCAAATCTGCATTCCAAACTGTTAGAGGCGACACTGTCATCGGAGTAGTCAAAGCCGTCGGGAAAAGCGTGTCGATTGTTCTTCGAAGAAGACATGGATCTAGAGTCTCCGTCAAAGGTGGGGTCCACGGACGCAGCTTACCCAAAACTAAAAGGTATGGTCGACCCCAAGGGTCTCTATCAAGACCCTCTAGAAGCTCAGACCATGATCTAGCCTTAGACGTAGAAATAGCTTTTTGTAGGGCCTTAGTTGCCTCACGAAATACGAGTACTCTATAGGTGTTTGCAACTTCTTGAGGAGTCAACAAGAAGAAGTTCTTGTTGTTCTAGTAAATTGGCGACGAGCGCGTAGACATTCCTCGCGAAGTTGGGCAATTTCAGAATTCCACCAATACTGTGATCTATGTTTATAATGTCCAACCTGAGGCATAGCGACCGAACAAACAGAAACCATTTTGTCACACAGTATAGCAGCTGCCGAATCTGGATCGTTATTGGTCTCGCTAACATTTTGCGACCATGACACAACTTCAGCGGCGGTTTTTAACTTATCTACATTCATGTGCTTCGTGGACCACCGACGAGAATTATTTCTCGCTCTTTGTTGATTAAGTCGCCTTAAGTCAGCACAATTTACATCAAATAGAATGTGTCGATGAGCAGAAAGAGTAACAATTTCTTCCGCAACCCGCCAACCTTCCAACATTCGAAAGGCATTAGCGGATGCCCACGTGAGGTCAACGATTGACTCTCCCTGCCACCGAACACATGTGTTTATGGTTCCACGATTTACAAGTCTTAACCTTTAACGTCACGGGCGGGGTCTACGCAGACCCCACGCGCTGTTTTTTGACGGTATTTTTTTAAATTGGCAAGTTACGAGTGCACGTTTTCGGCTAATCTCAATGCAACGCGAGGTCTTTCAGTGAGTAAAAGTCCGTCGCTCCTCTGCTAAGTGAAGTTACATTTTTGCTTATGTGGGGATACCTGCAGACCCCACCCGTGATTTAACGTTTATACTTTTTTTCACATTGGTTATGTGTTTATTTGTTTGTTTTTTTGAATTGGCTATGTATAAATGGAAAAAATTGTTGCCGAATAACAGAAAATCAAATTGCACAAATCATATACAATTTTAATGACTGAAAGTTTTTGGAAACATTTGGGAAGAGTTAGAGGTAGCTAGACCTAGTGCATCAAAAATGAAGCGAAGATGCTATTATTATCCCAGAACTAATTACTTTTGTCCGTAAGCCTTGCTATAAAACTATTTGCAAGCCTCATTCAATAAAATTATTTATTGTTTACCTTGCCTACTCAAGGAATAATTTTAGTTTATGGTAGTACTTTTTAAGGATTGTTAATTTTTTTTCTGTAATGTTTAGTGTTAATTTTTCTTTTGATTACTTATTTCTAAGTCTTATTTTATTAGAAAAAAATAATAAGTTAGTCAGAAGTAGACACTTTTGTTGAATTTTGGTACAGTAAACATGTGCCCTAAAAATTCTATGCACGAGATTGGTTAGTTCATAAAAATGTTCTTTACTGTCTAAATAATGGTTAGTTCATTATTTATAAATGCTTTTCATAAATAAAATAATATCCTTTCTTATAATACAAAACGGGTTTTAAAAATTATCAAACAATTCTGAATTTATAAGTATATTTATATTGGGGATACTTCTAGACCCCTCGCGTGACTGAACGTTACCCAAAACAACGCGTGTACTTAAAGGTTAAATCTAATGATGCAGCCCACTTAAGCAAAGAAGTTCCTCTAGGACTGTCTCTAGAGCCTCCCCAAACTCTAGAGTGAGCATTGAAGTCACCGAGCACAATCAAGGGACAAGAATAATTATTGCGAACGCAAAGAGCTATTCTCGTGTGGCATTTTTTTAATGTAAGGAAAGGTGAACAAAATAAGACGACTGACATTTTCGTTTTTGCTTAATGTATCAATATAATCAGTCATATTTTTCTTGTTTATCCCTTCTCTTCTCCCGACCAAGATAACTATGGTTGTGTTTGGATAGAAAGCTGAATTTATTGCCCGGCTAATGACTTCTTCATATGAAGCTCCGGGCAGACAAGTGCTAGTAACTTGCTGTCCAACACAACACAACTTATTCAAAAATACACTAACTCCTTGGCCAATTTCATCACAGTAAATAGAAACTTTTCCGGCCTCCGGGGTATGTGTATGTGTCCTAGTATAATTATATTCTGAGGATTCAGTACAAGCCTTCATATCTGAACAGGTGACTGAAATGTCAAGATCATGCTGCGAATGACCCACATTTCTGTGACACTGGCAGTTATTATACAATGAGTTAACGCGTTCCTCATTGTAGCGTCCAATTTCAATTAAGTCATCCATAGCAGATATATGTGAAACAATTTCTTTTTGCGCTAATTCATACTTCATTTTTTCATTTTACATACTTCATTATACAAGTACGCTGGACTAATGATACCCTTTGAAATGACAGCTATTTTTTGTGCCTATTTGAAGCGGAATCAGCTCCCCCAATGTGAGTGATAGGAACTAAATTTGACGTAAAAACACAGAATAGAAATTACTCACGGACGTAAAAATGACGTTTGAAAGTCGCCATATTGGCGCTGATAGCAGTAGTGGGAGTATTTGGAACTAATACTAGTAATGACAACCAATAACGACTAAGCGGCCATTTGCAAGTTACGTCAAATTTAGTTCTTTTCCCTCTCACTGGGGGCGCTGATTCCGCTTCAAGTAGGCACAAAAAAAGTGGGTATCATAGGTCCAGCGTACTTGTATAATGGAGGTCAGTGCCTCCAGTCACAGTCCTCTTTAGATCGACCTTCTCTATCCCGATTTCAGAAAGGCGAATTCGGGTTTTAGCAGCTAACATAACATTATCGTATGATGTGGTAAAACCTTCTGGCGCCGTTATAGTAATAGCAGCTGATGGAAGGGAATTGGATGTACCCTACTACGGAATTTGACATTCTTAAACATAATATTATTTTGATTCTGTTTGTATTGAACAATGACACAGAAAAAACTGATGTATGACTTTGTCAATTAGTAATCAAATAAAATCAAGCAATGTTTACAAAATTTCATGTTTATAATTTTTCAAAATGTTGCTTCGTAGAGAGCCAGAAAAACAACAAGATAATTTCGTAGTGGAGATTACAAGTATACTCTTTTGTATCATATTGATTGTACTTATGTTAATGGTACGTAAATGTAAAATACTCAAGCGTCGCAACAACGTCCGTTTCGATGACGTCCTTAAGACATCTTCGTGCAACAAACAGAGTCGTACCTTACCCAGGATTCAGGAATCAGACGAATATAGACCGAAGAAAAGGATGCGTTCCCGTCCAAGATGCACCTGCCACTGCTGTAATAATTAGGAATTCCACCTAAAAATACTCAGGAACCATACACATGTTTTTGACTGTATCATGTCAATAATATACTGGTTTAATCAATGGTTTAATATAACAATTATTATGTTTTTTTCTTTCTCTCAACTTAAGAATCGACAAAAATTTATCAATATCCTATAAAACCGAATATAACTACTACATACTAAATATTATTTCAAGCGAAAGCTAATAAAGTAAGACAGGAAAATTTATAATATACTAGATGACGCCCGCAGCTCCATAACGGAAAATGTGGCAGGAACCGCACGTTTATCTGGGATGAAAATTATCCTATGTCCATTCCCGGGACTCAAAGTATCTCTATACCAAGTTTCAGCAAAATGGGTTCAGAGGTTTGGGCGTGAGGAGGTACGCTGTGCCGCTCGGTGCGGAGTTGCCGTGCATCGTCTAACGTCTTTTCATTTCAGCAGACTTCGGCTCGGTGTTTGTGTGCGTGCGACTAGACGTATGCGAATTATAATTGCGTTGATAAAAAAGTCGCGGCAGTCCACGAGGGTCACACGTATTTTTTTATTACCGATTCAAAATTTAACTTCATACAATATTATGATACTAGAATATGCATTGCATTTGAAATTCGATTTTTCCTAAATTATTTACTTTCGACGCTTTTCAGGAGCCACAAACGTATTTTTAACTACTTTGTAATTTGCAGTATGGCATTAAATTATCCTATATATGGCTGCGGTGAACTAATCCCTGTTTCGACGTAAAACTTTGAGGACAAGTAATTAGGATCGCAAACGAAACATTGTCGTTCATATCTATTGTATAATTAGTCGAATTGGATTTGTTGTTTAAACTTTAAAGATGCCGGTTGGCAGCGGGCGACATGAAGCGGCGGCAGAAGACGTGTCGTCGCGACACTACTGGTTTCTATTAGAGATGTTCCGATCATGACTTTGGCCGACTAGCCGACTAGCCGATTAGTCGGTTGCAAAGAAGCCGACTAATCGGCCGACTAGTCGGCCAAGCCGATCATGGTGTCAGATGTTTCCGTAATACTTCGTTTACTGCTGATTCGCGGGTTAGTCGCATACGCCGCCTGCGAACGTGTCGGATCGTGTTTTGGTCATGATACAGTTGATGGTTTTCACGATATTTTTTTTTAATGTGTAACTTACCTAATTTGTTAATACAAAATAAATAAGAATAAATTTTAAGCTATTGCCATTTATATCATAGCTTTTATCGCGGGCTTTGAGCGCGGCGACTGAATCTAGTTAATTTCAAAATAATCAAGGTTTTTCTTAAATGTAATATCAATAATAGTAAAAGAATAAAAAGCCGCATAGTCGGCGCTTTTTGCCGACTATTCGCCGACTACAAAAGTGGCCGGATAGTCGGCTTTACCGACTAGTCGGTATATCTCTATTTTCTATGTATTTTTATAAAAAGTGTCGCTTGCTTCGTGTCGCTAGCTGCGGAGGGTATTTCATAGAAATACAATATAGAAACCTAGTGTCGCGACGACACGTCGTCTGCTGCCGCTTCATGTAGCCGGCTTCCAACTTGTACCAACAACAATTTGTAGAATTAATTCTAAAAATTAAATTGTTAATTTATATTATAAAAACTTTTTCATTTTATAAATAAAAGATAGAATTTTACTGACGATATGCATAGTAAATGATGGATTACCTTTTATTCAATATTATTAATGGCTTTCATAAGCTTTTATTTAGAATTCATGCAATGTGCATTGTAAAATTTAATGTATCGAAAAGGTCAAATAGAGAAATGTAAAAATATTTTATCACACATGCGATAATTATTATTTTATGTATCTTTTCAATAAGTATGCTTTTTAGCGGACTTAAAAAAAGGAGGTCATGAATGTGTAATATTTTCAGAATATGTTTATCTATATCAGCGTCTGAACAAATGTGCCAAAGGGGTTCGAACATTTTTGTATGGAGTCTGGCATATATATCTAGCCGCCGACATCTTGGTTTTTTTTTTCAAAATTTCCAAGCACGATAAAAATGGTATGGTATTTGTGTCCTTTGGACTCATATGGCAATCTTTACTTCTAAATATCTCGGTAACGTGACACTTTAGGATACCATGTTATTTAACATTTTTTGTTTGTATAAAGCGTCTCCCAGACAGACGCGGCCTGCGGTGGCGGTGGCGGTGGCGCGGGCGGTCAGTTGAATGGCTTGGCCGCCGCGTGGCCGCGTGTGTCTGTGTCATTCCTAGAACTCTCAAGTCATCCAACTGACCGCCACCGCTACCGCCACCGCAGGCCGCGTCTGTCTGGGCCACGCTTAAGTGTCCTCTATCCAAATCATTGACCTCCATTATACAAGTACACTGGACTAATGATACCCTTTGAAATGACAGCTATTTTTCGTGCCTATTTGAAGCGGAATCAGCTCCCCCGATGGGAGGGATAGGAACTAAATTTGACCATTGACCAAATATATTTGTCTATGATTTGACGTAAAAATGACGTTTGAAAGTCGCCATATTGGCGCTGATCGCAGTAGTGGGACTATTTGGAACTAATACTAGTGATGACAACCAATAACTATTAAGCGGCCATTTGCAAGTTACGTCAAATTTAGTTCTCTTCCCGCTTACTGGCGGCGCTGATTCCGCTTCAAATAGGCACAAAAAAAAAGTGAGTATCATAGGTCCAGCGTACTTGTATAATGGAGGTCAGTGATCCAAATATACCACTTTTATCGTGCTCGGAAATTTTGAAAAAAAACCAAGATGGCGGCGGCTAGAATATGCCACAAAGGTTCGTACCCCTTTCAAAATTGTATGTATGTATGTTTTATTTTTGTGTTCGCATATCTCTATCTTAATTGTTAAAGCAATAATTATAAAATCAACTAAGTGTAATTAAATGTGCAGTAATTTAGAAATACATTGATTTGTCAAGTTATTATTGCAAAAGAATCGTGGTTTAGATGGCACCATAGAGATATAATGTACTAAGTACTTATATGTCAGTGGATGGCACTTATATAATTAGTCCTGATGGTTATATAACTATTTTACCTTAATAAGCCAATCTGTTGTTTATATCTTGTTTGTACTAACTTTGTACATTTGTACAAACGAAGAGCTATTAGAAGAAGCAACAAAAAAATGAAGAAAAAGAGGAGAGTTTTCTGCATACGTCACGCTTTATAAGTAATATCAGTAATATTCTTATTGCATCAATAAGGATTATTATTAATATTAATCACTAAAAATATGTATTTGCTTCGTTTTAAGAACATACGGGCAAACCGGAAAAGGGTAGTAAATTAGATTTAACCCTGTTTTTAACATTAACATTTAGATCTTTAATTAGAGCATTTCCAACAGAAAACGCGCTGTCGTTAAAAATCTATTTGCGTTTAATGTAATACTGGAATTCAGATAGGCATTAAAATATTACTTCATTTTTTAAACGCAGTACTCGTTTAGTCGAAAGATAGATGCAGCGAAAATTTCTTTTCAAGAGGTAAAATTTTCACCCACCCCTCCTCATTAGCGGATCCTTTTGAAGCGTTCGCTTTGCGTCTGCGATTCGCTTTTCACATTTACACGTACCTCCCGCGTGTCTGATTACTGATTACATTAATGTATCAAACGCGAATCATTTTATAATAACCTTTTTAAGAAATAGGAGCCAAGCTACATCTCATAGTAGAGCGATTATTATTACCGATACTCGTGGACCTTCGCAACACTGGAGCACTCGTAAGTGCGTAGCCGGCCTTTTAAGAGAAATACGTCCCCCCCCGGGAGCTTCGCGTGTATTGTAACATTATAGATTCGACTTTGAGCATTACATTACAATATTACTACTCCCTGACTGACGAGCATTCTCGTGTAGTGTAAAATTATAGGTTACAAGTTATTTTTTAAGTTTATTTTTTTTATTTATTAGTAATGCTCGGTTTCACTGACGTAATGCTCGACTCTGTAACGTTACATTACACGCGAATGCGTGCGGTGAGGAACCTCCTTAATAGTAATTATGAGTAGTTGAGTCTTTCGTTCCATAAATTTTCGTCCCAATGGGACGAATGATTAGAATTGAATTTTTATTCATTTTCCATCCAGTGTTTATTAGTTTTTATGACTTTCAAGAAAAATCAGCAGGGTTAGAAAAAAGTGATAGATTTGCATTAAAACAAAATTTTACTTTTGTATCAAAATATTTTTTTAAATCAATCAGGATTCATAAAAATATTTGATTAAATTTTGTATGCATATTGGGAAGTTCCTAATATCGGCCATCATCCCTTTTACATACCTGAAATAACGTTATTGGGAAAACAACGTTTGCCAGACCAGTTAGTAACTTTATGAAATACTAGCTGTTCCCCGCGACTTTGTCCGCGTCAACACATAATAACACAGATGAATAAAATTCAGCGTTTTTTTTTTAAATTTTCCAGCGTTTTTGATTCTTCGATTTAAAAATTGTACTGCTATCTTTTTCGCACTCGTTGAACTTATTGTGAAAAATGCAAGTTTTATGTAAAATTATATTAATTAACGTTACAAAAAATTTAGGGCTTGCAGTCCGAGGGCCAGTAGAAGTGAAAATGAAACAGTAGGAGAAGACAACTGTTTTGGCCGCTCGGTAAAAAACGGGATATTAGTACCTATGCTTCTTCCTCCCCTACGCCGCACCGGCGGCCTGCTCTCCCTCCGTCTTACGAATATTTAATTGCCTGGCACTTAGGACCTTTCTCACAAGCTACCCGCGTCTTACATAAGGATCACGTGACCCTGACGTAGGCTTTATTAAGCTGTTTCCCCATACCAAAGAAGTACACAATGCCGCTAAAGAAGTTTGTAAACCTTACTAAAAATGGTTATGACTGATCATAATTTCTGTGCCAACCCTACTTCAATGTTTTTCGTCAGAAAACAATAGAATATAAAAGTGGGACGAGTCGCTGGATGAAAAATTAATAAAACCAGAAACAATCTGATTTTATTTTATTATCAAAATATTCAGTCATCGTAACGTTATGTCCTGTAGGAAACAAGCTATTTAATTAATAAAAGAGTGCCCACATTATATTTTATTATTTAAAAATAAAAGTATAAAAATACATATTTAAAAAGAAAACAAATCTTTATTTTCAACTAAGTTCAACTGAATTTTTCTGAACTTTTATGGTAAATAGTAACCAGATAAAAGCTTAAATCAATAAAGTGCTCGGTCACGTACGAGGTAGACGTAAAATTTGGATTAGCGGGTTCTTTTTAGGACCTTGCCAAGTATTCAGCGTATTTCAGTAGAATATTATACACTAGATTTTAGAATATTTTCCCTAGACAAATTCCACTTTTTACACTCTATTCAGAAAAAGTTCACTCGTCAATTGTTTCCGGAATTTTAAAACAACATGAAATTCGACATTGTTCTGGTTTTATTTATTTTACGAAGTAATTATTTTGAAAAACGAGCAGAAATAGAAAGCGACTACGAGCATTTTGTGTACTTTTTTACCAAATAAATTAGATAATAATTGAAGACGTGAGTGGGTGAAGTGAGCAATTAAGAATTTGAAAATGATCGTTTTTTTTTTCATCAATGGAGGCTTTAGGACCGGGAAGGATTTAAAATAAAAAAATGTAAATTTTATGCATAGCCAGTTATCTAATCCAGATGATGAAATAGGTAAGTTACAAAGTTTGTTAAAATTATTTTTGAAAAATGTGCAAAAAAAATTGACAAAAAATTTCTCGTATGTAACTGCATGCGACAAAATAAAAGAAGGGGTCTTTTTTAGGGTTCCGTACCCTAGTAGGATTTCAAATCAAATCAAATCATTTATTTGAAGAATAAGAACAGGTAAAAGGTGTTACAAATTATACCTATCTGAGGCATGAAAATTATTAATATTGTCAAAGTACATTAAATAATTTTATACATTACTAAATTACTGGTTAAATATATCATTATCTATGTATATATAATATTCATATTTCGTATCTATGTCAAAAATTATAATTTATACATATATTATTATTGTCAAAGTACATTACATAATTTTCTTGATTATTCGTTCTAAAGTACATTAGATGGGTTTCTCGAGATTTATTTTTAGATTATTTTTATTAAGCCATTCTATTATTTTGTCCAATGATTTGGTTATATCTGAATTCAAGTTGTCATGATTTACTCCCGGGAAAAGTGTTGTGCTGTCAAATCGTCATCAGCAAATATTACTATTTGTTGCTCAATTGCTTTAGGCAAGTCATTTATGTAAATAATTAATATGAAAGAATGATTTAATTAATTTAAGTGTATTTCCTCTTATTCCATAGCCGTATAGTTTCTCAATTAAAATATCATGATTTACGTAGTCAAATACTTTTGTTAGGTCCATATATAAGGCACATGTGTTGGTTTTTAAATTTAAATTTTGTAAGATAGGTTTTATAAACTGGTGAATTGCGTCGGTTATCGATTTGTTTCTTACAAATCCTATTTGTTCCTTACATAATATAATATTAAATTTAATAAAAAAAATAGTTGTAAGTACAAATTTTCGTTTATTAATTTTGAATAATTTCCGGGTCTCCTTTTTTGGGCATCCATTACACGGTAGGTTTTGCTGTCAGTTTTACCACAGTCATGACTGTGACTGATGCATAACCTGTCGTGTAATGCAGTGACTGATGGTTGCATGAAATTGATTGACCGTTATCTGGATATTTTGGTTTTTTGTCATGCAACCATCAATCATGACTTTTGAGTGAGTTTTGTCACATGATTCACATCTGACAAAATTGGAAAAAAATTTAGAAACGTATACCTTTGAAAATTTTGTCTGACACAAAACTGAAGAGAAAAGAGTGACCGTCTAATACCATTCGTCAGTCCATAAGTCACCAATAGTCAAACATAATTCATGACTGACGGAATTGACTGACGCTTGCGCGTATAATGGATGCCTTAAAGATCGAGGTACTTATTGTGGTTTTCAGTCGTTCTGGATATACTCCGTTTTCAATAGATAGGTTATAGAGATGACATAAGACAGGTGATAATATTATAGATGAAACTTTTTTAATAATTTTTGTAGATACACCATCATATCCTACTCCTGTTCGTATTTTTCAAAGTTTGAATTGTTCTATATAATATAGGTATTATAATCTAATGGTGTCGCGGGTGGCATAATTATATAGAGCTAGAATGATTTGTTACATGTCACATTTTATACTTTGCTTGTTTGCTTTATATAAATAAGTTATTTGTGCAAGATGTAAGTACTGAAGTAGTTATTGAAGGCTGTGGCTATATCTTTTGGGTTCCGATGCAAATATTATTATTAACTCCAACAATGTATAGATACATTGTTGGAGTTAATTGTTTTTATTTCATTGTTAAGAGTGTTTTTTTTTTTTATTTCTATTTATAACTGTCCACAAAGCCTTTGATTTGTTTTGTGAGTTTTTAATCAGATAATCATTCTGTGCTTTTTGTGTTAATTTTATGATTTTTTGAGCCTTGTAAGTAGTCTTTTAAATACAGTTTTGTAACAGTATGTTTATTTATTAAGTTATACTGTGTAATATTAAATTATACTGTATTAAGAGTTGTCTCTTTCGTCTGCTACAAATTACGTATCCCTTTTGTAATCCATTTGGATTTTTGTGTGTTTGGATTTTTATTTTTACCATGGGAAAGCAAAGTTCGTAAAAAAGTGTAAATATATCATAAAATTCGTTAAAAGCATTGTCAGTGTCACTGAAATTATTATATATATTATTAAAAGATAACGATTTTAGGCAATTTTTGAAATTTGCAACATTTTCTTTGCTGGTGAATCAATAAATGAATAAATAATTAAAAATCAATAAATAATCCCGCTTTGTTACGTACCAATATTTTATTTCCGACATTTTATTTACAGTATAAGTGAATATTTGGGTAGTGTGATCGGAAAGCGCTATTTCTCTAACTTGACATTTAATTTTTTTAAAGTTGCTTATGAAGTTATCAATACATGTATTGCTAGCGGTGGTTACCTCGTTTAATACTAGTGTTAAATTGTATGATTCCAGCAAATGCAAGAATTCGTCCAGTCTTTTTCTAATGTGTGCGTTATTCACAAGTAGCTCAAATTCATCGGATTTGTTACCCTTGGATTTGTTAAATTTTCACACATTATGTATTTCTGTTGCCGCTGTAACAACAAATACTAAAAACAAAATAAATTTAATATTTAAGAGGGCTCCCATACAACAAACGTGTTTTTTTTACATTTTTTGCTCGGTATCAATGATGACAACATGTAGCCACCTGAAATGTTCACAAAATACTCAGTTTTATTTATAATTTAATAATTCATTATAAAATTTAAATATATAAATATGATAAAATTTAAACAAATAAAGGGGAGCTCCCGTACAAAAAAAACATTTATTTTTTCTTATTTTTCCGTATAGTGGTACGGAACCCTTCGTGCGCGAGTCCAACTCGCACTTGGCCTTTATTTGTAAGTATTTTATTCTTTACGCACACATTTTTACAAATAATACGAGACAAATTTAGTTAAATAACAACATTAATTTCAACCTTAAGTTTGCCACAAACCATTACTAATTACAATAATGCCGGGTGATTTTTATTTACTTTTTTTACTTTCTACCTGCATCAACTTTTTTCCATGGTTAAGAGATATTTCGTCATACAATAAAAATTTTAACTTTCCAGGCCCTTTCATTCGGTAAGTATTTATTTTAATAAAATTAGGGGGCAAACGTAGTTTGTCTCATAGTACTGCAGTACTTGGGACGAATTGCTGAATCTTCAGATAAAATAGGCGTATCCAGAAACTCTCTCAATATCCAGAACGATTTTACAATTTTGTTTCAGATACTCCACTCGAATAGAAAATGTAATCCATACTTATATGACGCCCACAACTCTGTTGCCCCAAAATTAGTTTATCGCGAACCTTACATTTTCCTGGATAAAAAGTATCCTATGTCCTTTCCCGGGACTCAAAGTATCTCCATACCAAATTTAAGCAAAATAAGAGGTAACAGACAGACACACTTTCGCATTTATAATGTTATTAGTAATTATAGTATATAGTATGGAAATTACCAATAAAATGTACAACATACAATGAAAAAAAAAAAAAAATACAAAAACGAACCACGAACTTCGTGAATATTTCTTTTGTTTCAGAAGTTGAATGGTTATTTATTAGTACAGTAACATTCGGTACCTGTGGCTCACTGTAGCTGCGGTCTAAGGCACTCGACTCGAGAGCTCTACACCGAGATTCTCAAAAACTTCAGCTTTAATTGGATTGCCTTTTATTAGCGTAATAAATTTGAATTTCACCCTGGTTCATGAGCGCGTTCCGATGTTTTGCGGCCCCCAAGTGAAACGTTCAATCATGGTACGTAATGGGTGGGTGATTTGTTACATCAAATCGAAGCCAATTACTCTCGATCTCTAAGGCTAGGTTTTTATTGCGGATTTTACCCGCAGCCGCTGCGGTAGCGGGATTGCAGACTCAAAGGCTTCGACTTCTATAATTATTTAAGATTAATAAACCTCACTTCCGACGCATTCGAGAATCGAATCAATTTGATCGAAGTACTTTCGGTACTACTCCCGACATCTACATTAGGAAACATCGTGCAGTCGCGGTGGCTTTATTTGCAACTTAACAAGGATAAAGAAGTTTGGTGTTTGGTCAACGCGATGAAGATATTGATTCGAATTGTTCAGTTGTTTACTCACGATCGAAACTGAATCAAATCTACATAAAATCTTAGTCATTGATCCAATCAGTCTCGGTAGTAAAGCACCTGATTAAATCCTATTTCGAATTTGAGTGATTTGATTTATTGTGTGTGCGTATTCCCTAGCAAACATTAATCAAATATCCTATTGCGATCGTGTGAGAATTTCTTCTAGTTAGTTCACTAATAGGACGACCGCATGGTCATGGATAAGTAGATTTTGGAGTAACTATCAAAAATTAATAAATCGAGTTGATTCGATTCATTATCGATTGATTCGGGACTCGAATTATGAAGTAAGGCTTACATTCGTACTGAAACTGCGAGCGCAAATGAGCATCACATCGTGAAAGCCTAGCTGAAAGTCCCCCTTAAAGTTCGAACCGAAAATGGTTTTTATACTTATTTTTATTGTATTTATCCTACCAGTAACCAGATATTATGAGACACAATGCTTCAATGCATGTCATTTTATTATTTTTATCATTACATTTTACATTAATTATTATCATTTATTACTTCCCGGTATAAATATTAGTATGTAAAGAACGAGTAGATAATATATTATTAATTACTATATGACCCGGCGACTTCGTATCGCTAAAATATTTCAACACTAAAATTAGTCAGCTCGCTTCAGCCGTTCTCGAGTTTTTCGAGAGTTACAAAATTTAAAATTCATTTTTATTTATATTATAGACTATAATTATTGTAATATTTATTGTTTCGCGAGAATAATTCCCGTTTACCATCCCCTAGCTAGAGACGTCTTATATAAGGTCATGTATGTATCTCTCAAGACAAAAACGTTTTCACGGTAGGCGGTCCTTCGGTCCAACGTATTGACAACGTGACATATTATATGGCCCAGGTAAAATCTTTTAAGATAGGTGCTATTACTAGTGGCCAGTACTCAATTAACGTTAGAAGAGGGTTGCTGAAGACATAAGTTCCATTGAAATAAGAGAAAATGATAAAGAACTGAATTTGTAACATTTTAAAATAATTCATATACTTTCCGTATACAATAATTATTTTTAAACGAATGTTTTGTAAATTGGAAACTCGCCGGGCTTATGATAGTGCAAAATACCAACAATCAATGAAGCGGCGTTGTCCAAAATCAAAACCGTAGCGATCGCCGCGCTGGCAATGGCGCGGGCGGCCGGTGAAAAATATAATTGGATCGAGCCTGGCGGAATAAATTGGATGTCAGTTTATTTTTACAATTTTTACATACTATGATCTCTATGTTTATTGTTTTAGATACGATAACTTTTTAATCGCCCCGTGAGTCTGAAACCCTATCGAACAGTTCACTGGGCTACAATTTTTAGCACAAAACTTCAAAATTTTTATTCATATTTGTTTCCATATAAAGATATTTTGTTACTCGATGTTGCCCGGAGCTTTAATCAAATGAAAATGCCCAATTGGAAATATGAAATGAAAAGCTAGTCAGGACTGTTTATTAATTAAATGTGTTCCTAAAGTTTGAAAAAGCGTTAGACAGAATTCTGTCTGTTTTTTCAAGCTTTTAGTCTTGTTTTTTCAAGTTAGCTGCAACCTAAAAACGGTGAAGTGTGTGTCAAATATACTAATGTTTATTAAAATAATTATGCTTGAGTGACCAAAAGAAAATCTCAAAACTTCGCAATTGTAATATCTTAATTGCACAGTCTTGTTGTATATAGTGCAGAACAAAATGTTACCTATATGAAATTGATTGTACTGTTGGTTCTTGGTGGAAATTCATGTTGAACACTAATAAAACATAATTTTTCGTGCACTTTTTCCACTATATTAAGAAATTATTATAAATTTTAACAAATTACACGACCGGTTTCGAAATAAATCATCTTCAGGTGTACTTAGTGTAGGTAGTTTTACAAAATTAAATATAATCAAAACAAATATTAGGGTTGTCCGCCTCATGAAATTTTATACCATTTGGTAGAATTTTTCTTCCGAATACGACTATTTTCTACTGATGGTAAAATTAATATTTAGTTGATTTTAGCTATTTTATATTGATAAATTAATAACGTTATGTCACATTTACAGATGCTATTGTTAAATTTCAAAATTTCGATTAAAATATGTCACAAATACAGACAGACATTAATTTAATGTCACGCTATTATCTGTGACATTAGTTTAATGTCACAGATAATAGCGGAATATACAGTCTTTCTTGTGAAACATGTGGAGGTATATATATAGGTCAGACGGGGCGGAAATTTAAAACACGGATTAAAGAACATATTACAGCCTGGAAAAGAAAAACAGAAAGATCGACGTTTGCTGAACATTTAAATAATAATGACCATAATTTTGAACCTGACAAGAACATCAAATACCTACATGTTTTGCCCAAAAGTAAGAAAATGGACGCATTAGAAGCACTTGAAGTCAACAGACACAAAAAATGTGGGAACTTGTTAAACGGTCAGACTTGCCTATCTAATTCAATATTATTACAAGACATTTAGAGTATTATTATTTATACATTAATCTATATTTACAATTCACCTATAATTTAATTTATTGACCTGATATTTATTAATTTTATATATTTTATGGACATTTTATTATATTTATTGACATTATTTAATTTAGTTATTTGACATTATTTGAGATATTAATATTTTATAATTTTTAATATTATGGACAATTCAATTGAATTATTGGTGATCTATTTGACAATTGTATCCTAATTAAGTTAGTTTGACATTGTGTATATTAATTTTTTGACATTTAATAATTTGATAGTAATTTTGTGACATATTTTAATCGAAATTTTGAAATTTAACAATAGCATATGTAAATGTGACATAACGTTATTAATTTATCAATATAAAATAGCTAAAATCAACTCAATATTAATTTTAACATCAGTAGAAAATAGTCGTATTTGGAAGAAAAATTCTACCAAATGGTATAAAATTTCATGAGGCGGACAACCCCAATATTTGTTTTGATTATATTTAATTTTGTAAAACTACCTACATAATTTCTTAATATTGTGGAAAAAGTGCACGAAAAATTGTGTTTTATTAGTGTTCAAAATGTTACCTCTCAAAGTTTTTAGTCAACAAAAAATCAAAAATATTTTAAATTTTCATTCCTATGTATGTTAATTTGGTAAAAAGCAGCCTTGTCTTTTTTTACTTTAATTTTAACTCGGTATCTATACGCACTCTCGTAACAAAGTGCCTCGACAGACGGACACGACGGACAGGCACCAAAATAATCTTATGGGGGTTGTGTTTTTCTTATTGAGGTACGAAACCCTAAATTTAATCAAACCCATTCGTTTGAGAGCAGCAGACACGTCAAACTTATAACACTCGTATTTTTTCAGCACGGATCGAAAAGGATTTTCGCCGGAGGCACACCAGAGCGTACTGTGGCTAACGACACGCTATTAAAACTTTAAATTGGCTAATAGTTTGTGCTTTTGCATTCTAGCTCGGAGTATTGTGCATGAACTATACCATTGATTCCCAAAGTGGTCCAGATGGACCCCCAGGGGTCCACGGGAGCTCGATAGGGGTCTACGCTTGCGTGGAAAAAAATGGGGGTCATAAGTCGTCTATAAAAATGTATTAGGTGACCTGACATGACTTCCCTGTATGATGATTTTTAAATCAGATTTGAAGATATTCTGTCCATGGATATACCACCATGGATACTAAATCAATAATATGATGAAACTGAAGTAGAAAATGTGGTACTGCAAGAAGAGCTACTCGAGCTTAGCACTAATGAGGAGCTAAATATAGGATTCAAAAGACGGTATCAATCATTTTGGCTGCAGGCACAAAAACCTGAAAAATATCCAGGACTGTGGAGAATTGTGGAAAGATTTCTCATACCATTTCCTTCGTCTTATCTTGTCGAACGCAATTTTAGTGCCATAACAAACTTGTTGACAAAAAAACGGAGTAGATTAAATACATAATATAAAACTTTTAACTCATAGTTGATTGAAAAAAGCCACAACACAGATTTCCATAGACATATATTTGTTTCAGGTTTTGGAAGTAAGTTAGTAAATGTAATAGCTGCAGGGGGTCCACCGGATCCAGCAAAGTGTTTAAAGTGGTCTATGAGTAAAAAAAGTTTGGGAACCTCTGATTACTAAACTAATATAGAGTTTAGTGTAGAGTTTTACGTGGGAGAAAGAGATAGCGAATACGAAATAATACAAGTAAAATTAAAACATACTACAGTTCACTGTTCAGACAAAAATAAAAATTCAATACCTTAGTTCTATTTATAAAAACTGAATTAAAATTTCTTACTTCGCTAAGTTTAACGTAATTCAGTTATAAAAAAGTCCAAAGTGAAAAAAGATTAAAAACAAGCAGTAAAATGTTAAGGAGTTAAACAAGAAAACTTTGTAATTTCGGATTTTATTCTTTTGTTTATGATAAGTAATAAGTTGTAAAAAGTTTGTAGACACAGCTGGAAAATGTAAATAAGTAGATCGAACAAAATTTGTTTTAATTTTTTTTTGGGTCTATTGTCATTTTATGAATAAAAAGAAATCGCTAAATGTATATGTAAGCACTAATCTCGAGAACGGCTGAACTGATTTCGCTAATGCTTTTTTTTTTTTTTTTGCGTTTGTTAATGTCGAAGGAAGGTTGTCACGGAGTAAAAATTTTCAAAAAATTAGATAGAAAATTAGGAAATTTAAGAATACCTTTACCTATACTACGTTAAATGAGGTATACTGCTTTTGACAATTTTCACTTTGTAATATCTCTGACAATTTATAAAGTGGCTTCGTTAGTTATGATTTTCACTTGCTATTGTTTACTAGTAAGTGGAAATCAGAACTCATAAGTCATAAGGCTGTTTAGCCTTGTGAGTATTTTAACTCGTCTTGTGCCCGCGACTCCGTCTTTGTAAACGTCATATATAAATTTTAAGGTTTTTTTCTAGCTCAAAACCAGTTTAATACACTAGACTTCTTACAAAAAACCAATAATTAATATCTATGGACGCTTCACACCACGTCAGTCTGGCCCCGTGCTAAGTACCTGAAGGACTTGTGTTACGGGTACCAGACAACGGAAATATATTTAATACTTTTTATATTATACATATATTTAAGATTTTTATTATATCATACACATATTTAATACACATCCAGACCCAGGAACATTGAAAACTTTTTGTTCCGTCGGCGGGATTCGAACCCGCGACCCCCGGCTTGAGCTGCCACACACTCAACCAATTGAGCCACAGAGGTCGTCATATTAAAAAATACACAAAAAAACCCAAACTTTTTCCCTTAACTTTTGTTTTTCTATGTTTTATTCCAGCAAAATTAAAACACCGCCGCATTCATCGAGACGTCACCGACAAAAATTCAAATAAAATGCTACTTTATCACCTAGGTCCTAGCCTATAGGCGTCATTTTGTTCTACGCCACTAAAAGCAGTGTCGGCATCGTCATTAAATAACGTCGGTAGAAAATGAAACCTATAGCCTTTGTCATAATCATAAAGTGGCATTTTATTTAAATTTTTGACGGTGACGTCCTGGTGATGGAAAAACAGCCCTATTCATTTTTAATCACCCTTGATTGTTACAATTAATGTGCGTAAATGTAGTCAGCTTGAGTAGATGGCAGCATCCATGATTACCCAATATGAGTCTACTATCCCTACTCACAATGTAGATATTTTAGTCTACAACACAGTAAAATACAAAAAAGAATGCCTAAAAAATTGAATGAATATTTTAGGGAAAAATTTTATACACCAGATGTTAAGTTGGAAAAAACAGTTAATAATATGAAGTAAGTCCATTAAAGAAAAAAGTTTGATACAAAATCTGACCCCCTCTTTGCTCCCCTTAGAAGGGTGGGGGGGGGGGGGGGGGGTTGATTTTTATTCACCAGATTTTGACTTGGAAGAAGACAAATATATCTGCGAAAACCGTATGCAAATCGGATCAGTAGTTTTCGTGTTAAAGCAAAAGTCTTATCCAAATCTGAACCCCTCTTTCGTCCCTTTGGAGGGGTGGGGGGAATTTTTTTTTATACACCAGATGTTAAGTTGGAAGAAGACAAATATATCTGCGAAAACCGCATTCAAATCGGATCAGTAGTTTTCGTGTGATAGTGGAACAAACATACAGACAGACAGACAGACAGACAGACAGACAAAAAAACTAACCACATTTTTGGCTTCTATAGCGATTTTTTGAATATCTTTAATGTACAGAATTTTCATTTCTACAGTTTTATTATATGTATAGATTTCCTACTTGCACAATAGATTAAATTGAATATAGATGGATTATGTATAGTAAAAGTTGCCAATCGAAAATCTAGACTAAACAACCAACCGACCAACCCACGAGATGAACAAAAATAATAATCAAAAAACTTTTTGAAAAAAAGCTTTTATTTAAATACTCCAAAAATAAAAAATAAAAATTTCTCCTTAAAAATTTTAACTATTAAGTTATAACCTCAATATAAATTATACAATTTGCATGATAATAAAACTTGTCGCGAGACTTAACAATCTGTCAGTATTTAATAAATTTATTAAAATATAATATATAATATCAATTTACTCAGTTAAATTGGTACTAGTTTATTTACAAATCGCGCGACAAGCTTTTATTATTTATTAGTTAAAATTTTTAGGGAGAATTTTTTATTTTTTATTTTTGGAGTATTTAAATAAAAGCTTTTTTTCAAAAAGTTTTTTGATTATTATTTATTTTTTGTTTTTTAGTTATTCTCTGGCTAGATTTCTTAGTCTGTTTGATTGTAGTTTGTTTTGGTTCAAGAATTTGTAAAAATCTGATTAACTTAAGTCCTTAAGAAATCGTACTTGCTTTTGATCAGTGAAATACTATATTCCGTTTATTTCTGCGTGACTATAAAGTTAAATTTAACTTTATATAAGTGACCGGATTTAAACGGGCATTTTCTAAAACCCGGCTGGATATGACTTGATATAACATGAAACGACACGACACGACACGGCACGTCACGTCATATGACACGTCACGACACGACACGACACGTCACGTCACGACACGACACGACACGACACGACACGACACGACACGACACGACACGACACGACACGACACGACACGACACGACACGACACGACACGACACGTCATGACACGACATGACACGACACGATACTTCACGACACTTCACGACACGACACGTCACGTCACGTGACCATGTGAGCCGCCATATTGGATGTAGAATGACATTACATTCGTTTTCGAGTTACTCTCGATGTGCCCTTTCATTTGATACCCATATTGCAGAAGTGCATTAAAAATAACTATTTCCCTATCTTGGATGAGCCGCCATATAGGATGTAGAATGAAATTACATTCGTTTTCGAGTTACTCTCAAAAAGCCCTTTCATTTAATATCCATATTATAGGACTGCATAGTAAATAACAATTTCGCCATCTTGGATGGTCGGCCATATTGAATTTAGAGTGTTGTCACATACCATATCGTGCATTGTCATCCAAGCTAAACGTGTATGCAAAATTTCAGCTCAATCGGTTAACTCAATCTACTTCAAAATTGAGTTCCAAAATTCCACCGTAACACACATACTTACATACATACAGAGCAAGTTAAATAAAAGCTTTTAAAATTAAGTAAGTACTCTTATTTTTTTGTAGGGTTCCGTAGTCAACAAGGAACCCTTATAGTTTCGGTCTGTCCGTCCGTCTGTCCGTCTGTCTGTCTGTCTATCTGTCTGTCTGTCCGCGATTTTGCTCAGAGACTATACGACCTACAAAGCTGTAATTTGGCATGAATGCACATATTAATAATGCTGACAAAATGGTACATAAAATCTTTAAAAAATATTTTTTATGGTACCTACCCTATACATCAAGCGGGGATGATATATTTTTTTCGCGTCCACCCGTGAAAAGGTTTTTTAAAAATATGAGTATTCAAAGATCATTTTCCGGTTTAGGGATCCATTTGTGAAATATGAAATTTTAAAGTGGAAAAAATCGTTAGAGTCCAGTGTCCTCCCCTTCTACCAGCTAAACAGTTGTTTCTGGAAATGTGGAAAAATTCACGGGAGTAAAAAATATGCTGAATTTAAAAGGAAAACTATCATGGCTAAGAAGACTTCAAAAGTTATTGAGTAATAGTCGATCAAATAAATAAAATGTATTCGGCGAAGTATAAAGTTGACCATACAAAAATTATCAAAAACTAGCGGTACTACGGAACCCTATATTGCGCGAGGCCCGACACGCACTTGGCCGGTTTTTATTAACTTAGTATAAAGTTTTGTGGCTGGTTTACCAGTTTAGACCATGGGTGGTCTTGTGGGTGTTAAATGCAGAGTTAATCGTATTATATTTTAAAAATATTCTAGGTCATTTTATATGGATTTCGAACGTCAGGTGTTTATATAATAATATACTATTCCACTTGTAAATTATAATTATCATTATTGATGAGACAAACTGTATAGAAAAACCCAATAATAGTAATAAATCTATTTTTAGGCCCAATCTTAAGCCTAATTAATATTGCTAGCCTTTATTTGGTAAGACTTATATAACACACTCCTACATTGATTTGTAAACTAACAATAGATTTATTGTCATTATGTAATATTTTAACTTCCAAACCTTTAGATTTTCCTAGAGACAAAGAACGTAAATCATAAATATCATCTTATTTACACAGAAAATGTACGATTCCTGTGGAATTCGTTTTGCCTGCTCAAAATCTTAGGTGTTCTTGCAAACAAAGTTGCAAGCCAAAATAAAAAACAACAGAAATTTTAGCAATTATTGTGAAGTTTAAAGGTGCTGATGAAACTATTTATTTAAATTAACTTTACAAGTTGGAGTCAGCAAAATATAATATTAACTTGAATATTTAAGCTCGCTGAGTGTTTAAGTTTAAGTATAGCTTTCAAGGATTCAATGGCGGAGTTATTAAGGAGTGAAAAGATTGGAGATTTAGTCTCTGTCGTCGCTAATTGCATCCGGTTCTTTACATCCGCTGCTATTGTGAATGCTCCAACGCAGGTTTTAATGAAGCGCCTTAATTCAAACTCGGAGGGAACTTGCGATGGTCTAGGCAAATACAAAGTTTCATTTGGAAATTTTAAACTTTCGCCTCAACCTAGGCAAAGTTTTAGTTACTTCATAATTAGAACATAAGAGACAGTTTAATGGTACGTTTCGACGCTTGCCGAGGCTTGGCAAGCGTCCACAAGCACAAGCATGTAAAGAGAGTATCTGGCTTGGCTTGCGTGAGCTTGCGGACGCTTGTATCCAATCCGGAGTAGTGTCGGTTTTTGGACACAGATCAAAGGGCGCTTGCGGCAAGCGCTTGCGACGCGTTCACACGTTGGCGCGCGCTTAGTAGCCGCTATGATCTCGCGACGAACGCACGTCTAGTTCTGACTCAAAAATGAGTAGCTGGTCGAACGAAGAGAGTTTATCGTTTTTAGGGTTCCGTACCCAAAGGGTAAAAACGGGACCCTATTACTAAGACATCGAGGTCTGTCCGTCTGTCTGTCTGCCTCCACCAGGCTATAACTCAAGAACGGTAATGGCTAGAGAGTTGAAATTTTCACAGATTGTGTATATCTGTTGCCGCTATAACAACAAATACTAAAAACAAAATAAAATTATTATTATTTATTAATCCCATACAACAAACATGATTTTTTTGACTTTTTTTGCTCGTAATCCATAATGGCAACAGGTAGGCACTTGAAATATTAACAAAATCCTAAATTATATTTGTTATTTAATATTTAATAATAAAATTAAAATAAATTTAACAATTAAGGGGGGCTCTCATACAAAAAACACTATTTTTTCGCTTTATAACGGTACGGAACCCTTCGTGCGCGAGTCCGACTCGCACTTGGCCGATTATCGGAATATTACCAAATCGAAAAATGTATCTGGGACCCCAAAGATGTTAATAGCCGACACAAGTTCGGTGTCCGCTATGCTTGGATGTAAGTAATGCACTGACGCATTCACAAGCGTGTAAACGACTTCCAAATGCCAAACGAGATTTGTGGACGCTTGTGTCTTTTGAACGCTTGCCAAGCCTCGGCAAGCGTAGAAACGTACCATAAGATATTAATTACTAGTTTTAATAATTACATTCAAATCACAGTATTTAAATGTTTAGAGTATTTTAGTAGCATTTAAAAAAATTAAATATATTTAGCTACTGTAACAAATTAAAGCCAATAAAATTGTTAGACAAAGTAGTAATATTTTAAGGTGTGTAGGTGGTGTCCCTTGGATTGAGTTTACTGTAAATATAACAGCGCTGGAAGAGTTTTTTTTTTTTTTGCAATGGCAAATTCTTGACGTTGGGGCATTTTTCATAGAAACATATAAGTCAAAATACAAGGGACATAGGTAATAAATTGTCTATACATCTTAAGGTGACGCTGCGTTAAAGTAAAAAATCGTTTTGGATATTATGTTTTAGATCGCTTGTTTCCTATGAGAGGCCGGGCCGGTCTCTCATAGAAAACAAGAAATGGAAAGGGCGTAAGCGACAAAATGGTTTTTGTCGCGTAATTTAAAAACCATAAATATATTTCATATAAGCTATGGGTAAATTATAGTGTATGCTTGAACTTATCTATGTACAAATTTTGGAAGCTTAAATCACTCTCCTCTGTGGGCAAAATTAGAATCCCTGTTTTTATGGAGGTCTTTTTGATTAATTATTCTGTGTTATAAAAGTTGACCAATCGTATTGTGCTATGGGTAATTCAAAGATAAAGACACGATGAATACTGACAATGAACTTTAATTTCTTAGCTTTAGTCATTGTTGAGAAAAATCTATATCGCTGCAGCCAAATTATCAAGGCGTCACCGTAAAGACTACAGAACTTATGTCATGTTCTTTGATTGCTAAGTATGCCGTACGTACTCTATTTCTAGTAGGTACCTTAATGACTTCGTAGTGCAGTGGTTTTCTGGTTCTATTTTTTCTGGTTTGTCTGGTTTTGATGCCTAGTGATTGGGAGGTTTTGGGTTCAGTTCCCGCTTTGGAAAAATTTTTCCAATCCATACTTAATATTATAAATGCGAAAGTGTGTCTGTCAGTCTGTCCGTCTGTCTGTCTGTCTGTTACCTCTTCACGCCCGAACCGCTGAAGCGATTTTGCTGAAATTTGGTATGGAGATATTTTGAGTCCCGGGAAGGGACATAGGATACTTTTTATCCCGGAAAAATGTACGGTTCCCGCGCGATAAACTTTATTTTTTTGTTGTACTTTAGAACAGCCAAAAATTTTATTATAAAACGAGACAAATCAAAAATATTATTGGATGTCACTGTTATGTAATTGTTTTGAATATTTTTGTGCGTTTCCATTTCAATGCTCCGATTAATTTACTCGTTCCAGAATTCGATTTTATCCAGAATGCAATCGCAAATTTAACGAATCACACCCACTAAATAATTTAAAACCTGAACTCAATAACGAGATCTAGCGAATTTGAATAATAAAACGGTATGGAAATACATTAAAGATTCCAGTTTTTTTCAAACTTAAAAATCTATTGCTGCACGTCCGGACACGAAAATATTTGGTTTTCCGGACGCCGCCGGAGTGGGTTTAATCCGTACGGGCCACTGAGCCGGACGGGATTCCCGAACATTCCGGATTTCAGGAATGTGTTACCACACTTCAGATTAAAAGTCAAAAAGAATATGCGTGTCTTATGTGCGGATTGAAAATGTTTTGTTAAGAACTATTTAATTCTCCGTAAAATAATTATTGAATTCAAATCGTATTCATTAACAATCTATTTTGGCAACGTAAGAACTGTGTTCACGGCTTCGTGATAATTCAGAGCTCAAGTACTGCCACAATAGATCTACCATATCATAATATTGTTGCTTCACATCACATGCCATATCATATTATTATTGTTGTTTCAGTAGTATTTCCGTACAGGCACACATACGCATACTCACAAAGTCCACGTCAGATCGTTTTGTGTCCACTGCTAAAACCCCTACCATTTCTTTTTACCGCCTTTTACTTAGAATATGTTGACTCGCTGATTTTGTTAAAGTTGGTTAATAATGATGTTGTCGATCGTAATTTGATTTAATTAGGAGTATTTACTAAATATACACCCGAAGCACTTAACGAACATTACCTATGTAATTAGTTATTTTTCACTGCATTAGATACCAAACTAATTGAGTTCTGTTACATAACTGTGTTACTTTTTTGCTCCTTATTACATCTATATGACTTCCTCTTAAAATTAACGCAACAGCTTGTTAAAAACTCTGCAAAGCGATAACGGACTTCATCTAAAACTTATAAAATCATAGAAATTTGCCGTACAAAATTAACGATTTTGTAAATATTTCAAATGCCTACAAACAAATAAGGCCAAAAATATCACGTTTGTTGTATGGGAGCCCCCCTTAAATATTAACTTTATTTTATTTTTAGTATTTTTTGTTATAGCGGTAACAGAAATACACAATCTGTGAAAAAAAGACAGACAGACATCGAAGTCTCAGTAGTAGGGTCCCGTTTTTACCCTTTGGATAGGGAACCCTAAAAAGTCGGCTACTTTGATGTTATCTCGTATGTCACGAAGACAAATCTAATGAGTTATCATTCGATTCATTGTCTCAAACATTATAAAAGTTGTATACTTTAAGCTGAACAAATATAACATCATATTATTATACGCAGATACATGCTCACAGGTTGAGCTAAATTATTTTGTACCTCAAATTACCAACTGGTGAATATTAATCGCAGCAAATTATGAGTGAATATTTGTTGGAATGACTATTAAAAGCGAAAAATGATATATATCTAAATATTATATAAAATTCGGCTGGCATAATAATTAAGTAACAGGCGCTGCACCAAGGTTGCTGGTCCTATACCCTAATAGCTCGCCGATATTGTGCAACACGCCTTGTTCCAGTTTCTAAACTTTAAAGTCAAAGTACAAATTATTTAGGACCTGTATTATGACAGTGTATTGGTCCGAGGTCGAGCCTTTAACGTAATACCTAATATTTGGTGCAAGGACAAGCTAGACTTGAAATTCTTGTAAACCTCCTCGAACACCAGTTAAAATTCTTGACATATTTATATCGACGGTAGTAGGAACGTAAATATGCGAGGGACGTATCACGTATGCATTCTCTTGTCTCAAAAGTCGGTTAAAAAAGTGAGTTTATACCGAAACGAAACAGGGATGCGTCTTCATAAGCAGCTCAGAATTTAAATTTTGTGTTATTTTTTACACATCTTCGATTTCTCGCGGACACAAGTGTTATTTTAAGGGATAAAAAGTGTGCTTTACTTGACGATAGATCGACCCAAAGAGGATAAGACACCAAAATTTGATGTAGAGCCAGATATTTAAAAGATGTATGTTCGTGATCTAACCCAGCGAGAAGAACTACAAAAAAAATGAATATTTTTCTTTTAAAAATATGGCAACGTAATGTAACTTAATCAATAATAATCATTTACTATGTAAAAAAAATATTGTTACAACATGTAAGTATAGTAGAAGTAGTATTGAATTTTAATTTATTAGCATTTAAGCCGCTTTTTTAGCGTTGTTTACAAATTACTTGAAATAAAGTTTAGTATATAATAACACTTTATAATATAATTATATATAATTATACGTCATCCGTAGGGCAGTTTAATGGAAAATGGTCATAATCAAATCGTATTGGTACGAAATGTAATAATATGCATACCTAAATCTTAACATGCAATAGTACCTATATTCATTCATCATAATAATAATTATGGATAAGATCATAGAAACCTTAAGATATGATCGTTCAAAAATTTTGGCCAGTCCCTCTAGCTATAACATTTTGATCTAACTAATTACATTTTTATGAGGGACTAAAATGTTGAACAATTTTAAAAGATTTTAATATTTTATTCTTCATGATATAATAAACGATTAAAAATGTATGATATCTATAATTGCATTAACAACAATTATTATAACTTTCAAAAAAATAAAACTGGATAATATGGTATGACATCGTCGTTTATTTGGCAGAAAATCTTCATACAAGAAAGTGTACTTCAACAGTCGAAATGGCCCCAAACATGAAACAACCCCAAGGAGGCAATGTACTCGACCACAGTTTTTTCCCGACATAATATTCTCATTAATTCATCGTTCCATAAAAGTCGTCTAGATTTACACATGACAGGGCTCGATATATTAAGGCCATCCCCCGAACAAACGACCTTGACCATACATTTGACGCGTTGCCGAGATCGCACAAAAATCCTATTTTTTTTACTTATCTTAGTTCAAAATTGATCTAAAAAAAAATTTAAACGGGGAATATGTAGTTAATGAAATTGTCTATCTATTGTCGTGTGTTTCAAATAAATGTAATTTGTAAATACTAGGGAGATGCTGAAAGTATGCTTCAATTTTAATAAATTGGTATTACTTTGGAAGCTAATATCATGAGTATAATAAACAAAAATAGAAAATTTAAAACGGGGAAAGGAATGTTGATATACTGAAGATTATTGCTGTATTTTTATTATAACTTTGTAGCTTTCAAATTATGTGTTTATAAGGCTCTAAATACGGTAAATTACGGAATATCCGTAGGGGACGGCCCTTAATATATTACCAAATGACTAGGAGAACTTTGTATCACTTTACTCCTATAATAAACCTTCCCTGGACTTCCACAAATATTTCAAGACTAAAATTAGTCAAGTCGGTTCAGCCGTTCTCGAGTTCTAGCGTGACTAACACATTGTATGACGTAAATGTTTACTATAATTACTAAACTTATGTTATAGCTGCTGTGGCGGTACCCACAATAATTAGCGCCACATTCCTGCATCGCGCTATCGATTTTTTTCTAAGTGCGTCGATATATTATACGACAGCTGAAATGTATCACGTGGGCTTCGGCCTGACCGAGCATAACACCTCGGAAGATTTTTAACCGACTTCCAAAAAGGAGGAGGTTATATGTTCGGCTGTGGATATTTTTTTATTTTATTTTTATTTTTGTATGTTCAACGATTACTCCGCCGTTTGTGAACTGATTTTCAAAATTTTTATTTTGTTCTATTAGGTTTCCCTCCAATTTGGTCCCATTTTCACAAAAGTGGTGATATGATGATGGGATCCATGAGTAATCGAGGGAACTCCTCAAAATTTATATGGAAACATATGGTGATTTTGATTTTATGAGAAGTATCCTAAGCATATGCTACCAAAACGTAAGATTTTGCACCAAGGTATACTATGGTTCCGAAGATACTAAGAGAACTCCGGATTCCTTATAGATATAAGTTTGGGGGTTTAGGCGCTGTTTTTAGAACTGAAAGCATATGCTACTATGCAAATTACATTCATCATCATCATGACCACGTCAGGGTCACCAGTGTCACATGGTTGTATATGGATACAATATGCCCGCCCCCACAACACCATAATTATATCATCACGTTATGTCCTTATAATAATTGGTACTTTTCATAGCGATTTTAATAAAAATATAATGTTGTTTCAAAATAAATGATTCAAGTTCTAAGCGACTTATGTACCACAAAATTGAACATAACAAAGTCAACCTCCAGAGCGTAAGGCACACATTTGACATTACTTTTGAGATTCGAAAGAAAAAAGAGAAGTAAGATGCTTCGATAGGTACTACAACTGTTTAACTATTAACCCATCAAGCCCAAGCGGCACCCGGCTGCCGCATAACAATTAAAAATCTATTGTGTCTGCGATTCCCACGATCGAGGTAATAAATTGAACCCTTAGTATGAAAATACTTACATAGGAAAACAATCTACATCGTAATAGGAATAAGAAACAAATTGTAATAAGATACGTAGGATATACGCGATGGTTTACTAGGTAACTAAAAAGAGTGAAATTATTATTTTTAACAAAAAATTAAAACCGACTTCCAAGGTAAAAACAATAATAAAATCCTTATAATATGAACTAAAAAGTATTAAATAATGTTTCCTATCTAATAGTGCCTTTTTCCGAATTCGGCTAAACCTAAACTATTTCTGTACTCAATCTTCATAATTTTGAAGTCGGTGCCAGTTCCAAAAGTTTCAAATACCTATTCAGTCAGAGAACTAAAGATTCAGCTACATCTGGTACCGACTTCAAAATGATGAAGATTGAGTACAGAAATAGTTGAGGTTTAGCCGAATTCGGAAAAAGGCACTATTAGACAGGAAACATTATTTAATACTTTTTAGTTCATAAAGGATTTTATTATTGTTTTTACCTTGGAAGTCGGTTTTAATTTTTTGTTAAAAATAATAATTATTTGTGGCCTCCACGCATATATCTCACATTGGTGACCCTCGACAGAACACGCCTCCTTCATCATTATCACTCCCCGTCCTTCTCCGCACCGCGCCAGCCAGCATCGTCTCATCGGGTAGGTCTCGTCCACTAGCCGCAATGTACCGCGGCCTGGGCGACTCCGCATCGGCATCAACGGGCTTTCTCACTACACCGACCGGTCAGCAAGCAGAGCACATCTCTCCTGGTCAGCACGTAGCATCGGCCCCGCACGGCAGCTATCCGACTCACTGGATCCCGTGCAGCAGCATCACAGTTCCAACTCACTGGGACTTACTGCAACAGTTCCGACCCACTGGAACTCTCTGGCACTGGCAACTCAAACGACAAGACAGCTGAAATGTATCACGTGGGCTTCGGCCTGACCGAGCATATTACACCTCGCTCGGTCGGAAGATCTTCCTTTGTGGCCACCACGCATATATATTATCTCACATTGCTATGTATGTGAAGTTCCTTATTCGAACATATTTCAGCTAATAACGCAATTTAACTAGATTCTAAGTAAAATCCAATAATTGCTAATAGATATTAGCATGCAATCGAAATAGATTCGTTAGTAAACCTCCAAAATTAAGTTCTAGTTTTGAACTATCAATATTCAGTTTAATTCTTCGACGTAGGCGCGGCTGATATATTATAGCAGTACATTTTAAAAGCAATTATTCAAACAAAATTGCAATTGCTGTATTAAATTTGGAAACGATCGTGAGTCGTGACTAACTAAAATATTTTAATGGAAAATCTGATTATCGTTACAACTTAACCAAAAGTTACGTTTTTCAATGGAATTATGTAAATGATGTACCCAATCGATAAGAATAACTTTACTGTTAACTGTAGTTTATATTTTAGATCAGGGGTCACCAATTAGTTTCGCTCGCGAGTCGCGGTCCATTTTAAGACATAAAATGACCTTCGCGGTCCACACATTTAAAAAAATCGGCCAAGTGCGAGTCGAACACTCCCATGAAGGGTTCCGTACCGTTATGGAGAGAAAGTATGAAAAAAATGTGTTTTTTGTATGGGAGCTCCCCTTAAATATTTATTTTATTTTTTTAACCCCCAACAAATTTTCAAATTGTAATAGTATAAAATGTATAGACGCTTAGACGTAAAAATTATTAGAAATTTAAATAGTCAATAACAAAATAATGTAACGGAATGTAACGGAATGTAGTAGTTTGAATGTAAAAGTAAAGAAGTTAAAAGAAGTTTGTAAAATATTTAAAAGTGTATCTAACAATGAAACAATGTAATAAGGAAAAAATTACGCAGATAATTGTCCTGTATTATGTACGGGGAAAATTAGAAAAAAAATAAAAAAATAAAAATAAAAAAACCCCCGACAAAAAAGAGGGGTGTTATAAGTTTGACGTGTCTGTCTGTCTGTCTGTCTGTGGCATCGTAGCATCCAAACGGGTGGACCGATTTCGATCTAGTTTTTTTTTTGTTTGATAGCTGACATGATCGAGAGTGTTCTTAGCTTTTAGTTCATCATCATCAGCCTGCTCAGTGCTGGAAAATCGCGGTTCATCTGGTTTGTGAAGGGCCGATTAGAAACTTGCAGTCGTCTGGTGGGCTTTATATTTTGCATTCTAGTTCGTGACATTTATGAATATATATATACAAGTAATGGAAAGTTGATCTGGTGCTGCAGCTTCACCTGGTAATCAATAGGATACCCAACTCCTCACCAACTTAGAGCAATGGTTTCGTGTTTGGGCTCATTTTAATTGCGACAACTAGTAAGACGTAGATAAACAGTAAATTTTTGTATGCTGCTCCTGCAGCATCACCTGGATTCTATAGGAGCCGAGCTCCATATGAACCCAAAGTGCAGGTTTCATGTTTGGACTCATATTGACGGCCTCATCCAAGAGGACATTCATAGATGGTATTCATTGGAATATGAACCTGTTGATAGGAATTATTCTGCACTATAACCAACACAAGTTTAAAAAGCATGAAATAAAATTAAATTAAGAAATTAAAAAAAATCCTAGCCAAACAACTTTAAAAAGTAATGAAATAATATTTACTGACTTTAAGTTTAAGTAAATCCTAAATGTATAGTGATATTTTAATCCATACTTGTTGTCAAGGTGTGTCGGGGGACCGCTAATGTAGATGTTTGATTTCACATAACATTATAGTTTAAGGGTCAGTTCACAGCGAACCGAATCGATACAATATATTCAGTGACTTGGCAATACAATATGCAAAAGTCGCTGTTAGCGGTCCCCCGACACACCGTGACAACAATTATGGATTAAAATATCACTTTACACTTAGGAATTATTTAAACTTAAAGTCAGTAAATATTATTTCATTACTTTTTAAAGTTGTTTGGCAGGGTTTTTTTTTTTTAAATTTTTTAATTATTATTAATTATTAAAGTACATATATTATAATTAAGGATGTTTTAAAAATTTCTAGTGGCTAGCTGTTGCCATTATTGATTACGAGCAAAAAGGCCAAAAAAATAACGTTTGTTGTATAGGAGCCCCCCTTAAATATTAATTTTATTTTGTAATTAGTATTTGCTGTAATACCGGCAAAATAAATACACTATCTGTGAAAATTTCAAAAGTCTAGCTATAGCGGTTCTTGAGATACAGCCTGGAGACAGACAGAAAGACGGACAGACAGACGGACAGACATCGAAGTCAGTAATAGGGTCCTATTTTTACCCTTTGGGTACGGAACCCTAAAAATATATATTTATTAAACCAAGGTAATTACGGAAATTACAAAGATATTTAATCAATGACAAAAGTGACAATTTTTATAGCTAATAAAATTCTCTGATGTTTGGAGTGAAACTGGTGCAAGCTATAATCCGAGATGTTCATCAGTTAGTCGAGAGTCAAAACCGATTTTTTTTTTTAAGAAGTTCATCTTCGAAAATGCTTGGTCCGCACACAATGAGTCGGCGCGGCGGTCCGGATGCGGACCGCGGTTCGCCATTTGGTGACATCTGATTTAGATAATATACTTAATGAAATACTATGAGGTATAATATTATATTTATTTTTGACTAGATGTTTTCAGACAATATTTAAACTACTACAACTTAGTCGTAGTAATAGTAGTTTAGATACCTTTTTTACAACAAAGTATAAAAAGTTCAGACCCCCAGCCAAAACATTTTCTTTATCGCTTCTTTATAAAATCGCCGAACAAAAACGTATGAAATGCTTATGTCAAGCGTTTGATAATATTAATAATAATATGAAGCCGCCATTCGACTCGTGTCATGCCAATTCCATACATTTTGCTCTGATTTGGCTCTGATAATGTTTAATATAAACGTAAATCCGCGTAATCTTGCGGGGACCGTACATTTTCCCGCGATAAAATGTAGCTGTCCTTCCCCGTGGTCTCTATAATATATTCGCCTAATTATAATCAAAATCAGCGTATTGAAAAGTAATAAAGTATACCTCTTTGATAAAGTACGTATAGAATTCTGAATTATTGGATATCGAACTCAACTAGTTTCGGAAAGTATACATTTAACTTATGATAAGCTCCTTAATTTATTAACAATTACGCATGTAAAAATCGACAGATTTATTAAAGATAATTTTAATGACAGGCAAAGCATATTATTATCAGCAATATTTCCGTTTTAACCTATTAAGATAAATATCTTAAATATTATTAGGTAGTCAGTACCTAAGATATTAAAATTTCACATTGAAAGTTTAAATACATAATAAATGTTTCTAAATTATAGTAGGTAAAAAGCTTTCAGTATACATATTGGTATTTTATACAACAGTGGCTAAAAAACAACAATTAATCTAACTCCAGTCAAAAAACTTAAAAGTAATCTAAATACGAAACCAAGAATTAAGAAAGTTATCAGTATTTTCAATTAAGATCAATTTGTTATAAATAAAGTTAATTACTGGTTTTACCCGTAAAGTACATCTAATATGAGCTCCTCAAAAGCACTGGGCACACAAGGGATGTAACATAACTTAGTGATAACACTTTAGGGTGTGTATGTGCAGAGGCGGCGTTGGGTGTGGGCGACGTGGGCCACCGCCCACGGCCTTGCGGTCCAAGGGCCTCGCGCCCTTTGGACCATGACGATTTTTAGGGTTCCGTAGCCAAATGGCAAAAAACGGAACCCTTATAGATTCGTCATGTCTGTTTGTCTGTCTGTCCGTCCGTAAGTAGATGTAGTCTGTAAACCGCATTAATATTTTGATACAATAATGGAAAAATTATTAAAAATTTTAGGAGTCACCATATAGGTACAACTGAATAAATTTTTTTTTTCATCTAACCTATGCGTGTGGGGTATCTATGGATAGGTCTTCAAAAATAATACTGAGGTTTCTAATATCATTTTTTTCTAACCTTAATAGTTTGCGAGAGAGACTCTTCCAAAGTGGTAAAATGTGTGCCCTTCCCCCCCCCCCCCCCCCCCCCTCCTAACTTCTAAAGTAGGGGCATGACAAGTCTAAAAAAATATATGATGTACATTACTATAAAAACTACCAACGAAATTTGGTTTGATCTAGCAAGCAGTTTTTTTATACGTCATAAATGGTAAACCTTAATTTAACTTTCATTAAATCAACTGAAATATAAAAATAAATCTAAAACCTTTTAATTTCTTAAAAATAAACCTTTTTGCTGCTACGGAACCCTTCATGGGCGAGTCCAACTCGCATTTGGCCGGTTTTTTTTACTTAGGTTTCACTTAGGTTTGTTACACCCTGTATAATATTGGGATTTGGGACCCGACAATTATGTAAACAAAATTAAAGACGGCGCGCCGTCACGATTTTGGCAATTTTGATCAGAACTTTAACTCCTGACAGGTGTACTGATGCACTCTGTACACAATAATATATTATTTTTTCTTCATTACTTTATAGGTTTGAGATTTTTAAACCTATCCACCGTCATTATTTCAATAAACAGTATCAGTCAAGGACCATTTTGTGCTTTACGCTCGTTCCTTTAATGATAGAGTTGGAAAATCCTATACACGTATTCCTTTCCAATGTTGCGACACGACTTGTAGGAGGCATAAGGTTATTATCTCAGCACACCCAACAATACCGAAGGTACTCTATGTTGTAAATATGTTAGACTTATGTTGTAACCTAATAGTAATATGAATACATGATAATATTTTGTACCATCGGAGAAACTGATTCATAGGCAGTTGACGGACCAACGTAGTTTGGTTGGCTTCTTCTTCTTCTATTTAATTATGGTTTGGTTGGCTTATGTCGATTCAATATTGGTTGTAATTTATCAGAGGGGTTTGACATAACACGACTAAATTACGTAGGTCCGCCATCTGCCTATGAATCAACTTCTCTGATAGTACCATCGAGGAAATTGATTCCTAGGCATTTGACAGACCAACGTCATTTGGTCGGATCATGTCAATTCAATGTTAATTGTGATCTGTCAGTTGGGTTTGACGCGCGACCAAACTACGTAGGTCCCCCATCTGCCTAGGAATCAACTTCTCTGATAGTACATACTAAAACATGTAAAAGTTTGTCTATCTGTTACCGCTTGATGCGTAAATCATTTTCTGCAGAAATAAGGTGGTAGTCCACAACTTTTTATATTAATTTCGACATAATCCTTTCATTTGATACCCATATCATGTGGTGGGGTGCATTTCAAATATCCTGTCCGCCATCTTGGGGAGGCCGCCATATTGGATTTGTAATGACGTTTCTTAGCTTGTCATGTATTGTCATCAGAACTCAGAGCGTGTGCAAAATTTCATCCTAATCAAGAACCGGGAAGTGGGTCAAATTAAGATTCCAAGATTTTCTTACATACATAGTTACAAGTGAAGCTAATAAAAGCGTGTTAATAAAGTAAAATTATTATCATTTTGTTTTGTAACACTGTATATTTTTGTCATTGATAGTTATTAATATGTTACTAGAAGAGATATCACATTCCACATTTGCAAATGCAGAATGCTTCAGCAAATTATTAAAATAAATCGTATATTATCATTTTCAAAGGAACTAAAATATGTACACACTATTTTATAAAATCTGAATTTTGAGAGCACCTGTATTTGCACATATATTTCAGTATAATTGCGAGGTTCCGTGACACATTTTCTGCTTTAATATACCCTGTATAAATACCGATTCTGCCCCCCTAGCATACGCCAACGAGATATCTCGTGGATATCTCACTCTCGAGCGTAGTGATATTGTCGATATCGATATATATCTCTTTTTCGCTAACATGCGTACGTCGAGACTCGAGAGATAAATTTCTCGTTCGTATATAGTTCGTTAGTAAATAGACAAAAATAGCACATACTATAAAAGAAAAAATGCGTGTATTTTTATTTTTAACAAGGATCAATATATCAAAATTTGGCAGGAAGGTTTAATTGCACCCTGTATAAAAAAAAAAAAATATATATATATATATATATATATATATATATATATATATATATATATATATATATATATATATATATATATATATATATATATATATATATATCTAATTTTGACGACAGATGTACGAGAAAAAATGTATGTCATGCTAGGGTCAATAGAGAAGAAGAGATAAACCAGTTAACATCAAGAAAACGTGTAGACAAAATTTTCTCGTTGGCGTATGCTAGCACGGCTGATCAGACACAGAATGAGTCTGGTCAAAATAATATTATGTAACTCTCTGTACATAAGCCGACTCACTAACAAAAATATATGTACACAGCGAATTATTCAAGGTCTGCTACTGCTAGTCTGTCTGGCATATTAGTAATAAATTATAATCAAAAAACTTTTTGAAAAAAAGCTTTTATTTAAATACTCTAAAAAGAAAAAAATAAATTTATCCTTAAAAATTTTAACTATTAAATTTTAAATATATTATACAATTTGCATGACAATAAAAACTTAAACGTATTTTAAGTTTAACAACATACAGAGCAAGTTAAATAAAAGCTTTTAAAAACGGCTGGCAGAGAAAGACGGAGGATCTTGAAAAGCTTTTCGCTACGTAAATAATATCTTTATTAGTAACTAGCTGTTGCCCGCAACTTCGTCCGCGTGAATGTGTGCTATTATAATCGAGATTAAGAAAATAAAATACTCTTAATCAACAACGTATTTATTTGGATGAGGATTAATATTATATTATACACATATTTACATATTTAATACACATCAAAGACCCAGGAACATCGAAGGCTATTAAGTAGCTTCCGACGGCGGGATACAAACCACGGATATCCTTAAAAAAATATCCTTTCTTAGTAAATGACTTGGCGTGGACAGGGTATAGGGGGCACAGGACAGGAGACAGGGGATACAGTATTAATTACTGTACTTAGGTGGTTTTAAAAAAGTCATACTAAGTCTTAAAAGCCATAAACTACCCTAAATATGCATTACAGACCTGTAAGCACTCAACTGTGATGATATTGCTACTATGATATTATTATGTTATTTATTACATATAGACAGTATAAAATATTGTTGTTGAATTATGATGAACATAATTGGTACAGTAACATAATATGCTTTCCGTTTTTAAAACAACGCCGAGACCCCCAAACTTGTATCTATAAGGAGTCAGGAGTTCTCTCAGCATCTTTGGGACCATGGTATACCTGGTGCAAAATCTTACTTTTTGATAGCATATACTTAGAATACTTCTAATAAAACCAAAATCACTATATTTTTCCGTATAAACTTTAAAGAATTCCCTACATACCACATGGATCCTGTTATAAAATTGCCATCTTGGTAACCGTAGCACCAAATTGGCATCATGTACTTTAACACAACAAAATATTTTTTAAAATCGCTAGTCAAACGCGAGACTCGATCTAAAAGATTATGAAAAGTACTAATAATAGGGCCATAATGTGATGATGATGATGAATATAATTTACACAGTAGCATAATATTATATGCTTTCCGTTCTTAAAACAACGCTGAAACCCCCAAACTTGTATCTATAAGGAGTCAGGAGTTCCGTCAGCACCTTCGCAACCATGGTATATACCTATTATGCTTATATGGAAACATATGATGATTTTGGTTTTATGTAAAGTAATATTACATAAAACCAAAATCACCATATGTTTCCATATAAATTTTGAGGAGTTCCCTCGATTACTCATGGATCCCATCATCAGGTCACCACTTTTGTGAACATGGTACCAAATTCGAGTCAGACCCTATACAACAAAAAAACAATTACCTATGACAATCGGACCACAAACAGCAAATTATTATGTAATTTATAAAACCATAAATATGTATTTATTTATTATGTATATATTATAATCTATTCTATTATATATATAAAAAAAAAGTCCATGGCGTGATGGACTACAATTAATTAAAATAAATAATATTATTTCAATTATCCTTGGTGCGAAAAATCTAAATAATAAAATAACAAAAAAAGGATAAGGGCGAACAGCCCATAGACGGCCCCAATTTTAATAAAAAAAAAAAACAGCAAAGTCAATATAAAGTCCTCCTTTTTTTGAAGTCGGTTATTTTTTTTATCTAAGATTTTGACTATGGCTGTAAGGTATCACCATACCAAATTTCATTAAAATCGGTCCAGCGGATTCAGAGATTAGCCTGTACAAACAGACAAACAGAAAAACAGACAGAGAAACAAAAATTTCAAAAACAGTTAAGATGTGTTCTATTACTCTTCTAAAATGCCCCTGACTTGTTTTTTTAAGTTTTTATTCAATGTACAAAAATTTTACCTCTATGATTTTATTATATGTATAGATATAGATAGACTAGACGTTCCGCGCGGCTTCGCCCGCGTAAATTAGATATTTCACAGACAAATCAGTCTACAAAAAATAGCCTATGATCCTTCACATGGTCTACTTCTTATCTGACCTAAATAACAGAAAAATTGCTCTGGTAGTTCGTGAGATAAGCCCATTCAAATAATTTCCCCCGTTTTTTCCACATTTATTCTATTTCTTCGTTCTTATTAGTTTTAGCGTGATAAAATATAACCTTTAGCCTTCCTCGATAAATGGGCTATCTAACACTGAAAGAATTTTTCAAATCGGACCAGTAGTTCCTGAGATTAGCGCGTTCAAACAAACAAACAAACAAACTCTTCCGCTTTATAATATTAGTATAGATTAGTATAGATTATATAATATACAAGGTGTAACTAAACTAAGTGATATTACTTTAGGGTGTGTATGTGTTCCTTGTTGAGAGTTCACTGTGGAAGTAGCAGCGCTGAAATACCATTTTTTTTTTCACTTTTGTATGTGGAAACTCGTGACGCTGGGGCGCTTTCCCATACAAAAGTGAAAAAAATGCTCTCTCAGCGCTGCTACTTTCACAGTGAACTCCCTATAAGGAACACATACACACCCTAAAGTATTATCACTTAGTTTTGTTACACCCTGTATAATATTCAGAGTAATTCACTACCGCGACATATTTGTGACACTTAAGGTACAATTCCGTGCATCGCGATCGATCGCGGCCGCGCACGACCTACGACTGTCGTCGGCCGCTCGCGACCATAGTCAGTGTATGAAAATGTATGGCACCGATTCCGAGGCCCGCGCCAAACGCGCGCGGCCTACGACTGTCGTAGGCCGCGCGCGACCGTGTCAAAATTATATGACACGGCCGTGCGCGGCTCACGACAGTCGTAGGCCCCGCGTGACCGTGTCAAAATTATATGAGACGGCCGCGCGCGGCTTACGACAGTCGTCGGCCGCGCGCGTCTGTCGCGGGCCTCGGAAGCGGAGCCATACATTTTCATACAATGACTATTGTCGCGAGTGGCCGACGGCAGTCGTAGGTCGCGCGCGGCTTACGACGGTCGCGATGCACGGAATTGTACCTATAATTCGTAGTAATTTATATGTACACTATGCATTTAGTTTAAAAATTGAATTTAGACAGAGTGAAGAAAATTAAATACTTTAAACACGTTCACCCATACGCTGTATTTGACTTGGTAACAATTCACAAAACTTTTGTTTTTATCCTGGTGAAATATAATTATTCTATGAACTTGATGCGCCTACGCCCTACGCATAATAATGTTGGTGTTAAGTTTTTTTTAGAACATTATTTTTATAATACTACGTATATTGTTTACCAATACAGAGTTACATAAAATTTTATTTTAAGCTACAAACAAACAAAAATTGGATAGAGACTAATATTTTGTATGAAATCAATAATTTTAACACATTTACACTGAGAATAAGACTGAGAAATGCGAAAAACGTATACTCTTATAATATGAATTTCACTTTATTTCAAGCAACTGAAAAATTTATGTGATTGCATAGGCCCCCATATAGGGAGGTCGATCAAATCTGTTCGAAAAATCTTGGATCGACTTGACCAGACTCATTCTGTGTCTGATCAGCCGTGCTAGCATACGCCAACGAGAAAATTTTGTCTACACGTTTTCTTGATGTTAACTGGTTTATCTCTTCTTCTCTATTGACCCTAGCATGACATACATTTTTTCTCGTACATCTGTCGTCAAAATTAGATATATATATATATATATATATATATATATATATATATATATATATATATATATATATATATATATATATATATATATATATATATATATATATATATATATCTAATTTTGACGACAGATGTACGAGAAAAAATGTATGTCATGCTAGGGTCAATAGAGAAGAAGAGATAAACCAATATGCAATCACATAAATTTTTCAGTTGCTTGAAATAAAGTGAAATTCATATTATAAGAGTATACGTTTTTCGCATTTCTCAGTCTTATTCTCAGTGTAAATGTGTTAAAATTATTGATTTCATACAAAATATTAGTCTCTATCCAATTTTTGTTTGTTTGTAGCTTAAAATAAAATTTTATGTAACTCTGTATTGGTAAACAATATACGTAGTATTATAAAAATAATGTTCTAAAAAAATATATATATATATATATATATATATATATATATATATATATATATATATATATATATATATATATATATATATATATATATCTAATTTTGACGACAGATGTACGAGAAAAAATGTATGTCATGCTAGGGTCAATAGAGAAGAAGAGATAAACCAGTTAACATCAAGAAAACGTGTAGACAAAATTTTCTCGTTGGCGTATGCTAGCACGGCTGATCAGACACAGAATGAGTCTGGTCAAGTCGATCCAAGATTTTTCGAACAGATTTGATCGACCTCCCTATATGGGGGCCTATGCAATCACATAAATTTTTCAGTTGCTTGAAATAAAGTGAAATTCATATTATAAGAGTATACGTTTTTCGCATTTCTCAGTCTTATTCTCAGTGTAAATGTGTTAAAATTATTGATTTCATACAAAATATTAGTCTCTATCCAATTTTTGTTTGTTTGTAGCTTAAAATAAAATTTTATGTAACTCTGTATTGGTAAACAATATACGTAGTATTATAAAAATAATGTTCTAAAAAAAACTTAACACCAACATTATTATGCGTAGGGCGTAGGCGCATCAAGTTCATAGAATAATTATATTTCACCAGGATAAAAACAAAAGTTTTGTGAATTGTTACCAAGTCAAATACAGCGTATGGGTGAACGTGTTTAAAGTATTTAATTTTCTTCACTCTGTCTAAATTCAATTTTTAAACTAAATGCATAGTGTACATATAAATTACTACGAATTATAGGTACAATTCCGTGCATCGCGACCGTCGTAAGCCGCGCGCGACCTACGACTGCCGTCGGCCACTCGCGACAATAGTCATTGTATGAAAATGTATGGCTCCGCTTCCGAGGCCCGCGACAGACGCGCGCGGCCGACGACTGTCGTAAGCCGCGCGCGGCCGTCTCATATAATTTTGACACGGTCACGCGGGGCCTACGACTGTCGTGAGCCGCGCACGGCCGTGTCATATAATTTTGACACGGTCGCGCGCGGCCTACGACAGTCGTAGGCCGCGCGCGTTTGGCGCGGGCCTCGGAATCGGTGCCATACATTTTCATACACTGACTATGGTCGCGAGCGGCCGACGACAGTCGTAGGTCGTGCGCGGCCGCGATCGATCGCGATGCACGGAATTGTACCTTAAGTGTCACAAATATGTCGCGGTAGTGAATTACTCTGAATATTATACAGGGTGTAACAAAACTAAGTGATAATACTTTAGGGTGTGTATGTGTTCCTTATAGGGAGTTCACTGTGAAAGTAGCAGCGCTGAGAGAGCATTTTTTTCACTTTTGTATGGGAAAGCGCCCCAGCGTCACGAGTTTCCACATACAAAAGTGAAAAAAAAAATGGTATTTCAGCGCTGCTACTTCCACAGTGAACTCTCAACAAGGAACACATACACACCCTAAAGTAATATCACTTAGTTTAGTTACACCTTGTATATTATATAATCTATACTAATCTATACTAATATTATAAAGCGGAAGAGTTTGTTTGTTTGTTTGTTTGAACGCGCTAATCTCAGGAACTACTGGTCCGATTTGAAAAATTCTTTCAGTGTTAGATAGCCCATTTATCGAGGAAGGCTAAAGGTTATATTTTATCACGCTAAAACTAATAAGAACGAAGAAATAGAATAAATGTGGAAAAAACGGGGGAAATTATTTGAATGGGCTTATCTCACGAACTACCAGAGCAATTTTTCTGTTATTTAGGTCAGATAAGAAGTAGACCATGTGAAGGATCATAGGCTATTTTTTGTAGACTGATTTGTCTGTGAAATATCTAATTTACGCGGGCGAAGCCGCGCGGAACGTCTAGTCTATCTATATCTATACATATAATAAAATCATAGAGGTAAAATTTTTGTACATTGAATAAAAACTTAAAAAAACAAGTCAGGGGCATTTTAGAAGAGTAATAGAACACATCTTAACTGTTTTTGAAATTTTTGTTTCTCTGTCTGTTTTTCTGTTTGTCTGTTTGTACAGGCTAATCTCTGAATCCGCTGGACCGATTTTAATGAAATTTGGTATGGTGATACCTTACAGCCATAGTCAAAATCTTAGATAAAAAAAATAACCGACTTCAAAAAAAGGAGGACTTTATATTGACTTTGCTGTTTTTTTTTTTTTTATTAAAATTGGGGCCGTCTATGGGCTGTTCGCCCTTATCCTTTTTTTGTTATTTTATTATTTAGATTTTTCGCACCAAGGATAATTGAAATAATATTATTTATTTTAATTAATTGTAGTCCATCACGCCATGGACTTTTTTTTTATATATATAATAGAATAGATTATAATATATACATAATAAATAAATACATATTTATGGTTTTATAAATTACATAATAATTTGCTGTTTGTGGTCCGATTGTCATAGGTAATTGTTTTTTTGTTGTATAGGGTCTGACTCGAATTTGGTACCATGTTCACAAAAGTGGTGACCTGATGATGGGATCCATGAGTAATCGAGGGAACTCCTCAAAATTTATATGGAAACATATGGTGATTTTGGTTTTATGCTTAGTATTACTTTACATAAAACCAAAATCACCATATGTTTCCATATAAGCATAATAGGTATATACCATGGTTGCGAAGGTGCTGACGGAACTCCTGACTCCTTATAGATACAAGTTTGGGGGTTTCAGCGTTGTTTTAAGAACGGAAAGCATATAATATTATGCTACTGTGTAAATTATATTCATCATCATCATCACATTATGGCCCTATTATTAGTACTTTTCATAATCTTTTAGATCGAGTCTCGCGTTTGACTAGCGATTTTAAAAAATATTTTGTTGTGTTAAAGTACATGATGCCAATTTGGTGCTACGGTTACCAAGATGGCAATTTTATAACAGGATCCATGTGGTATGTAGGGAATTCTTTAAAGTTTATACGGAAAAATATAGTGATTTTGGTTTTATTAGAAGTATTCTAAGTATATGCTATCAAAAAGTAAGATTTTGCACCAGGTATACCATGGTCCCAAAGATGCTGAGAGAACTCCTGACTCCTTATAGATACAAGTTTGGGGGTCTCGGCGTTGTTTTAAAAACGGAAAGCATATTATGTTACTGTACCAATTATGTTCATCATAATTCAACAACAATATTTTATACTGTCTATATGTAATAAATAACATAATAATATCATAGTAGCAATATCATCACAGTTGAGTGCTTACAGGTCTGTAATGCATATTTAGGGTAGTTTATGGCTTTTAAGACTTAGTATGACTTTTTTAAAACCACCTAAGTACAGTAATTAATACTGTATCCCCTGTCTCCTGTCCTGTGCCCCCTATACCCTGTCCACGCCAAGTCATTTACTAAGAAAGGATATTTTTTTAAGGATATCCGTGGTTTGTATCCCGCCGTCGGAAGCTACTTAATAGCCTTCGATGTTCCTGGGTCTTTGATGTGTATTAAATATGTAAATATGTGTATAATATAATATTAATCCTCATCCAAATAAATACGTTGTTGATTAAGAGTATTTTATTTTCTTAATCTCGATTATAATAGCACACATTCACGCGGACGAAGTTGCGGGCAACAGCTAGTTACTAATAAAGATATTATTTACGTAGCGAAAAGCTTTTCAAGATCCTCCGTCTTTCTCTGCCAGCCGTTTTTAAAAGCTTTTATTTAACTTGCTCTGTATGTTGTTAAACTTAAAATACGTTTAAGTTTTTATTGTCATGCAAATTGTATAATATATTTAAAATTTAATAGTTAAAATTTTTAAGGATAAATTTATTTTTTTCTTTTTAGAGTATTTAAATAAAAGCTTTTTTTCAAAAAGTTTTTTGATTATAATTTATTACTAATATGCCAGACAGACTAGCAGTAGCAGACCTTGAATAATTCGCTGTGTACATATATTTTTGTTAGTGAGTCGGCTTATGTACAGAGAGTTACATAATATTATTTTTTCAAATTATGGCCATAAACTTTTTAAAACATTTTTATTATAATATTTGATGTTTGGCGATCAATATCTATCAAACTTAAAAGATACTTATGATATGTATGCTGTAAATAAATATCTGAGATAATTCATAAATTTTTATTACCGCACGTGTCGAATTAATTGCTAACATAGCTTAAATGAATTCTTAGCATGTTTTAGAATGTGTATTGTAATCACTAATCGTATAATAAAAAAGTGGTACGGGTAATTTGCAACAACTAAAGAACTTTCTAAGTTTATTTGTAATAAATTATTTTGAATATTGCTTGTCAAAGATGGATAATTTTCCCCTTTTTCCTTACCCAATGGGTAAAAACGGGACCCGATCACAAAGATATTTCAGCCTGTCCGTCTGTCTGTCTGTCCATATCCAGGCTGTACCTCCCCTTTCTAACATGTAGTGATTATTATTAAAGTATGAATACAATTTAGTATTTTTGTTCATATACCTAGTCAAGTGCCTACCTGTTAGACCCAGATCCCAGAGCGATTAGACATAACTTACTATCACAATATGGATGAAACCTTAGGTTCTCAGTAGTTCCTTATGTACTTAGAATATCTGCGAATTTGTGAAGCTCTACATGGAGCTATACTCACTACTTTCATTCCAAAATTTTTGCATCCTTATTTCAATAATGTGTAAAAATGTATGTCTGTCTGTAACCTCTTCACGCCCAAACCGCTCAATCGATTTTGCTAAAATTTGGTACGGATATACTTTGAGCCCCGGAAAAGGACATAGGATACTATTTATCCCGGAAATTTTTTTGCGCAACGAAGTTGCGGGCGTTATCAGTAATTAATAAATATTGAAGTAAATGTATTTATTGCATGCACTTGGGACAATGAATAGATTATGAGCTATTTTGTTTTAAAAGGTATTTTTTTTATTTATTGTTAAAAAGATATCAGTCAGATGAATATATACTACTAGATGACGCCCGCAACTCAGTTGCGCCAAAATTCGTTTACCACGCGGGAACCGTACATTTTTCCGGGATGAAAAGTATCCTATGTCCTTTCCCGGGACTCAAAGTATATCCGTACCAAATTTCAGCAAAATCGGTTTAGCGGTTTGGGCGTGAAGAGGTTATTTTCAGAAGTCTAGCTATAGCGGTTCTTGAGATACAGCCTGAAGACAGACAGATGGACAGACATCGAAGTCTTAGTAATAAGGTCCCGTTTTTACCCTTTGGGTACGGAACCCTAAAAAAACTGCCTTTAAGATTATTACCACGCAGAAAAACGACGCGGGCCCTCACAAAGCTCGGCTTTTAGGTTTTAGCTAATTGTATGTAAATGACAGCGCGACCGCGCCGCTATATTTTAAATAAATCGTGTAGCGGCCACACCGCTTGTTCGCGCGGACGCACATACTCGTAAATCCAGCCTAACGTCTTGTCTCTACTGTTAACAAGGTAACAAATTAGTCATTTAGTATTTAATAAATCGTACTTTAAACACTAAAAAATATTTTTTAGTATTTAAATATATTGTAGCTAATTTTTGTGCAGGAACCTAGGTAATTACTATTTTAAGCTGAAAAATAACTCAAACATGTTAAATATTTTCGTATGAGAAAATGATTTTGGTATTACGTTGTATGAGAATTTCGATGGCACCCGGCCCCTTAATGATAAAAATGTTACTACAATTAAATGTTCCCTAAAAACTAGTGCCCGCGTGTCGCTAAAATCAGGGCCGTTGATTTATTTAATTTTATTAACGCTTATCGGTCTTATAAAATAGCTTAACTAAAGGTACACACATAGTGCACATTTTTTGTCAAGTAATTATTTTATTATTATAAAAGTAGTTCATCTAATCCACTCAAGCTATCGTAGACTCAAAGATATTTAAATAATATTATTCGTATTAATTCTTATTTGTAGCGTCCCTGTAATAAAAATTTGTTTAATAATATATTGTCACAATCTTACGACCTCATCATAACCTTATGTTTGTCACAGCAATATTCTTGGTAGTGGCTCCCTGCATCGTTATTTTGTATAAAAACAAAGTAGTCAAGTATTGTTATTGCTTACCTAAAAACCTCTGGTACATTTTATACAGCTCTAAATGTGACATCGCACTGAAACCAAAAAAACAGGCCGCGACTTGAAAATGCATTTTGACGTTTTAATTTTGTACGCAGCTTAGCGTCGCGTCTTGTTACGTTGTTTCAATGTGAACTGCCCCTAAATACTTTTGTTTTCGTCTAAAAACAGGCACAATGTATTATTTATCGAGGTCTTTCCATACAGAGATTATGATATAACAAGTATTTATTTCGCTCACTATTGTGCCTTAAAATACTCGTTTTGGCAAAAACTTTAGTTCAGTCGTTAATTTAAAAAGCTAAAACTTCAAGTTTTTTGGCGCATAGAATAAGTTACAAAGGCTTGTCCTTTAGATTGTTAGAAATCAGTTATTAGTGTGTCCCACATTAAATTTCAAGTCGCAATGTCCTTCAGCAGAAATAGTTGTTCTGTATAAATTTAGAGCAAATTAGCGAGGAAAAAAGGCGTCAGGTTTCACAGGTGTTCAGATTTCATTTGATATTTTTTTAATCAATTAATCATTTATTAATGATCAGGGTTTTTAAACAGGCAATTGGTCCACACATTTCCCCTACTGCGACTCCTTGTATTGTCGGGATTAATAGTGGAAACTAACGATGAAAAAACTTTAATTTTAATAATAATAGTAGGAAATATTCTAATCAGGATTATTAGGATGAGTGTCATAATATTTAAATAAATAATCATAATTTTATTATGATTAGAAATATCCCGCGAATTTGCAAAAGGTCGTAAAAGGTTGATGGGACTATACATTTTTGGTCAGTGAAAAGTAGCTAATATCCTTTTTTTTTTATTATGCTTTTTATTATTCGATGCCAAAAAAAATAGAAAACTTTCTTATTGGCACAGTTGTCTTACTGAGGTATAGTTGTTGACTTCAACAGTCCTAGTCGTTGTTACTTGTTACATGAAAGATAAGCATCAATATAGTAATAACAATGAGAATAAGCTAACAACCAAAACTTCGTATATGAGATAATCCAGGCGAATAACAAATGGGAACAACGCAAAGCAACTAAGTTTATCTTGTAACGTAATATCGAAAACATTTACTTATCTAGTTCGCGTTACAGAGAAACTATCTCAGTTCACAAATTGATGGGCAAAGTTACGGCATGGAGGAGAATTTCGTTACTATACGATTTTAAATTCAGTTTAATAGTTTACGTGGACGGAGCCTTTATGATATTTACAAACTACTCCGATCCTCTGTTAGGTGTTAGCACGTTTATTCATTTTAATTTAAATGTGAAGGCACAATTTAAACAATTTATATGCGTCCGCGCGAACGAACAGTTTGGCCGCTACACCGCGAGATCACAAGCATGTATTTTTTGCAATTGTATGTAAATGACAGTGCCACTTTTTAAATAAATTGTTACATACAGTAGGCATGACGACAATTTTTTTTCTGGTTGTTAAGTAAAGGACCATTCAAAAATATAAACATTGGTGAAAAAATGACTCTGATATCTTAAAACTCTCCGAAATATCACAATTCAAAGCTCAAATAAAATAGACCTTCCCAAAACGCTCCAAACAAAATGTTAGCTAACTTTGAGCTAACTATGACTTCACACTTAGCTAGATCGTGCGCATCGCGGGAAGATTTTGTTCGATAGCTATGTTAAATATTGCGTTTATGAAAGTGGTTTCATAAGAAAAATTGTTATAAATTGCATAACTTATCGAATGGTATACAAAAATTAAGAAATTTTATAAAAAAAATCGGCTTGACTATCCAACTTTGAAGGTTCTTAACAAAAAAAAAACACACAAGAGAAGCTGAAGTTTTGGGAATACTTATTTTTTATCGTTGTGTATTTTATTTAAAAAATTTGTTAATCTTTGACATTGTCGTCATCCCTATAACCTATTGCTTGTGATTTCGCTGTGTAGCGGCCAAACTGTTTGTTCGCGCGGAAGCATAATATAAATCGAGCCTAATTTAACCGCGTAAATAAAAAATGCAATGGCAAATTAATTTGGTCAAATTTAATTTTTTGGTATTACTATTAACTATTAAATCAACATTAATCGAAACGGAACATACCGCAAAGATATTAATAGCTTTGCGGTATGTTTGAGTTAAATTGCGGTGCTGATTTCAAAATGGCTTACTTTAATTACTTAATATTCATGAACTTAAAGTAAGCAACAACCTTAAGTGCCTGATACACGGTTTAAAACGGCGGTTTAAAACTGAAGTTTGAAACCGTGTAGATAGTTGTTTTATGCCAAAAAATACCAAATTTGGCATAAAACAACTATCTACACGGTTTCAAACTTCAGTTTTAATCCGCCGTTTTAAACCGTGTATCAGGCGCTTGAGACTTTATTTCGAGGAAATGTGTACTTTGCTTACAATTTTCATTGTTAAGGTACAAGTTGGAACCGAGCGACACGCGACAGTTGCAGACGACGTGTCGTCGCGACACTACTGGTTTTTATGTATAATTTCTATGAAAAACCCGCCTCCGTGGTCCAGTGGTTAAGAGCGTGGCTCTTAACTCGGAGATCGTGGGTTTGATTCCCGCGTTGGAAACAAGTTATTTCCAAGTTTGGTTTGGACAATGCCGGCTGATCACCTGATTGTCTGACAAGTGAGATGATCCATGCGTCGGATGTGCATGTAAAAAGTCGGCCCTGCGCCTGATCTCTCGCCAGTCGTGTCGGTCGTCCGTCCGCCTGGGTTATGAGAGTAAAAGGAATAGAGAGTGCTCTTGTGTACTGCGCACACACTTGGTCACTATAAAATTACTCCTGCGTAACTGGCCTGGTTTCAATGAACCGGCCACCGTCACCGAAACCGGTGTGGGAGGTATTAATTATTATGAAACACCCTCCGCAGCTAGCGACACGAAGCTAGCGACACTTATTCATAGAAATACATAAAAACCAGTAGTGTCGTGACGACACGTCGTCTGCTGCCGCTTCGTGTAGCCGGTTTCCAACTTGTACCTTAAAATAAAAAATAAAATAAAATAAAAATAAAAATAAAAATAGCCTTTATTTCCTACCACCAATTTACAGAAATATACTAGACTAAACACAATTTTACTAACTAAACATAACAAAAATATAACATTTCTCTCATCTCTTACTGTAGAATTTTCAACTATAAATCTAAGTATATATTTTTTATATATTACAATTTTTTTTTATGTAGCAAAATTTTTGGTAGTAGTTGCCTCTACGGCGTAGGCCTCTCCTAAATCCTTCCAAATAATTCTTTCTCGGGCTACTTGCATCCAGTTATTTCCACACCTGTCTCTGAAAATGTCTCTCCATCGTTTATTGGGTCTGCCTTTTTTTCTTTTTATGTTTCTTGGTATCCATTCTGTCAACCGTTTTGTCCATCTATTCTTCATTCTACAAACATGTCCAGCCCACTGCCACTTAAGTGTTCGGATTCTTTTAGTAACAACTTGTACCTTACTACCTTTATAGTAATAGAGTATGAAGTAACAATGTATTTAATTTTATGTACCATCGAATAAATTGATTCATCGCATGGCGGATCTACGTCATTTGGCTGGATAATGTCAATTCAATGCCAATCCACCCAATCATGATCTTCAGCTTGGTTTGACATAACGCATTACGCAACTAAATTAGGCAGGTCCGCCATTCACGAATAAACTTTTTTGATAGTTACATTTTAAAAGTCAAAATATTTTTTTCAGTTTTTGGGATGCAAAAAAAGATTAAAATAAGAGCCAAAACATAATCCTTACAATTTAATGCACAAGTAAATACATAATATTTTTGTTTTAGACGCAACAAAAGTATGATTATTTCGTTTATTTTCACTTAATAAAGTCAATTGTCATCTTTAACGAAGGAGCCGTTAACTCCCTAAAACTTAGTTAATTTGATTTTCTTCGTCAATTATTAACAAGGAAGAAGTCAATTCAAATAGGCAAAGGTCAGAGTTTCACTTGACGGAACTTCGTAATTCGACACAAGACGAATAAGATTAGCAATTACCTGTCAAAAGAACTTGTAATATTATGTTACAAGTATGAAATAATATAGCAATAACCGGATGTAGAAAGTACCTTAAATAATTTTTTTACAGATGTATGCCTCTAAATAATTATTATTATTTATAATATGCAAAAGTTTCGTCACAACTGCATTTGCGTTCTAATAAATTCATATTTTTGTTCTCTGAAGTCTATATTAAATAAAATATGAATATATACGAATATCAGAATATCTTACTTTTGTACTCTAGAGTCTAGATAGGTGAGATATGAACAAATTTTATACAGGTTAAAATTTAGAGATATCAGCGGGGTCACTCAGATGTAGGTCGTGTGGCTGACATCGACAGTGACACAAATGGCCCAATATGGCCAAATCATAGAATAAATGGACACAGAAGACTGCGTTGCACTATCAGGGACCCGATGCTCATACCTCGAATGCTTGATTCGAATTTCGAGCTCTAGTTGTGACATTCGTGCGTGACTTACACCTCTAATAATAGTCGTTTCCTCCACTCGACTCAACCTCACTCTTTAAAAATCATGATGAATATATTTTTTTTAAGGATTTAGGTTGAGTCGAGTGAAGTAAATCTCGAAACGACTAAAATACGGGCGATAGTATTTGTGCGCAGGAATGATACGCCTACGATTAAAGCTTCATTCGTGGTATTAGGATCATACGGCATACCCCTGGTAATGAATGAAAGCACATAGAGACTAGAGTATTCTCATAATTTATTAATAAAATAACTTCATACATGTCGTATTATGACGGCGTGCTATCGTAACGTTTAAATAATGCTATCGTAAATTATGGCAACCGTCAACTAAATAATTTGGAGAATTAAACTTCTTCAACCCCAGACTTAATTCACTCCTAGTCCTGATTATAGTACATCAAAGACCGAAGCGCGAACAATGCAATAGACACCAAACAACTACGAGTACAAATTGCTAAACACTAAGAATTAATTTCCATCCTAAATCTCAACAAAAACGATAAATCGTTTTCAAATTACTACAATAAGATTAAATACTCTGCTGGTTCCGCCGAGAGCAGGAACAAAATGTATAGAAGAGCCTATCTTCTGTAACAACACACTATTCTGTGGCTAAACGATCCATTCTATTGAGAGCATCACACGCTGTAGGAAATATTTTTTCAATAACAGTATTAATGCTACTCAAGTTCATTCTATGAATTATTAAGTAATTGACACAACATTATTTTTTTTAATTGGAACCATTAGACTTTTATTTCTGGAAAGCTAATATGATAACATAATATTACGTAAAAAGAAAATAAAAATTACTATTCTCATATTTTATTTTCCTTTCTAGTGAAAGCAATAAGTAATAAACGTAGGTATACTAAAGATCTAAATTTTATTAGTCTCTCTAAGGCCAACATATTTTTATGATAATGTCAAGTACTAGTCAGCGAGAAATTAATTTGTTCTTACATAAAATAAACAATCTAAGAAATTCGTGCTTCATTAAATTAATTACTAAAACTAGTTAGGCTAGAGTCAAACAGGGGTCGAAATTCTAATTTAACTTATACGTATCCTTCAATGTTAAGTCTGTACCTACCTAGACTATTATAATATTATGTTACAGTATCAGTCTTCTATACCAGCTGTTCTCTAACTTTTTTGGTGGCGGAACCCTTTTTAGAATTAGTGACATTTTTGTTTTTCCTTTAAATGAATTGTCTCTATGCTTTTCAAAAAAATCAATTTATGTATCGCTCGCGAAGTCCCTACAAGGCCTTTGTGAAGCCCTAGGGCTCCCGGAGCATACTTTGAGAATGGATGTTCTATACAATTGATTTTATTATCTATCCGTGTCACCGTTGAACATGTTAATAAAATAACAGGTAATGTACTCGAGCATGTACCAAGTAATTAATAACTTGTTAAATTATAGTTGACATTCGCATAATATTTATTATTATTATACAATAGGCGAGTCATAAAACAATAATTCGACTATAAAATCAGTAGAATTTATTATCTTTTGTTTAATGTTGGCAGTCTCCCACCATACTCGTAAAATATTATATCATTTCAACTAGGAGGACACTAACTTCAAACGACTCAGTCATAAATTTTCACGGCTCGCTTTATTTTCATGGTTGTTTTTGTAATGCTTCTATGAAGTTATGGGTTTTACAATTCTCTTGTTATATCTGAGACTTGCATAAAATATAAAGCTCTTTGTAGCAGGAATCATTATTTTGTTATCGCAGAAATTTTGTAATTTATGCATGGGCCCATTAAAACAAAACTCCTTTCAGGTCAGTGACTAAAAATATTTAAAGAATTATACAACTAGAAGCGTAATTGCAAACTGTAATCCCCGACATGTAACGTTTCGTGTTTACGGTTGGGTTTTTAAACGCAGTGCAAAATTTATATTCCACGTAGAACAAGGGTTGCACCATAAACTGCTTAAACTTTTATTTAATTACTTCTTGTAATGCACATACCTCAGGGCATCGCACGAAAATGACCTACTTAAAATTATATTTATATAACTATGTCGCCTGTAGCTTCGCACATAAATTCGTTAATCAGTTAAATCATGATATTTTTTACGAATAATCTTTTCTAAGTCCTTTCCTTGGACTCAAAATTTTATCTGTAAGTATACGTTTTATCAACATCATGCAAGACTTCCTCGTTGTGCCCACGCGTTGGTTTACAAGTTGAAACGCGGCCTTTATTCAGTCAATGACAATCAAAACATCATTTTGCATGAGGTTAAAAAATATTATATATCCACAGCCGGACATAATTCAAGACGTGAGTGGAAGAATAAGGTAAGTAACATGAAAAAACTTGCCGTTTTTTTGCTTAAATGGAGGCTTTAGGGCCGGAAAAATTATTTGAAATAGAAAAACTATGGATTATATGTGTAGCCAGATATATTAGCTAGGTTCTGAAGTAGATAAGTTATAAGTTTTATTAAAATAATTAGGGAAAAAATGAGTTATTATCCGTATGTTACGAAATGTTACTTGTTCGATTCTTCCACTCACGTCTTCAATTATAACCTCCTCCTTTTTGGAAGTCGGTTAAAAATAGACAACATTTCATCAACATATTTTGGCAGCTGCCCCACAACAACATCATCATCATCAGTCATTGACGTTGTCATCCTGTGCTAAAACATCCTTGTAGGTTAATTTTAAAACGATCGAACTAAAATTTTGTATTTTTATTCGACGACGCCCGATTCTATAACGCTGAAACAAAGTCAAGGGTTGAACAGAAGTCTCAAGTGGGGAGATAAGAGCGCGACACAACTGAAGCGAATGTTTAGCCCCGAGCCGCGATATCTTCGCGCTCAAAACTTCAAACGTTTTCACACTACGCGCGGATTGCGTCTTTATCTATAGGGTACAAATAAATAAAACTCTACTATCTACTTGTTCCTTATCGCGCGTTGCGAAAGGGGGCTAGGCGAAAAATTGTAACGACACCTTCGATACTTTTTGTCGCGCGCGTGTCGAGAGAGAGACATGAAGAGAATCTCTCTCTCTCGCATTGAACAGTGTGGTGTAGCGACGATTATTTTTTTTATTTACATTTTTTTTTCAAAACGCTTAAGGCCAACTGCACACGACGACCACCAAGACGACCAAAATCAGTAAAAAATTCGGACATGATGTCGCTGCTTACTTAATGCAGACCAACTGTTATAATATTTCCGGATAAGATGTTAGTACTATACAATCTATTTTACATATAAAGAGATTGTAAAAAATATATTTTAATATAGCTACATGATACCTGAGTCTTAAGCCAAGTTGAATTTCCCAATTTTGTAAAATTTAAAACTAAAAGTTCAAAAAAAATCTACAGTACAGTACAAGCCTAGATAGGTATAGTTGAATCTTAGAACATTGATACAAATGTATATTTTTACCATTTCATTATATCCACCATTTCAATGTGCAATGGCACGAATTGCTATTTATGAATGAAATGGTCGAGCACTTTTATTTACCTATTCATGTATCTTTTAACAAATCTACAAATTTTAACTACAATTTAATTTTATTTGAACTATGATAACCTTAGGGAGGTCCTTGCCTAGCAGCGGGACACAAACGACTAGTAATAATATGATAACCTTGAGAGGTTTTTAAGTGATATATTAAGTCACGTAGCCCACATGTAAATACAAAAAACACGGTCCTTAGTTTTATCCCATAGTTTATCAAGAAGTAATTTATCAAAGTTTCATATTACCGTAGCAATGAATAAACAATAAAATAAATAAGCTACCGTAGTGCCATGTAATCCATATTGTTTATCGCTGTTGAAATCTTTAAGGCTCTATTACACTGCGCTGCACGAAGTGACTACAGCTCAACAAGGCATGGCATGGACCAAAATCAGAAATAACAGCGCCTTGTTTTGAATTGATACAGCTGTAAGTGTGAAATATGATAATCGCACCAAAAACATTTCTTGTAAAATGTTGCCGAGACAATCACATAAGGTTTACCCTGTGAAAAAGATAATATGAAATCTCATGTAGAACCAAGCTTCTAAATCTACACGACCTAAATCTACTGACCCTAACTTAAACAAATATCTACATACCAGTAAATATGTATGGCTTCGCCGTTTCGCTATCGTCGTGGAGGTGATGCGAATATTTAGTTTCTGATCTGAAGTTAGTAACGAAACAGCCGAGCCATACATATTTACTGATATGTAGCACTTGTTTAAGTTAGGGTCAGTAGATTTAGGCCGTGTAGATTCAGAAGCTTGGCTCTTCATGAGATCTCATATCTTTTTCACAGGGTAAACCTTATGTGATCGTCTCGGCAACATTTTACAAGAAATGTTTTTGGTGGGATTTCAGTTCTTTTTGTAAGCTGGTTCTTGTAAGTACTTATTTAAAGGTTTTTAGTTACTGTCTACAGTCCCGGGTAAACTCTTATGTCCTAATTCATAAAATTGTGAAAGTCTCATATAAACTGGTGTCACTTTGAATGATTCTTGATTCGCTTCCACGCCCCATGACAAAGTGATCCAACTGCCATAAGATTCTTGTGGCAGGAATTTATGGACACAGGAAATGCTGATTACTTCTAATCAAAAACTAGTATAAGATTGAACAAATTGGTTTAAAGTAGAGTAATACATTTATGATAATAAAACTTGAGAGGTGTCAAGGGACAATCGGATGGAACGAAGTTATTTCTTATGTACAAAAAACCTGTATACACTCAACAAAAAATAAAACAGAGAGAGAGAGAGAGAGAGACAGAGAGAGAGACAGAGATAGAAACACGCGCTACCGCACGGCTTACAACTATAGCATTTTTGCTATAGTTGTAAGCCGTGCGGTTCAGTGCGGTTGTAACGACACTTTTGTGTCGTGTCGTTACAATTTCTGTATAGCCCCCTTTCGCGACGCGGGACGCAGGAAATTTGAAAACTTTTTGTTCCGTCGGCGGGATTCGAACCCGCGACCTCTGGCTTGAGCTACCATAAATACACACGCTGTGTCGTGGACTCGTGAACTAGAACAGCCTGTACCGTAGTGGAATAGGGCCTTTACTGGCGGCTGCTGGAAAAATGTTCATAAATACCGGCCAATTTGCCCACATCCATCATTCTTAAGGCCAAGCCGACCACAGGTGTCTATTGTTGACGACCTTTTAACGATTTATCGCATAAATGACGAATGATTAAACGAATTTGATGTGTCAAAAATAAAAAAAACGACACAAATTGGGACTATTGAAAATTATTCACGCCTCTAAAATCTAAAACTAAGGCCTTCGCATCGATTGTGGATGTTTCAAATCTAAATAGTGTCTTACACAACAACAATACAGATTAGTTTAAATTTATACATGCTATTAGTGACTACAATATTCTAAGATTTAAACATAATTTATTTAAACTAGTTACACACTAAGGAAGAAATATATTTATGGTTTTTAAATTACGCGACAAAAACCATTTTGTCGCTTACGCCCTTTCCATTTCTTGTTTTCTATGAGGGGCGGGGCCGGCCTCTCATAGAAAACAAGCAATCTAAAACATATCCAACACGGTTTTTTACTTTAACGCGGCGTCACCTTAAGAACCACTGTTCTTAACCGGTGGTCCACGTACTACTGGTGGTCCCTGAAGGCATTCCAAATGGTCCCCGAAACCATCCTAATATTATGTGAGAATTCAGAAGTTAGTAAAGAGTATGCAGTCACAAAAATCACATTAAATTAAAATCTGACATTTTGGTAAAATGGTCCCTCATGACTAAAAGGTTAAGAACCACTGGTCTAGTGTCTAGCCCAGCAGAACTGGTCAAATACGTCCGGTTTATACCTATACAATATACATACAGAATATTCTTTAAGTGCATTTGCAAAAATAAAATATATTTTTATTTAAAAGCAATAAACATTAGCATTTTTAACCATAAAACGTAGTTAAATGTCTGATAATTTGCTAATTTTATTAGCAGCTAGTACCGGTCTTGCACTTTAATTTCCAGCTGGGAACACGTCGATCTCTACTCGGGTGTGGTCTAAATGTCAAATTAAAAACCTTAACCAACAGGAACAATAGAAGATATTTTATTGATATTGTTTCACAGGAGAAACAATGTACCATCGAATAAATTGATTCATAGGCAGTTGACAGACCTATGTTAATTGGTCGAATCATATTGTAATCGTGATGTGTCGGCTGGGTTTGACATAACGAGACCAAATTACTTAGGTCCGCCATCTGCCTATGAATCAACTTCTCTGATAGTACATGAATAAAATAATATTACATTATGTAAAGTTAAAAATTTAAATCAATCATGCGCTACCAAGGTGTGAGAACACTGAAACTTTCTCATTTATTAAGAAAATCCTTTCAATTGCACGATGAAGTATGTTGTTTCTGAATAAATTAAAAATAGCCAGTTTTCAATTATTAAGTCTGAAAATCGACTGCTAGTTAATGTAAGTTATGATCGAGTGAATAAATTACTTTTTATTCGTCAAACAAAATGTTCGGTTCTCCGAGTTTTGATTGTACATTCACAACATAATTACAGTATTATTGAAAGCACTGATTGTGTTGCACTCCAGCAGCTGTGCGCCCACAATTTAAAACTCAATTTGTACAGACTTCAATATAAATTTTTGCAACGCAATCAATTTTCAGCGCTTGCCAATACCACGCGATCGTTCTGACTTATATCGCTGCTTATTAGTTTTTATTTTGTGTACATTGTACATTCACTAACAAAGGACAATAATGCTCAAAGTACATAGGCCAGGGTAAGGATATGATAGTATTAAGAGCCTACTGTCAAAACGCTAGCCCCGCCTACACACACCGCTATCCTCCAATCGTCATACAATGATTCCATGAATCGTGCTCCCGGGCAATGTGCTTTACGTTGCAGCTAATAGTGAACAATATCGCGTAACAACGGTTCCCGCATTATAGCACGAAAGTAAAAGTCGTAAGTCCTAAAAATGTTTTTGATGATTACTTAAAAATTAAATAAAATACAAATATTTCCTTTAGCTATTATTTTATAAAGTGTGTGATTGTAGTAGTGCAAGTTATTTAATGATAGTAACTCAATAAATGTAACAGGTATTTGTTGAAAAGCCCAGAAAGATTCATAATTTCAAAAAATAAAACTATCGAGTCAAAATAAGTGAATCGTGTTTTTGGTTAGCCAAATATCAGATAAATATACAATGATTAAATAAATCTCAATTTCATTTGAGTCAATCGTCTTCCGGGATCGTAATACTTATTAGAAAACACAGCAAAATTTGACAGCCCACTCTTAAGAAACAGCGACACATAAGCTATAATTGTCAATTACATGGTACACGTCTACTACAAGCATACGCCTACACCATGCAGTGTGCACATGTCATCTGTAATCTCTATCATGCTCGGGACATTATGCGCCGACTGCCCGGTAAACTAAGTAATTAATACAATATTTACAAAATTTACTAGGCAGTCAGCGTATTCTGTCGCGCTTCTTCTAATCTCTCAATTTTATGTGAAAGAAACAGAATACTTTATACCAAAATCAAGATAGAGATGCAACAAACTTCAGAAAATAAAAACCAGTTTATTCCATTTTCATAGCATGCATTAAAATGTGTAATGGTAACAACATTATTTTTTAAACAAACTATACCAGAGGCAGAATATTTTATCGAATCCATATCCAATCATATAGAGACCTATTGATTAAAGTATCGCTGCCAACACCGATTTTATCTGCCTACGCTCTACACAATTTGCTCTAGTTTTTTACATTTTTTGATTTCAATCCGACATGAAATAGCTAGACCACACATTTTTACGACCCTCTATATAGCCATTTAGAACTGTGTTGCTTATATACAATTATAATATTTTTTACGATAGTCACGACTCACGACAAATCCATTTTTAGCTGCCTCAGTGCTACAAGGCAGTAGTTGCATATTATGTACAGTACCTTCATCCGTTCTGGTCCGCGGTAGTCTAACATGATTAATACTGTTAAATAATATACTGTTTATAATTAGGTACTGTGAATATAGTTAGCTTAAGGGGGCGACTAAACCAAAATTGTCGATTTTATAATTCATTTATATACTTGAAAATAAGCCCCGAATTATTTCATTTTCTTAACATAGATACTACATTATATTTCCAATAATTTTATCTGAGCGAAAACACGATATCTTAAAATTTTCTCGATTGAAAAAATTCACAAATATGCACCTAATTTTCACAAATATTTCATATATTGCCATAACCGTGCATTAAACTAAGTTAATATTTTAACACATTGTGCATTGTATAAAATTATATCATGGAGACACTGACATGGCGGATTTTTAAAATGTTGTATATTTATCGAGTTATTAAGAAAAAACTAACTTGGCGATGATTCCGCGTCGTCCTTTTTCACCTGGCATATGAAAGACGGGCGTGAGTGTGAAGATAGAGAAGGACGGTGTTTGATTTTTTGGGTTAGTCGCCCTCTTAAAATATATTGTAAATGAGAAACCTTGTCTGTCTGTTGCCACATCTTTATATCGCGGAATAGATTTGGATGAAACTTGAAATAAAGATACCCATTGAGTCCCAAAAAAGGGTCAGCTTTCATTATGGATTTTTGCCAAAGAATAGTTGCGAATAATATAATATTGTAACTGCTACATTAAAATAATTTTAATGTCGTGAACAGAATCATGATACGAAAGCTTGATTCATGACGATCTTTGATCAAATAAGATAAATCCTAAAGGCCTAAAAAGTTCCGCGATTACCATTGGTTCCATCGTTAAATTGGGCTATCATCAGATTCGTTTAGCCGTCATCGCCACACTGTGTAAGTAACTAAGTTTTAAGTAAGTCGTAAGGTTGGATGGCAATAGATAGAATAATATTAGACTCAATAAAAAACCTCTTACAAACCTTAATGAGTTTTGCATAATAACCCTTTTATCGGCTTAATTTTCAACAGTGACCTTACAATTTACGTTCCGTTAATAATAATTTTAATTCTTATTAGTGACATAGATATATTACTCAACTAACATTAGTTAGTAAAGTAATATTATAAGTAGTTATTTTGAGTCACATACCAAAGTTATTATACTCGTACGCTATCCTATGTCCTTTCCCGGGACTCAAACTATCTCTAGATCAAATTTCATCAAAATTGTTTCAGTGGTTTAAGCGTGAAGAGGTAACAGACAAATTTTCGCATTTATAATATTAGTATGTATTAAACATTTTGTCAACGTCATTATGAACGTGGCGTGTCACCAATGCGTAACATAAAATTGTTTATTATTTACTTCAAATGTTCTGCCACCTTTAGTTACGTTTTCTTCCACAAAAAAGTACTGCCTACTGCTGCCTCATTAGTGTAGGTAATTACCCTTATTCGCTAAGTTAATATTGTATGAGTAAAGGGGCAAGTTTAGTCGTCACTACCGGTATAGATAGTAACAAAATTGTTCATTCTTCCTTGTACCAATCATGACTAGCTGAATTGAACAGCTATTTATGGTTTTTACACTTTAAATGACTACAATATTTTTCCGATAACAATAGAACCCTTATGAAAACCTTTCAATAGATCAATAGTGTTCTATAGTAAGTAATAGTGTCTATTCATTTGTTTTTCTTTCGTGAGAAACCGCGTTTGCACCTTGGTTATTGTCTATATCTGACCTTTAAACTCAAATGCCAGCTATACTTAGTTCGCTTCGTTAGTTATTAAATGTTTGGGTATACCGTAATATTATTTGAGGTAACAGAGGCAGACTTAATTACTTGGCCTAAATAATAGCTGGAACATAACTGACGACCTCTGTGGCTCAGTTGGTGGGCTGTTGGTAGCTCAAGCCGGGGGTCGCGGGTTCGAATCCCGCCGACGGAACAAAAAGTTTTCAAAGTTCCTGGGTCACGGATGTGTATTAAATATGTGTATAATATAATATAAATTTTAAATATATGTATAGTATAAAAAGTAATAAATATATTTCCGTTGTCTGGTACCTGTAACACAAGTCCATCAGGTACTTACCACGGGGCCAGACTGACGTGGTGTGAAGCGTCCATAGATATTATTATTATTATTATTAAGTGAGCACTGTTACCAATTCCTACGGAATTTACGTGACGTCGATAACAGCCTACTCAGTGCCATTTAATGATTACTTATCTTTAATAATTTTAATAAAGAGTTTGAGAGAAATTGTAAAGAGCTTATGTAAATTTTAATGAAGTAATCAATTGCTCTGAATGCGGCCGTAAGTCCATTTTTAAGGTTCCGTAGTCAACAAGAAACCCTTATAGTTTCGGTCTGTCCGTCCGTCTCTCCGTCTGTCTGTCCGCCTGTCTGTCCGCGGTTTTGCTCAGAGACTATAGGGCCTACAACAAGGCCGTAATTCGGATTTCGGAACATTAAATTGACATACGCCGACCAAATGACGTAGGTCTGTCAACTGCCTAGGAATTAATTTCTCGATGGTACAATCAGAGTATTTGTCCATTATACCCAACGTGGAGAAGCCAACTGATATTAATCCCAGATAATTATATTTGGTCCCATATGTATTCAATAGGTAAGATAGGTTATAGGTTATAAAATCAAAGACTATTCTGATTAATTAAGTGATATTGTTATCTAAGTTAAATCTTTCGTCCGCATTTCTTCGTGTTGCACCTTGTTTATAGGTTTTGTATAATTTATTTTGCTTTGATAATTTTAACCATCTAGCTACCGAGGTTCTTGAGAGACAGTCTGGAGAAAGATAGACGGACGGACGGACAGACATGGAAGTCTAAATAATAGCTTATGATATTGAATGTTCTGTGACTTCTGTCTATGAATGACTGGAAATTCATGTTCAATAAAATAATTAATAGAAATAGGGTTAAATTAGTAATAGGGTTTGTTTTTACCCTTTAAGTACGGAACCCATAAAATGGACTGTTTTGCGGATGTACCCATTGCTATTTTCAGTACTAGAGTATGTTGAATGTCATCAATCAATAATTAATAATGTTAAGCCTCTCTCTCCATCACAAATGCGATAAAGAGGCCTAAAGATATAAGATATTGTTTAATACGTAAACATAAGAAAATATAATACTCTTTCTGACAAAGCCAGAAAAGGAAAACGGATATGTTTGTTTAAAAATGTTAATAGTATTAAAAAAAAATGTGTAAAGATCTACATAATTTTGAAGTAGAAAATAGGATTTTATTTTTTATTTTTATCTCTCTGGACTTCATACCAATAATAATTCTCCAATATCTTATAATCTTTGTTATAGCATAATAAGTTTATTCAAGAGAGTTTATTATAAAACTCATCTATCCGCCCGTACACTTTGAAAATAATTTATTTTATTTTTGAAAATAATTTATTTTCAAAGTTCGAACCATATTTAGTTTCGCATAGCTTTATAGGAAACTCACGAGGCTAGAAACTGTACCTTATTACTTGAGGTGGCGCTAACTTGCAAATAGTCTAAAGCAGGGGTTCCCAAGCTGTGCGCCGCGGCGCCCTGGTGCGCCGTGGAAAGGCAAGAGGGGCGCCGCGCCGTGAGTCGATCCTCCATCATTATCCGAAACCACATTATAAAATTATAATATTCATTATGCATAGCAGGTAGATGATTAAGTATGTATTTGTTTATTATTATTTAGCTGCTTAACCTAACTATAATCATTAAAGGTGTTTATTTATGTATCTCTTTCTAATAGCTAAATAGAGCAGGGCGCCGTGATAAAATATTTTGACGTGTAACTGCGCCGCAGGCTGAAAAAGATTGGGAACCCCTGGTCTAAAGGTTATTAAACTTTACTTAAAAATTATTTATGTTTCTAACTACTCAGGGTATAAGATCTCGCAATTGCTATACAAAAATATTGTTAGCTTTTGCCAGTTCTGGCCCATTTTTCTGCGTCAATTTTCATATTATGCACTACTGAAGTAAATTGCTGACTCAATATTTTATGCTTGTAGTGTTAAAAATATTATAAACATTATTAGATTTCATTTGTTTGCGGCGCGCACGTAGGCAGCTACGGTCACCACGGGCTGTGCTGCTCGCGAAGTGCTGGACGCTTTTCGCGGCATCACAGTCTGAATGACCTCATTCGTCGGGCTCTTGTCACTGCCGGCGTGCCAGCGATACTGGAGCCCTCCGGTTTGGCGCGTGACAATGGCAAGAGACCCGATGGAATGACCCTGGTCCCCTGGAGTGTGGGACGGGCCCTTGTGTGGGATGCTACTTGTGTCGACACACTCGCCTCGTCCCATATTCAGGGCACCTCGAGCTGTGCGGGCGCAGCCGCAAACCAAGCAGAGAACCTCAAGCGGCGCAAATATGAGAACCTCAGCGGAGATCTCATATTTGAACCGTTTGGGGTGGAAACTCTAGGCGCATGGGGTCCGGGGGCACATAAGCTTTTTAGAGGAATATCTAAGAAGCTTGTTGAAGCCACCCGAGACCCCAGAGCTGGGAGCTACCTGGCACAGCGGATAGCAATTGCCATCCAACGTGGCAATGCTGTCAGCTTGCTGGGCACTCTGCCAGATGGGGACGACTTGGGCAAGTTTTTCTTTTTATAGTTTTATATTTAAAGTTTGTATATATCTGTATATTTTAGATTGTATTTTAAGTGCTTAGATTTTTATCCTATTATTCATACCATTTATTATTATGTTGTTCTCCAATAAATTATTTTGAACTAAGATAAGTAAAAAAGATTTCATTTTACTATACTAAAATGGTCATTTCATTTAGCATTTTTAGTTTTATACGCTTGATATACGCTTGATACAATTATTTTATTTTAAATATTTTCAACAAGTCCTCGCGTTGACTACGGAACCCTAAAACGGAACCCTAACCAGCAGATTTTTTGTTTATTGATAGGTTAATAGTTATATAATTAAAGAGTAACATTGTCCTACAAATAGAACAATCCTTATTTTAGGACCATCAAATCAAAATATTAATCCTTTCTATCTGTGTTAGCTACCACTTTCGAGTATTTTCGCAGATAAAATTGTTGTTCGTCTTATCAAAATGGAGCTACTCACGAAAAATTAGCTTGATAGAAATAAAAATTAAAAATTGTTCTAGGGAACCTGTACTATGTATTTTCTTATCACAAAAAAATGTCCTACGTCCTTTCTCGAGGCACAAAAAAATCTTCAAGATGATTATAATATTATGGACCTTTTTTGAACCTTTAAAACAACTAAAAGAATTTAATAATATTTAGTATTAAAAAAATTAACTGATGCTTTGGATTAACACAGAGGTTGCCTTCATATTAATAGATGTAGTATTTCCGCGGCATATTGTAAACGTGGACCAAGCCGCAGGCAAAAGCTATCTACCTACTCATTTCATAACACTACAAAATAAAGTTTCAAATAGAGGACGAATTTTATCAATTCATATATTTTTTTAATCCTGTACTTCGTAATTGTTCTCATAGGATTATGGCAAAATATCAATTAAAACAGATTTATTTTAACGGAATAAATTGCTACGCTCAAATAACTGATGACGAGCTTTCGGCGCGCCATCACTTTAAAAGTCCTGTGACAAAACAAATAAACAGTCAGTTCAGAGTTATTTTGCTTCCAATATGACCTTTACTCCCACGATATAAGGGTCACTCCCCGCTATACGACCTGGAGCCAAATATACAGATAAACTTGGAGTTTACAAAAGAAATAAAAAAGTAATATCGCCACCCGGCGAAGGATCTCAATAAAGCTCAACTTTAGCGTCTAGCGCATATTAAGAAGAAACTTCGGATGGGGTTAAGGTATATACTTATTCCAGAGCGACACGGAAAAGGTGGTGCCTAAGTACGAATAAATTGGAATAGGGGGGTCTTAAGAAAGGACGCCGCTCTTTTTGTCGCACCGTGAAACTTGTGACTGAGTAATTTCGAGTTCGAGATCTCTTATAACCTGTTAAACGGAGAATTTCCAATGGCAACTGAAAACTTGGTTCGAATCAGTTTCCGCGTTACAAACATTTTTAATCAATTCTCGATTAGCGTCCTTCGCAATTAGTCCAGTGGGCATAGTAGGAACGTTGGATAGATTTCAAATTCGTAGCTTATGCAGTCTACATATTATTAATTGCATACAAATATTATAACTGCGAAAGTGTATGTCGTACTGTACCTCTTCATACTTAAACCACTGAACCGATTTTGATGAAATATGGTACGGAGATACTTTGAGTCCCTGCACCCGTGGCACGGCTATAGTAGAAATACGAAAGTATAGACAAACAGCGGAGTTAAATTGAAGGTGCCGTTCCGATCTTTAACGCGGTTCGCCGCGATCGACAAAAATTCAATTAAAATGCCACTTTATGACATAGACTATAGTCTACGTCATAAAGTAGGATTTTATTTGAATTTTTAGGACTATAATAGCCTATGTCATAAAGTGGCATTATATTTGATTGTTTTGTCGATCGCGGCTAACCGCGGTAAAGATCGGAACGGCACCTTCAGTTTATCTCCGCTGTTTGTCTATATTTTCGTATTTCTACTGTAGCCGTGCTACGGGTGCTGGAAAGGACAAAGGATAACTTTTTAACCCGGAAAAATACGGTTCCTGCGTGATAAACGTATTATGGCGTAACTGAGTTGCGAGCGTCATCTAGTAATTTATAAAAGAGAAATTACGCCGTAACAGAAACGCAGTTTATCGTTATAATATTTTTCATCCAATAATCCAGGAAGCCAGCAGACAGGTCTACAAGCAGTAAAGCGATTGTTGCTCCCCATGCACACTCGTGACAACAGACAAGTTATAAAAAATTTAAAACCTTCTTGAACCCAATTGACAAAATAAACAGAATTTGCAGTAAATTCAGCGTTTTCAAAGAGTAGAACACCCTATGCCAAATCATGTTTATCAAACTCTACGTGAAAATTTTAACGTTTTACAGACTTTATTTTCTTTGCAGTTTGTGTAAAGGTTTAGAAAATGTTTTGAGAGTAAACGCTGTTGCTTGAAAGAATAACCTTGCTTTGCCGTTTCAAACCTTATAGTAACTATAATATATCCATATCCATACTAATATTATAAATGCGAAAGTGTGTCTGTCTGTCTGTCTGTCTGTCTGTCTGTTACCTCTTCACGCCTAAACCGCTGAACCAATTTTGCTGAAATTTGGTAAGGGGATACTTTGAGTACCGGGAAAGGACATAGGATACTTTTTATCCCGGAAAAATGTACGGTTCCCGCGCGATAAACGAATTTTGGCGCAACGAAGTTGCGGGCGTCATCTAGTATTACCTATATATATTTTTTACGAGCTACTATCACTATAATATTATGATATTTTATTTGTATACCATGATTATTGTTTTAACTTAAATAATATTAGATTATTAAGTGGATAATGTAATTAAATATTAGGAATACTTCATTTTCAATGTTATTCAGAAATTTAATTCGTCATCCTCGTTGTTAACATTTTAAAGGCCGTTATAGCATTCCTCAAATCATCACGAAGCATTTACAAATCGTTTATTAAATATTTGTCAATTAGAGAATAGCAGCTAACAGCTAATAATTATTTAGCTTTTAAAATATTTCCTGTAGGGAATGTAATACCGGGATACCGGGATCCCGAAATACCGGGATCCCGCATGCATTTTGCGGGACTAATCCCGGTCGAAAATTTAGCGGGATTCCGCGGGACTGGCGGGGTTACAAAAAAGGGTGGTTCATACGTGTAACTAACTCTTTGCGCGGGGGTGCGTGAACTGTCTACAGGCAGCCCACTAAACAATTTACCTTCAATTCACTTATAATTCATTTTAAATGACAATTGTACCAACCCGTGTGGAAGCTTAGCGAACTTTTTCGGCTACCTTGTGTCGAAAATCAGGAGCCGTTTGGCAGACGACACAATAATTAATACCTTAACCTTTTTAACATACTTTTATATAAGCTTAGGGCGTATGTATGTAACGGAATCTTTTAGCACAATTTTTCCTATATTTAGAAAAAGATGAATAATTTAAAAAAAAGATGAAAAAAGCGTGTGTTTTAGTTTTTTTTAACTATTTTTTTTACGTTACGATTTCTAAAAAAAAGTTTAGCTTAAATGTTTCTCAGAATAAAACGGGGTCTATCAAGTAAAGTCATTATAGCGATTTATTTTAAAAGTTTAAGTCCACCCTGCGGGATCCCGCAAATACCGGGGATCCAGCGGGATTGTGAATTGTGATGGTTCAGTCCCGCAAATACCGGGATTGAAATTATCCTGCGGGATTGCATTGCCTATTTGCCTGCAAATTAGGCTACACAACAAATACTCGATTTTGCTAGTTTTACAAAGGCAAAACTAGTAAATTTGGATTTTAATAATTGGAATTTGGAATTTAATAAATAAAACAATAAAAAGTATCCTTAGATGTCCTTTCCCGAGACTCAAAGTTTCTCTATACCAAATTTCAGCAAATTTGGTTTAGCGGTTTGGGCGTGAATAGGTAACAGACAGACAGACACACCTACTTTCAGATTTATAATATTAAGTATGGATATTTTTACTTTTGCGAGGTTAAAAAAGCGGCTTCTAATTTGTTATCCTATTTTTCTTATTCACCTAATAGCACGAACTAACAAGGTCAAAAGCCTACGCTCTCCTTGGACACTCAACCACGATTCCTGGATTCGGCGCCGCTCGATTATAACTAAATTGGGGTCGTTTGTAGGCCGAACGAAAAAATTTTGAAATTTGTGGCGTTAAATAATGCCGTTAAACATAAAGAAAAATGTTCCCAACCACGGCCGCCCCTCGGAATTGCTAGTCGTATATTATACAGGGAGTTTTCAATTACACCAATCCGACGGTTTTTCATTCGTTCATCATCATCATCATCATCATCATATCAGCCTATATTCGTCCACTGCTGGACATAGGCCTCTCTCAATGAACGCCAAGATGACCGATCTCCTGCTACTCGCATCCAACATGGACCCGCAACTAAACGGAGATCGTCGTCCCACCTAGTTGGAGGTCGACCTACACCCCTTTCATTCGTTATGCGACTTTAAAACAATCAAATCCTTCACAAGCGGCAAAAAACTATGCTAAAATATGCTAAGGAGGTAGGTTTTTTTTTAAACGGGCAAAAGGCCCACCACACATTCCCACCACTGCAACTCCTGTGTCGCCAGGATCAACAGTGGTAACCAACCACGAAAACCCTTTGATATGATCTCAGGGATGCCCGAGGGACAAGCTAAATCTGTCTTGGGACCCGCAACGAAATTAATCAGAAGAAATGTAGGAGGAGTAGGAGATATCCAATTTCCCTCCCCAAACAAAGCGGGAGACAGCCAAAATTGTAATGACATTGATGTCCGAACAAAAGGGGGAAGCACCACGGGAAAAATAAATAATTATGCTTAATATAATATGCCTACTTCATAAAAAAAAAAAAGACATTTATTTATAATGGCAAACTTGTGTTCGATTGTTTCCAATAGAATTTATGACAAAAACGTTTGAAAGCACGGAAATTCTTTGCGCTGCCTACGAGGTCATCGTAATATACGACTCCAGAGACACATTGGAGGCTGCTTAATAAATCGGTTCTTTCCTCATGCCAGAGACCGCACTCCCAGAGTATGTGATGAGCAGTTTGTTCTTGCGGGCTGTCTTCGGTCGAGCACTCGCAAAGAGGAGATGGAACTAACTTGAATCTATGAAGTTTAGCTTTAAAATTGCCGTGACCAGTTAGGAATTGTGCAACGCAATGATCTATTTCTATCCAATGCATGGCGAGACGTTCGCGAACAGAAGGAAAGAAATTGTACAGGTGCCGACCTTTAATAGAGTTATCCCACCGATCCTGCCACTCGGATAAAAGATTTTGTAGTGTAATGTCTAGTGGTTCAAACAATCTATTCACCTTATTTCTGTCTCTCATGCTTAAGAAATCTGGGGTCGTAATTTTTTTATTTTTGTAATATAAAGCAGCTCGGCGCTGTATTTCCAAGTCTACAGGCAAAACACCCGACAGGACAGGAAGTGCTTCAGTACTGACCGTTCTATATGCCTTACATAGGAATATTAATGCGAGACGTTGGCTTTGTAAAAGTTTACGCCGGGCTGCGCCAATCGTAGCCCTATCTGCCCAGACCGGCGAGCCGTAGCATATTCTGCCTAAGTTAGGCAGAATATGCTACGGCTCAAGGAGGTAGGTTTGATATTATTGTACTGCTAATAAATTATAAACGTAGAACTTATTTGAATCTGAAAAATAATCAGGATATATAGTTATTTTTCAGATTCAATAACTCGTTAGTCATACTACTTAAAGAGGTTTTAAAAAACATGCATCTTTTTGTGTACTGAATATAATATTAATTAGTTATTATTTTCTGCTAATACTGCATCTCGTCTCGTCTAGGTGCGAAGTGACTCTTACACCCTAATGTATTTTAGTAGTGATAAAGAGCTTTTTATATTGTTTCAGATGCGTTCTCTTTTATGGCGCAGCAAATGTGTCTTTTATGGTTTAAATATAAGAACTAAGAAGGTACACGCCACGTGCGCAGTCCGGATGCAATAATTATTATTATTATGTTTTTGTAAGGCATTCCATACTTACGGGCAACCAGGAACAAAGCCAACACACACAGTTTTCTTATATTATATTATATTTTAATTAGAAACTGATGACATAGCTCGCAGACCATAGTCCTGAGCGGGCTGAGCCCATTCCATACATTAAATAAGAGGTTACAGCAGTCAGAAAGTTTTTATGATAAACTAGATGATTCCCGCAACTCCGTTGCGCCAAAATTCGTTAATCGCGCGGGAACCGTACATTTTTCCGGGATAAAACGTATCCTATGTCTTTCTCGGGACTCAAAGTATCTCAATACCAAATACCAATATTTCAACAAAATCGGTTGAGTGGTTTGGGCGTCAAGAGGTAACAGATAGACAGACAGACAGACAGATACACTTTCGAATTTATAATATTATATTGGTATATATTAGTATATTAGTATATTAGTATAATATATTAGTATATCTTCTTATAATATATCAAATTCACGTGTCACAATGTTTTAGGTCTACCAGAATCTGATGGCAATTTTTGACAGCAGATTTTGAAAAAATATCCTTAATCATTGGATAATTTTTTATATTGGCATTTTTAACACACAGAATCAGCCGCTATAAGAAAAAAAAAGGATCAAAATGTTTTATTCCAACTACCCCGGTATTGCTAGAGTCAATTTATTTTCTCACTTTTTGCCATCAGATTCTGTTAGACCTATAGTTACCGTACTCCTCCGAAACGGCTTTACTCATTTTTACTAAATTTATATGCATATGCAGTAGGTCTGAGAATCGGCTACTGGTTACTTTTTATATCGATAAGTGCATTTGTTGAATAAATAATAGTAAATTATTACAACTCGAGACTGACGGAGACCATTGTTTGTGCGACAGGATAGCAGTGGACGTTACCATGGTGCCATACTTATTTAGTCACTTTATTCAAAATATAATATGGGCCAAATACTTTATATGGCAAAACAACGTTTGCCGGGACAGCTAGACTAATATGTAAAATTCTCGTGTCACAGTGTTTGTGCGCGAACTCCTCCAAAAGGTCTCAACCGATTTTAATGAAATTCTGTATGTACATTCGTTAGGCCTGAGAATAGGTTTTTATATACTTTTTATTATGATACTTACTAGAAAGAATGTATATGGCAAAACATCGTTTGCCGGGTCAGCTAGTATAAGTATATATTAGTATAGATTGTCAAACAATTTGATAGAACTTATAATTATGTAATCAAAACATTTTTACAAAATCGTCGGACTGCAATATCAAGCGGCCTAGCCTATCTACATTAGTCCGGTATCGAGAAAATTATACAGTGTGTAACAAAAATAAGTGATAATACTTTAGGGTGGGTACAATAGGGATACAGGATATCCGACTTCGACAGAATATACATACAAGGTATATTCATATGCAATTCATCGTTGATTGTGCATGCTTTGTAGTTTCGCACACAGTGGCACAGAATACTAAATAGTATAGTGGTTCATAGAACATGGCCCAACGTGATGTCCTTAATCTAACCTCGACTCCGAAATAAAACCTATACTGGCCAGTGCTCAAAACGTCATCAGTCATGTATCCGACACACTGACCTCCATTATACAAGTACGCTGGACTTATGATACCTAGCTGTTTATTGTGCCTATTTGAAGCGGAATCAGCGCCCCCAATGCGGGTGAAGAGAACTAAATCTGACGTAAAAAATGACGTTTGAAAGTCGCCATATTGGCGCTGATAGCAATAGTGAGAGTACTTGGAACTAATACTAGTGATGACAACTGTTGTTATTGGTTGTGGTTTCGACCGAATCAGCATAATATTATGGCGTCATCTACACTAGCCAATACTGGGCTGTATTTCGGAACATATCCAAGTAAGGCCAAGATATTGTATCGAAGTTAATCTCAGCAGAGGAAAGTTGTAATCGAAGATGTTAAGATTGCGTTCTTCGACGACTACAGTTATGTTTCCACCGAGTTTCCACAATATGATTCTTACGTCGGTGGAATAAGGAACATGTCAAAGGTAAAATATGATAGGTCTTAGTCAATTGCTGTTGCTGACGTCTCAGAGATACGGTAGAGTAGTTAGATTAGTTCATCGATAACTTAGTGTCGAACTTGGCAACTCATCTTATAAGGGAGCAGTGTAGACGACTTGTTGCTGCATTTTTAATCGACATGTTAAAAATTAAACCTTATTTAGGAAACAAGATCATAGATGACACTTCAAAAGTTCGAATTTCAAGCTGCACCGCCCTGCGCAGCCGACGCCGCTATAAAATAAAAATAAATACTGAAAATAAAGTTATTATCATTATTAGCCTTCCTTTTGTCCGTGGTTTAGCAGACAAAAATACTCATGAACAAATACAGCTTTCTGCGAATTCGTAACTTACAGAGGAAATTTTGTTTATAGTTATTATCTGATGTAATATTAAACAGAAGTAAAAAACTTGCTAAAAGCGTGATAACAAATTTGACTTATCGGGTGCGACCGATCTCAAAACATTTGCATTGCGACGGGCCCCGACCAATCTACAAAGTGAGAAATGTACCTTTAATTTCATAAAACGTCAACTTTTGTCAAATCTTTCTGAAAAGGAAATTAAATCCCTTATCTTATTACTGTGATAAATTTCTTTGGCTTTTCTTGGACCCCTGGGACTGTCGCTTTCATTATTAAACTTTTAGACATCTTGTTTTGTTTCAGAGTTTTTGTTAAATTACGCGTGAAATTAAAAAATACTATGCAAAACATCATCTCTATTTTTATTAATCACCTTTTATTATCTATACTATTCTATACTTCTATACTAATAATATAAATACGAAAGGGTGTTTGTCTGTTTGTCTGTCTGTCTATCTGCTACCTCTTTACTCCCAAACCACTGAACCGATTTTTTTGAATTTTGGTATGGAGATACTTTGAGTCCCGTGAAAGTACATAGGATACTTTTTATTCCGAAAAAAATGGTCTGTTCCCGCGCGATAAACGAATTTTGGTGTAACGGATTTGGGCGTCATCGAGTAATATAATAAGCAAATATTATGATTTATGAGCTTTCAGGCATTACAAGTAATGAAGCAATTTAACTTCATTCAGAAAAGTTTAATTGGTGTTTACTTAGGTACAATAAATTACGTAAGGTTGGAGCTCCACCTAACCCAAAAGTAGTACTGAAGATTTCAGCTCATGCACGTTAACTTTGTTAATAGTAGGTCTGTACCTACTATACGTACCCAATATACTTGCCTGTACCTACTATTAACAAAGTTGACGTGTTTGTGTCCCATAACAGGACACACACATTTTACTGTTTGACAGTTACAATTTTTTTAAAATATAAGCTGCCCTATGATCAATTACCGAATAATATAATATCTATGAAACCTCTATCAAAATAAGCTCCCTTTTTACAAGAGCTTTCATATTATTAGGAATTTCTCACTTTAACTCCAAGTGACTGAGATATAACTAATAATATGATTAAGGTACCCACCTCTTATCAGATGATTGTGATACAGTCTTTGAGACTAAATTAAACCTTAATGAAATATTCTTGCTAATTCATTTAAATATAAAGCCAAGTAGCCATTTAAAAATGTTAAATTTAGCAAGAAACCTGAAAATGAACGTAGCGAACGTTCATCTTAAAAAGAATTTTACTTCCTGTATAATACTGGCACATATTTCTTCGCTTTTATGAACGAGCTAATTACGGACGGTAATTTCAAAAAGCAACAATTCTTTGGAGCGCATATTAGCGACAACTTTGTAAGACTTACATTTTGTCCCTCTAAGGTTTTCCGAGACTTTGAAATTTTCTCAGTTACTTCCCGCGCTACCGAAATTGAGTGTGCCGAGGGAGTGTTAAGGCGACGCCTTGATAATTTGGCTGTAGCGATATCGATTTTTCTCAGCAATGACTAAAGCTAAGAAATTAAAGTTCATTGTCAGTATTCATCATGTCTTTGTCTTTGAATTACCCATAGCATAACATGATTTGTCAACTTTTATAACACAGAATAATCAATCAAAAAGACCTCTGTAAAAAAGGGATTCTAATTTTGCCAACAGAGGAGAGTGATTTAAGCTTCCAAAATTTGTACATAGATTGGTTCCAGCATACACTATAATTTGCACATAGCTTATATGAAATATATTTATGGTTTTTAAATTACGCGACAAAAACCATTTTGACGCTTACGCCCTTTCCATTTCTTGCTGTTCTATCTCTATGAGATCCTCTATGAGAGGCCGGGCCGGCCTCTCATAGAAAACAAGCAATCTAAAACATATCCAACACGGTTTTTTACTTTAACGCGGCGTCACCTTAAGTTGCTAATTTAGTGCAGACTCGGTGGCAGTTGGTGCTAGTGTTACGTGCAGGTGTAACTGCCTCACTTAAACATTGTTCCTAATACGCTAAGCACTTTGTTACTTTTATCGTCGGTTTCCGTTACGCCTCAAAGTTTATATTTTCATGACGGTATGTTTCACGTACATGATTACAGGTTTTTTCCCCTGCAAATTCACTTTAATTGTATTAGCTCTGAAAAGTTTGCCATGTTTTCAGTGAAAATATTTCATAAATAATTTGACAAAGCAATAATATTAAAAATAATAAATACCAGCCCTCAGTCCCCACTTCCGACCTTGCTGTAATTATGCGATAAATTTTAGGGACGAAAATGAAATTTCCCGATTAGCTTCAGTAAAAGTTACGATCACGACGGTGATTTTTTTAATACATTTTATGAATTGCAAAATAATTTTTATTCACTCATAATTTAATTTATTACAAAATTTTAACTGTGCTTTAAAGTTATAAACGCAGTTACGTTTTTTTTTTAATAAAAGATAAGAACGTATTAGACAAGCACAAAATATTGCAACAAATAAATAATACGTGAGGCACTCGGAGACTGCCGCGGTAAAGCTATTGCGTACCATTTTTTATTAACTTATGCAATTATTATAATTCGAATACGTCTAGTCACACCAAACACCATGCCGAATTCTAATAACGTCGACATGGGCGATAAAAGCTATGCAATAGCGTTAAACTTTGTATACGCAGTTTGTTTATTCGTTTTTAAGTAGGGGGAAAAATATTTATCTATGAACATAATATTATACTTTACATGATACATTCCAAGGAGGAAGCATTCGTAAGAATCTTATATCACTCTTTCGATAAAATGAAGTCAATTTGGAATTACGTAGTAGTTAGAAAACAAAATGCGTAAACGTAAAAAGGAAAAGTTGCAAAAAACGTACATTTCTAAGCGCACGTTACATGAGCGCAGGAAAACCTACGACAGTTTATGCTCTAGATAATTCTTGTTAGGAACTAATTGCTAACTGAACTTGGCTGCTTTGCTAAGAATCTTACGACTCGAATTAAAAAACATGTAACCTCATTCAGCCCTTTTAAAGATTTTGGTTAGAATTAAGGTATTTAACATTTTGTTTCACACGAGTCCTCGACAGGTATTTATTTCAATTGTGATATTTTCTACGTATTGACAAGTTTTTTATATAGTGCATACGACTGAGACTTTGACTGGTCACTTCAAAATAATTTTTATGTATACGAATTACGAAGCGTAAAATTATTATAAACAGTATGTAAAGAATATATGATTTACCTAAAGTCTAGAGTGATTAAAAATAATATTTTACATAGTTATAAGTTTAAAAGTTTTTTTAGTTTCCGTGTAAGGGCGCGTTCAGACGTGTGTGAATCCACGCGCGCAGAAAACACACATTTTCTGCGTCTGAACGCGTCCTGACATATAAAATTATGACCTCATATTTTATTCGTAAAATTATTATTTTCTAAAAAAAATATTGTTTGTTATACCCCATAGCCGTAGTCTATATCTATACATATAATAAAACTGTAGAAATGAAAATTCTGTACGTTAAAGATATTAAAAAAATAATAAGCGGGGGTGTTACTACATCGCTATGGAAGCCAAAAATTTGGTTACTTTTTTGTCTGTCTCTCTGTCTGTCTGTATGTTCGTTCCCGTATCACACGAAAACTACTGATCCGATTTGAATGCGGTTTTCGCAGATATATTTGTCTTCTTCCAACTTAACATCTGGTGTATAAATTTTTTTCCCCCCACCCCTCTAAGGGGACAAAAGAGGGGGTCAGATTTTGTATCAAACTTTTTTCTTTAACACGTTAACTACTGATCCGATTTGCATACGGTTTTCGCAGATAAATTTGTCTTTTTCTAACGTAACATTTGATGCATAAAAAATCCCCCCACCCCTCTAAGGGGACCAAAGAGGGGGTCAGATTTTGTTTGAAACTTTTTTCTTTAATGGACTTACTTCATATTATTTACTGTGTTTTCCAACTTAACAATTTTGAATTCCACGCGGGCGAAGCCGCGGGCAAAAGCTAGTTCATAATAAGTATAAGATTATTAGGCCCCCCACATCAGTTTCGTTGAAGATGGCTGGTTTTATTTAAACTAAACCAGCTACGTAGAAATACACAAGAGCGTCTTCCTTGCTTTACACTCATATCCAGTCGGACGGACGACTTTTAGGGTGAAGCCAAACGAGCGTAATCTGTGAGTCACGAGTCGCAGAATTTCGGCTGGCAGAAATTCTGCTGCATTCAGTTTCATAGAAAATTCCTACTTCATTTACACGAGCGTAATTTTGTGAGTCATGGTTTGTATGAAAATTCTGCGACTCACAACTCACAAAATTACGCTCGTTTGGCTTCACCCTTACGAGTAGTGACTGGTGAGAGATCATGTACGATGACGACTTTTTACATGCCCCTACGACGCATGGATCATTCTTACTTGTCAGACAATCAGGTGATCAGCCTGCTCTATATCCCTATCTATATACCTATCTTGTTATTAATAACATATTCCCAACGCGGGAATCGAACCCACGACCTCTGCCACGCTTTAAACCACAGGACCACGGAAGCGTGTAAAATCATACAATAAACTTATCAATTAGTCATTAAAGGAATTTAATAAATTGAATATCAAATACAGGATGTTCAAAGGCTCGAGAAACATCGCACCAACAAAGTTTTAAAGCTTCCTTTAAAAGTTTCGCTTGTGCTTAATTACGTTTTCATTTATCTTACCTCCCGACCGTCTCTCTCCAATTATCTGCACCACTCTGTATCATAAACTTACTTTGCACTGAACCTTCATTTATAATAATTAAAAGATGCTTAAAACAAGTCGCTTCATTTTCAAATTCGGTTCCGTGAAACAGATGTTTGTTTTGAATTAAGCCTACATATATAAGTATAACGCATTATCCAACCAAATATAATGAACACGGAAATACGTTCTACGTACGTTGTCTGTGTCAATTTCATACCTTGTGAATGTCAAAATGGCCTCAAACAATAGGTCTACCAGAATCTGATGGCAATTTTTGACAGCAGATTTTCAAAAAATATACTTGGTCATTGGATAGATTTTTATATTTGCATGTTTAATAAATAGAATCAGCCGCTATAAGAAAAAAAAAGGATCAAAATGTTTTATACCAATTACCCCGGTATTGCTAGAGTCAATTTATTTTCTCACTTTTTGCCATCCGATTTTGGTAGACCTATATGGCCACTTATTCACAAACTTTTTGCCATGACAAACTCATGCCTAAATAATTATGTGTAACATACGCCATGACAATGTGTATGTTCTCTATTTCTCTCTTAATAATTAAACGAATATAAAACCTTTACTGGTTAAAATCAATTATATAATAACAGGTACACTATTAGAGATATTTTCTGTTAAGCTGCACTATATCCACGTGTTTTCTCAGAGTATTGTTGCAATAAGGGTTTCGTAAACCAATATCCACATAGTACAATACTAACAACATAATATCGTTTCAAGTAAAGCGCAGTTCAGGTAAACTGTACCGTCGGTACAAGATACTTCCAGAATATTATTACATAGAATAAAATCATATAAATTTAAAATAGTTTATACTGGTGAGAGTTTAAACTGGAAGATCCTAGGCATTTTAAGACTATAGGTACTAAACATTTTTCTTCTAGTTGAAAACATAGATGTTGCGGCGATAAAAATTAGACTGCGGCCTTCGTCGTCTTTTTGCTCTCTTTATGTAAATACTAGATGACGCCCCGCGCCCGCAACTCAGAACTTGCGCCGAAAGTCGCTTACGCCTCTATAGTCCACCGACGCATTCGCATGCGGCAGCGAAAACTGTCAGTAAACTGTCAGTAGTATGGCAGAATTTCGCATACGCTTTGTCTCGCTCTAACATTAGCTTAAATGAATTAGTTGCGTCCTTGTCGGTATTTTTTCGCAAGTAACTGCGAATATTTCCGATATTTTCGATATTTCGCTACCGCTAGTTTCGCAGGGATTCGCTGCCGCATGCGAATGCGTTGGTGGAGTAGAGGCGTTAAGGGTCAATTCAGACATCAACGCGACGCGTAGATGCATTTCTAAATTTGTATAGATTTGACAGACTTCAATTGCGTGAGACGTCGTGCAAATCTGTCAAAGCCATACAGATTTAGAAATGCATCTACGCGTCGCGTTGCGGTCTAAATTAACGCGGGTCAATTCAAACCGCAACGCGACGAGGCAAGGCGAGGCGCGGCGCGGCATAAATTTGTATGGATTTGACGGATTCATCAATTGCGTGAGACGTCTCGCGAATCTGTCAAATCCATATATTATATTTAGAAATGCATCTACACGTCGCGTTGCGGTCTGAATCAACCCTAAGGGTGAATCCAAACGACTACTAGCGTAATTTTCTGAGTCGTAAGTCGCAGAATTTCGGTTGGCAGAAATTCTGCTGCATTTAGTTTCTAGAAAATTCCTACTTAATTCACACGAGCGTAATTTTGTGAGTTATGATTAGTATGAAACATAATTTACGCGACCGAAATTCTGCGACTCACGACTAACAAAATTACGCTCGTTTGGCTTCACCCTTAAGCGCACGAACTGTTACATTTTTCCGCAACAAAAACTATCCTATATCCTTTTCCGGGACTCAGAGTATCTGCATACCAAATTTCATCATAATTGGTTTAGGCGTGAAGAGTTAACAGACAAACAGACAGACAGACACACTTTCGCATTTATAATATTAAAGTATGGAAGTATGGATGGATGGGTAGATTATCAAAATTTTATCCTTACCTGTCAAGGAACTTTTTAACGTACCAGACAAACCCTTGATAAACAAAACATATAGGTATTCTCATTAGTAAAAGGATGTAGACATTACTACACGTGCACAAACTTTGCACTTTTGTTACGGGGACCGTGGAGAGTAATCTCCTCAATGCCAGTGGTATTGTCTGCCGAATGACTGGCTGGAGCACCTGGCTCTTTTCACGAAATTAAAAAAGTTTCCACTCGCAGCGATCTGGATTCCGGACGCATTCATTTAAATTCTAACGGATTCTGTCACCGGTCGTTCAGAGTTTTGTCAGTCGCGCTGGAAAGTTTCTCGTTCACCGCCCATTCTATTCCCTATTTATGAGGTTAGAGTAAACCTTTATCGTAACTCCCATTCATAAAATAGTTTAGGACTATAATTCCTATTTGTTTTTTTTTTTTAAGTATTGCTAAAAACTTTCTTTTTGTTTTGGGCCGGTTTTTACAATTTAATATTTGATCTACAGTAACACCAGCAAGTGTAACAACAGCAGCCGCAACACCTTTTACGTGGGAGAGCTATGCTTCGGCACGAATGGGCGGGCTCGACCGGAGAAATACCACGTTCTCACAGAAAACCGGCGTGAAACAGCGCTTGCGCTGTGTTTCGCCGAGTGAGTGAGTTTACCGGAGGCCCAATCTCCTACCCTGTTCCCTTCCCTTCCCTACCCTATTCCCTTCTCTTCCCATCCCTACCCTCCCCTATTACCCTATTCCCTCTTAAAAGGCCGGCAATGAACCTGCAGCTCTTCTGATGCTGCGAGTGTCCATGGGCGACGGAAGTTGCTTTCCATCAAGTGACCCGTTTGCTCGTTTGCCCCCTTATTTCATAAAAAAAAACCTGCGTGCTACCAGTTCTAACATACGGATGCCAAACATGGGCTCTAACCAAAGCTCAAAACAAGAAATAAGAGGTATGTTAAAAAAGCTATGGAGAGAAGCATGTTGAACCACAGAAGTTGAACTTAAAAAAACTGAGCGAATATGCAACAAAACTATTCGAAAAAGAACAGCAATAGAAGATGTTACACTCAGAATAAGAAAACTTTAATGGCAATGGACAGGTCACACAATACGAGGCACCGATAAGTGGAATAAAAGCACAATATTCTGGTATCCAAGAAATGGGAAAAGAAAGCAGGGTAGACAGTTCAGAAGATGGGAAGACAAAATAAAGGCAACAGCCGGCAAATTGTCGACAAGAAAGCGCAAGACCGAACAGAGTGGAAAACAATGGAGGAGGCCTTTGCCAGAGCGGGGCAAACAAAGTTGTTGGTGTCATTGACTCAGCGGAGTCATAATTATTTCTCTGTAATATTATGTAAGCGTGTATTGTCTGAATAAAGGCTTTTATTATTATTATTATTATGTTTGTGTAAGCCATTCCTTGCTCACGGGCAATTAAATCCCGGACCTTTGGAAGGCATGCGTGGGGCCGAAGCCAACACGTAGAGGGCCGTTACACAGTTTTAATCTGAATATAATGTGACACTAGCCGGCGACTCTCCCTGTCCGCACTATGGGAGTACGACCAAGGAGAGCCAGCGGCCAGTGTAGGACTATTGCAGAGAATGGATATTAGAAATGATACCGGGCTATGGGGGTGAGGTGCTAGGGGACTGGGTAATTGGGACTATGGAAGGACTATGGCGTCTGCCGATACAACGTGGAGACATGTATCATAATGTTGGCAGACGGTGACTCGCCAACTCTTTGAATGGGCCCCTCAAAATGGTCGCACGTACGGTACACCGAGACGGCAACATTGACAGAGCGGCTTGAGGCAGGAGAGGTGTCGCTGGACTTTAAACGCCGATCATTTGCACCCTCAGTGGGTCCCATCACGTCACATCCTCCCTCCGAGCCGACCGAAGCTCTTGCGACTCCACTCTGACCGGCCGGTTAAGGCAAGGCAGAGGTAGGGCCTGATTCTCCGTCAGTGTTCACTCCAGCCGGCCGTTGAAGGCAAGCAGGAGATCCGTGATGGAAGAACAGGGGCTTCCCTGGGAGCACTCGGGTACGCGGGGTCGCTACTCCCCAACAGCTCGCCACAAGCTGCCCTGCGGGCTTATTATTATTATTATTATAACACCAGCAAGTACGAGAGACGCAATACATTATATATAATGTACGGTCTAACATTACAGCATTTACCAAGTTATTGTTATCATAATGAGAGCAAAGTCTCAGTTGTAGGTGTCCGGTTTTACCCTTTGTTGGGTAGGTAAGGTATTTAAAAAAAGAGAATCATTTAATAAACAGTGCCTTTAATGCCTCGAAAACTAAGTATAACTGAGCAATGATTGCTTATGCACACGTTTTATAAATTATTTTTGCAATTAGATATAAAACTATACGTATTTCTAACAAAAACATTTTCATGATATTATATTTTTTATGTTTATCAGACCGAACTTCTAAAGTCAAACTTTGGAATTTTTAATAAAACATGTACATAACATAGCTATAGTCAAGAGGTGGCCATTAAATATTAAACGCCCGTATTAAGTTTGATCCAGGCCCGGACCTTAGCCACGTTCGTGTAGACCCCGGGATAACCTGCGCGCGCGCAGCCCGCGCCGAACGACACAATACCGAGCTGTACATGGTCGTTGTTGACCGCTGGACCACCGGAATCGCCCTGAAATAAACAATACGTTTAATTTTGTTTTAATAAAACAGACATCACTATTAAAATCATCAAAATTCAAGACAGTAATCATTGTGTACGTAGAATTAAATAGTTTGCACCAACGAGTAAAAGTAACTTAATTTGCAAATGACTTCCATTTACGTTCGCTCCGAACCTTTAATAATTCAATGGGAATCACAAGAATTTTCCATTTGCTAGCAAAACTGGAAAGAACGGGAGAAAGGCATGCAATATTTCAATAGCCTTTACCTGACAAGAGTCTTTGCCCCCTTCTGGTACGCCGGCACAAAACATTCTCAATGTAAGTGAGCTGTACGACTTTTTGCAGTCCTCGTTGGAAACAGTGGGGACTTCAACCGCCATTAGAGTCGAGCTCGTGTCACCGTTCTCCTGCAATATTCATTCAATTTAAAGGCACGCTTTTTATGTAGCAGGTTTATATGGAATTGAATACTAAGGTATGATCAAAATAACGCGGCACAAAATTTCATATTATAAATTTTGACATAATATATAAAATTTTGTGCCTCGATTCCCCGTTTGATCTTTATAAGTTACTAGTAACTTGTGTTGCTGGTAACTTCCAACCAAAAATTAAGTGGTGCAATCGTGTTTACAACACTTAGTAACAATTTCAAGCACTACATTGTTTGTGCCACTTCGTAACAAATCTCACGGGATCTCTTTTTTTTTCTCCATATGGAATATGCCTACCTATACCAATTATCAACTGTATAAATAGTGATTGAAATATATACTTACACTGGTCGTACCCCAGCCAGAGACTAGGATCTCAGTGCCAGGTTGTATCGTCGTCCTCATCTGTGCCAACTGTACAGCCTTTGTATTTACACCGTCCAACTTCAGCTTGGAACTCAACCGAACGAAGCCGACGTCGTAATCGCTACTCCTAGAGTTGTATCTTGGATGTTGTTTAAAAATCACAGAGGAGACCATAGTGCCACCGCTATCTGAGTCTGTGCTGCCAACCCTGACGAACACTTTTTGGACGCTGAAATACAGATGTGAATTCATCAAAAAGTATTAAAATACTTAGAAATGCGACCAAGTTAGACGTGACTTTGATCGGGACATTTCAGACGTACATACCGTATACCTACATCATATTATCACGATATACAATTACCGGACGTTTAGTCAATAACCGACGTCCGGTCAAAATCAGGTCATGATAATCTGGACACACCATTACCGATGCACTTTAAAAAAATAAAATCGGCCAAGTGCGAGTCGGACTCGCGCACGAAGGGTTCCGTACCGTTATAGGCGAAAAATAGGCCAAAAAATGTGTTTTTGTATGGAAGCCCCCCTTAAATTTTTATTTTATTTTAATATTATTATTAATTATTAAAGCAGACATTTATTTAAGGTCTTTCTGAAAATTTCAAGTGCCTAGCTGTTACCATTATTGATTACGAGCGAAAAAGGCCAAAAAAATAACGTTTGTTGTATGGGAGCCCCCCTTAAATATTAATTTTATTTTGTTTTTAGTATTTGTTGTTATAGCGGCAATAGAAATACACAATCTGTGTAAATTTCAGAAGTCTAGCTATAGCGGTTATTGAGTTACAGACAGACAGACGGACAGACAGACCGACAGACAGACGGACAGACATCGAAGTCTCAGGGTCCCGTTTTTACCCTTTGGGTACGGAACCCTAAAAATTACAATTTGGGGGTAAAAAAACAATGATCAATAAATTCTGCTCTGGTACTGATTACTTTTTAGGGTTCTTATTAAATAAGTTGAAGGTGCATCACATGTACAATGGCTTAATAAACTTGATAACTATTGCATAATTTAATAACGTTTCATGTCGATGAATACGCTTGACTAAATGCATTCGTAGTTTAAAACGTTTATAACATACGATTCACAGAATAAGCTAACAGGGTCAAAAGGTCGTATTTTTAAGCGCATGACATAACTTATAATGGACTCATGCTCGTTATCGAGGAAGTATAAGAATAATCAAAATACTATCGTGATCAGGCGGTCCGTAGTCATCAACAATAATAAACTTCGTGATTCACTGACGTAAAACTTAATGCGCTTTAGCAAGTTCAAAGTCGCAACCGATTTAGAGATAAGCAAAGAGAGGTCATAGATTTAATATGACACTAACGTATATTTTATATGGTAATAGATTTAACGTGGTAAGATATTTCGATTGATAAAAGAGATAACCTCTTTCATTTGTATGAAATCTATTGGAAAGTATGCAAAATTTTCATCTTGGGACAAATACTAGAATCCACTATTCGTAGACACTGTATACATTTTTGGCCCCAGGCAACTATCTGCTAAAAAGCTTGACTTATTTCTAGAGGACTAAGGTATACTCTTGGAATCGAGACAGTCGCGGTCATTGACTCCCTGTCAAAAAACTTTTTCTATATAAACCGCGATTGACAATGAAGTGTCAGATGTTCCTTTAGGGTGATATCGTATTTTGCATACTCGATGTGAACTGAATATGAAGCATATCACTTTAAACTCATAAAAAGTTGGAGATTATCATTCGAGTTACCAAGAGGTTTTCCGATGGATCTGTAATAATCTGTGTCTTTATAAGAGGTCAATTTTATTCTTAAATATTCTAAATACAGTGCGAGCATTTTTCATTTAGCGCCTAGACTAAAAAGGTCAATAACCGCTACCGCCTCGTTTCGCCGAGTACAGTATAGTAAAAACTACATTTACTTAGGAATAATAAGGCTTAGGTAAATCATTACCCAATCAGACCTCTGAACTAAAATATCAGTTATGAACTTCGAATTTTCATTATGGGAATGCTATACAGTCTTCTTCGATGTTACATACAAGGACAAACATTTCATACCATATTCATTTTTATTATTTTTTTATTAGTAAAAGGGAAAATATATTGACATTTTCCCTTTTACTAATAAAAAATAATAAAAATGAATATGGTATGAAAACATTGATCAGACAATATGTCAATGGAAAATATTCTAACTGCGGTACTCAGAGGCGATAATTAATAAGTTAACTTTAGTTTAATGAAGATTTTGACATAAGCCGCATACATTATCATTTATCTGTCAAACTCTAACTGAACTAAATTGAAGTTTAATTTTGTTAAGAGTGGGCTGCACCAACTTTAACTACTTTAACTATAACAAAATGTCAAATCGATTGTCAAATTTTAACAATGGTTAAAATGACGCCAAATTTAACAATAAAGTTCCTGTAATCGCTCAATTTTGGTCGGTTATCGGTAATACATCGATCGTGGGAATCGCAGACACAATAGACTTTCAATTGTTATGCGGCAGCCGGGTGCCGCTTGGGGATTGATGGGTTAATGTTAGATTTGACATAAGGCTCACAGTGTTGTCATAATTTTTTTCCCATTAATTTTATACGGATAATTCATTTTTTATACTCTCAACCCCATCAACTATAACTGTCAACAATGAAATCATGGTGCAAGTGACAAGTTTTGTTCTCATTGTTATAGTTATTGCTGAAATTAACCTTAACTGTTACTAACTTTTAACAACGCCTGTGGTGCAACCCACTCTTGATGGCTCTGAGAACGGCCGTAAATCAAATTTATTATTCTGTAACGATATTTCCGGGAAATCAGTGCGAAACACACTGTGTGGTCTAGCCTCTAATTTGTCAAATTCCAACCGATTAATCCATAGATAAAGTATTATATATAGATGGAGTCTTAGCCCGTCATCGTGTGGCCATATTGTGCTTGTTTTCATAGAAGTAATGTGCGTGTATTTTCTTGAATATTTCTATTTGTCAATTATTTCGAAGCATATTATAATCCTGAAAAGAAAGTCACTTAGTTCATGATATCGATAAACTATAGTTCAAGTAATATGCATCCCTAAACACACGTAAAAAGCTATGCAATTTTCGTAGCTAAATTATTACTTGATGTGACATTTTTAGCAATAATGCCTTATATAGCACTAATAAGGGATTATTAAACTTGTAAATTATCTTTTTAGCTTATAAAAATACCGATTGAAAGGCCCAAAAAACGTTGTTAAAAACTTACGTATTTAATGTTAAATCCACATGTTGAAGGCATTCACATGAAATATGCATACCGACTCCTTTGTTATGACCGGACCGAGTAACTCAGACTCAACTTGACACGCTTTTCACGCTTAGGCTTAGGCCAAACCTACGCGACCAAAGCGACTGCGAAGTGGGAGCGTCTACCACGCGGCGGACGCTGCCCATGTAATCTTATGGCGCTGTGCACACCTGCGCGACCGCAACGCGGGATGTTCGCGTCGGCAAAGCGGGACGTGCGCTTCAAGTTGTCAGACATGTGTTTTGAAGTATACATATTAACTAGATTTATTTTTAAAACCTTTTTTATATTATTTTGTACAAGTCTTTAGTTTATGATTTTTTGATTTGTTTACGTTTTGATAGATTGTGTCTTGATAATAAATTAATTCGACTTGACCATTGTGTATGTGTTTTATTCCTCTGCACCTTCCAAATCAAAAGCAAGCTTAGTACCTCCCAACCGACTCTGATGTTAAGTATGAGGATGACATTACCACAACAATTTAGCATAATTTGCACCAGATAAAGTCGCGCTTCTTCAGTAACTGTTCATTGACAAATGAAGTTTGACGCTTCGCACAGTAGTCGCGCAGGTGTGCACGCCCAGTTTCGCGTTGCAGACGCTCCCGTATCGCGTCCCGCGTCCCACGTCACTGACGCGTAGGTTTGTTCAAAGCTATAAACACCGATATTATAAGGCTCTCTCCAGTAGTCTATCTCAATGTATTAATCAATATTATCAGAATAAAAAAATAACAATACATCTTTAGAAGGATTTACAATATTTACTCAAGGCGTAATAAATTACTTGTAGGTTATCAACAAAAAACTATATGACTTGACAACATACTAATATTATAAGGATGACTATGTTTTCTAAAGTTATATTGCACTGATACTTCCTGATATCTCATGGTTATCAAAACGTATAAGTATACTTATCTCTTATACTCTATTAAAGTTTTTCTAAAATATTATTAAGGACGATTCCAATATGAAGACCACACGGGAAAAACAATGAATGTCACCTTTTTTGTGAAACTGACTTTTTAATGCCATCTGTTAGCTTTGTAGGGAAACATTGTATTACAAAAATCAGAATTGGCTAAAATCATCGTAGTCAATATATTTTCGTTACGGAATTTCATGATTCGGTCGCCATGCTCAAAGCCCGCGACAAAAGTTATGCAATAACTTAATAGATATTATGTATTATCCCGCTTAAAACACCTGAACTCACCCTGTGAGACAATGCGCAGCTGTCAGTATGTACTGACTACTGATGATGGATCCTCCGCACTGGTAGTACTCGTTGCCCTTCTGCAGCAGCAGGTAGGCCTGGTAGGGAAAATTCTGGATGGTGGTGTTGTACCCACCCACTATCTTGCCATCGTGACTTTTGTGAGCTCGCGACCTGCCAAGAACACCTGGGAAAAGAACGTTATATTTTAATTAGAAAAATATTTTGATAGATATTATGTTTTAGAAGTACATATTTTAGAATTATCGAATGAGTATAGAATCTACTAAAAGTCTACAGTTACCAAACTACAAACTGCATACTTATACAGGGTGTAACAAAACTTAGTGATAATACTTTAGGGCGTGTAATGTGTACAGTTGTTACATAGAGTTTATTGTGAAATTGTCCGCGCTGAAAGAGCATTTTTTTGTGATTCGTATGGGCAAGCGCCCCAGCGTCATGAATTTTCCTATACAAAAGTTTTAAAAAAGTTGCTCTTTCAGCGCTGCTACTTTCACAGTCAACTCTATACAAGGGACAAATACACACCCAAAAGTATTATCACTTAGTTTCGTTACACCCTGTATAAAATAAGTAGAAGATTAGAAGAAATGAACTCTTCTACAAAGAGATCTAGAATTAATATTATGCACTTATAGAAAAAAACATAATATTTCCTCATGTTTACTTACGAGTAATCTTAATTTAGTCTTATTAAAAAATTTTACCCTAAGAATTTTTTGGAACCCGTTTTGTTATATTTTATAAAATATTTGGATTTTTGTTTACCAACCTCCTTGGCAGTATAAAATAAAGCACAAATAAAACAACCACGAAGTGAACATCCTGCGGTTCGTCAAGTGTGATCTTTTACTCTTTACATTCATTATATACTTTTTAGTTATATACTGAAATTCATTTCTTATCTATAACTTCAATAACAAACATATTAAAAATCCATTTTCTAGACTTCCTATAATCACGTGATTACTTTAAACGGTGCGCTATGAGCTATCGTTACCAATTATTTTCTTTTACTTCTTATGTGCAATACCTATTTTATTTGGGGTATTAATTTTCTTCAGGTATCGAATTCGTATTAAGCAAAACAAGTTTGAAAAAGTTCTGTCTCTTCTTTACTTTTTCACGTTGAAGCCGCCCGCGCCGATTGCCGAACCGAATCAATAAAATTTGCCATAGTTAAATATTGAAACCCGAGAAAGGACAAGCATATAATAGTTTTTATCTAAAATAAAAAACCGGCCAAGTGCGTGTCGGACCACGCTCAATACTTATAGGGTTCCGTAGTACCGCTAGTTTTTGATAATTTTTGTATGGTCAATGAATGTACATTTATAACGTGCTTTACACTACTAACAACATCTTCTCAGTTATGTTCAAAGGAATTTGAACGAAAAGTTTCTTTATACTTCGCCAAATACCTTTTTTAGATGATCGACTATTACTCAATAACTTATGAATTCTTCTTAGCCGTGATAGTTTTCCTTTTAAATTCAGCATATTTCCTACTCCCGTGAATTTTTTCACATTTCCAGAAGCAATCGTTTAGCTGGAAGAAGAGGGGAAACTCGACTCTAACGATTTTTTCCACTTTAAAACTTCATATTTCACAAATGGATCCCTAAATCGAAAAATGATCTACGAATACTCGTAATATTTTTAAAAAACCTATCCAACTCTATGGTAAAATTAAAATAAATATTTTTCTATGGTACTCCACACAGTGGAGTACGATAAAAAAATATTTATTTTAAGATTTTATATACCATTTTGTCGGCATTAATATTATGTGCATTCATGCCGAAACACAGCTTTTTAGATCCTATAGTCTCTGAGCAAAACCGCGGACAGACAGACGGACGGACGGACGCACGGACAGACGGACAGACGGACAGATGGACAGACGGATGGACAGACCAAAACTATAAGGGTTCCTTGTTGACTACGGAACCCTACAGACGGACGGACGGACGCACGGACGGACGCACGGACAGACGGACAGACGGACAGATGGACAGACGGACAAACGGATTGACAGACCAAAACTATAAGGGTTCCTTGTTGACTACGGAACCCTAAAAACGTGGGGTTCCAGAGGAAAGATTGTTATTCGTCAACATTCAGTCATTAAACAAATTAATATAAATATACTTATCAACAGAAACAGGGTCGATAGTCATTATAGTCAGGGAGCCCTATAACAAATTTTTTTTGATTACTATCAAGCAAATTTTTTGTGAGTAGCTTAAGTTTGATAAGACGAACAACAATTTTATCTGCGAAAAAGTCGAAAGGACCATCAAATCAAAGTATGAAATCCTTTCTATCTCTGTTAGCTATAGTAGGAGTCCTTAACTTAAAATACGGTCCCATCCTGAAGAAAGCATGAAACTTGGCATGAATGTAGCTGTCACGTATGTGCTTCAATGTAGATATGGAAGCACGACCAGAAATAATGTTTCCCCCCCCCCCCCCCCTTTTTATCTCCCTCATTCAGGTTTTTCGAATTTTTCTACGAAAACGATAAGACTGAGGAGTTTAAAACAGGCTAACTTTTTTTTTTTCTTGCTCCATTTATAGGAAAACAACAAGAGTGGTGATAAATAGGCTAAACAAGTTAGATACCTTATATATTGAGCTACAAAATGACACCTATTTCATAATCGTAGAGGCATTACTTCCGAGTTACAGCTTACCACGTCTGAGTTAATTACGCTTTTTTTACCTATTTACATGTACATATTTTGTAAACTATAAGTTCTATCAACATACCTCCAAAGATAATATTGTAGAGAAATTATTGAACAACATATTGTTCTTAGACAGTTTTCTGATAGCTGTACCCGTTTTCATAAAATATAAGAAAAACCACGATTTAGCATACGATATATACGAAGGGGGGGAATGGGGGGAAAAATTAATTTGTCGACATGCTTCTATATCCACCTTAAAGCACATATATGACAACTACATAATTTTCACTGTATTTTACTGTATTTTTAATAAATTTCTTGAAACCCCTAGCTCTAAATCTAAGAAATTGTAAAAAGGTAAAAAAACGAGTACTTGAGTCAGACGCGGTAAGCTGTAACTCTGAAGATAATGCCTCTACGACTATGAAATAGGTGTCATTTTGTAGCTCAATGTATCTAACTTTTTTAGCCTATTTTATCACCACTCTTGTCGTTTTCCTATAAATGGAGCAAGAAAAAAAAAGTTTGCCTGTTTTTACAATTTCATAATACGTTGGTGGCAGTAAACAGAAATATTGTAAACATTAATCTTACCACTATATAATGTAGTATCGTTTTGTAGGTAATTTATCGACGATAATTTGTTCTCTGAAGAGTAAAATCCTCAGTCTTATCGTTTTCGTAGAAAATTCGAAAAACCGGAATGAGGGAGATAAAAAGGGGGGGAGGGGGGAAAACATTATTTCTGGACGTGCTTCCATACCTATATTGAAGCACATACATGACAGCTACATTCATGCCAAGTTTCATGCTTTCTTTAGGATGGTACCATAAAATTGATTTTTGTTAGGATAAGGAGCCGTACTACTACCACTTTCGAGATTTTTCGCAGATAAAATTGTTGTTCGTCTTATCAAAATGAAGCTACTCACAAAAAATTTGCTTGATAGTAATCAAAAAAAAAATTGTTCTAGGGATCCCTGACTATTATAATTCATTAGGCAAAGTAAATATTATAATTTATTGTATTTAATAGGATAAATTATGAAGTACAATCCATACTAATATTATAAATGCGAAAGTGTGTCTGTCTGTCTGTTACCTCTTCACGCCTAAACCGCTGAACCGATTTTGCTGAAATTTGGTATGGGGATACTTTGAGTCCCGGGAAGGACATAGGATACTTTTTATCCCGGAAAAATGTACGGTTCCCGCGCGATAAACGAATTTTGGCGCAACGAAGTTGCGGGCGTCATCTATAATCTATAATCTAAATCATGCATATAAAAACGATAAAATATCTCAATTTAAACGTAAAATATTAAACCAAAATTAACTTTGATTTAATTCGTATTTAACAGTTACCGATTGTGAGAATAATGTCGAACATAATTTACGATATTGTCATCAGTCATCACACAACCAGAAATCTAATATTTCATCAAACGATTCGAACATCACTATAAGCTTGCACTACCATAGAGTAAAAATAATATTTTATACAGAGAAGCCACTACATAGTCAAATCAAGCATATAGCATGCACAACTTTTAAGGCCCCTCTTCACGTTTGGACATCCATACTTCCATTATACTTCCATACTAATATTATAAATGCGAAAGTGTGTCTGTCTGTCTGTCTGTAACCTCTTCACGCTTAAGCCGCTGAACCGATTTTGCTGAAATTTGGCATGGAGATACGTTGAGTCCCGGGAAAGGACATAGGATAGTTTTTATCCCGGAAAAATGTATAGTACATTTCAAAGAGAACTGTTTCTCTGTATGTAAATCGTTTTTACTCTATGCCCGTACTATACGCTAATATTTTTTTATGAGAATGACAAATCGCTTTGGATAAACCTATTGTTCAAAATGAATATTGTATTATTTATGGATTATGAATAAAATTATGTGAATTATCTGCCCATAACCCTTTTTGGTCAAGGCCACAATCATCATTTGGCGTTACGGAAGTTGGGTTTATGTCGCAAATTTATTATATAGCACTATAACCGCAATAATTGTAACGGTTAGGAAATATTATGAGAACATAGCTGTTCTTTTTCTCAAAATCGGCCAGCCTATGATTAAAAACTTTGAAAGAACTTAGAATTGGATCCTCTAATTTTAAGCCTTTAACCGCAGTACTCAGAGACATTTAATTATGATTAACCTTCAATTTAATAGAGAGTTTGACAAATAAATAATGTATGGGGCTTAAGGGCCTTCCCCTATGGAGATTCCGTAATGTACCGTATTTAGAGCCTTATCTATACTAATATTATAAAGCGGAAGAGTTTGTTAGTTAGTTTGTTTGTTTGTTTGTTTGTTTGAACGCGCTAATCTCAGGAACTACTGGCCCGATTTGAACAATTCTTTCAGTGTTAGATATTCCATTTATCGAGGAAGGCTAAAGGCTATATTTTATCACGCTAAAACTAATAAGAGCGAAGAAATAGAGGAAAATGTGGAAAAAACGGGGGGAAATTATTTAAAAGGGCGTATTTGAACGCACTAATCTCAGGAACTACTTGTCCGATTTGAAAAATTATTTCAGTGTTAGATAGCCCAGTTACCGAGGAAGGCTATAGGCTATATTTTATTGCGCTAAGACTAATAGGAGCGAAGAAATAAAAGAAAATGTGAAAAAAAACGGGGAAAATTATTTGAAAGGGTATATCTCACGAACTACTCGAGCAATTTTTCTCTTATTTGGGTCAGATAAGAAGTAGACCACGTGAAGGATCATAGGCTATTTTTGTAGACTGATTTGTCTGTGAAATATCTAATTTACGCGGGCGAAGCCGCGCGGAACGTCTAGTAAACTCATAATTTGAAAGCTACAAAGTTATAACAAAAATACAGCAATCATCTTCAGTATATCAACATTCCTTTCCCCGTTTTAAATTTTCTATTTTTGTTTATTATACTCATGATATTAGCTTCCAAAGTAATACCAATTTATTAAAATTGAAGCATACTTTCAGCATCTCCCTAGTATTTACAAATCACGTTTATTTGAAACACACGACAATAGATAGACAATTTCATTAACTACATATTCCCCGTTTTAATTTTTTTTAGATCTATTTGGAATTAAGATAAGTAAAAAAAAATAGGAATTTTGTGCGATCTCGGCAACGCGTCAAATGTATGGTCATGGTCGTTTGCTCGGGGGATGGCCTTAATATGTCATAATTTTGAATTAATTATATTTAAGTAATTAATGTTCCACTCTGAGTGCGGCAGTAAGACTTAAAATGCATTAAGTTGCATTTAACTATTCACGGCCCCACGGGTAACATTAAATTAACATAATTTTGTGTCGATTATTATAGGTTCTTATTAATTCTTTATTTATAAAAAGCTTTCTTAAAAATGAACGTCGCATGTAGATTTGAGTTTCGGGGTGGATGACCCTTTTGAGTCTCGACAAGCCTTGCTCCAACTCTATAGTAACATTAGCTGCTGGCAAACGCTGTTTTGCCTAATATGTTTTTTTCTGATTAAAAAAAAAGATCTTGGATGATTCTACTGGGTGCAATAAAACTAAGTGAAAGAGTAACTTTTTTTTTTTACTTATATGGACAACTCGTGGCGCTGGGGTTTCCCATACAAATGACAAGAAAACTTTTCTCTTACGCTGCTACTTTCACAGTGAATTCTATACAAGGAACTCATACACAGTATTATGACTTAGTTTTGTTCAACCTGTATTTTCTGAAGCTAAAGATAAGCATACAAAATTTCAACAAAAATGGTGAAACCTATTCCAAAATTTAAGAATTATAATATATATTCGAAGATCGGAATGAGGTACACGGGGTGGGTAGGTTATCGAAAAAAAACCCACGTGAGCACGTGTCGATCGTATTATCTCATCGAGCATCAAAAATCAACATAAAAGAGTATTAAAGTTCACCAATTAATGTAAGTGAATCATCTAAATACTTATGACTCATGTCATGATTCTTCACAAGCCGAAAGACCTCTCTTCACGTTGGAAAATGATGGATTACCAAGATTAGGTGGCCAGCTGTCTATACGAAAAAACGACGTCGATATTACACGTCCGTAATCGCTTGTACTGGTGCCCAACGTGGACCTACGAGAAAGACCGCATAGCGCTGATACGAATTTGTCAAAAATGTTTAGCTATTACTTGACAAATAATAAGCTATTACCCGATAATTAATTAATCTGACATTAATCTGACACAAGTTTTTTCCATGGCTCTATTTAATAGAAACTCTAATTTTATAAAACCTGACCGTAATACGAACAGCACAATTAAAAGTTCTGGAACGAAGCCAAAAAACTTTGGCAAGCTTGTTCTTACCTACTCAAAAATATGTGATGAGCTATTTATATACATCGTATATTCTGTGTATTTAATTTTAGATAAGAGAAATTGTTAAGCTATTCGATAGCTTTTATCGCGGGCTTCCAGCGCGGCGACCGAATCAAGAAATTCCGTAACAAAAAACACCTAAGATCGATTCGTCTAACGTCGTTTCAGTTCTGCAGACTTCGGCTCGGTGTGGCTCGAGGTGCGGTGCTCGCCGCACAGTGTTTGTGTGCGTGCGTCTAGACGTATGCGAATTATAATTGCATAAGTTGATTTAGTTTTTATTATTCGTAGGCCGCAGGTCTAAATGTTAAATTAAGAAATTAAAAAAAAACCCGATTAAAAACTCTAATAAATTTAATGATGATGATGAACTATGGCTAAAACACACTCGATCATGTAAACTTTTTATGAAAGAAAATTAGATCAAAATCAGCCTACCCGTTTGGATGCTACGTACTACGTGTGTCGTACACACAGACAGACAGACAGACAGACACGTCAAACTTATAACATCCCTCTTTTCCCTCATTTAGCTATTAAAATATTCCACGGGAATTCTGCAATTTGTCTGGTTAAAAGTCACCATTTTATGTGGAGCCAGAGCATGAAGTATTAACATGGCAAAGATCATAATCCACTCTGTGGTTTTTGTGTGATGAAGTAAAAAACCCACCCACAACATTTCGCCTTCTTAAGACCGGGCTCCCAAAATTATCTAAACACGCTAGCCCCGCCTACACACCCGCTATCCTCCAATCGTGATACAATGATTCCATGAATCGTGCCCGCATGAATTGTATTTTGCGCTGCAGCTAATAGTGAACAATATCGCGTAACAACGGTCCGGCGCATTATAGCACGAAAGTAAAGTTCGCTAGTCCCAAAAATGTTTTTGATGATTACTTAAAAATTAAATACAATACTAATATTTCCTTTAGCTATTATTTTATAAAGTGTGTTATTGTAGTCGTGCAAATTATTTAATGATAGTAACTCAATAAGTGTAACAGATATTTGTTGAAAAGCCCAGAAATATTCATAATTTCGAAAAATAAAACTATCGAGTCATAATACGTGAATCGTGTTTTTGGTTAGCCAAATATGAGATAAATATACAATGATTAAATAAATCTCAATTTCATTTAAGTCAATCGTCTTCCGGGATCGTAATACCTATTAGAAAACACAGCAAAATTTGACAGCGCGGTCTTAATGTAGGGTGTTAAGTTATGTTAACAATTAGCATATTATAATATTATACAAAATTGAAATAATTTTATTAATATGCAGATCCAATATACTAAAAAATGTACCTAATATGTTTTATAAAGCGTATTATGTAATGTGCAATATTAAAATAATTATTACGAACGTGACTTTAGTACTTCTTGATTGACAAAAAATCGGCCAAGTGCAAGTTGGACTCGCGCACGAAGGGTATCACTATAAAGAAAAATAAGAAAAAAATGTGTTTTTTTTGTACGGGAGCCCCCCTTAATTTTTAATTTTATTTAAATTTTATTATGAATTATTAAAGTATAAATAAAACTGAGTATTTTGTAAATATTTCAGGTTGTCATCATTGATACCGAGCAAAAAATTATAAAAAAAATCACGTTTGTGGTATGGGAGCCCCCTTAAATATTGAATTTATTTTGTTTTTAGTATTTGTTGTTATAGGGGCAACATAAATACATAAATCTTTGAAAATTTCAACTCTCTAGCTATTACCGTTCTTGCGTTACAGCCTGGACAGACGGACAGACGGACAGACATGGAAGTCTCTGTAATAGGGTCCCGTTTTTACCCTTTGGGTACGGAACCCTAAAAATAAAAAATGGGTAAAGTTACTCATTTGACTTTTAAATGTTAATTAAATATTATTGTCAATTGATGTAAAATTTAACAACATCGTATATTATGCTGTATCAAGACCGTTTTTTAACAAAATCGTTTAACTATACAATAAATAAAAATCGGCCAAGTGCGAGTCGGACTCGCGCACGAAGGGTTCCATACCATTTAAGAGCGAAAATAGGCAAAAAAATTTATTTTTTGTATTGGGCCCCCCTTAAATTTTTATTTTATTTTATTTTTATTATTGATTATTAAAGTACAGGTATTTATAAGTGAGTATTTTGTGAATATTTCACGTGCCTACGTGTAGCCATTATTGATATAAAGCAAAAAAAGGCCAAAAAAATCACGTAAATTGTATGAGAGCCTTGTTATTGTATTGTATTAAATATTCGATTTATTTTGTTTTTCATATTTGTTGTTATAGCGGCAACAGAAGTACATAAATTTGTGAAAATTCCAACGCTCTAGCTATCACCGTCGCGTTCTTGAGATACAGCCTGGAGACAGACAGACGGACAGACAGACATCGAAGTCTTAGTAATAGGGTCCCGTTTTTACCCTTTGGGTACGGAACCCTACAAACAACTACCTTGAAAAGATCACTATTATATTTTATTTAAATGTGAAAAATACGTGAAGAAAAACTACATAATACAACGAAAATGTTTAAAAACGTTTTATCCCGTAGATAAAATCTTAATTTAAATAAAAGTTGGATTCATAAAAATTAATGAGTAGGTACCTAACTACTTAAAATTTTTATAAAAACAAAAACTTTGGAGGTATAATATACAAAAAGTGCAGTTTGTCGCTATAATGAGGAAAAGCTATAATCAGTAACTACCATTGGAAGTACATAATATTGTATTTTGTATATGTCGCAGTCATCTGGTTCAATCTGTGATTCGATTGAACGACTAGCGTATTCATTGAATGACACCATTTTATTGAATGAGTGAAGGACAACTAGTCAAGACGTTGACTGTAACGTTTAACGTCTTAACTAAACGTCATCATAGTGAAGTCGTTAAGTGGAATGTTATGATTTTTTTTAAGTATTTGTTGGTGGCGTAATAATCTAAGGTTAATCTAGAAACTGGCTGGCGGGGCTCCGTCACCTCATAATTGAAGCCCTCCTGCTTAACTGGCCTGGTTTCATTGAAACCAGATTGCTTTTGTGTATTGCGCACACACTTGGGCGCTATAAAATTACTCCTGCGTAACTGGCCTGGTTGCAGAACGCGTCGTGACTGTTTTCATTAGGGCCACAACACGAATTCGCGTCGTGGCTGTTTTTTTAAATGCTCAGAACGCGTCATGGCTTTTCTCGATTAACAGAACGCGTCGTGGCCGTTTCACTATGATCACAACGCGTTGTGACTTGTGAGCCATTTTTTCGGTCACTGAGCGCTTTCGGTCTTTGAGCGTAACATATAATAATAATAATATATAATATCTATGGACGCTTCACACCACGTCAGTCTGGCCCCGTGGTAAGGACTTGTGTTACGGGTACCAGACAACGGAAATATATTAATTACTTTTATACTATACATATATTTAAGATTTTATTATATCATACACATATTTAATACACATCCATGACCCAGGAACTTTGAAAACTTTTTTTGTTCCGTCGGCGGGACTCGAACCCGCGACCCCCAGCGTAAGCTACCAACGCGCTATCCACTGAGCCACAGAGGTCGTCAAATATATTAAAGAAATTTATCTCTCGAGTCTCGACGTACGCATGTTAGCGAAAAAGAGATATATATATCGATATCGACAATATCACTACGCTCGAGAGTGAGATATCCACGAGATATCTCGTTGACGTATGCTAAAAACTCTCGTTGGCTGATCTCGTAAAATACCCCTGCAAAATTACGTGGAATTTACAGAATACAGTTCGTATAAGGTACAATACAAGTACAAAGGCATTGTAAAAATTTTATAAAAATATTAGCATAAGAAAAAGCTTCGTCGCATCGCTTCAGAGATTCTTTCAAAGAATTTTCCCGATTTCCACTTTTATTAGCGTCATTGAAATTTCAAAGTATCATTTAACATTTCAAAGTAAAAGTGCATCCACTTTCAAGAGATTAAAGTTGTATTAGACAATAAAAACATAAGTGCCCGTTTTGAGTTTTCGAATAATTTTGTTTCAAAGAAATTGCTAACGGTGGAAGAAAAACTGTCATTGGATTTTCCATGAATTTGTTTTTTGTTTTTAACAATTTTAATAGCTGCTTCATCTTATACCTGGAATTAAAAAACTAACTTCTCTCTTACAAAGTAAAGTAATAAATATGTTATTCAAAAGTTTGGTACGGTTTGGAGTCAAACATAACTTCATCGTAAAAAGTAATAAAAAGTTAAGACTTTTTTATAAATTGGGATAGCTTAAGACGTCCCCCTACGGAGATGCCGTAATTTACCGTTTTTAGAGCTGTATTAACTCATAATTTGAAAGCTCAAAATTATAATAAAAATACAGCAATAATCTTCAGTATATGAACGTTCCTCTCATAGTTATTAATTTCCTATTTTAGTTTTTTATACTCATGATATCAGATTCCAAAGTAATACCAATTTATTTAAATTCATGCATACATTCAGTATCTCCCTAATATTTACAAATTACAGTTATTTGAAACACACGCCAATAGATCGACAATTTCATCAACTATATAGGTCTACCAGAATCTGATGGCAAAAAGTGAGAAAAGAAATTGACTCTAGCAATACCGGGGCAATTGGAATAAAACATTTTGATCCTTTTTTTTCCTTATAGCGGCGGATTATGTGTGTGTGAAACATGCAAATATAAAAATTTATCCAATAATCAAGGATATTTTTTTAAAATCTGCCATCAAAATTTGCCATCAGATTCTGGTAGACCTATACATACTGGACGTTTGATTTTTTTTAGGTCAATTTTGAACTAAGAATAAGTAAATAAAATAGGATCTCGGCAACGCGGCAAATTTATGTTCAAGATCGTTTGCTCAGGGGATGGCCTTAACCTGCTGACTAACTTGATAGACTGATAAGTTTGTAGTAGTCGGTTGAAAAATTACTTAATACTTTAGAAATTTACTACTGTACATTTACTTTTGGCAAAAAACTACAATTAATGCTGGAGATTAATTACTTACTAGTTAAAATACCATGTAAAGTTAGAAAAAAATATTTTTTTTATTTTGAAAAATGAATAAGGCAATATAAAAAGCTATATATTAATTATATACGGAAGCCCGGTTGGCTCACGGTTAACTTATGAGAAAGTAGCGTTACACAGACCTATTTGATTTTTAACATGTGTGCTATACTAACTTAAATACAAGTGTACCGATAACTAGTAACAATTTCACAAGTTAATTTTTAACTCGTGCACTCGTGAACTGGGGATAGGGACAAAATGGCGTCACACAATAACCCTAGGCTTGTTGTACATGTATATATATATATATATATATGATATAATGATACATTAATGCAGGTAACTGACAAAATCGAAAATGTCTTCATATCGCGCATCGGAAGAAATGTCAATAATTTCCGGATATAATAAAATAAATTGATATTGTGTAAATCGAAAACTTATTAGTTATTACTTTTTACTTTACGTTTGTGATTAACGAATAAGTTTATTTTATTCCAAGCTATTTTCTGCAAAACAAAAAAATCTAAAGAAAAGAGTATTTCCCACAGCAGTTGTAGTGGTATTTATCAAAATTAAGTACCCAGATAATAGCAGGTGAGCATATACGATAAATTTTGTTAGTCTCGCTAAAACTCGAGAACAGTGGAACAGATTTGGATAATTTTAGTCTTGAAATATTCGTGGAAGTCTAGGGTAGGTTTATTAGGAGGTAAGTGACACGAAGTTCACCGGTTCATCTAGTTTCTAATTACTTGAGTACTTAATTTTCCATGTTATATTATTAGCAGAATTCGTCAAATACGAAAAAAAATACTTTAGGCAAATATTGTGTTCAGCGGCTAAAATGCAATAATGTAAAAATGCCAAGGTAAATAGAGCAACATACTTATAGCAAGTGTTCACACAAACGACACGAATATTTCACTAACTATTATTGCTTAATCCGAATTCGAGCTTTAAGTGGCTGAAATATTTCGTTACAAACATTGTAGATATTTTAGGGCACGGAACCCTACCGGGGCGGTACCGTACCCACCACACTACTGAACGGAACTTGGACAAGTTCAGTATTTTTTGGGTACAATTGACAAACACTCATAAGGTTTCTTCTTTCGAAATTTTATCTGCGGTTACATTTTAGAGGATATTAAGAAACATTTTACAATTCAGATTCTCAATTTTTCTTAAAAGTACTTATAGACTAATGGATTAAAGGAAATAAAAATTATAAAAAATACGCCATCGACTCTTTTACCGCTGTCCGTCTATCCTTATTTTTTATAGCATATGGTTCCGTATAATTTATCATTTAAAAAAATATCATTAAACCTTGGATAGCACAAGTACAATAATTAAGACTTAAATACGTTGTTACAGCTGCATCAGATCTTTAAAATGTAATATTACAAATGTACTTATGTGTATATTACATGTTTACTTCACGTTTAAACCACTAAACCAATTTGAATAAATTTTGGTGACACTTTAAGTCCCGAAGAGGACAAATATAACTTTTTATCACTGAAAAATGGACGTATCATAAACAAACTTAGTATAATTTTTATTTCAAGGAATAATTATAAATAGATTAAAAAATACCTACCATAAAAGAAAAAGCTAGAAAAAGTTCTGTATTTAAAAAAAAATTATTTAATTAAAGCTTCTTAACGAGTATTCGTTTGCACTTATAGAACTCAATCGAATCGGAAACAAAGACCCTTAAAGGGATATTGAAATTGTTCGAATGCCCTCAGTAGTCTATACCTATTGAAATAGCTGGAAATACTTTAAATACTTAACGGACATTTCTTCTGAAAATACTCATTATTCTAATCTGAATCATAATATTACTGATCAGAATGTCATGCTATCAAAATATGTAAAGGGTGTTTTTTCACCTTTGTATGGAAAAATTAATGAGGCGGGGCCGCTTGCCCATACAAATCACAAAAAAAGTTATTGCTCTTTCAGCGCTGCTACTTTAACGGTAAACTCTATATATGGGACGGAATATACACACCCTAAAGTATAATCACTTAGTTTTGCATAATATGATTTTTATTATCTACAATTTACAATGTTCTCGTTTTAGGAGTCGATAGTAATTACAGACTACAGTAGCCCCTTCATTGTGTATAATATAGCTAGTTAGTAGTTTGTGAATATTGCTAATTAATTTATGAATATACTAGCTGTGCCCCGCGGTGTTACCCGCGGTTTAAGTAATATATTATAATAAAAGACCATGAAAAGTACCAATAATAGGGTCAAAACGGGACGATACATGGTTCTATAATGGTTTATGGTAGTGATGATGATGATGACGATGAATGTAATTTGCATAGTAGCATATGCTTTCCGTTCTTAAAACAACGTCGAAACTCCCAAACTTGTATCTATAAAGAGTCAGGAGTTCTCTCAGCACCTTCCGAACCATGGTATACCTTGGTGCAAAATCTTACTTATTGGTAGCATAATATGCTTAGAATACTGCTCACGAAACCGAAGTCACCACATGTTTCCATATAAATTTTTTGCAGTTCCCTCGATTTCTTATGGATTTCTTCATCAGGTCACCACTTTTATGAATATGGTACCAAATTGGGATGATAACCTATAACATCTAAAGACAAATTTTGAAAATCGGTTCACAAACGGCGGAGTAATCGTTGAACATAAAAAAACGAACATAACACCTCCTCCATTTTGAAAGTCGGTTAAAATTGTAGCCTATGTGTTATTCTGATGTATATGCTATATTATTGTAAAATTTCAATAAAATCCGTTCAGTAGTTTTTGCATACATACATCAAAAACTTTCGCCTTTATAATATTAGTAGGATATATTTTTAACATATTTTATTAAATATTGTAATAATTATAAACGTTACTCTTTTTAACTTTAAATCCACTTTGATGTTGTTAATTAGGTGTCGTTTTCATACCAAATATCATCTAAATCGGTTTAGCATTTTTGTATAATTCGGGTGATATTTGATAGTTTTTAATAAACAAATCTACATTTTCTGATGTAAATGAAATCTAACTTTTCCAAGAAATTTACAGGCATTCGCTTATAATAAATTCTCTATATTCCAAATTAATTAATTACTTATTATTCTTCTTGGATCTCAGCTTGTATACAATTCGTAAATACCTTAAATTAATTGTTTGTAAAACGCAGGTAAACGTAAAATATGATGAATATGAAAGCTATGACACTTTGACAGAACCCTGGCTGGCACGCTCATGGGTTTTTACACTAGACACCAAGTACGCAATACAAATATTGCCTCGTTTTTAAGCACTTATAGTAGACGTTCAATCAGCATCAATCAGAACAGATGGCGTTATACACTAACCCTCTTACTAATAAAAAGTTACACAGGTGTTTAGAGGCTGCGTAATTTTTTTTCTACTAATAATTTTTTTTTGACATATGGCCTGTATAATGCTGTTGTAACTTCCTTACAAATTTACCCAACGCTTACACAAGGCATCACCCTTGTATAGAGTGCGAATAAGATCAAGATGGCGGATTTTCAATAGATCAGCTGATTATATTTTATTTTGAATATTTAGTTTTGAGTGCGTTTGCTGATTTCTACCATCTTATTAGCAAAGAAACATAAAAAGAACTATTTAATATGTTTTATTTCTTTAATCAATTGAATGAAATAGATTTTCAATGTAAACGAAATATAACATACATGGCGATCGTTTTATTTAGGGTGCGTTCCACTAAGCACCTACAACGATAACGCTCACGAGTCACGACCGTGGTTTTTGACGGTCCACTCGCATGATACAAATAGCGTCAATGATACAAACTCAAGTGGAATGGATTATTGAGAGTTTCTAGCGTTCATTTAAAATTATAATATTATCGCATTTTACATTGTTTTTGTCTAGGAACGGCTTTCAATAGTTTCTCGTTTTTATAGCCTTTTTTCAAGATATTATCGTATAGTTTTATTTTCCTCTTAAGTCATAATTATTTATTGTTACATTTATTTTATAAATTATGTATATTTATTTAGTTTTAATATTATCATTGTCATTCTTATTCCTTTTTTACCTCTTATTTTACTAACTTTATTATTATTATTTTATTATAATTTTTAAAATTTAAATTAAACCGCTTATTTTGCATATAAAAAGATGGCGGTTTTATTAAAACGTCCACTTCGACCCACCTTTAAGATGGGTTGTTTTTAGCTTTGCATTAGCGAAAATATACGTCATGAGTGACGCTTTTGCCGCGATCACAACAATCGCGGTTGACATGTGAAACGGCTGAAGGAGTATTTTCAGCGTTTGAGCGCTTAGTGGAACGCGCCCCTAACACGTCATAAGTGACAAAATAATTTTTTTTTTCTTATTATGGCACTTCTGCTATTTAACCATGGCCAGTGTCGAGTATAAATATGGCGGGAAAACAATATTCTATAATACAATTTTCAACTTCGTTTTTCTATATTGTCAGGTTGAAAGTCTAGTCAAAGTCTAAGTAAAAGTCAATACAGTCAAGAAGTCAAGTCGGTCAATTCAGTAAAGTGGTAGACGCTTTACTGAAACTTTCGATGGAGTTTTGGAGGGAACACAAAATAGCACGTTTCTGGATATTGCATCACTTTCCTACACTTGTGCACGATAATGAATATCTAATGATTAATATCCTACCAATATTACACATTAAAAACTCAGTTAACACAATTTTAGGAAAATAATACAAAAACACAACATCACTCTTTCACATTCCCGGCAAAACTCGAAATAATATTTTGACAATTTCAAATTTTAGTAACTTTGACATTGGAGTTCTGTATAAACCCTGTGTAAACACAACCACCGTGTTTAACTATTCATGCGTTACACGGATGTGTAAGAAGTTTTTATTAGTAAGGGGGTAAAAGAATATAGATAGATTAATTATATTTATATGATAATAATTTAAAATTAAGATGCATAATATTTTGTGCAGTATATGTTAAATCACTAATATCTATACTTATGGAATTACTAGTACTGAACTGAACGCCTCCGTGGTCCCGTAGTTTAGAGCGCGGCTCTTAACTCGGAGGTCGTGGGTTCGATTCCCGCGTTGGAAACATATTGTTATTTCCAAGTTTGGTTAGGACAATACAGCCTGAACACCTGATTGTCTGACAAGTAAGATGATTCATGCGTCGGATGGGTATGTAAAACTAAAAAGTCGGTCCTGCGCCTGATCTCTCGCCAGTCGTGTCGGTCTTCCGTCCCACTGGGTTATGAGAATAAAGGAATAGAGAGTGCCCTTGTGTACTGCGCACACACTTGGGCACTATAAAATTACTCCTGCTTAACTGGCCTGGTTTCAATGAAACCGGCCACCGTCACTGAAACCGGTGTGGGAGTTATTATATTATTATATAAAATTAATATTAAATTCGAAAGTGTGTTAATCTGGTACCTCTTAATACTTAAACCGTTGGGGCGATCTTATAGCGCGATGCGTCCGCGATGCCGCGGTGTAGTATGATCAGTGACATAAGATTGGTCAGTTTTCCCCGAGCATATATTATAATTCAGCTTCCGTGTTATAAGATTGTAGACGACAGATAGGGTCAAGACGTATGACTGTTGCACAAGAGCTGAGTTATTTTGCAGCATACTTTATTATTCAACGAGTTGGCTTTTGTTTGTTTTTAATAAGGAAAGTTGCTGTCACAGGAAGAAGTTATACTTTAATAAAGTTTATATTAGATTTTCCGGCGAGACTATTTTTATAACAAGTAAGATAAATATTATTTAAGTCTTGTATAAATTTTATAAGCTTTCGTCTAAATTGAAGACGCATTTTCTCCCTTATAATTTAAACAAAACGCTCTAAAACAGGTATCAAGGATGTAGATGTCAAGGCTGCCAAGCTATAGTGGGATTGGGCGGGTCACGTAATCACGTTGTATGCATTCCGACCGCTGGGCAATTGGATCTCAACAGAGTGAGCATCCGAAGACGGACGCCGCCGCCGTAGCCGGCCTAGAAAAAGATGGCGTGATCAGCTGGAGGCATACCAGCCAGGCTGGCCAGCGGTGGCGCAGGATAGAGAAAAATGGAAGTCTTTGCCCAGCAGTGGGACAGTTTAGGCTTATAATAAACAGTTGGGGAGTAGCGACCTCACGTACCCGAGTGATCCCAGGGAAAGCCCCTGTTCTCCATCATTGGCTTGCCTTCAACGGCCGGCTGGAGTGAACACTGACGGAGAATCAGGCCCTACCTCTGCCTTGCCTTAACCGGCCGGTCAGAGTGGAGTCGCAAGAGCTTCGGCTCGGAGGGAGGATGTGAAGCGTAAGTGGCGAGTGGGCGACGTAATGGAACCCTCTGTGGGTGCAAATGATCGGCGTATAAAGTCCAGCGACACCTCTCCTGCCTCAAGCCGCTCTGTGAATGTTGCCGCTTCGGTACACAGTGCGTGAGGCCATTTTGAGGGGCCCATTCAAAGAGTTGGCGAGTCACCGTCTGCCAACTTTATGATACATGTTACAACGTTGTATCGGCAGACGCCATAGTCCTTCCATAGTCCCAGTCACCCAGTCCACTAGCACCTCACCCCCATAGCCCGGTATCGTTTCTAATATACATTATCTGCAATAGTCCTACACTGGCTGTTGGCTCTCCTTGGTCGTACTCTCATAGTGCGGACAGGGAGTCGCCGGCTAGTGTCACATTACATCTAGATTAAAACTGTGTAACGGGGCCTCTACGTGTTGCCTTCGGCCCCACGCATGCCTTCCAAAGGTCCGGGAATTAATTTCCCGTTAGCAAGGAGTGCTTTACATAAACAAAATAATAATAAATATTAATACTAATAATAATTTGAACAAACCTTGTAATTTACCTACTTCATCATCTGGCTAACATATTATCTGGCTATACATAAAATCCACAATTTTTGGATTACAAATAATTTTCCCGTTCCTAACTTAGCCTCCATTTATGCAAAAAAACTAAAATTTTTACATTGTTAGTTATAGCCACTTCATTCACAGAAAAAGCAAAATACTTGGCTCCGAGGAGAATAAAAATTATTTCTGTTTAAAGCTCCGTAAAGTTTAAGGGTGAATATCCTATGCAAATTCGTGGTAGCTTCTCCAATCACTTTACGTCTGATTCAGCTAATGGGCTTCAAAGATAAAATCTACTTCGCCCTTAATCCAATTCAGTCTAAAAATAAACGAAACCTCGTATCGAATTAATTTATAGAATCATAAATCGATAAAAATCACTACACAACGGCGCCCAAAACACATCTGGACGTACCTTAATGTCGTTTTGAGAAATCGGCACCGAAATATATTTCGTCAATTTTATCTTATTACTGATTAGTATATTATACTAAGGTCTTTCAAATGAATTTTAAGGAAGAAACTGCATTATTTTGACTATTTTCCTTTACATTTTTCATTTTATTTAAAAAAAATATATTGAAAAGTAACAAACTAAAAACTAAATCTAAAACACGGTCAATGCGCTCTGCGTAGATCGAAACGTAAATATTAGTAATTGATGAATCTTCGGGTAGTTTTAAATAAATTCAGCAAGTATAACGTGACAAATAAAGACGTGAGTGGAAGAACCAGATAACTAAGATTTTATAACATAAGGCTCATTTTTTACCTTATAATTTAAATAAAACTTGTAACTTACCTACCTCATCTTCTGACTCATATATCTGGCTAAACATAGAATCCACATTTTTTTTGATTTTAAATCATTTTCGCGGCCCTAAAGCCTTCAATTTATGCCAAAAAACTGCAATTTTTTAACTGTTACTTACCTACATCTTGCACTCATGCCTTTAATGTAGCCTCAGTCCACCAGCGGTCATGGTCACGCCACGGCCGCTGGAAAGCAGCCGAAACGTCGAGAATAAGAAAAGTGCTCCGTAAAAAATCCGTAAGTGTTTAAAGCATCAATTACTTAAATATTTTCATCAGCGTTTTATTATTTATTTCTGAAACTGCAAAGATAACAGTAACATTCGGTACACCGTGCGGAAAACATACAATATCGTTAATTAATGCCTCGTCATTAAAAAATACAACTGCAATGTTAATTTAAAGGATATACTGTTTACTATGTGGTGAAGTATCGTATCGCGCAACAACATTTATTTATTCTTATATCTCCATATAATCCTTTCTATCCTATTTAGTTTCTTCTTCAAGTCTGTACATCTGAGCCATATTTGATTTGATTGTAGTATCAAAAATAAATGAAAATAGTTTTTAATATAAGTATGCCATATCTATTAGGTTTCGTACAGGCAAAATTAATGGTGATGTCAACAATGTGTTATTTTTCGCTGCCTTTATTTGTATAAAATTGTTTTGCTCACGTCAATTCTTTGCCCTGTGTGCCGGATCCTTTGCAGACAAAGGACTATGGCAACCTTGTCGAAACTTTCTTCATTTAAAATACTGTCAAAAACAGATATCGTCAGTTGTTTGGGACATAAACTGTAGAATTGGAGCAATAATTTAATACTGTGAAGGAACAAAGCTTTTAGTTGAAAACGCCAACTTCAGCACCTAATTATTATATTTTACAACTTAATTAAAGTGTTTGTGACGTTGTTGTATTAAAAAGAAAAAAGAGTTTTTTGTCCAATGGACAAACGTTTTTTCACGAAGTAGGTAAGTATGAATTAAGTAATGTATGGCATAATGTGACTTATTTTTATTTCAAAATACTTAATAAAAATAAAATCTTAAACAAATACATACTTTATGAAAGTTTCAACTAAGACTTCATATTTCTATATTTCTAAATTTAAATTTTTCTATTTATTTTCATCTTACAGATGTGCACTTAATATTAAATAAACATATTAAGTATGTAGATATATTTTCTAAAGAATTTTTGGAGACAAATTGAATACCTAAAGATAGTATCAGAGAAATGAATATTATAATATTTGTAATTATTTCCGCACAAAATCTGTTATTATCGTTCACCAAATAATAAATAATAATTAATAAATGAATGTTAAAAATTAAATCAAAATAATATAATATAAGGAAAATTGTTAACAAACAACTTATATTCGACAGACAGTGTAATTAAATTTTATATCAAGTGATGACTAAACTTGAACTCTACACAGACAACCGCAAGCTCTTATGAATAAAGTATTTTTTAATGTACAGTAAGTGAAGTGCATAAGTACGCTGATCACGCCTGATTATCTGATGTCACTTCGCCGTTTAACAGAAATGTTGAACCAAGTGAACGCAGCAGACGTTTTAATATCAATTTTTTTTATTTTCTTTTTTCATATAAATAGTGGTAAGAATTCAACGGATTTTTGTAGATGACTTACTGTTCCAGATGAAATGAATTTTAAATGACAAAGTGATATTTAATCATACAATTATGAGGGATAACTTATAAGTGAAAGTATTTTATTGCAATATGCTAATTTTATTATTCTGGCATTTGTTCCTTTTATATTTTTCATTAATTAGATGACAGCAAGAACGGAATGAAAGCTGATTTTATCTACTGTGACAAGACTAAAACAAAAAAAGGAATATATATTATGACTGTAAGATATTATATTTAAGTGTAAATATATCTAAATGTAAGATATATTTCTTACGTGTTTGAGCTATTTTTACACTAATCGAGTTCAGTTTTAAGGTGAAATCGCAATCACACGCTCCCATTTATTCTTTCAACACTTACACTAACGCAAATCAATTAACAAGAGAATTTTCATTTTTTATCCTTAACCTTAATAAAGTCGAAAAGTTAGATCGACAGTATCATTTGAAGTCCGCATTCACTGTTTTGGTATTAGTTCTGGTGCGCACACGCACTCCGCGCAGCGCAGGCCTCAGTGCGACCGCAACGCTCGCTCAGAATAAACTTGAAACGAAACGATCGTGAACTGTGACAGTTAAACTCTGTGTTTGTTTGTGTTTCATTTATTCATTTATGTAAGTAGTTTTTTTTTTTATGATATGATTTATTTTTGCAAAGTTCTCTTAAAGTTAGGGATCTATATTTTTTTTAATTTGATAATTTTTTGGATTCTCATTTTTTATGTTGTGGAGTCAAAATAATATGATATTATGTCGTTATTTATATTGCATTTAAAAGCCTTTTTAAAAACAAATGTAGAAAGTATTTTATTGAACGTCTCAATATGTTGATATTTTCGTAGTGAACTATAATATTGCTTTCTCCGGACGGATGTTGTTTTTATTTATTATCTTACCGTATAATTTATTTTTCTTCTAAATTTTAGTGTCTTTAATGTATGAAAAATATTTTAACCAAATACCTACCTAACCGCAATTTTAAATTGTGTAAATATTAATTTCGGAAGTTAATAATCGTAATTTCTTTCAAACTTAAGATGGTACCATAGACAAATGAAAATATTACTTATAATTAGTTTATTTCTTATAAGAAACATAGGCTTTGAAATTTAAATGATGAGAGTCCACTTTTGGAGCACTAAGCTCGGCGTGTCTGTAAAAATGTTGTAATAGATTGTTGAAAATTGTAAGTGTGGAAACGAATTGCATTGAAATTAGCATACCTGTAACAATCGGTTGGTTATTGATTTTTTGCTTTCATTTCATAACGATACGGTTCGAACGAAATAGGTAACATCGTTGGGTCATAGCGTTCAGAGCCCTATTAAATTTAACACTTTCTGCTTTAAAATTGAATATTATCGATAAAAATAAATTTTCACATCTTACTCTATTTTTCGCAAATATTTTAATGGGTTGAACAGTTAGTACGTTAAATATTGTGTGTGTACAAAAATATTGTATCTGTCTTAATTCTTATATTATCCTAAGGACTGCATCGTTAGAATTGAAATTGTACCGTAGGCAGTTAATTATAAGCTGCATTAATTTAATCTGAATATTGGAATAGTGTGAATACAACGAAAATGCTAATAATTCTTAAAGTGGTACAAATGTAAAACCGCAATTCCTCGACACCAAGAAAGACAATTTACGATAAAAAATAACGACATGCGAGTTTTCTCTTGGCCATAATCTAGCGCTTGGAAATCAGAGTTACGAGAGATGCCAACTGCGTAGTGTCGAAGTGTCGATAAAAGACATATTATTGTTTCATTTAAATTAAAGGAAATCGATAATTATTTTAATAGTAATATAAAAAGTAAGTTAAGTAAGTACTTTAAATTATTATAGCCGCGAATGTGAAATTATAAAATAAATAAAATTTTATTTTTTCTCAATCAATTAAAATTGCTGTAAATTATTGTTCCTTGTTAAATGTTATTAGCAACACAATAATTTTATTGTTTAATTGTTGCAATATTAAGCAAATAGCTATTGCCTTCGTCAATTATGATTTCTAAACCTTACGCAATTAGTTTTAACTAACAGTTAACAGTTTTTAGGCTCTCTTTAATAATATTTTATTATATTAACGATCAAATTTGCGTTAATAGAATTATTAACCCAATCGTAATATTTTTTGTCAATACAAATTTTGAATTTATTTTAATTGAAAGAACTTAACGCATTTTACATGTTTTTATGATTACTTTTCAAGTTTCCGCTTGGGAAGTAAAATTGAAATATCTCCTACCCTTCCTACATTCTGAGTTCTGATTAATTTAGCTCGATTTTCGAGCACTCCAAAAGGTTTTCGTGGTATCACTGTTGAATATTCGGCGACACAATTACAGCACACGGAATATTTGGCTAGTCGATTTCCCGTAAAAATATCAATTACACTTAAAAAACTCAATATCGATAAAAATAATTACCTCAACGTACAACACTAATAAGCGCGATCATCGCGACCTAGAAAGATAGTATCCACTCTCACCGCGCTGCGCCTCACCGTCTGTGGGATAAAGTATATTGAGTAATACATTGTGGTCACAGTTCAAACACATCATTAACTTCAGAAGCATTATATTAGATGCTAGCTCGTACTTGTGTAAGCTCGGATTAAAAACTAGCATTGACAAATACTTATCTAACAAAATATGGGTACGAACCACCAGTACATGTCTGTGGTACGAACTATATTTACTTAATCCTACTAATTCATCAGTACCGCGTATACTTTCGATAATTTTAAGGCTGATTAATAATAAGATCTACGCTGTGTAAACAGACGTTAATATTATTATACAATGTTTTGTCCCAGTCTGTCAAGTTTTGTAGGTGCTTATGAGACAAAGCAAAGCATTGGATTATACCTATAACAGCAATAAATATCGAATATTGTCTGTATAATATGTAGTGTGAATTTTATTAGTATCGGGGTTAGTTTATTTTTATAACTTTAATATGAGAACAAAATCGTTACAATTATGTCATGTATAAAACAATAACGTATTCTTAAAAAGTCTACGAAATTATTATTTTTAATACATTAATTTTATATTTAATATATTAGTAGTTGCACAATACATATGTCGTGTAATGTAGGTTCTCTATAAATTAACATGTAATCACCTGTCTCAGAATAAACAAGATTAATTAATAAATTATTATATTTAAGGTAGAGGATCTTAATTGTAAAATGATTTATTATGAAAATTGACCAATATGGAAGTTTAGACATAAATAATTATGATGTCAAGTACAAATGTACGTAGAATGTAAGATATTTCAATTAGTATAACACGGTCAATTTAACGTTTTTGCGAATCATAATTATGTATATTTAAATACTTTTGAGAATGTTCATGGTATTATGTCTATTTAGGTTTAATTAAAATTTAAAGACCAAACAAAACAACGAAATAAGAAAAAAACTAGTAAATTAACGTAGCTGAAACCAGAAATTTGCAATATATCAGCACTGTATTAGAAGCAGCTATAACTAATTTGAAAGGACCAAGGGCTTTGATTTGTTTCCGAGATTTTTCAATGCTTAATTTTGATCATTTACCCAAACGCTATATTTTGTTATCATCCAATAAATGGTATTTTATTATATTTGGTGTGTAATAATTTAATGCATATTATATAATCACAGTGCTACAGCACTGTGATTATATAATATGCATTAAATTATCAACAAATAAAGCACAACAACACCTCATTATTTTAAGAACGAGATGAAAACAATCAAAGTTCCCTGAATGGTTATTCATTATATTATATATAAAATAATCATTGTTTGTACAAAATAATCATATTATTTATTTAATAATATCATTATTTATTCACTGTTTAAAAAGTCCTCATAATATTATACCGTTGCGTTTAGCTGAGTTTTTAAATCGTTATTCATCACGCTCAACACCAATAAGATCCATTATGGTCTAAGCCTTAGAAACCCTATTTAGACCCAACACTATATCCATAAAAATATTAAAGTAGATCAACCTCTAAAAATATAAAGATTTATATATAATTAGAAGTTAATAAATAGTAAAAACCAATTTACTAAAATATTGATTGCGAGTAGAACCTGAACAACATGATAAGAAGCACAACAAATATTATATTCAGTTGAATTAAAATATAATAATATAAATAATCTGTATAAATAAAAACGTTTTTTATTTTTTTATTTTGTTAGTTTCGCTAAAATTCGTAAACAGCTGAACTGATTTGTTTAATTTTAGTCTTGAATCTTGAATATACAGGGTGTAACAAAAATAATTGATAATACTTTAGGGTGTGTACGTGTTCCTTGTAGAGAGTTCACTGTGAAAGTAGCAGCGCTGAAAGACGAAAACTTTTTTTCACTTTTGTATGGGGAATCTCGTGACGCTCGGGCCCTTGCCCATACAAAAGTGAAAAAAAAATTTCGTCTTTCAGCGCTGCTACTTTCACAGTGAACTCTCTACAAGGAACACGTACACACCCTAAAGTATTATCACTTATTTTTGTTACACACTGTATAAATATGAGTTTTTAATTGTTTTAGTCTCGATAAAACTAGAGAACAGCTGAATCGATTTGGCTCATTTTAGCCTTGAAATATACGTGGAAGTCCTGCAGAGAAGTTTCATATAGGAGGAAAGTGACACAAAGTTCACTGGGTCATCTATACTAATATTATAAAGCGGAAGAGTTTGTTTGTTTGTTTGTTTGTTTGTTTGTGTGTTTGTTTGAACGCGCTAATCTCAAGAACTACTGGTCCGATTTTAAAAATTCTTTCAGTGTTAGATAGTCCATTTATCGAGGAAGGCTATAGGCTATATTTTATCACGCTAAGACTAATAGGGGCGAAGAAATAGAGGAAAATGTGGAAAAAACGGGGGAAATTAATTGAAAGGGCTTATCTCACGAACTACTGGAGCAATTTTTATGTTATTTGGCACAGATAAGAAGTAGACCACGTGAAGGATCATAGGGTATTTTTTGTGGACTTATTTGTCTGTGAAATATCTAATTTACGCGGGCGAAGCCGCGCGGAACGTCTAGTCTATTATATTATTAATATACATGTAAACATTGCAGCTAGTAATGCCAAGTGCCAACTGATATTTAGTCGCTGGTAAGCATTTTTGTATTAACCCACAAAAAAAATTGACGAGTTATGAATGTAGTCTTGTTCTAAATTCTAAAGAACATGACTGCATTCATAACTCAAAACGTAACTTTTTTTATGATACACAAATACTTTACTAATTGTTCGTGCATTCATCCAACGAAAGAAATTACCTCACGAATTGTCACCGAGGATGATCGGTCACAAGATGCGCGGTGTTGTGAAAGTAAGTTACACATTCAAGGCACGCGAGCCGCGAGCCGAGCGTATGAAGTAGCGGTACTGTGACGCAACTGCACACAACCTGTACGGCGAAAGCGAATATAATTGTCTTATAACTGATTCATATTAGTAAAAATAGTATTTTAACAAGTATATAAAAAAAAAAACGACTTCAAAATTGTACTTAAAATTCCCTATCTCAAAAACCACTGAAGCTATTTTTTATGGAACTTGCAGTATTCCCTAAGCCAGCCCCTAGACGAGCAATTATATTGTCAATTTGACGACCTCTGTGGCTCAATTGGTTGAGTGTGTGGCAGCTCAAGCCGGGGGTCGCGGGTTCGAATCCCGCCGACGGAACAAAAAGTTTTCAATGTTCCTGGGTCTGGATGTGTATTAAATATGTGTATGATATAATAAAAATCTTAAATATATGTATAGTATAAAAGTATTAAATATATTTCCGTTGTCTGGTACCTGTAACACAAGTCCTTCAGGTACTTAGCACGGGGCCAGACTGACGTGGTGTGAAGCGTCCATAGATATTATTATTATTATTATTAATATCACGCTTCAATTTTATTGAACAGTTTATTTGACAATTAGATTGAAGGAGCGCGATGTTCAATATCAACGCTAGATGGTCAATAATATTACGCAATACGTGATACTGACAATAAAATTACTCGTCTAGGGGCCGGCTAAGTCGAACTACGCGTACGCCATTTTAAAAGCTTTTATTTAACTTGCTCTGTATGTATGTAAGTATGTGTGTTACGGTGGAATTTTGGAACTGAAATTTTGCATACTCGTTTATCTTGGATGACAATGCACGATATGTTATGTGACATCACTCTAAATCCAATATGGCCGACCATCCAAGATGGCGAAATAGTTATTTTCTATGCAGTCCTACAATATGGATATGAAATGAAAGGGCTTTTTGAGTGTAACTCGAAAACGAATGTATTGTCATTCTACATCCAATATGGCGGCTCATCCAAGATAGGGAAATAGTTATTTTTAATGCACTTCTGCAATATGGGTATCAAATGAAAGGGCTCATCGAGAGTAACTCTAAAACGAATGTAATGTCATTCTACATCCAATATGGCGGCTCATCCAAGATACGGGAATAGTTATTTTTAATGCACTTCTGCAGTATGGGTATCAAATGATAGGGCTCATTGAGAGTAAATCGGAAACGAATGTAATGTCATTCTACATCCAATATGGCGGCTCTTCCAAGATAGGGAAATAGTTATTTTTAAAGCACTTCTGCAATATGGGTATCAAATAAAAGGTCTCATTGAGAGTAAATTGAAAAATAATAGAGTCAAGTCAAGTCGCGTCGTGTCGTGTCGTGTCGTGTCGTATCGTGTCGTGTCGTGTCGTGTCGTGACGTGACGTGTCGTGTCGTGTCGTGTCGTGTCGTGTCGTGTCGTGGCGTGACGTGTCACGTGACGTAACGTGACGTGTCGTGCCATGTCGTGTCGTGTCGTTTCATGTTATATCAAGTCATATCCAGCCGGGTTTTAGAAAATGCCCGTTTTCAATCCGGTCACTTTTGTAAAGTAAAATTTAACTTTTTAGTTACGCAGAAATAAACGGAATATAACAACTCGCTAAATATAGACGCGGTATTTCACCGATCAAAATCAAGTACGATTTCTTAGGGACTTAAGTTAATCAGATTTTTACAAATTCTTAAAACAAAACAAACTACAATCAAACCGACTAAGAAATCTAGCCTAAAAAACAAAAAATAAATAATAATCAAAAAACTTTTTGAAAAAAAGCTTTTATTTAAATACTCCAAAAATAAAAAAAATAAATTTCTCCTTAAAAATTTTAACTATTAAGTTATAACCTCAATATAAATTATACAATTTGCATGATAATAAAAGCTTGTCGCGCGATTTGTAAATAAACTAGTACCAATTTTACTGAGTAAATTGATATTATATTTTATATTTTAATAAATGTATTAAATACTGACAGATTGTTAAGTCTCGCGACAAGCTTTTACTATCATGCAAATTGTATAATTTATATTGAGTTTATAACTTAATAGTTAAAATTTTTAAGGAGAAATTTATTATTTTATTTTTGGAGTATTTAAATAAAAGCTTTTTTTTTTCAAAAAGTTTTTTGATTATTATTTATTGATCTAAGTGTCACTGAGACTCTTAAGATATCTGTAATTCCCTTGCCCCTCAGGCTCTGGAACTCGACTTGAAAGATATACAAATAAAAAACTTTTTAGTTTACAATAAAGCCAAAATATGAAATAAAGTTATTGAGTGATACTGTAAGAAAGTTATCAAATCCATACCAATATTATAGATGCGTGTGTCGGTCCGTCTGTCTGTCTGTTACCTCTTCACGCTTAAACCGCTCAACCGATTTTGATAAAATAAATTTGGTATGGAGATACTTTGAGTACCGGGAAAGGACACAGGATACTTTTTGTCCCGGAAAAGTGTACTGTTCCCGCGCGATAAACGAATTTTGGCGCAACGGACATTGTGGGCGTCTCTAGTCTTATAATAATAATTATGTAAGGTCCCGACTCAATACGCCCTAATTTTCCATGACCTAACTAATCAAACTTTGCACCTCAATCTAGACATGTATGTAGGTCAACCATTTTGTTAACTTCAACAATAAAAAAAATATTTTTGTATGTTTTCTACAATTATTTTATAGGAACAAGGTAAAACTAGAAGTATGACGAAAATGATTCTTGCAAAATATTAGCATAAAATATTTATTAAGCAAAGGATGTTTCTTATAATGTCAGGTTCACCTTAGTTCTATATTCTTAGTAAGTATGATATTTTGGGAGACGCACTTCCTGCCAATTATGCTAGAGCTATTAATTTAACAGGTGAATCATAGGATACCCAACAAGGTGGTTTTTTACTTGCTTCTTTTTTACAATAGGTAGGTATTTGTTTTGTTACATTTTTTAAGCGGATAAAAACCTCAGGTAGTTTTAACTTTTAGGTATGGGATTTCTAGATCTATATTCTCCAATCGGCAAAAAGACCAGCATGTAAATCCCATTCTTTAACAGGCTTTCCTGTAAAGAAAAATCGGCCTACGCTATTATTATCGCAATTCTGTAATGCGTATATTCGGTATTATACCAACTTGTACGTATAATTACAATATACAATGTAGCAAAGTTGTAAATACAAATATTTTGTATCTACTTAACTACACATATTTTGTAGGACACTCTTTCGTGAATTATAGCATCCACACTCATTTTAGTTATATAAAAAATTAACAATTCCTTTTTTGGTCTAAACGATTTATAACATTTATTTATCAATTAAAATGAACAGTTAGTGCTTAAGTTATGTGATTCAGCATCTTTACGAGCGTCATGTGATTTTAATTCGCAATAAGTAAGATTACCTTTAGAAAAATATTAATGTAGAGTTTTTATGAGATTCTACAGTGTTCATAGGTTTATCCATCCATCAATTAGTAATGAGGAAGAAACTGATATCTGTGATGTGTTTTTAATGATGCCAACATGAAAAGCGTTTCAGCAGTTTTAGGGGATTCAATGCAAGCAAACAAATTTTTGTTTCTTTATATGAATTGCTGCACCATTCTGGGTTATTGGATATTATGTGTAATAGGAATTACGGCTGAAGGCTACGTGCATAAACGGCGTTTTGGCGAATAATTTACGCGCGAAGACGTATCACATGTTTACCAGTCCAGTTATGCATGAGTAGAATACCTAATTTGATGCGTAACTCACGTACCTGAAATGCCCAAGCATTATGCACTGTATGAATAGGATTCAAATATGTATCATTAACCTATTAAATTTCATCATCTCCAGTCCCGTTATTTTCAGGTAAAAACTAAATTAAAACTCCCATTACGCCAATGAATATTTTTTCTTCCACGTCGATGAAAGTTCTCGAAACAATTTAAAGAAAGTTAAAGAAACAAAATATAGAAGTGCTCATTCACGCGTGGAACGATCTCAGGAGTTACCTCAACTTACCAGATATTCGGAAGTCTTCTTGTGTGCGTTATAATATGCCGAAGGTATTTTTTAAGGTCCTGTATTCCAAGGGGAAAAACCTAGTAGCCAGTGTGTTTTCACCAGGGTATTACGGCAGTTCAACGCCAAAATTTGCATTTTTTGCTAATAAGCTTACAAGTGCCGCTAATGTATGCTCGATCCTTACTAAAAGTGAATACTCACTGGGCACACGTCGTCAGGTTTGTGATCTAACACTACATATAATATTATATGTAACACAAAGGACTAATAAGCTTAACAGTTTAAATTGTCAGACATAAGTTCTCTGTGGTACATAACTGCTGAATGCTCATTATACAATAATATAGTAAGCATACTACAAATATTACTCTCGTCACTTCTATCCTGAACCCCTCACGCGCGATACCCACTCGAACTTGGCCGTATTTCGTAATGGAGGACCTGGGTGTCATTGTACTCGTGAAGTTCACCGCTCTGCCGCAGGAATGTCCTGAATACCACAAAGCAAAGACCTCAATGGCGAAACTTGAGCCATCCCGAGATTGATGGATCTTTTGTGATATTCTTTGTCGCGAAAATCGAAAAGGTACCGCTAAGTTTTGCCAGCAATAAGTATGTTTGAATCCATGAGTGTGAATGTTTTTTGAAATATTTTGTTTGTATCCTTTGGTAGTGTATGTGTGTTGGTGATGACATGATAATATTGTATTTTTGTTTCTCATGCAAATAAATTGATGATGTTATTTTCAACAAAAAGGTTCTTTGAAAAATGATTGTAATTATTATTATTAATGGTATTAATGGGTAATCAGAACTATAGTGTCTAGACTGGTAGGTCACCTACAGGATTTCTGACGTCATGCACCTTTGATGTTTACTAAATTGTAAATTTTAATGTTTTATCTACGGACCTGCGTGTCCGTAGATAAAACATTTAAAGTTAGGACATAATATTTTAATATAACTAGAATATCTTTTTAACAGCACGAAACAGTGATCTTGGCATTATGCTATGTACTTATATGAATTATTTTTTTCGATTTTTTTTTCGAAAACGCGTCTCATACTGGATAAAATAATTCGTTAAAACTACCATAAAATAAAATGAATTATAAAATTGTGTCATCATTACCTTTATAAGGTCGGGTGCGGACGGGTGCCAATTAATGGTCTCATCTCATTTAAACTGACACGGACAGGGATTTTGAACATCAACCTTTCATAATATCATGCTTAAAAATATATAAATCATTTTTTAAATCCCTGTAACAACCACACCGCGAATTTAATCCTCTGCGCAGTGCGCGTGTGCTTTTAATTAAAAGTAAATAAAAATTAATTACAGGCATACAGGTTAGGTATATCCATACTTAATATTATAAATGCGAAAGGGTGTCTGTCTGTCCGTCTGTCTGTCTGTCCGTTTGTCTGTCTGTCTGTTACCTCTTCACGCCCACACCGCTGAACTGATTTTGCTGAAATTTGGTATGTAAATACTTTAAGTCCAGGGATACTTTTTATCCCGGAAAAATGTACGGTTCCCGCGCGATAAACGAATTTTAGCGCAACGGAGTTGCGGGCATTATCTAGTATCTTATATTTGTTATTTGTACAAAGCCACAGGCGGCAAGTAAGTAATTAAGTGTAAATAAACCTTGTCCTTAGTGTAATGCCTGGTATTATAAGGTAATAATTATACACGTAAGGTAAAGGCAGTATTGAATACGGAGTTAGAGATGGAACCGGGCTCCAAGTCGGTCAAGTTGCCGTATAATCTTTTTTTTTACTTTGTATCCACACAGAGTAATTAAAATCCCTAAAAAGTAATCAGTACCAGAGCAGAATTTATTGATCATTGTTTTTTTACCCCCAAATTGTAATTTTTAGGGTTCCGTACCCAAAGGGTAAGAACGGGACCCTATTACTAAGACTTCGTTGTGTGTCCGTCTGTCTCCAGGCTGAATGTCAAAAACCGCCATAGCTAGACTTTTTTTAACGGGCTTTGGCCCACCACACATTCCCACCACTGTATCTCCTGTGTCGCCAGGATCGACAGCGGTATCCAACCACGAAAACATTTTGATATGATCTCAGGGAGACCGAAGGACATGTTAAAGCTGTCTTGGGACCCGCAACGAAATTAATCAGAAGAAAATAGGAGGAGTAGGAAGAATTCCAATTTCCAGATTCCCACCCCATACAAAGCAAGAGACAGCAAAAAGTTACAGTGACTGAAAGTCAAAGAGCTGAAGGGGAAGCACCACGGAAATTAACGTTAACAATATTGACTACTAAGCTATAGCTAAGCTGTTAATATTAAATTTGTTTTGTTAGACTGTTGCCAATAATAATTGTGACAAAAACGCTCGAAGGCGCGGAAATTCCTAGCGCTGTCCACGAGATCACCGTAGTATGCGACTCCAGATGTACAGAGTAGGTTATTTAGCATTGTAGTTCTTTCGTCCTGCCAGAGACCGCACTCCCAGAAAACATGATGAGCGGTTTGTTCAAACATGTTGCCTTCGGTCGAGCACTCGCACATAGGTGATGCTACTAGTTTAAATCCGTAAAGTTTGGCCTTAAAATTTCCATGACCGGTCAGGAATTGAGAAACGCAGTGATCAATATCCATCCAATGTTTGGATAGCCGTTCACGAATATAAGGGAAAAAGTTATAAAGATGTCGACCTTTGGTGGAACAGTCCCATCGCGTCTGCCATTCTGAGATTAGGCTTTGCACAGAGGCTTCTAAGGGTTCAAACAATCTTGCTATTTTAGTTTTATCACGAGCGCTTAAAAAGAACGGGTTGTCAATGTTTTTGTTATGATAATACATTGTCGCACGACGCCGTATCTCAAGGTCAACGGGTAAAACTTGGGCCAATACAGGCAAAGTTTCTAGCTTTGCCTGTGTTGGCCTGTGTTGGCCTTCCATAGCTAGGCTTCAGAAATTTTCACAGATTTTGTATTTCTGTTGCCGCCATAACAACAAATACTAAAAACAAAATAAAATAAATATGGGCTCCCATACAATAAGCATGATTTTTTTCGCCGTTTTTGCTCGTAATCAATAATGGCAACAGGTAGGCACTTGAAATATTCACTAAATCCTTAATTATATTTGAACTTTAGTAATAAAGGTTAAAAAGTTTGTTACTCGGGAACCGGCATGATAGACTTAAATAGTAGCATTTGTCATATTGTTCAAACCGTGAATGATTTAAAAAACAATGTCTATCCTGATTTAACAACGAACACGAGGAACACACAATGGTTATGCGAGAGAGCAATTTTAGCACCAACGAATGAAATTGTAAGGCAGATAAATGGCCAAATCATATCACACGTGGAAGGTGATGTTGTTGAGTATCATTTTGTAGATAATGTAATCGATACTGAGCAAGTTACAACATACCCCATAGGGCTCCTAAACTCTCTAGATTTATCAGGGGTACCTTCTCATAAGGCTCAAGGTTGGTGTTCCTATTATGTCGATGCCAAACCTTGATGCACCACGACTTTGTAATGGCACGCGTTTACAAATTTTACTCTTGGGGCGAAACATTATTAAAGCAATAATAATTATTATGACAGGGACAGCAAAGAGTGAAGAAATAATTAATTCCTCGAATTCCCATAATCCCAACTGATTTGCCCTTTAATTCAAAAGGGTGCAATTTCCTCTCAAACTAGCTTTTGCAATGATAATTAATAAAGCCCAGGGGCAGACGATGGATATAGCAGGTGTACATTTAGAAAAAAAACTGTTTTCCCATGGACAACTATACGTAGCATGCTCGCGTGTTTCAAGTCCACAGAATCTTCGTGTCCTAGCAAAAGATGGAAAAGCCAAGAATGTAGTGTACAGAAAGAAATATATAATATTATATCTATGGACGCTTTACACCACGTCAGTCTGACCCCGTGCTAAGTACCTGATGGACGTGTGTTACAGATACCAGACAACGGAAATATATTTAATACTTGTATACTGTACATATATTTAAGATTTTTATTATATGATACACATATTTAATACACATCCATGACCCAGGATATATATATATATATATATATATATATATATATATATATATATATATATATATATATATAAGTAACAGCAGAACATTTGAGAGTCATGTTTTAACATAATCATGACACACAAAACATGACTCTCAAATGTTCTGCTGTTACTTCTAGGAATTTTATCGTTTTTTTTTTTTTTATTCATTCTATAGTAAAATTTTAGAATTAAAGGCATGTCTGTCTGTCTGTCCGCCTACTCTTACGTTTATCTACCCCTTAGCCCCTGTTTACTGTTCCGTCCACCCGTCCTACTATCCGTAAGTCATGGTTGTCTGGCTGTCCGTCTATCTACCTGTTTGTCCGTCCAAATTGATCCGTTGTAGGCCCTATTAGTAAGTTTCTCCATCTGTGTCCATCCTGTCTGTATGAATGTCAATCTGATTTCAGTCCGAAACGGTGCAGTGTTCGCTGGGTATAATATAACATCTGCGTATTTTTAATTGCTCTACACGATCTTAAGGGTTCTGTGCTAAATCAATTTACTGTTTTTCTAAAACTCCTAAGAGCTGAACTCAATTCAACATTTTTAATAAATAAACTAATTAGAATATGTGTCAAAATGAAGTTAAAATATTTAGAGCATGCTAACGATGGCTGCGGAAATATGAGGCGAAAAGAATAATATAATTAGTACAGCGCCCACATTTTCTTGACAGGATGAGATATTGTAAAGAAGGAAAGGATCATCGAAAAGCAACCACGCTGGCGAAGCCGCGGGCAAAAGCTAGTAATATTATTAAAGCTCCTATAACTGATACTTTTATAGAAAATCATTTTTTTTTTTTAAGTATAATAAAATGCCCTTGTCCCTGATTTTTATTCGAGGGATTTAATATGTTCTTAATACATTTTATAATATCTTATGTCTACACACTTATATTTATATTTTATATTTATTATTTACTACTTTTATTATTTTGACACAGTATAGCAAGAATTCTCTCCTATTTTTCTTATGTTTTACAACTTCCTTTATGCTATTAACATTTATTTCTAATCCTATTTTCATCTCCAGAGTAGAAAAACATTTATACAATGTTAACTACAAGTATGTTAGCGTAAACACTACCTTGCGATGTTGTGTTTACATATCCTCGAAGCATTTCTATAAATAATTGCAAATGAACATAAAACAAACAGGTTTCACCTAAGAAGGATTTATTTAGCTCAAATGTGTGTCAATATCAAGGAGGTCTGAACATTGTGATAGAAAATAAAAGTGTTAGAGAAAGTCCACCTGTGTCGGTACAACATAATAGTAGAATTATTATGTTAAATATTCCATTATCATAATATTTTATCATACGTAGTTTTTGTACATTATATCTTATTGTCATGTTCAAGTGTTGTTAAATACTTTAGAATTTATTTATAATAATATACTAGATGAACCGGTGAAATTCGTATCACTTTCCTCCTAATATTAGATCTTCCCTGGACTTCAACTAATATTGCAAGACCTTAATTAGCCAAATCGATTCAACCCCTTTCGAGTTTTAGGGACTTACTTTAAAATTCATTTTGATGGAATATTAAACCTCGCACGAAGCTTACATTTTTAGGCATTTCAATATCTTAACCTATGTGTTTATTAAATTTAATCCATATTTGACAATTAGGTCCTGAATCCTTAGCAATATATAAGCCAATAACAAACATATTTTCCTTTTGAACGAACCAACAATAAAATAATTCTTATTAAGACGAATATTCATTTATAAATATAATTATAAATATATAATACTATCGGTCAACGTCTTTGGAAAACATACGAGAGAAAGCAAAAACTGGTAGTTTATAAATACGTAATTTATGAATACGTCTAATTTAATTCATAACTTTTTAGGTGCAAAGAAAGTTAGTGCTAAACAAATATTCTGTTAGGTGATATTAAAAATTTCATATAATATCATAATGTCATGCACACATGAACGTGTTACAAAATCAATGAAACCATTAACAAAAACCATTAAAGTATTTCTTTACAACTTAAAATCAAAAACAAGCAACAAAAATTACATAACGATACAATGTTTCCAACATTGTATTTTAGGGATGAATTTATTACTAAAAGCGTATGATCACAACAGGCCCGACTTGCAATTTTATTTAACTTGGCTAATACTTAAAATAAGTTTACTCGACTTTAAAGTTTTCAAACGATCCGAAGTTGGGAATACAAAATAATGCACTCCGGACAGTCGATACTATAAGTTCTCGACTTAATCTTGGTCGGGGATTACCGAAGTAGTCTATACAGTCCATTCCATTACTTAGTTTAGCCCGTGTGCAATTTTATTTTAGATGACCTGGAACTACCGACTACAAGTTTTGAACAAAATGAACATGACGTTATTTAGTTCTAATCTAAGAATCCCAGGATTTAGCAAAACTTGATTGTAGTGTTAGATTCTTTTCTTACAGCATTTTGATAGCATGAACTAAAAATAAATGATTTATTTCGTTTAGAAAATATTAAAATAGCTCACCCCGACAGAGGCTAAGGCTGTTTACACACGCGCCGCCGCGGCACCGCCACGCGCCGCGGTGGTGGTGCCGCCGCCGCGCCGCTGCGGCGCGTGTGTAAACAGCCTTACAAGCCTACTAGGATTTTGGCGTGAAGATGACGATATTGTTATGCAGTGTCAGCTGACACCAAAGACAAGGTGTAATAATAGTAGCTTTTTGTTTAATGACATGTACCCTTAAATATAACTAGTGTCGTCAAGAACCTTGGCGTCAGCTTTGATTCCTGTCTGTCTTGGGCTCCGCACATATCTAAGATTTGCCGTAAGGTTTATGCTGCATCTGGGTCACTCAGACGGTTAAAAATTTCCTACCTACAACAACCAAAATCGAACTTGCCCAATCACTTCTCTTATCAATAATTGATTATGCAGACGTCTGCCTTATTGATCTCAGTGAGGAACTGATCAATCAACTCCAACGGATCCAAAATTTCTGCATAAGATTTATTTACGGGTTGCGCAAGTTTGATCATGTTACCGAATACAGACGAAAACTTAAGTGGTTACCCATCAAACTACGGCGCGAGGAGCACATTCTCACTCTCCTTTACAAAGTTCTGTATGACCCTCGAGCACCAATTTATCTTAAGGAACGCTTTAAATTTCTAGGTGCTAGCCATAATTTTTACCTACGCTCTGATAGGGATAATATTTTGGAAACACCTCTTGCTCGATCTGGTTATTATTATAATTCCTTTACCGTTAAGGCCGATCTGGTTATTATTATAATTCCTTTACCGTTAAGGCCACAACTCTTTGGAACTCACTACCATCTGACATACGACACTCTGACTCGATTGGAATATTTAAATCTAAATTGCACAAATATCTTTTAGAAAAGGTATAGATTGTAACTTCTTAATTTAATATTCGTATTAATATTTTATGTATGTATCTAAGTATTTATCATAATGAGTATATATCTATATAATATTAATAATTATATAACTTATATATTTAATAATATATATATATATATATATATATATATATATATCTAAGATTTGCCGTAAGCCATATATATATATATATATATATATATTATTAAATATATAAGTTATATAATTATTAATACTATATAGATATATACTCATTATGATAAATACTTAGATACATACATAAAATATTAATACGAATATTAAATTAAGAAGTTACAATCTATACCTTTTCTAAAAGATATTTGTGCAATTTAGATTTAAATATTCCAATCGAGTCAGAGTGTCGTATGTCAGATGGTAGTGAGTTCCAAAGAGTTGTATATATATATATATATATATATATATATATATATATATATATATATATATATATATATATATATATATATATATATATATATATATATATATATATATATATGTATATGTATATATATACATATATTTTTCGTCCCTATTTCTTATACAAATAACTATACTTCCACTAACATTAAAGTTCTCCAGTTAACACAAAGGTTGTCTGGAAGAAATCGCTTTTAGCGATAAAATCGCCTTTGCCCACATATTTAAATAACTGTTAATTTGAGCTTGTGTTTAGTGTAATTTTTTGTAATTGTGAGCAATAAAGTGTTTTATTATTATTATTATTATTATTAATGACAAATACAAAAACTTACTATTATTCTGTCACACGAAAAATAAATTAGCATTTGCAATATGGCATTGATATGGTAAGAAGCAGTTGCCTGTGAGACTTTACAAGTTGGCGAAACATCCTTTTAGGATTGTGTTTCTATAAAATGACTCACTGCGTATTCAACGCGCATAGATAGTGTTTAAACAACGAGCACATGCCGTGTAATTTCACAGTTTATAATGCACCACATAACTGTAAGAATTTAGAGCGATGAACGCCGACCAGACGTGACGGCCGTGTTGCTGCAGTGTTCACTAATTTCATAGGCCTGCTAAATTCAGTGTAATTATGCAGTATATTTAAGCTTACATTTAGGAGAAGCAATCTTATTTTATGTACGCTTAAGCAACATCTGCAATAAGTATCTCCTATTGTGTATAAGCATTTTCGCGAATAAAAACGGTCTTGCTAAGTTCCCTGGCATACGCATTTTTAGTTTTTGTTTCTTCTTTCTTTAAACTACGGGTTAATATCGATCTTCCAATTTCTGAATATTATGCAATACAATAACTTTTCTCTTAATTGGGAATTTTTTTGATGAAATTAATTAAATATATTTATATTTATTGAATCAAAAGCTGTCGGATAGCTCACGATTATTTCGTAGCATAATTGTTTTGGTTAATATATTTTTTCAATAATTTTTTTAATATTTGGTATTTTGTCACTTTGCCAGCCGACTTTAACGAGTACATAGTTCTTTTTTAAGCTAGTATTTTATTGAGACTGTGGTATAATGATATTTCCTCTCTCAGATAGGCATTAAGATATCTTTATACAATCCAAGTTACAATTTCAAAGCCAATTTATTATGTTCTCGTGAATATTCTAAGTTATTTCACGCCTTAACCTTTATATCAAGATATAGTTTTAGAGAAGTTGAACTAAAACGGGTTTCTTGATTGCAATTAGACCATTTAAACCGGATAGTAATTACTTGTATCTAACTTCAATTTCTTCCAATCGACTTACATAAAATAGCGATAATCTGTGCCCACTTTCATATGATTTTCTATATTGAGGAATATGGGTATTTTAAAAGGTTCAGAAATAGCGTTGAATTTGCAAGTTATTTCACTGTAACTATACTATAATACAAAACGTGGCACAGAATTTCATAAAAACAATTTTGATTTTCCGTTTGGACTTTATTACTTATTTTGATGTTTTCATAGTTGAAACATAATGCACTTATCATAATTTAATACAGTTTAAAACTTTTACCAAAACACTGCTATGGGCTACATATGGCACAATATCATACTTATGATAAAGAAAATTACTTGAATCGCTACTTCATTATTTGTTCAAAGTTATAAATATGTTATAATAAATACTATTTTATTACTTTTAATACCAATAACTATATAAAACTAGATATTCCCTGCGACTTCACCTGCGTTGATAAGAAATCCCGTGGAAACGAGTACTACAATTTTCCGTAAAAAGTAGCCTATATCCTTCCCTTTGAGGCTTTAAGACCGGTAAAATGATTTGAAAACAAGAAAATGTTGATTCTTTGTATAGCTTGATGATGAAGTAGGTAACAAGGTTCGTTCAAATAATAAAGGAAAAAGGAGTAATAGGCTACTTGACCTACTTTTTTCCTTCATGCTAATCGCTTCTTGATCATTCATTTTCACCAAAAAAACTAATATTTTAATATTTTAAGCAGTAGAAAAATATTCCTTTTAAATGGCGTCGAAAATAAAATACAAAAAATAAATATTTTTTGTATTTTATACTTTCTTTATTGAAAAATTTTTATGTGCTAAACGTACGAGTCTAACAGTGCCAAAAAATTAGAAAAGAATTTAGATATCATTTGTAATGTTGAAAACTTTTGGAGAAAAGTTTTGGCCATTACATTTCCCAACTACAATAAATGGAGATAATATATAAAACTAATGGTTTTGTTTGAATTATTCAAAAAAATATATTTTACAAATCTCTCTACTCTCTAGGCTTATTCTTATTATTTATGTACAAATAAACTTACATATAACGAGCGCGATAAATAAAAGATATTAAATTACTAGTGTGATGACGTCACATCCAAATCGGAAGTACCGCAAAAGCGTTTTCGTCAGTACAAGTTAAAAAATATAAAATCATATTTTCAAATCGACTTTATTTATTAATCATAAGCTTTTATTTGATGATAAGGGTGAAATACGGTTTCCTAGGCCAAGTTCTACTAGAAATATGCATTTGCTCAATGAAATTGAATATAGGTCAAGTAGCCTATAGCTTTTATGTTGCAAAATATTAGTTACCCACTTTATCCACTCATCCCTTCAATTATAAATGACTGTGGTGAGTCTAAACGGAACAGATGGAATTGTCCGTAAAAAGTAACCTATATCTTTCCCCGTATTCTACTCTATATCTGAGCCAAATAACATAAAGATCCAGTAGGTCTAAAGATGAGAGCGTTGTGTGCGTGTTTGTCATATTAGTATGGATGCAAATGTATGATTTTACGTAAATCTTGTAACATATTATTGTGATTTGTTAGCGCTATGAGGCTTCGAGAAGTTCCGGCCGACAACTTTCCAATGAAAGCGACATTTTACGTTAGACAATTACGTCGGAGCATACGTTTTAACGGTCCACTCTACAATTTCAAACAAAGCAATTGAAACAAGTGAAAATATAATTTGAATTCATTAAATTATTTTTTGCTATTACTTTTGCTGTTTGTGCGTTTTTATATAACCGTGTATTAAATATTGTGTATTAAATGTAAATATTTTATACGTGGGAGAGCCATGCTTCGGCACGAATGGGCCGGCTCGACCGGAGAAATACCACGTTCTCACAGAAAACCGGCGAGAAACAGCGCTTGCGCTGTGTTTCGCCGAGAGAGTGAGTTTACCGGAGGCCCAATCCCCTACCCTATTCCCTTCCCTACCCTCCCCTATTCCCTTCCCTTCCCATCCCTACCCTCCCCTATTACCCTATTCCCTCTTAAAAGGCCGGCAACGCACTTGCAGCTCTTCTGATGCTGCGAGTGTCCATGGGCGACGGAAGTTGCTTTCCATCAGGTGACCCGTTTGCTCGTTTGCCCCCTTTATTTCATAAAAAAAAAAAAAACCATAACATGTCAGATGTAAAAGGGTATATTATGATAAAATTTTTAAGGTTCTCCGTCACCGGGAGCATTCGCGTGTAATGTAACATTATAGATACGACTTTGAGCCATTACATTACAATACTACCTCCCTGACTGACGAGCATTCGCGTGTAATGTAACATTATAGATTCGACTTTGAGCATTCCATAGCAAGTTGACTTCACTGTCACGTAGCATTGATGTTACAATGTTGTATCCAAGATTGGATCATTACAAGGTGCGCATTGTAATGCTTGGTTCTCCTCCCTCACTGATGTAATGCTCGACTCTGTAACGTTACATTACGAGCGAATGCTCCCGGTGAGGGAGCACCTTTATAGAAAATATGTAATTCTACAAGGGTATTTTGGCTCGTGGACGGCATTGTCATGGGGCCTGGAAGCAGTTGTCGATCAAAATGACGCCAGCATTTCATTTCTTACAAATGCATAATGTATATAATATTATAATATCATCGACTTATGTCAATACTAGCACTCTCTCCTGGCCAAAATATGCATGTAATGGCGACATCATTTCTGATTTTGACCACGTGCCAAAACAGCCCATTATATAATATACGTCGTATAACGTTTTTCCAAGGATCAAGGGCGGTGTCATGGCCTTGGTTCATTAAATCCTTTTAACTGACAGATTGGTCACGGTATAAACAAATGACGCGTTCCGTTTTAACGAAATCCTGAGCAGATTGTAGACAAACTTTTAATTAGTTATTAGACAATCAAATATGTAAAACATAATTTATTGACGATGACTTATGATTTTATGAAGTGTCTAGTCGTCTGCTAAACGGATGAATAACATAAATTTTAGCGTCCGTGGCCCAATGGGTAGATCTTTGGTTCGCACTCGTAGAGGGTGCGAGGTTCGATCCCGGGGGGAGGCGTGTACCAATGAGACATTTTCTGATCTCAAGTACATAATACGGACACTCATACGGTGAAGGTAAACATCGTGAGGAAACCCGCACATGGTTGGTCCCAGACGTATTGACTAGTTCTTTCCTCTGGACTAGGCCGACTATGTTGCGAGAATGCCGTATGTGCTTGGGCAACCATACGGACATTTAAAAATCTTGTCCCAGGTGCTACAGTATTTGAGGAGTGGTTACTTCGCTCTGAAAATACCGTATAAATCATCCACAACGGATGTAAAGGCCTAGTTTTTTTAGTCGTCCGATTACCGAACGACTAGCAACAGCCATAATTTTATTATATTCGAATAATGAAACAAATATAATGTTCTTGTATATTGTTTTCGTTATTAGTAAAGCTTAACATTAATATAATCATATTCATTCATTGATAAATAATACTAAAAGTGTAAGATTAAACAGCCGATCATCGGAATATACACGTGACGTAAGTTGAATCCATGCATATATTTTGAATACAAAAGTGTGTCTGTCTGTCTGTTTGTCTGTTACCACTTTACACTTAAACCGCTGAACCAAATTTGATGAAATTTGGTATGCAGATACTTTGAGTCCCGGGAAAAGTCAAAGGATAGTTTTTATTCTGGATAAATTTACGGTTTCCGCGCGATAAATGAATTTTTTGGGCAACGGAGTTGCAGACATCTACTTAAGCCCTTTCTTTTAAGATATTGAAGCAGAAGCATGCTTTCACTTCTTCCGTTTCCATTAAACGTAACCCGAACAATTTTTGGAGGCAACTACCTTTACAGTAGTACTATCAGATAAGTTGATTCATAGGCAGATGGCGGACCTAGGTAATTTGGTCGCGTTATGCCAAACCCAGCTGACAGATTACGACTAACATTGAATTCACACAAAACCTAACCAAATGCCGTGAGTCCGTCATATGCTTATAATTAAATTTCTTCGATGGTACAATAAAATCACGTGACTAAATTTGAACTTTTTTTTTATGAAATAAGGGGGCAAACGAGCAAACGGGTCACCTGATGGAAAGCAACTTCCGTCGCCCATGGACACTCGCAGCATCAGAAGAGCTGCAGTTGCGTTGCCGGCCTTTTAAGAGGGAATAGGGTAATAAGGGAGGGTAGGGATGGGAAGGGATGGGAATAGGGTAGGGGATTGGGCCTCCGGTAAACTCACTCACTCGGCGAAACACAGCGCGAGCGCTGTTTCACGCCGGTTTTCTGTGAGAACGTGGTATTTCTCCGGTCGAGCCGGCCCATTCGTGCCGAAGCATGGGTCTCCCACGTTAGAAATGTCATAACTTAGACCACAACTGTGCAATTGTCAAGTACATAAAACAAACGTATATTTGAAACTGCTACTTTTATGGACGTCTTAAAGAAGTTATTGTACGTCGTTCAGTTGGAAGTCTGCGACGAAATGGCTACTGACCGCTGCCCCAATCGCTTCGCAATTAAAGACGAGAGTGGATGAAGTCGGTAACTATCAATTTGAAAACTGTCGTTCTTTTACATAAATGGAGGCTTTTGGACCGGGAAAAGGATTTAAAATCAAGAAAATTTCGATCCTATGTATATATGTAGGTAAGTTACAATGTTCGTTCAAATTATAAGGGAAAAAAATTAGTAATTGCTTTTATGTTGTAAAATAATAGTTACCCACTTCATCCACTCATTCCTTCAGTTATAAACGACTGTGGTGAGTCCAAATGACAGAATAACTACTTGTTCAAACATAAAAGTTGCTAGCTTGTATTACAATACAAATATATACAGTAGCGTAGCTAGCGGTGTCTTTGAAATCATGCTCTATACGAAGTATGTTGATTTGTTGTGCTACAGTTATCTGAAATCACACGAATGTGTTTTTTTTTTTAAATAAGGGGGCAAACAAGCAAACGGGTCACCTGATGGAAAGCAACTACCGTCGCCCATGGACACTCGCAACATTAGAAAAGCTGCAGGTGCGTTGCCAGCCTTTTAAGTGGGAATACGCTCTCTTCTTGAAGGTTTGCAGGTCGCATTGGTCCGGAAATACTGCTGGTGACAGTTCGTTCCAGAGTTTTACAGTGCGCGGCAGAAAGTTGTGCGCATGATTCGAGTGGTCTAGACTCCAGTATGAAGATAGTTTACTGTTATTTATTTACATTGTGCTTATGTGTTCCAACTTAATGTTTAACGTTGCAAAGCTTTTAGTTGTGTGTTAATTTTGCTCGTCTGTTTGAGTTTCTATCGAGGTCCACGTTTTTGCCCGTATATTGTTTCGCCACGACTATTGTCAAATGGCTTTGTCGAAAAAGGTCACAGCATTAAGCCAAGTTACCTTCGCTAATCACTAGTTCTAAAATAAAATGGTGTAATGGAAGGACATACGACAAACCTGGATTACTCTATTTACTTTCATAAAACCCAATACTTTTTTGATCATAATTCGTTGTCCTAATTAACCAAGACACTACAATGTTTCTGTACTATCAGAGAAATATAATGATAGGCAATTTGCGGATATGGCTATATCATTTCGTAGGGTTACGTCAACTCAATTTTAGTCATGATCTGTTGGCTGCGCTTGACATAACCCGACCAAAATACGTTGGTCCGCAATCTGCCTATGAATCAATTCCCTGATAGTACGTAGAACAAGCTCACAAGCCTGTTTCCAAGTACATACACTGAAAATAAACTTAAATATTTGCATATTACTCCAACATACAAAGAATCTATAATACCTATGCTTCGATACTTAGGCCCGTATAAATAGTCAGTACTCAAGATGCATCTCGGTCTCAAGACACGGTTCAGGCTCTGTGATTGGTTGGCTGTCAAAATTTGGACCAATCACAGAGCCGAACCGCGTCTTGAGACCGGGTCGCATCTTAAGTACTGACCAAAAATACGGGCCTTAGTAACATGTAATAATTATCTTATTTTGCGTGTTCTTTTTCTATCTTTTCTTTTTATACAGAAGCGCATCGATTGGATACACCCACGTACTGCTGCATCATACAGGATGTTTCACTTCCTCAATTAAATTTTATTGCAATCTTCATTCTTATATTATTCGCAAGCTAAAGGAATCTTGGCAACGCCAAGTGAAGTAAAGGTATTTTATTTTCTTGACATTTGGCATATTTTTTTTCTGAAGATCCTGTTAAATCTGTATCAAAATTTTGCACAAAATTAGTCCATGGACATACTTTATCAGATTGATTTTTAGAATTTAATGTCGTAATGACGTTATTAACCAATAGCAGCGCTATCAGATGCGCTTATGACACGTGAGTGACCAATCAAATCAGTGTCAAGTAACTGGGGGGGTGAGCCAAGATCTTTTCGTTATCGCTTCTTTATAGAATTGCCGATCAAAATGTATGGAATTAACATAAGACGAGTCGAACGTCAACGTCATATTAACGAACGCTTACGCCCCTAGACTAGAAACATCTGTCACTTCATTGTCAATCGCGGTTTGTATAGAAAACGATAAAATATGACAAGTTTTTTGACAGGGGGTCAATGACCGCTACGGACAGAATTCAGCGATTTGAGAATAGCAACTATGATATAATAAAATCTGATAATACTATGAAGATAACAATTCATTAGCAGGTATAAAGTAAATAATGATAATAAAATGTGATGATATTGATGTCGACAGTCTTGCGACATTGAGTTATTACTGTTCATGGACTTTATTATAATAAACATACAATTACTTTTAAACAATATAATTATTATAGTGCTATTATTTTAATAATATACAAATAATTGCGATGATAGGTGCCAATTCATAGTAATGATTTTCAATGTATAAAAATATAATTATTATAATGATTTAGTACTATAATAATAATTAATATTATATTTAATTATTAACCTAATAATAATATTATTTATTATCAAGTTATATTCGCTTTCCACGAAGTAGATGAGCGATATGTAATAGTTTTGAAGCATTTATTTAAAATGTTACGACTCTCTGAGAAGCAGTAAATTATATGAATAATATGACATAATATTGTAAAATAAAAACTATTACCAAACACACTTCTCTCAATAGGGAATATCAGATACATAAGCGCGTGTTCAGACCAAACTGACTATACGCCGCCGAATGTGAGCAGGCTCACTGTGAGCCCCAGTGTGAACGTGAATTTTCACGGTATCGAATGTCCGCGCCTACGCCTAGCGTAATGGCGTATTGTCGGTAAGGTGTGAACGAAAAAGTGAATATGTATAAATGGAAATACAATAAACTGCGTAACGTTCGGTGGCTCACAGTCGGTTTGGTTTGAACACGGCCTAAATGTCGGAGCAGAGGGCGTTACTAGCACGTATGGCTGGTTTACATGTATTAAGTTGATAAGTAGTTAACTAAATTTTAACTTAATTTTAAGTTGTTAATTGCATGTAAACACAAAATTTAGTAGCAAGTAGCAAGTTAAAATTTAGTAAGTACTAAACTAGATGACAATTAGAATTTAGTTACTACTTATCTACATACGTATAATACACTCGGCCGTTCCCAATATTTGATCTATCTCTGGTTTTGCCCTACTAGAGATAGGAATAGCTCTCATTAGACATTAGAGACATATATTTTATGTCAATTCAATGTTAGCTGCGATCGGTCGTATGTCAAACCAGAGATAGATTGAATATTGGGAACGGCCGTAAATAATCCGCCCGAAATCTGACATGTTGCACACGTCATATCAAAATATTGACAGAAGCGTTGTCAAACGTCGAACATAACGTTTTGTTTATTGTCTGTACTGGTGCTGCCGTCTAGCATGAAGACATTGCAGTAATATATCCAGTGACTGATCAAGAGTTCTGACCGCCCTAGGCTAATTATGAGGACGCGCCGATACGATAGAATCAGGGACTCCCAAGCGCATTTAATTTTAATTTTTGTCTCGGTCTAGTTGAAATATATAGATTTCAGCGCCCCCCCAATCCTGGCGCCCTAGGCTGCAGCCTAATTAGCCTAAGGTTTAATCAGGCCCTGAATATATCCTATTGAAACGATAAAATATGTACTAGTTGTACGTATGTATGTGTATATGTATGTATGTATGTGTGTATATGTATGTACACACTACTTCGTACTGGAATTTATTAGTTCTTGATAACTTATTAATGAAGTATTTCTAATTAACATGATCGGTGATTCGTGTGGATAATTTAGGAAGCAATTAGAAGTGATCAGAGTGATCACGACCGATGGTCAAAACGATTATGCGACGGTCGGTTATGTCGAAAGCGTGAACAGTTAATTATTTATCTTCGCCCTTTAACCGTTGCATATCTAATACAAAAATAACATAATTTGTTTATCGGAATTGTATTTTATATATTATATTTTATACTAGCGGCCCGGCACGTGCTTCGCTACGTATAAAGTGAAAATTTAGAACTCGCTATAGGTCTACCAGAATCTGATGGCAATTTTTGACAGCAGATTTTCATAAAATATCCTTGATCATTGGATAAATTTTTATATTTGCATATTTAACACACAGAATCAGCCGCTATAAGAAAAAAAAAAGGATCAAAATGTTTTATTCAATTACCCCGGTATTGCTAGAGTCAATTTATTTTCTCACTTTTTGCCATCAGATCCTGGTAGACCTATAGTTGCTTGTGCTGTCAACACTGAAAAAAGTTTCAATTTGATAACAAAATTCCTTTTTATCCCCTTGGGGATAGAATTTTTAAATTTTTTTCTATATACGTACAACATACATGCGAAACACAATGTTTCTAACTCTATAGTTTCCATCTGCATTAGCCTTAATATTATATTTATAGTTTATTAATTTGGTTAATTTATTTATGTTTTGGTGTAGTTTTTACACTTATAATGTATAGATACTATAAAATTTTGCTTTACTTTAATTTTTAAAAGCGAATAACCGACTCCAAAAGGACGCTCCTAGCTCAAAGTTATTTGTTCAGCGTATAATTCACACATAATGAATAATATATTTGCTTGCTGCAATTAGTTTTTCCTTGACCTAACAATTTTCTAGATGTCCTTTGAGAAGCCATTAAGTCTTGTTGAGTCTTGGTGTGAGTGTCTATAATTAACGACGAAATGTATGACAAAAGATAATAATATTATGTAAGAGTAACAATATTATGAGTGAGAAAAAAGATTTTATACTAGATTATTGCATACTGGATTGACGCAACTCCGTTGCGAAACAATTCGTTTGTCGCGCGGGAACCGTACATATTAACGGGATAAAATGTATCCTATGTCCTTTGCCGGGACTCAAAGTACCACCATAGCAAACAGCAAAATCGGTCCAGCGGTTCGGACGTGAAGAGGACAGAATGGCAGAGAACAAACAGACATACACACCTTCGCATTTATAAATAATATAAGTAAGTATGGATATTATGTTGCATTCTCAGTAAAAATTCAATATATTTATCTAGTCAATGAAAGGTAGAGTGCAGAAATCGCCGAGGTTCCCGACCTAAGTGATTTCTTTTTAAAATACAGGGTACTTAGGGAGAAAATACAAAGTCCTGACGTCTAGGATATGCAATATAAGTGCTACGATTTTTACCTAATCCAAACTGTTGCAGTGAGTGCAAGTGAGTAGCACTTTAGAATTGTATAAAATACTAGATTACGCCCACAACTTGTTGCGCTGAAATTCGTTTATCATTTATCTAACTGTAAAATTTTCCGCAACAAAAACTATCCTATGTCCTTTCCCGGGACACCAAGTATCTATATACAAATTTACATCAGAGTCAGTTGTGAGATTTAGGCGTAAAGAGGTAACAGACAACAAGACAGACACACTTTTGCAATTATAATATTAGTATGGATAACATACTGAATTCACTTTTTTTACCAATAATAATAAGTACCTACTATTATTTTTAATAGAAAAATGTCATCAGGCATAGGCATGATGACATTCTTCTATTATATAGAATAGTCTATGGGTGTATTACGGGGTTGTATTGCGTCTCGTCTCGGTTATACAATGTCTCGGTGCTGATGCAAATCACGGCAATGACACTTGCGTCATCGCATCGATCTCGATCGAGCAAAAGAGTTCAACGCACGCGCACGTCGCGCGCATAGCGAGCAGGTTGCCTTAGGGTTGCCACACAATTGTTTTTTTTTTTAATATAAAACAGCATATCCTATTCAGAGTATATGCTATCATCTCTTTATACTACATTATTACGAAGAATTCGTTGTCGTTATATTGAAGTACGATAGTACAGTGCACCCTTAATATAACGTCTCCAGCACTGCGATTCACGATTTCCGTTCGACTCGGATTCGGAAACTTTACCGTGCGGTTATTGGTCAATATCTAGCGCGGCGAACGTTTACTGGATGTCGTGCGATGAATTTTTCAAATCCGAGTCGAATCCGAGTCGAATTGCGCGTTGTGAATCAGGGCCTAGTAAAATGATATGGGCAAAACAAAGTTATCCGGATCAACTAGTATTCTAAAACATTATATTAATGCGTGTGAGTATTTTTAAGCTCCGAGTTCCTAGTAGACGTGATGCTAATAATGATGATTTAAGACGTTACACACATTAGGTAACGTAGTCGTGACCGTCCCCCGTATGACACCGTGATTAACGTTTTATGGCAAGTGAATACGTTACAAAGCTTTTGTTACTATCCGTAATCATTTTAAAGACACTACGTAAATAAAAAAGTCGCACCAATATACACAAAATAAATGTTAGATTTTTTATCAATAAAAAACTTATGAAAGAATTTTAAATAGGTTAGTAGTTTTGCACCCCTACTAGAAGCATAGTCAATGAGTCTAAGACTTAATAACATAATATTGTTAAATAAAAATAACAAAATTAATCTTCATAATAGCGATTAATAACACCTATTAAAACAACTCTAGCTACTAGCAATACCACTATACAAAAAAGTGTAACGTCAAAATAAAATTTCGATCCCATAATTATAAAACTTTTTGCGATTCGTTTAAGATTAGACAATCTTAGCTTCGAATAAAAAAAGGAAAAAACTTTACGTTTTTGTTATATTGTGCATAACCGAATCATGCCTAAGGCCGTTTGGCCCTTTTTTATTATAATTGATGTAATATCTATTATGTAAACTAGTATTTAGAATCCTAACCGACTTTTCAAACGTACCTATCACAATAAATTTTGCTGAACTGTAGGTATTCATACACAAAGTGTGTTGTGTTGACACTACGAATAATAAAAACTAAGGAAACCTAACTCCCATACTATATATATATATACCGTTTTAAATTTGATTCCTTTCAAACTGTCATGTAACGTCAGCCTGATACCGCTGAAGGCTACCTAAATATTGCAAATGTATTGAAAATGTGTACCTAGGTACACATTTTTGACAAGTATTGTAGACAATGTTTTTTGACGGAGTTACTTTTCCTTAGTTTTTATTATTCGTAGTGTTGACACAACAGATTATGCTGTAAAATATAAAGTAGTTTCTCTTTAAGTGAAAAATTTATTGTTCTCAAATCTTTGATCTTAAAATTGTAATAAGTATGGGTTTAATAAGATAAGCGTAAAACCTATTACATCCAGGTGGTACGAGAATAAATTGTGGAGTTTTGACATTAGCGCCGGAGAGTGCCGTCCAGTGGCCGAAACTTGGACATTATTTCAATCTGCATCACTCCCAAACTTCAAAATGGCCCAAACTTGGGCTCCATTATGTTTTAATTTGTGCCACATAACAAATAAGATTTCCCAAGAAGATCCATTAGGAGTTCGCCTCTCAATAGAAATCAACTCTATTGTTGCAAAAGTAGGAAAATGTAATTTAAATTTTGAAGAAGTTTAAGTCGGATTACTTTTGCTTAAGCACAGTGGAAGCTTTTGAAAGTGTCGGAGATATGAAACAATACCGAATTGAGGTGCTTTCGCCAAATTATTTGAATCCATTGAATTCTTTTGTTCGGATGAAGTAGCGCCGAAAATAATTTCAATATTTGAAACGTTCCAACTAGAACTGAAATTTCTTATTGTGATGACCATTATATTCAGCGTATGAAATAAATGAAAAACTAATCATTTAAATAATTACTAACCGACAAACAACGTTATGAAGGGAGTTTAGCTCAGCTTTTAAGTTATCTTAGTTACAATAAAATATACTCGTTCAGATTATTATATTTTAATTTCTAAAGAAAAGTTTTATTACTTGTGTAAATACTTTGTTCGGTACATAAAAAGATAAAATAATTTCTAAAACAAAGAAATCTAATAAAACGTTAAACCGGTATGATAACAAAGTTAAATAAATAAAAACTCAGCGTATATTTTTATTTTTATTAGAATAATAAAACTTTTTACTTTTGACTAACAAGACAATATTATAATCTAAGCTTGTGTTAATAGGGACTCAATTTTAAAATCAACTATTATGAACGGTGACATTGTTAGATGTTTTTCTAGTCCATTTACGTAATTAATGGATTATAACACCTATGTAGAACACCTAATGAATTGCCAAATGCGCTTGTAAATCACTCGTCATTGTTCTAGTTAGCTCAGACGAACGGCACTTGTCGACGGCATGCGTCGACGGCAGCCGTCAACTGTCGACGGCTGCCATCGACTGCCGTCGACTAGCGTCGACGCGTGCCGTCGACAAGTGCCGTTCCTCCGTAAATTATAAAGAAATTTATTTATACAATAATATAGAACTATATTTTAATAAAGAAACGACATTTGTAGTTTATTTTTCAATAATTAACAATTCCTTTTATGAAAATTTGTCTTTAGTAAAATTATATCAAATCTAAAATGGCGAATTAAACTCTTTTTTTCCCTCGGTCATAGTTAAAACAGTTGACAAATGTCACCTGCTTTACCAATACTTTCAAAGCCTTGCAAATAGCAATATTCAAAATATGAATGAGATTAAGTAAAGAATTATGGTTGTTTCTTTACATATTATTATTAGTTTAAAATAATATATATACGAAAATAGAAATGATTTTTTTTAATTCATTTCTATTTACATAATATAATAATATATATTAAAGAACACCTCCGTTGTCCAGTGGTTTAGAGCGTGGCTCTTGACTCGGAGGTCGTGGGTTCGATTCCCGCATTGGAAACATGTTATTTCCAAGTTTGGTTAGGACAAAGCAGGCTGATCACCTGATTGTCTGACAAGTAAGATAATCCATGCGTTGGATGGGCATGTAAAAAGTCGGTCCTGCGCCTGATCTCTCGCCAGTCGTGTCGGTCTTCCGTCCCACTGGGTTATGAGAGTAAAAGGAATAGAGGGTGCTCTTGTGTAGTGCGCACACACTTGGGCACTATAAAATTACTCCTGCGTAACTGGCCTGGTTTCAATGAAACCGGCCACCGTCACCGAAACCGGTGTGGGAGTTATTATTATATAGGTATATTATTTTTTTGACGAGACGAACAAAATTATTAATTATTTTGTTAGTCTCGCTAATTAATAGATTTTCAATTGTGTTAGTCCTGCTATAACTTGAGCCGTTCTCAAGTTATAGCAGGACTAACACAATTGAAAATCCATTAATTAGCGAGACTAACAAAATAATTAATAATTTTGTTCGGCTGAACGAATTGGATTTATTTTAGTCTTAAAATATTTGTGAAAGTTTAGGGAAGTTATTATGTAATATTAGCCCTGAGGGAAGTAATAGGAAGCTCAGCGGGTCATAAACTATACAAATTGAAGTTAAGAATTGATTTGCCGATTTCATACTATATAATAAAACAAAATACATAAGTAAATAATTTAAACATAATATCAAGAGTGCTTTAGAGAAAAGGCAATAAACAAGTCATTAAATTAATATCTAGTTGAGAGTAGGCCTAAAGTTAAAGCTTATAAGGAGTATTATATAGTTCGTTAAGGATCGTTTCTGGCCTCCACTCCAGAGGCCCTATAACCAAGACGTTTTCTTTATCGCTTCTTTATAGAATTACCGATCAAAATGTATAGAATAATTGTCATAACATGAGCTCCTTATTTATGTCGCAGCCAACTGGTTTAAATAGGCGTTCAATCAACAGCTAGCCCTTTGACTGAACAACGCCATTCAATCACACGTCTAGCTTTTTAATTGAATATTTAAGTCGCTCAAAACGTTCAACACTACAGCTGATTCAAAAGCCGCCGTTTGATTGAATTAGTTCAGCGCTCACCACCGCGGCGCTAGGTGCGTTTTGTTTACAATATGGCGTCAACTAACCGGTGTTTTGTGGTTGTATTAAGATTTTTTTCATTAATATACGTTACAAGTATTATTAAAGAGGCAGAAATTATGGGGGCACATACGAGTGAATCAAAATTTAAACTTATATTCGAGGAGAAATTATGGGATTATGAAATGCATCACCAAGATATTTATTGCAATTGTGTTCAAAATGAGTTAGAATACAATTAATCTGCTTGTTACCATTAGCTTGTGTAATAATAGCACTAAACTAATGCTCACCTTGGTTAATTTACCATTTAACCAGTTGGCTAAGCTAGCTGTAGTGTTGAACGTTGCAGTCAACAAGTCGGCTAAACGACGTAGAGCCGTGTGATTGAATGGCGTTGTTCAGTCAAAGGGCTAGCTGTTTGATTGAATGGCTTTTTTAACCAGTCGACTGCGACATTTATACTATGACATGAGTCGAATGTCGACTTTATTTTGTCGAACGCTTATGTCAATTTCATATATTTTGATCGCCAATTATATAAAGAAGCGATAAAGAAAACGCCTTGGCTAAAGGGACAGGTCTTAACCTAACGTAGCCAATTAGAGAAAGTAGAAAAGTGAACCTTGTAGATTGTAAGACCTTTTCCACATGCAGCTATGGTTTAAATTGGACCTCAAATAAAAAATTAAATTATAAGTTTCAAATTTCAACGCTTTTCTATTGATATTCTATTGTCAAAATATTGACTTTATTATTTTTCAGACAATTCCTGCGACAGTCTCAGATTAATAAAGTCAAATGATGACAGACTGGCCGTGTAATAATTGTCACAGTATTAAGGATTCAATAAAAAAAAACTAAATTTTTAATTTGAGGTCAAATTTCGACCATTGGGCGATTTCTATAAATGGAATACGGTAATATTTTTCTAGAAAAAATGAAATGATGACAAAATGTTAAATGGTAGTTCCATTTCATATTTTCTCATCATTTCATTTATGCATTTATTAAAAAAAAAAATCTTAACCACTACGGCATGGATAAGGCATACTAGCACTCGTACGTGTTTAGGAAGGGAGATAGTGTTTGTTTGTACAAACGAATGTTACCGATTATCTCCTAAACTACTTGACCGATTTAAGTGCGGTTTTTAAATTGTAATATTATGTATTTCATTTAAATTAATATTAGATGATGCCCGCAAGTCAGTTGCGCCAAAACTCGTTTATCGCGCGGGAACGTATCCTATGTCTTTTCCCGGGACTCAAAGTCCATACCAAATTTCAGTAAAATCGGTTCAGCGGTTTGGGCGCGAAGAGGTCACAGACAGACATACAGACAGACGGACAGGCAGAAATACTTTCGTATTTATAATATTAGTATGGATGTATGGATTTCTTTGAACAGTGTGCACAGATCCTTAGCTCACATAACAAACAGGAAGCTCTGACGGAACTAGTAGCCGGCATGATGTGATCTGCAGTCACATACGGTAACTTACCCCACGTTACGAGAACTGACCTCGATATCAGTCTCAGGTTTTTTTATTAACCGACTTCAAAAAAAGGTTATCAATTCGTATGTATGTAATATTTACAGAACTGCCCAGTTTTCGTATATGAGTCTATAACAGCGTCTGAACAAATGTGCCATAAAAGTGTATGTATCTATGTATGTATGTTTTTATGTTGTTGTGCGTATATCTCCGGAAATACTAGTCCAATTTAAGTAATTCTTTTTATGTTGTACTAGGTATTATTCAACTTAGGGAATGCTGCAAGTTTCATCAAAATCGCATATTGAAATCGCATACTGAAAACGGAAATCCGAGTGCATGGAATCAGTAGAAAATTTAGTTTTCCTCTGTACGGTACGAATTTTACACGTACGTTTCAAGTGCAATACTGGCACGTTTGCGTGTAAGAAAAACGAACGTGTGTGCTAATCTCACGGAATTCCGAATCGAAATTCTTCATAAGAAAACAAATACGGAAAACGTGCGTATGCGGCCAGCCGAATTTGAGTTGTCTTCGGGCTTTTCACCCATATCCTGTGTCTGTCGCTTTTTTAGGGTTCCGTAGCCAAATGGCAAAAAACGGAACCCTTATAGATTCGTCATGTCTGTCTGTCTGTCCGTCCGTAAGTCACAGCCACTTTTCTCCGAAACTATAAGAGCTATACTATTGAAACTTGGTAAGTAGATGTAGTCTGCGAACCGCATTAAGATTTTGGTACAAAAATGGAAAAATTATTAAAAATTTTAAGGGTCCCCCATAGGTACGGAACTGAAACAAAAAAAATTTTTTCATCTAGCCTATGCGTGTGATGGATAGGTCTTCAAAAATCATATTGAGGTTTTTAATATAATTTTTTTCTAACCTGAATAGTTTGCAAGAGAGACTCTTCCAAAGAGTTAAAATGTGTCCCCCCCCCTTCTAACTTCTGAAGTAGGAGCATGATAAGTCTAAAAAAATATATGATGTACATTACTATAAAAACTACCAACGAAAATTAGTTTGAATGAGATCAAGCAAGTAGGTTATTTTATACGTCATAAAATATGGTAAACCTTAATTTAACTTTCATTAAATCAACTGAAATATAAAAATAAATCAAAAACCTTTTAATTTCATAAAAGTAAACCTTTTCTGCTGCGGAACCTTTCATGGGCGAGTCCAACTCGCACTTGGCAAAATTTTTTATAATTTTACTCGTACCAAGGCTTAGGGTCAATTCAGACCGCAACGTGACGCGTAGATGCATTTCTAAATTTGTACTGAATTGACAGATTTCAATTGCGCGAGACGTCTTGCCAATCTGTCAAATCCATACAAAAGACATGCATCTACGCGTCACGTTGCGGTCTGATTTAACCCTTACTGTACATCAATCTACTTTAAGGGCCTTCCACTACGGAGATTCCGTAATTTACCGTATTTAGAGCCTGATAAACTCATAATTTGAAAGCTACAAAGTTATAATAAAAATACAGAAATAATCTTCAGTAAGTATATCAACATTCCTTTCCCCGTTTTAAATTTTCTATTTTTGTTTATTATACTCATGATATTAGCTTCCAATGTAATACCAATTTAATAAAATTGAAGCATACTGTCAGCATCTCCCTAGTATTTACAAACTACGTTTATTTGAAACACTCGACAATAGATAGACAATTTCATTAACTACATATTCCCCGTTTTTAGATCAATTTTGAACTAAGATAAGTAAAAAAAATAGGATTTTTGTGCGATCTCGGCAACGCGTCAAATGTATGGTCAAGGTCGTTTGCTCGGGGGATGGCCTTAAGTCTTAGGACTTGTCCTATGTTTTTATAATAATATAATAATAATATAATATTAATATCTATGGACGCTTCACACCACGTCAGTCTGGCCCCGTGCTAAGTACCTGAAGGACTTGTGTTACGGGTACCAGACAACGGAAATATATTTAATACTTTTATACTATACATATATTTAAGATTTTTATTATATCCTACACATATTTAATACACATCCAGACCCGGGAACATTGAAAACTTTTTGGTCCGTCGGCGGGATTCGAACCCGCGACCCCCGGCTTGAGCTGCCACACACTCAACTGTGCACTCAACCAATTGAGCCACAGAGTTCGTCAAATTGATTATATTATATATTTTTTAAATATAGATAATTATATATATTTTTTATTTACTCTAAGATATAATATTTTGTTCGACCAATATGATAATGTTGGTCGAATTGAAATTACTATTATATTTTATTTATTACTATTATAGTATTCGGAATTGCAAAATTATATCATAGTTGTCAAATATTAATATTTGTAATCAAATATTATTAATACATATTTGGTTGTAAATTTACTGCATATTGAAATATTATAATATATTTTGATTCTAAAGTACAATAATAATATTAAATGTATAATTATGTATCAATTGACCAACATTTCAGTTATAAATCTATATTAATAACAATAATAATAATAAGGTTTATAGGTTTTATAGGAAGGTTTATATGCAATTTATTATTTAATTAGGCCCTTAGTTCACCGGGTCATTCAGTACATAACATTTGATACGAAAATACGTTATGAAAACTTTCCAGTTTAGTCAAATGTCAAGCTTTTATTAATACAAACGTACTAAATTAAACAGGGAAGAAAGCTGATTATACAATACCAGATGACCGCCGGCTCTCTGTGACCTTTGACACACGAATTTCGATCTTGCGTAATTGATGTATTATTGAGAATATTATAATCCGGCAATATTATAAACGGCAAAATTTTTAAAACTTTAAAAATTTCCATATTGTGTAAAGCAGTGTTATTATTATTAACAAATGAATGACAAAAAAGCATATTCAGTGACTTTATTAGCAATTTTTGCAACTTTTATACAATAGTAGATGACGCCGGTAACTCCGTTGCGACAAAATCCGTTTATCGCGTAGGACCCTTACAATTTTCTGGGATAAAAGTATCGTATGTCCTTTTCCGGGACTTATAGTATCTCCATACCAAATTTCAGTAAAATCGGTTTAGTACTTTGGGCGTGAAGAGCTAGCAGACAGACAGACAGACACACTTTACACAAAGGACTCAAAGAATAAGTTTTTGTTAGAAGGCTTAAGACCATCCCCTGAGCAAACGACCTTGATCATACATTTGACGCGTTGCCGAGATCGCACAAAAATCCTATTTTTTTTACTTATCTTCGTTCAAAATTGATCTAAAAAATTGAAAACGGGGAATATGTAGTTAATGAAATTGTCTATCTATTGTCGTGTGTTTCAAATAAACGTAATTTGTAAATACTAGAGAGATGCTGAAAGTATGCTTCAATTTTAATAAACTGGTATACTTTGGAACCTAATATCATGAGTATAATAAACAAAAATAGAAAATTTAAAACGGGGAAAGGAATAATAATAATATACTAATGTATTTTTATTATAACTTTGTAGCTTTCAAATTATGAGTTTATAAGGCTCTAAATACGGTAAATTGCGGAATCTCCGTAGGGGGCCTTCCCCTACGGAGATTCCGCAATTTAAGGCCATCCCCTGAGCAAACGACCTTGACTATACATTTGCCGCGTTGCCGTAATCGCGCCAAAATCCTTTTTTTTTTTTCTACTTATCTACGTTAAAATCAAAATTGACCTAAAGAAACTCAAACGTCCAGTATGTAGTTAATAAAATTGTCGATCTATTGGCGTGTATTTCAAATAACCGTAATTTGTAAATAGGTAGTAGGGAGATACTAAATGTATGCTTGAATTTGAATAAATTGGTATTACTTTGGAAGCTGATATCATGAGTATAAAAAATAAAAATAGGAAATTAATAACTATGAAAGGAACGTTCATATACTGAAGATTATTCCTGTATTTTTATTATAATTTTGTAGCTTTCAAAGCTCTAAAAACGGTAAATTACGGCACCTTCGTAGGGGGAGCGTCTTAAGTATTTACAGCGACAACACTATCACACCGTTAAATTAACCGAAGTTTTGCGTGTATTTGAGTTGGAATGTTGCGGTAAGCAATGTGGCAAGATGACGGGTTACACTGTACAGTTTGCAAAACGCACATTACTTTTGTTTTCCATGCAGTTGCTTAATGTTGCCTGTAACTTTGAATGAGCAATGTAAAATGTCGGAAACCGTACTAAAAGATCCATCTCCATGCCTGTAATCTATTTAATGTCAGCTGTTTTCAAAATAATTTTATCGGCTTGATACAAATAATTTAATGATAATAAACACTCCTATTTATAACGTCAATATACGCAGCTACATATAAAAATAATTAAAATAAATTAAAACTCTTCGTATGCGTATTAAATAATAGTTTAAATAATGACTATTTTGATGCCAAATTAATTTTCTATCACACGATTAATTAAATTTAAGTTAAGTTATCATTAAGCCCGGCCGTACATTATCCGAATTTCTGATCAGAAAAATTCGGACGCCCCGCCGGAACCAGAGTGCGTTCATAAATTTTGTTGTGGAACCCGCATACTACAGAATTCTGACGTGTCTGACGTCCAACGAAATTTTTCTGATCAGAAATTCTTATAATGTGCGGCTGGGCTAAATCTCTCGGAATGCGGCAGTTCACACTCCTGAATCATTGTCACGACAATTATTGTCATGTCTAATCTCTACGCACCTTACAGGAGCTCAAAGAAGAAAAAATGTAGGATTTATTTGCAAACTCTACATGTTCTATAACTACGCCCTTAAGGTATTATTATGTCAACATACTAAGGATATGCCAGGAGCTATGACACTTGACACGCATGACATAGAGAGATTGGTCTATTACTGTAGCATAAATAAATAACAGAAATTATTAGTATGTATATTGTATTTACATAATAACATAGACATTACTTACATTTAAGTAGAATTTTAATGAATCCTATATTCATAATAGGCATATTTGCATATGTAAATGCATATAATGGCACTTTTTATGTGATAGTGCATATTTTGGCAGTGTTTCATTGATAGTGTATATTATTTCAGTCGTTTTATGCCCTCGTCATCTCCAAACTAGCTAGCGATACACACCGAGGCCACGAAATAGAGGTACGAATTACGATATAGATCAAAATACTTGAAATATGTGGTAACCCAGCCCTATTTACAGACTTCCGCAATATGCCCGATACAATATCTTTCTAAAACATTTTTTTTTCTTTACAGTTGGCAATATTACAAAAAAAATTAATAAAGCAGGTAATGGACTTCCATAAACACTAAGATTGCAAATTGCAATCGGAAAATGTTGGTAGAAAATTAATTATTGGTACTGTATAAGAAATGAAAAACCCTAGATTTGATTAAATTTGGCGCATTTATTAACGGTGACATTGGAAAACTGTTAAAAAAACAATAAATTTTAATAATTAGTGACTTTTGATCGTGCATATTTTTTGCATATTTCAGCAATTTTTCATGCATATTTCGGCACTTTGATCATGCATATAATCCGATGTCTAATCATTACTAATAGTCTTAAGGTCACACGTATTAACTCGTAAAGGGATCGTTATGACTCGAGCCGTTCAGTATGGTTTGTATGAAACTCCCTGCTGCAACGCACACTAATCGAAATCGTCTCGTCTCGTAATACAGCTCGAGTTGATACGGTTACGATCCCTTTCCAATATCTATACTAATATCATATTAAAGCTGCAGAGTTTGTTTGTTTGCTTGAACGCGCTAATCTCAGAAACTTCTCGCCCGATTTGAAAAAATATTACAGTGTCACATAGCCCATTCATTGAAGAGGACTATAAGACTCTATAGTATCACGCTAAGTCCAATAGGAGCAAATGAACAAACGAAAATGAGTAAAAACCGGGAAAAATTTGAAAGTGCGTGCTTTTACGTTATTTGGCACAGATATAAAGTAGACCACATGGAGTGACATAGACGTATATATTTTTCCTTATATACGCGGGCGAAGCCGCGCGGAACGTCTAGTGATATTAATATATCTGATGTATTCTTAATAGATATGTCTTTGGATGATACCGAGTGATGTCTCTACCTTCGAACGAGGTTGTTCGAATAGCGTTCCTAATCCACTCTACCAGATTGTCATTAACAATATTATATTGCTTGTTTCAGATAGATCAAACACTGCATTCAGTTGACTGGAATCTGGTAAGTTTCGACCATACTAATATTATAAATGCGAAAGTGTGTCTGTTACCTCTTCACGCCCACACTGCTGAACCGTTTTTGCTGAAATTTGGTGTTGGGATACTTTTTGTCCCGAAAAAGGACATAGGACTCTTTTTATTCCAGACATAAATGTGTACAGTTCCTGCGAGCTAATTGAATTTTGGCGCAACGGAGTTGCTGGCGTCATAGTATGATATGAATTACAATTCTTTAACACCTGACTATTTGAATTTTAGCAGCCGTATCACGTATCTTACGAGAGCAATGCGATGCAATTATTGCGCGATAATTGCTCCAAAAATCGCAATTTCGTATCGCGTATCAGCCAAAACAATTCGATTGCAATAATTCGCTTACATGATAACATTGTTTTTTATACCCAGCAATCGATCGCGCGATTATTGCTAGTGGATTGTTGATCGCTATTTTTAGGTGATAGCCCTGCAGGACTGCACTATTCATTTTCACACACTCTACATCAGGGCTTCCCAAACTTATTTGTACTGTGACGCCCTAGGGATTTTTTGGAAATTTCAAATAATCCCTAGGGCGTCTTTATACATTTTGGAAGATTGGAAATTGCCATTTCTTTACGACGCCCCTGAACCCAGTCCCCCAAAAATACTTTCCAATTTTAGAACCAGACTACATAGGTTATCATAAAAACTTTATTTGGACATTTTTATATTTTTATGGGGAAATAATAACCAAATCAAAACATAAGCATAAAAATTCAAAAAAAGATATTTATGAAAGATATTAAAGCCACTAATAGCAAGGCAGGCTAATGTGAAGGATGCGCTTGCTTTTCTGAGCATAGCTTCTGAAAGCGGGGATACTGCCCGGGATGTATGAATGAGATAAATATGCGCGCGGCGCTCACTCGATTTGGTTGTGTCGACATGCGACGCCCCTGGGACAATGTCGCGTCGTCCCGGGGCGTCGCGACGCACAGTTTGGGAAGACCTGCTCTGACTATTTGAATTTTAGCAGCCGTATCACGTATCTTACGAGAGCAATGCGATGCAATTATTGCGCGATAATTGCTCCAAAAATCGCAATTTCGTATCGCGTATCAGCCAAAACAATTCGATTGCAATAATTCGCTTACATGATAACATTGTTTTTTATACCCAGCAATCGATCGCGCGATTATTGCTAGTGGATTGTTGATCGCTATTTTTAGGTGATAGCCCTGCAGGACTGCACTATTCATTTTCACACACTCTACATCAGGGCTTCCCAAACTTATTTGTACTGTGACGCCCTAGGGATTTTTTGGAAATTTCAAAAAATCCCTAGGGCGTCTTTATACATTTTGGAAGATTGGAAATTGCCATTTCTTTACGACGCCCCTGAACCCAGTCCCCCAAAAATACTTTCCAATTTTAGAACCAGACTACATAGGTTATCATAAAAACTTTATTTGGACATTTTTATATTTTTATGGGGAAATAATAACCAAATCAAAACATAAGCATAAAAATTCAAAAAAAGATATTTATGAAAGATATTAAAGCCACTAATAGCAAGGCAGGCTAATGTGAAGGATGCGCTTGCTTTTCTGAGCATAGCTTCTGAAAGCGGGGATACTGCCCGGGATGTATGAATGAGATAAATATGCGCGCGGCGCTCACTCGATTTGGTTGTGTCGACATGCGACGCCCCTGGGACAATGTCGCGTCGTCCCGGGGCGTCGCGACGCACAGTTTGGGAAGACCTGCTCTACATTATTACAAAAACAATAATTAAAAATTGATTATATTTTATATAACTTGTAAGTACAAAAAATAGATTGAACAAAATATCGTCCCCAAGTTATAAAAATTGTATATCACGCAGGAACCGTAAATTTTTCCGCAATAGAAGTAAAAGGCATTTTCCGGTGTACAGAATAAACAGAATAGAAAATCGTTTAAGAAGTAACAGACAAACAGACGGATTACTCTTTTAATTATAATCCAACTATGGATTATGAGGTTCACAATGATATTGTACTCATTAATTTCGAAGCAACATCGGAAGCTATCAACCCTAGTACCGGCGGCCATCGGAAATCAAGCTAATCGATTTTCATTTCGCCCGAGAGGAAATTAAATCCTTTGAGAGCCCTGATGGCGGAATTCTGCTAAGAGCGACACGTGCTCATTCGATCCCGACTCGGCTTCGATCACGTTTTTAAATCGATTCGTATCGATATTAATATTCTCTCTCGTTATTAGAATTTTGGACGATATTAAATACTCTTTGTTATTTTGTCGCGCGAAGGCTTTATTAAATTTTATATTATGAAATTTATCGCTTGAGTATATTATTCTCAAATCGCGGAATTCTGTCTGTAGCGGTCATTGACTCCCCGTCAAAAAACTTGTTATATTTCGTCATTTTCTATACAAACCGCGATTGACAATGAAGTGACAGATATTTCTAGTCTAAGGGCGATATCGTATTTCGCATAGGTACACGATGTGAACTCAAACTCATAAATAGTTGGAAATTATCATGTTAAGAGTTACCAAGACGTTTTCCGATGAAACTATAAGTCAGCTGTTTCTTTACAAGAATTCAATTTTATTCTTATGTTAACAAAATGCAGTGCGAGTATTTTCCACATAGCTCCTAGACTATAAAGGTCAATGACCGCTGGTGCCACCTTAAATTGTCCTGACTATAGATATGAAAGTCTAGTAATAGACTATTTAGATCAAAATTTATTATTAATTCAATGAACCTTATAAACAGCTATCCATACTAATATTTTAAATTCGAAAATGTGTCTGTCACGCCCAAATCGCTGAACTGTTTTTAAAGAAGTTTGGTATACAGATACTTTGAGTGGCGGGTAAGGTCATAGGACATTTTATATCCCGGAAAAGTTTACGGTTCCGGCGCGATTAACGAATTTTGATGCGTTGGCGTCATCTAGTAATTTTAGAACCTACCCACATTTCTTAAATTTGCTTCTCTTTAATTTAGAGTAATCTTATAGTCCATGTTTGTTTCATGATATATTATGCTTTGGTAATTTGCGTACATGTCAACATATTTCATGCGAACCCCATTTTTCCATCAAAATAAGGTAAACAGTATATAAATCAGGCAAACATCGCTCATAGCCATCATCTTGTGAGCTCAGTTCGCTGTCGTTGAGGCTTTCTATTAATGTTGCTTACAAAAGAAATTTGATTCACCACACCATGAATAATGAAACAGAGACGACGTTTCATAATAAAGGGGCTAATTAGTACCTATGTAATTCCTACCCACAGAGAACGGGCAGGTATACGTGGCAGCTGTCAGCACATGTCGTTAATGATATCATGTGGTATAATATATTAATATACCACAAGCTTTGGATTGGCGAATCCATTTCATAGCACGTACGTTACGCACGTTCCCTATTGTGTTGGTGTGCCTAAAGCGAGCCACACAAGAGCTTGTCCTTCAAGATATATGACATTTTCAGTCTAAAATCTTTTGTTAATGGTTAAATTGCTATCATAATATTGAACTTTTTCATTTTTAGTACATTTATCCTGAAATGTAGAAAATGTAGATATTTAAACCATAATGGAAACAAAAATGCTGTAAGTTTCAGCCATCTATTTTTTGTGTTTATCTGAATTCTGATGTGTTGCATTATTCAAATGGATAAACTATAATCTGTTGTTATAGTTTGAAAGCTGATATTATGATCAAGAGTTTCTTTTTCATTAGCTCACACCATGACAATTCATAGCAACATTTTTAAATTTTAAAATATGCCGCTCTTGCAAGTGTTTATTGCAACATCAAAAATTAGGTATTAAAGACTAAATATTTCTATCTGCTCGGTTATTTGGTCTCGAAACTCGCCGGTATGACATGTACGTTACGGGACGTTTCGATTTATCCACGAACAAGGCGCACTTCCCCTGGGAAATTAAGGAACTAGACTGACCTCACAGCTATACTATATAACAAATATTATATTTTGATAGCGTCGAAAAATATGTTTCTATTTATATAACAGTATTGTTATGCTGCCTTTCTTAAATATTTAATACAATCATAATATTATTATCATCTTCCCTTCGTACTCACAAAATATAATCCCGCAAGAGCCGTAAATTCCAAAACAATTATTATCAGTCGTCCATTATTTATCAAAATCGGACCCGGCATTTTCGGAGCATATATTTTCTTTATTAAATCATTCATAAAAAATTCGGTCTTACTATCTACAAATAGAAGAAAACTAGGAAAACTTTTCGCATTTGTCATTTTTATGACGCACCACCAAAATTAACTTTTGTAAAGTTTTTATATCAAATTGATATATTTGATGGTTGGCATATTTTTGATATGATTTATTAAGAGAATGTTAGAAACAGTTTGCTACGCATTGCAGACGTCACATTTGATTTTCATTTTCTTTAACATCAAATGAAAAAGAAATAATATAATTACGATTGGAAAGAAGACAAACACATAAGAAAAAGACACGTCAAATTCATAATTACCTCTTTAGACACAATATTATTGAGTATAAACTTTCAAAAATAATTTGAAGCGTGTTACTTTCATTTTACTTGCCACAAGGGGCTGCTTTTCAATAATATTATAAATTGTACATTAATTAATAACAGATTCATAAATTTCATTTTAAAATTACATGGAAAATGAAGAATGTAATTACAGTTTCAGTCGTAAAATGAGTGTAAAACTCAAATTAAATTTTCTTTGTTATATATCTTCAATGGTACCACTCGAAAATAATGAGAACAATTTCAAAATTGGAACGTGGAAACCACAATCAAATTATGTAAATTTCATCCATCATATTTTATTGGTAAACGTAATTTATTTCTGCTGCCGAATCACGCTAAATCGATTTTAATATTTTTGCCAAGCCGCTTCAACTCGAATCAAAAGAAAATTGTGCACTTATGCGAAGTTTATAATTTATTATGTCTAAATTTGACACAAACACAAAATATTTTTAGCCGTGTCTACTTAATATCTACAAAGGCTATCGTTAATTAATTTTACCTATAAACAAAGCAACTTTAGGTCGCGCGTAGGCTTTATGTGCGAATAATACGTGTTTCTGGACGAGGTCTAATACTAATATTATAACAAGCGAGCACACTTATTTTTTATAACAATTATAATATAATGTAACAAGCGAACGCCTATTTTTTATAAAAAATATTATATTATAATAAAGTAATGCACTGAGTATAGCGCCAAATATTTTGCGCAACTTATAGGAAACGTATTTAGGATATATTCTATAAGGATGACGCAGAAATAATATTGAAATTATGTACTTTGTGACTTATGCGTTTTAAAAGCTAAGATTCGTTTGTTTTGCACATAACATTTGTATAACAATTTTTGCATTTTTTTTTTTTTTGTTATGTAATAAGGGGGCAAACGAGCAAACGGGTCACCTGATGGAAAGCAACTTCCGTCGCCCATGGACACTCGCAGCATCAGAAGAGCTGCAAGTGCGTTGCCGGCCTTTTAAGAGGGAATAGGGTAATAGGGGAGGGTAGGGATGGGAAGGGAAGGGAATAGGGGAGGGTAGGGAAGGGATTAGGGTAGGGGATTGGGCCTCCGGTAAACTCACTCACTCGGCGAAACACAGCGCAAGCGCTGTTTCACGCCGGTTTTCTGTGAGAACGTGGTATTTCTCCGGTCGAGCCGGCCCATTCGTGCCGAAGCATGGCTCTCCCACGTATTTTTATAGTTTCCCCCCACAGTGCGATAAAATTGTAGAGCGAAACGCTAGATATTAAACTTTTTGTTTGTTCCAAACTTCCCTGTGTAAGAAACGGGAAGTTCTAAAATATGGTATCATTAACGTAGAAAGTAGATGTTTATTATAACACTGAAGGCAGTTCATCCATTTTCATAGTTTAAGGTTCTTCCGAGCACACCATTATAATAACTTTTATGGCTGTTACTAAGTTTTTTACTGCGAGTCGTTTAAAGTAGTTTCCGCTTAATACAGTGTTATATTCTTGTAACGAAGTCGTCTTCAAATATAAATATTATAAAGATATGTTCTGTTTATTTGTTTCCAAAGATAAGACCTCTGATAAGAAGATGGAAAGATAGGAGTAACTATCGGACCCAATTTTGATGAAGCAAGGATACAGAGACCAGGGGATTGAAGGAAGGACGTTATAATTTTATTGTGAAAAAAATGGACGCTTCGCTCTGAATTTATTCTACCCCGTACAGAATCACTAGCAGCTTTTTGTGTTTAAGGACTGTATAGAACCAACTATAATTTGCGAGGCAATCTGTGCTTTTAATCTTGCTTTATAGGGAAGTGATTAATAACGTCTAGACTAGAAATATATCTTTTTTAATGCAATAGTAATTTGATAACGAATCGAAAATCAATAAAATCGTCATTCATCGGTATCTTTAAAAACGCTATTATGTGAATCGTGAAAAAGCGGCCAAAAAGTTTTTGGTGAAACACTATCACTCGGTTCGACTGTTGAAATTCGAGCGGACACAATTTTTCGCCGCCCGTCCCGGTGCCCTCTAAATTCGTTAGCAGAGGTTCTATTTTTGTACCCCGTTTCAAATAAAACCAAAAACTGTGCTGCCATTGTTGACACCAAAATATTTCCACTTTCGCGCGAAAACGGACGTTGATACGTGTACATGTTGTTAGCGAGTGATTCCACGAATATTGTATATATTTTATTATCTATATTTCTTTTTAGTAACAAATAAAATATTTTAAAATATATATTCGAAAAATCTGGGGACCATTTTTAGGGTTCCGTACCCAAAGGGTAAAAACGGGACCCTATTAATTTAACACTTCATTGTCTGTCCGTCTGTCTGTCTGTCTGTCTGTCTGTCTGTCTGTCCGTCCGTCCGTCCGTCCGTCCGTCCGTTATGTTTTCTGTGCTTCCCTGATCAGTTTCGCTGATTTGACGCTAGATGGCACTTCATGTCCGTATCCGTAATAATATTATTCGTGGATGTCTATTGACGGTTAATAACAGCATTTTTATTGCTTGCATAGAAAAATTTGAATAGGTATGTTTGGAAGCGTATTCAGTGAAGTCTAGAAATGGAATAATCATTCACCTTGTACTATGTAATATAGGTAAACTTCTACTACCGATAAATCAATATGATCACACGGAAGAGATCGCAGCAGAAGTCGTGAAGGTTTGCACTGAGGTGAGGACAGCGGTCGATTGCATAAAAATGCGGAAACCCACCTCAGTGTGATAGCCACTCTCTAATGGATGACTGCCTTGAAAATATTTTAATGGTGCTTTTTATACAATAATATACTGCCGTCCATTATTTATTAAATCATGTATCACAGCTACGGTGTGATAGAGAATGTGAAAAACATTTCCTGGGAACGACAAGTACAATAATCGTCGTGAATTCCTTATTATACGACTTTATAATATTAATGATTCAAAACTAGTACAATTGATACAATACAAATTATACACTCAAAATATTTAGAAAGAGTAATTTTCAAAAGGCTCATTATTTTAGTATCTAAACACACCATGCCGAAGATACGCGGCTGAAGTTCCGTGGCTAATATTACGTTCCGACGCATTCGGCTGATATGACAGAATATGGCGGAAATTCAGTTGCGTAAAGGGTGTCACACACAGCAGGTAATGTAAAGATGTATATTATAGCACGATACATCTCGATACATCTTTCTATGGAAATCGTCAGGAGGCCACACACAACACATATAATGTATATTTTTACATCTTCGTATCTTAAGATACAGAGCTATATGAAAATATACATTTATATTTTGATACATCTAAATACATCTCAATACATTTCCGTGTAAAATATACATCTCTTCCCTTCATAGAATGTTCAAAAATTTCTGTGATTATATTATGTATGATAGATAGAGACACACAGTGCTACCACCGCAGCACAGCACTTCACAGCAGGCACTGCAGGCAGTCTGCTCCCTAGAGTCTAAATTTTCAATCAAATATCTTCAATCCACATCGTTCTGTTTTGAGCACATATTGTCACAATTGCACGCATCAAAATCACAATCCGAATCATCTTCTGATGAACTATCTAGTAAATCTAATAGCAAGTTACTCGAAGGGTCCATAGTATTACGACATTAAAAATAAGAACAGCCTGTATAACACCTTAGCAGCTGAAAAGTGCGTCAAGCGGGGCGTATACCATTGAAATGTAGGGAAAGATACATTACATTACCTGTTGTGTGTGTGATACATTAAGATAATTTAAAGCTAATAGCTATACATCCCGGGATGTAATGTATATTAATATACATTACCTGCTCTGTGTGTGAAACCCCTAACTTTGTCCGAGTATTCAGTGTCTCGGACGCCGCCGAATTGACGCCGAAAAAAAAACATTACCGCCGAATCGCTGCCGAACTTACGCTCGACCGAAGTTCGGCTGTACGCTATAACGCGATGTAATTTCGGCATGGTGTGTCATCGGTAATTAAAAATACATTGCAGGCGTAATCTTGCCGAACTTCAGCCGCGATCTTCGGCATGGTGTGTTTAGACAATTTATATCCTGCATTAATTAACAGTAGGTATTATGTACTGTTTAAATTTGTAAGTAAAACAAAAAATCACTATTATAAAAAATTACTTGTCCTATATTTTTTTTTATTGAATCTTCATTCAATTCACACGACACCGCGCCGCCTCGCGTCGTGTGTCGCCACGTGTCGCCTCGTTAGTTACAAAGAGGATATAAACTACAGTTTGTTATAGAAAGAAAATATTCAATAGTATTTTTAAAAGTATTCGTATTGGCAACTAAAGTTTCGCTGGCTGAATCTTGTTTAAGAACATAATTAATTCAAAACTGATACTTAAATCAAACAAAACTACTAAACTTTGGCATCCGCAATTGTTGGTCTGCAGAGGGTAAGATAGCCATCGTTTTGCTAGATAAGTCTCGGCGGAAAATAGAATGCATGGAAGAGCTCAAGGCGCTGATGGCTAAATTCCCCACCACCAAAGATACCAAGGCTAACCCTTCCTTGCCAGCTACCAAGAGTGGTTGTAGAATCTGTGTATACGTTTCGTGTTTGGCTTGAGAAAGTTCGACCATATCTCGGCCTACCGTACAAAACTTAAATGGCTTCCTATCCGTCTCCGTCGCAACTCCCACATCCTCTGTCTACTTTACAACATCTTGTACAATCCTCTCTCTCCTCCATACCTCCTTGACAGATTTAACTTCTCTCGATCTCCTGATCTCCCTTGTAGGTTGTAATCTTTCCCTCCCCTCCCATCGTTCCAACTTCTACTCCTACTCGTTTACTGTTCATGCTGTCAGATTGTGGAACTCGCTCCCTCACACCATCCGTGACAGTCCCACCATTGCTGTTTTTAAAAGACGCTTGAAAGAGCACTACCTCGAATCTCCATCCATTTAAATACCATCATTATATATACATAATATAGTATATATCTATTTTATTTATTATATTTTTATTATTATTTATTTTATGTTGTAGCTATAGCATTTGGTATATTTATAATTTATTTATTTTGTCGTTCATATCATATTATCTTATCTGTTTATTATTATTATTATTACTATTATTTTGTTACTTTTATTGTAAGAAGTACATGTTGATATAATATTATTTTATTCATGATTGTGCACGTCCTATCTGCTATCCTTATCCAATCTCTCTCAGATTTCTATTAGAAATAAGCAGATCCTTTGTGTCGTCTTACTGTGTAAATTATTATTTTGTTAATGTTTCTTGTGCACAATAAATCATAAATAAAACTACATGCGGCAAGCAGGAGTTTTCTCAAACCTATAACAAAGAGAAAAGTTAAAAGCTTTATATTTTTAACGAAATGTTTTTTAACAGTTAGTACCTTGAACAAATCGTCGAAAGAGAAGTACGTCTACAGAAATTGTGAAACATAAGAGACAATAGATTTAGCCACTTGTGAAAACTGATGTCGAAGTGGAGTTAAGTGCGCAGCGCAAACGCTTTAGCGCAATTTTTGCCCCAGGAATGTAATCTAATATTAACACTAATTGTTTTTATATCAAAATTTCCGAAAACAAGTATACTCTAGATACTAAATAGTTCACTTCTCAATTTCATTCAAACTAATGGCCTAACTTTAAAATCATATTTTGTCGTGTTTAACAGTACGGTGTAAATCTGGTATGCACGTGTCAGAAATGGAGTAAGCTTTGAAAAATAAAAATAATTTATAAAACAAAAACACCAGTAAATAAGACATAATTTATTTGTGAACACATGTTACAATTAGCTTAGCTTTTATTCGTTAGATGACCCCCGCAACTCCGTAGTGCCAAAATTCGTGTATCGCGCGGGAACCGTATATTTCCCCGGTCTGCCTGTTTGTTACATCTTCCCGCCCAAACCGCTGAACCGATTTTTCTGTAATTTGGTATGGAGATACTTTGAGTCCCGGGAAAGGACATAGGATACTTTTTATCCCGGCAAAATAAAAGTTTATAATACTTGTATGCGTTATACGTGGGAGAGCCATGCTTCGGCACGAATGGGCCGGCTCGACCGGAGAAATACCACGTTCTCACAGAAAACCGGCGTGAAACAGCGCTTGCGCTGTGTTTCGCCGAGTGAGTGAGTTTACCGGAGGCCCAATCCCCTACCCTATTCCCTTCCCTACCCTCCCCTATTCCCTTCTCCTCCCATCCCTACCCTCCCTTATTACCCTATTCCCTCTTAAAAGGCCGGCAACGCACTTGCAGCTCTTCTGATGCTGCGAGTGTCCATGGGCGACGGAAGTTGTTTTCCATCAGGTGACCCGTTTGCTCGTTTGCCCCCTTTATTTCATAAAAAAAAAAAACAACAAAAGCAAATACAGCACTTAGTCACGTGTCACTAAATACCTATTCAGGACAAATCCAAAGTAACAATGTCTCCACTTTCTAGATATTTATCGAATGTGTAATATGATATGTGTATAGAAAAGCTTAAGTGTTATGTCAAACATATCACATTAAGTAATATGTTCCAGCCGTGTGACAGATATCGTTTGTGTAAGGCACGTCGCACACTATCCATACTAATATTATAAAGGCGAAAGTGTGTCTGTCTGTTACCTCGTCACGCCCAAACCGCTGAAACGATTTTACTGCAATTTCGTATGGGGTTACTTTGAACCCCGGGAAAGAACAAAGGATACTTTTTATCCCGGTAAAATATACGGTTCCGCGGAACAAACGAATTTTGGCGCGACGGAGTTGCGGGTGTCATCTAGTTGTCAATATATTTCTAGAATTTCTATATTACCTACTTTGTTTGATTATTATTATTTCTCATATACAGACATATATTTGTTAACTGGCAGAAAATGTAATTTGTTGGTCAAATGTCACACTAATATTATGAATGCGAAAGCTTGTGTTAATTTCTTCATGCAAAGACTGCTAAACGAATTTTGATGAAAGACGTGGTAATTGTTTTAGCTATGATAAAACATAAAAGCTACTTTTATTACGACAGTAACCAGTTTTTATTCGAGACAGATCCTAGTGATAACACTTTACAAAAAGAGGCTACCTTGCCTATAATAGAAGGAAAATTATGACCATAACATTCTAGGACAGTATTTCCCAAAGTATGGGTCGCGACCCACTGGTATGTCACGGGTAGATTTTGGGTGGGCCCTGAAACTATAGGACGATTGTCGTACTCGTTCGATTGTCATTTTATTCGTTACGGAACGGGGGCGGGCCATTCGAACGCAAACGTAATTGTAAGTAAGGCTATCGATGATGATATGGTGGTGAACTACGATAATGCGGCAGCAACATACCGCTGCTTTTTTGTCTTCATGACATAAGGTGGGCCGCGAACTTTAAACTTTCTTGTAGATGGGTCGCGGTCCCGACAAGTTTGGGAAACACTGTCCTAAGAAATTTAACCTTCGCAAAAACGTGTCGTGCTTAACTTTAATTCTTATTACTAATTAAATGAGTAATTTAAAATCTTCTAGGACTACATCTATCATTAGCTACATATTGTATTATTAATGATTTTGCTGTTATGGACTTATTAGAGTAATGAAGAGTCAATAAGTAAGACTTACATTATTGCTTGTATTACTGATAAATCGTCTTCTAGAAACGATATGAAATATTGTGATTATCATTAAATAATAATTATTGTGAGTTATTGTAGAATTCATTAGTGTATAATTAAATTATGTAATGGATGATTTAATGACATAAGTAATGTAATTTACGTTCTACTTGGTACTCATATTTTATTGACTTTCATGTAACGATTGCCGTCAAGATGAGCGTGGGCATGAAATCACATCGGCGTGAAACTATAAAGAACACAAAACATTGCATAATGTAGCATAAAAATTAACCGTGGTTTTATGGGTGGTAAATAAACGGTACAAAACATTTGTAAAAAAAAATTGCTGACATAAAATTTACTATATTGTTAATTTATGATCATTTATTGGGTTTGTTATTGCAAATTATTTGTATGAAGTCATTTAAATCGTTTAATTCACAACATTAGACGTTTTACTCTACTATAGGTATATTTTAAGCGCAAATCAGGTGTGTAGGTTTATTTCCCTGCTAAAAAAAGTAGCATAATATTATACTGCATAGAAATAATAATCATTTAGGGCCAGTACTACTATTTGAGCAGAATCTTGTCATCTTTTTAATATTATTATGTATTATTAGTAATTATTATTTACTTATTAGTTAATATAATATTATTCGTAAATATATGTAACATATTTTAAGACATTCGCGTAATGGGATGAAGCTATTAAATCGGATATTTTCGCGCTTCAACGACGATACGTGCGTGACATTAATTACACTATGTCATAATGTGCGCTCGTCCTTACGTCACAACTCACAAACGACATGTCATTATGACATGGCGAAATGTCACACCGTCACAAAACATCGGCGACACTTTCTCCCCTGGTATTCCGTTCAAACTCAATAAGTAAAAGTGACACAAAACCTGTCCCTGTTCAATATTCAATGTATCGACGATACGTAATTCTTTATCTCAAATGGTAGTTTGTCATAAAATTAGTGGTTATATCGATAATTTCGTTAATGTTTTTAAAGATATCATAATATAGTTGGCTAATGAGAATAAATTGTTAATAAATGATAATTAAGTAACGACTTAATTAATTATGAATTACGAATTAACAAGGTACTTAAAATGTGCCTATAATCAGCATAGTGGCATTACTGTAACTTAATCATTAATATGGGATTAACGCCTAATCTGAAACACTCTACTATATTGACACAGAGACAATGTTACCAGACAAACTATTTATCTCTTAGTAGATGACTGTGAAATAGAGTAATATCGCTACAATACTGACTTTAAACACTGAACTATAAATCTAAATTAGTAACCATCTCAACAGCCGTTTTTACAACTTAATTAAACTACGTGATATTTAAGTTAGTTAAAACACCCTATAGTTTATTGAAGTGATAAAATGTTGGCCTCATTACTCGCTCATAAAGGTGAGCCGTGAGACTGCACTAGTTGTAAGTACACTGCAGCGAAGCGACGCGACGACTCTTCGAATTGGTGTGGAGATCCATTGAGAAGCGGGATACATCACACAGGATAGTTTTTATTGCGAAAAAATGTATGGTTCCCGCGCGATAAACTAATTTTAGCGCAACAACGAGTAGTGGTTATCATGTAGTAAAGAATATTTGGCCGTGACGTGCAGCTTCGGTCCGCTCCATTGTAGTAACGCCTAGTGAGGTCTAGCGTTTACAGTGATTATAAGTAACTGATTGTAATTTAAGTGTAGTAAGAAACTGCAATAATTTTTATATGACCCACAAAAGTAATAAATTGTTGTTTTTGTTTCAGATAAACCGCCTGTCTTCTTAACCTGGTAAGTAATTCATACAAATACAATAATAAATACAAAACATGTCAGTATATTAAAGGGCGGCACGTGCAGTCCACACCCGCAACTTTCCCGTAAAAAGAATTTATCCGAAATGAAGCTGCTAGCAACGTCTAGTTTCAATGTTTAAGAATAATAAACTAAAATGTAACCCTTTTTAACAATGTTATGTAAAATAGTATAGCTAAAAGTCATCAGAATAACGTGTGTTGCGATAAAAATATATTGACCTTAGAAATAGAAAAGGTTGCCTTCACGCTCGTTGAGTGGTAGTTACAATAGTAGTTAAAATGTTTTTTTCTTACAATTATAGCGCAGGAAAGGGAAGTGTTGGAAATAGTGATTTTCAAGGCAATATAGAGTATAATTATAATATATTAAGGTGTGTATGTTTTTTATAATCGATCATGTTTCAAATCTAATATTTACTTGGTAAAACTGCTCAAGTGCAAGTAGGACTCGCTCACGAATGGGTCCATACCATTTATTCATATTGAGTAAATGGTGAAATAAAACCGGCCAAGTGCGTGTCGGGCCACGCGCAATATAGGGTTCCATAGTACTGCTAGTTTTTGATAATTTTTGTATGGTCAATAAATGCATATTTGTAACGTATTTTACACTACTAACAACATCATCTCAGTTACGTTCAAAGGAATTTGAACGAAAAGTTCCTTTATACTTCGCCGAATACATTTTTTTTAGTTGATCGACTATTACTCAATAACTTGTGAAGTCTTCTTAGCCGTAATAATTTTACTTTTAAATTCAGCATATTTCCTACTCCCATGATTTTTTTCACATTTCCAGAAGCAACCGTTTAGCTAGTAGAGGGATATTTCACAAATGGATCCCTAAATCGGAACATGATCTATGAATACTCGTAATATTTTTAAAATAACTATCTAACTACACTATACGGTCGGGTGGACGCGAAAAAAAAATCATCCCCGCAGCCCGCTTGATGTGTAGGGGAGGTACCATAAAAAATATTTTTTTAAGAATTTATATACCATTTTGTCGGCATCATTAATATCTGCATTCATGCCGAATTACAGCTTTGTAGGTCCTATAGTCTCTGAGCAAAACCGCGGACAGACGGACGGACAGACGAAACTATAAGAGTTCCTTGTTGACTACGGAACCCTAAAAATTGCGTTTTTTGTGGGGGAGCGCGGATTAAAATATCAAGTATTTTTGTTTTTTGTATTTGTGGCAACAGTAGCTTGTGACAATTACCTTTCAGTCTAGCTATCGCGATTCTTGAGATAAAGCCTAGCTGTGATAGACGGACGTACGGACAGCGAATTCTAAGACCCGGGTGACCCGGACAGCAGGTGAAAACGGGACCCTATTACTAAGACTGTCTTAGTAATAGGGTCCCGTTTTCACCCCTTTGAGTACGGAACCTTAAAAAAAAGCCAAGAGTGTGTCCGTCCGAAGTAAATGATAAGATTCGGATGTTTTTGACATCACTTAACAAGGCGACCATTTATTGACAAAATCTTAAATATATGTTTAGTATAAAGTATTAAATATATTTCAATTGTCTGGTACCCATAACATAAGTACTTAACACGCAGAAGCGTAGCGTGCCTTGGCGGGGATCCGTATATTTTTTTTTGTAGGCCCTTACAAAAGTTAAAACTTATCAGTTATCACAAACCAAAAAAATGCATAGGGTGGAAACTTTTAGACTCACGATTTACGCGAGTAATTTTTTAACTTTGTCATTTACGAATTTAAAAAAATAATATTAGGAACGTTTTTATTAATTTTTGCATACGCACGTTGGGGGCCCCAATGGCCCCGGGGCCCCGTATAATTGATACGGCAGATACGGCGGTAGCTACGCCCCTGTTACCACGGGGCCAGACTGACCCCGTGGTAGACGGCCAAGATACCTAGACGAAATGGCTATTAGTAATAAAGTCTGTCTGTGCAAACACAGCACAAAAAATATCCTTTGCTGTTACACATCCGGTTGGCAGTGACAGTGCAACATTTTTTGCTCTTATTAAAGTTTTTATCACCATTAATAGCAATTAAAGTGAACGTCAGGATATCAGGTGGTCTAGACGCTCATTAACAATCCTTTCGTTTAGAATTGAGTCATAGACATGACTTGATTTCCTTCGCAACTAGTTTTCCCGATGCTCTGCCTGCGTTAAACGAGGTATAATTATTTTGGGGGCGTCCACAAATTACGTAATAAGGTCCAGCAGAAGGACCCTCTCTGCACGTAACTTGTGGTGTTTTTAAGGGAATCTCAGTTTCACGTAATTACCATTGAGGAAGGGTTTTAAAAAGTAAAGCAATTTTTAATTATCTGTTATATTGGAACGCAGTTACTTATCGCGCGTTGCGAAAGGGGGCTAGATGGATAAAATTAAGACGAAAAATTGTAACGACACGTTTTGTGTCGTTAGTTGTAAGCCGTGCGGTAGCGCGTGTTTCTCATAAAGTTAATATAACTAGGTACCTAAGGTATATTAACTTTATGGTGTTTCTCTCTCTGTCTCTCTCTCTCTCTCTCTCTCTCTCATAGAAAGCAAGTTATTCTAGTTTCGTCTTTCTATTTCGCATTGAACAGTGTGGTGTACCGACGTTTTTTTTTTTTGAGTGTATACAGGTTTTTTGTACATAAGAAATAATAAACTGGAACTTCGTTTCATCCGGGTGTTCCTTGACGAGGTGTCAAGTTTTTTATAATACAAAATCGTCGATTTGTAATATTGGTTAAGGCGAGGACTTATCTCAATTCCAAACTATAACCTTGCACACAACCAAAGACCAAGCGTGTACGCATCGCATTAAGATTCATTTTAGCTTAGCATAAAATTGTAGTTTCTAGGGGCGGATCTTCTCTATTTTTCATGTGTTTTTTAAATATCTTTCTAAATAAATATTAAGAAAAAAGATTATTCGTTTCAGACCTTTTTAAAATAGATTTATTAACAATTTATTAAAATAAAATGTAAGTTATTCTTGTTAATACTTATATTTCGATGACAAAGAGTTTTGTCGGAGGTGAGTTTGTAAATTAATTACAGCAAAAGTATTATTTTTTATTAAAATGTTTTTGATATAAACCCTTTTAAATATTGTGCTATATCTCATATTTTTTTACATTTCGTTATTATATTGGAACTAGGTAAATCGGGTATCAAGACATAACAAAATGGGGTTTCAGCCCGCCTTAAATAGGGTGTCCTATTTCTGGACTCGAGACTCTAGGTACAAGAAGCGTCCAATATACATCTGACAAATCCAAATATAAACTTTTATATTATCAGAGAATAATGTACAGTGTAATATAATATAAATTCTACTCGTATGAGTAGAATTAAATTTCAAAATCTGTACAAACTGGCTATAGTTCATGTAAACACGTTATAATAATACTTTATAACGTTGGACTAGTCACCTGGTCACTTATAGGGGTCACGGGCTCAATGGTCTACTAAATTAGTTGAAGTATCTTAAGACCTCAGATGACCTGGTGTCCGCGAGACCATGACCTAGGGCAATCCGTAATTTATAATATTGTTGTGAAAGAGTAGGAAATATTTCTTGAACGTTGACGCGGTGACAAAAATGTTTTCTGAGCCTTCGTTCACGCAGAACAGAATTCAATTCAATTCGTTTATTTGCTCTAAAAGTGGTCAATACAGTAGATGGTAATCAGGTTCTTAGGGTCTAACACTTTTAGCTGTATATAAAATAACATGAATATAATATATAAAAGTATAAATTAAGTCTAAAATAGTCTAAAATTAACATTTAATATTATTAGAAGTGAACATTCGTTAATATTATGGAATGTCAATACAATCCGACTGAAATCTCACATTTACTACTGTACTCGGTGCATACATAGAGCAGTAAAAAGTAGGTACGATTCAGCCCCCTTTGATTTATATTGTATATATCCCAATTAAATTTTATTAAAATCGAACCAGTAGTATTTGAGTGTGCAGTGAGTTTTATTTTAAAAGATTATATTTGAAATAATATTTGCAACAATACAACGCAGTATAGATTTATAAATCCTAGCTATGTAAAGTTATTGCTAATAATATTATTGTGTTAAAATATCATTATGCCTTTTCATTCACATACCGTTTGACAGAACGGGAGAAATGACGCTGCACTGAACGACTTCACTTCAACCCCACGGGGTGTGCTTCCAAAAAAATTACGATTAAAAGAATCAAATCTATGAAATTCGTAAAAAAACACTTAGTTGCATTGAGGAATCAAAAAGAAATCAAACAAACACGTAACTAAAACGCTACATCGTACGAAAAGCATAATTATCATACTTTTTGCTATTAAAAATAATTTACCTCGAATTACTTTCACGTTTACATAAGTGTGAGAATACTAAATCATAATAATGCGCACCTTTCTCCGTTTATTTGTTATTTGATTATGCTGATCCAATATTACAGTCAATTGAAGACGTAAGTGGATGAAGTGGGTAACTAACAATTTGAAAATTTTCGTTTTTTCTCATAAATGGAGGCTAAACCGGAAAACTGTTTTGAAATGTGGATTTTTTGTATAGCCAGATATATTAGCCAGATGACGAAGTTGGTAAGTTACAAGGTTTGTTAAAAAATATAAAGGAAAAAAATCAGTAAAAAAATGAAAAATAAGTTATCCACTTCATCCACTTACGCCTTCAATTTATCCAATTAAAAGTACATTACTTCGCTGTTACTAGGCGTTTTTATAAAAGTAATGTTATCACTTTTTATGCGTAATGATGACGTTCGAAAGCACTTTGTTACAATCCGATTTTCCATAAACTGTTAAAAACGTGTTAAAAATGTATGATTATTGATTACTGTAAAAGTTTTAAAAAATGGCTAAGAGTTAAGCAGACTCGTGCATGTAGAATTCTGTACAAAACGGCAAAAACACGGTTATTGTGTGAAAACGCTACAACTTTTATTCTGTGCTTAGTACCATAGAAGAAATTGATTCATAGGCAGTTTAAGAACCTACGCCATTTGGACGGATTATTTCAATTTTGTTACCTGTGAATTGTGATCCGTCGGCTGAGTTTGACATAACGCGACCAAATTACGCAGGTCCGCCATGTGCCTTTGAATCAACTTCTCTGATAGTACCTATTTGTTAGTTGCTGTAGTAGTAGTATAATCCGTAAATAATTCAACTGTCTAGCTATCATGGTTTACAAGATACATCATGAAGAGAGATAGACAGACATAGGAGTCGCAGATAAAGGTTCCATTTATAGCTGAAATGATATTGATGAAATAATTTGAGCCCCGGGACGGTTCTAGATTCTATTTTGATGAAATTCAGAATGATATATAATAATTTGAGTCCAGGAAAGGTGGGTGGTAGTGTGACAAAAAATGTCTTCTATGCGAAATATTTACCGATCGACTTCTTGTACTAAATTACTCAATTTATTACGGCAAAACATGTTGTGAATTGTGATAAAATGTTCTATTAGCACTCACCTTGTTATAGTTGTAAGCCATTTGTCAAGCTTTCCGATATTGTTCAGCAATTAGGCTGTCGTAAGTCTAAATCGAAGTATATGGGCGAACTATTAGTTTCGTCACTTATTTCAAAAGGCTCGCCTTGATATTATTTTCATGCATCCGTGACGATGCATACCGCGGCCGGCGACTGGGTTTATTGTACCAGAATGTGTACAATGTAGTCATTGAAGAAATTGATTCGCAGACTTACATTATTAGGTTAGATTATGTCCATTCAATGGTAGGCTCGATTTATATAAGCGTCCGCTCGAACGAGCTACACCACGAGATCGCAAGCAATAATTGCATCATAAATAATTCGTTTCATATGTAATTGCTTGTATTCTCGCGGTGTGGCGGCCGAACCGCTCATTCGCGCTTAGTCGCGAGCTGTCGCCTGGATTCGACAAAAAGCGACCAAATTACGTAGGTTAGGTACCTACCTGACCTACATAGCAGAGCAAAGATTTTGAAGATCAGGATAGGCTACGATGTATAAGTTCATATACCTTGCCCAGTCATTAAAAGGGCGTAGAAAACAAAATTGACGATTTTATAATTAATTTTTATACTGGAACGCCACGAATTGTTTAATTTTTAGGGCTCCGTACCCAAAGGGTAAAAACGGAACCCTATTACTAAGACTTTGTTGTCTGTCCGTCTGTCTGTCTCCAGGCTGTATCTCAAGAACCGCTATAGCTAGAGTTCTGAATTTTTTACAGATTATGTAATGTGTATATTATCTGTTGCCGCTATAACAACAAATACTGAAAATAAAATTAAGGGGGGCTCCCATACAACAAACGTGATTTTTTGGCCTTTTTTGCTCGATGTCAATAATGGCAACAGATAAGCACTCGAAATTTGCATAAAAGGCCTTAAATATATGTGTACTTCAATCATTAATAATAATATTTAAATAAAATAAAAATTTAAGGGGGGCTCCTATACCAAAAACACAATTTTTGGCCTATTTTTGCTCTATAACGGAACGGAACCCTTGGTGCGCGAGTCCGACTCGCACTTGGCCGATTATTTAAACATAGACCTACTACACTATATTTACGAGGGTCTGTACTAGCGAAAACACGATATCTTAAAATTTTTCCATTTTTTCAATATATCTCCAAAACGGTGTATTCAACTGAGTCAATATTTTAATGTTTAATGTAAAATTCTATTACCGAGGGACTAGACTAGCAGATTTTAAAAAAATTGTATAGTTATCGAGTTATTACAAAAAAACTAAATTTTATACGTGGGAGAGCCATGCTTCGGCACGAATGGGCCGGCTCGACCGGAGAAATACCACGTTCTCACAGAAAACCGGCGTGAAACAGCGCTTGCGCTGTGTTTCGCCGAGTGAGTGAGTTTACCGGAGGCCCAATCCCCTACCCTATTCCCTTCCTTTCCCTCCCCTATTACCTTCTCTTCCCATCCCTACCCTCCCCCATTACCCTATTCCCTCTTAAAAGGGCGGCAACGCACCTGCAGCTCTTCTGATGCTGCGAGTGTCCATGGGCGACGGAAGTTGCTTACCATCAGGTGACCCGTTTGCTCGTTTGCCCCCTTATTTCATTAAAAAAAAAACTATTTTGGCGTCGATTCCGCGTAAAGAGTGAAGAGACAAGGGCGATTTTTTATTTTTTGCTTTATAGGCCCCTTAATACGTCGTTATTACTTATTGCATAATTACCTACTTAAGGTTATCGCATTCTCTGTTAATTATAGTTACAAAATCTAAATAAAATTCAATGTCATTATCGTTTTCCGAAATGTGTAAATTAATTACTGTTTATATTTAACATTGCAATAAAAATATTACAAAATGCATACCTAATAACAACTATATACATCACAATTATCGTAAAGTAAATAGCAAATAGATGTTTGGTGGGGTGTTAAATATTTTTAAATGGCAGTGGGACATAACATTAATTACAATTAGTATCTACCGAGTTAAGAAAATTATGGAAAGTTGCTAGCTAATTTTTAATTGAATAAATATGTTATATTAAGGATCTTAATTTCTCTTTCAAACTACCATCCTTAGCATGTAATATACTTACGTAATACCAAGATAGAGAATAAAGAAAACAATACTTAATCTAATATATAAAATTCTCGTGTCACGGTGTGCGTGGTTAAACTCCTCTGAAACGGCTCGACCGATTTTCGTGAATCTTAGAGAGCATATCGGCTAGGGTAGAGAATCGGACAATATCTACTTTTTATATTGATAACTGATAAGTGCATATTTTGTTGAATAAATAATAGTAAATTATTACTACTCAAGCCTGATGGCGACCACTGTTTGTGCGACGGGATAGCGATGGACGTTGCCATGGTGCCATACTTATTTAGTCACTTCAATAAAATAATATGGGCGAAATACTTTATATGGCAAAACAACGTTGCCGGGACAGCTAGTAATGTATAAAATTCACGTCTTTCACTCCACTCCTATTCAATCAGGTAATCCACGTAGGAAATAATTTATTACACGACACTTGAGGAGATCGAATAAAGAATGAAATATGTAAGCGTCTGAAACTCAATTTAGATATTGAATGAATATAAATTATACAGCGCACCCGTAAATACGAGCGAAGCCGCGCACGTAAGGACCTCCATTTCCTCTCGGAATCCATTCAGGAAGGCAGGGTACTTACGTCTCCTAATCGAACGCCTAAAATATTACCGGGCTAATAACAGCACATTAAAAACGCTCCATGTCCCGAATGGGTAATCCAATATTGCGCGCTTTTTTGTAAGAGTAATCGAGCGCTTGAGGTTAATTTGTATTTTTTATCGTGAAAACGATAAAGGTGATAAAGAACAGTAACTTTAGACCCATTTTCACGTTGAGCAAAAATTATTGTCACGACAATTGAGAAGCTGCCCTTATGATAATGCAGTCAAAGTCAAAGTCGATTACAAGCAATCGTAGACGAACACGCTCTACATTTTCGGAATGGCTTGATCCGTGATCCAATGAAACACTACATGACTATAATGAATGAATGAATATGAATATACTATAATAAAAGCGTAAGAGTTTGTTAAACTTCTTTAGCTCTTGTAAGTTTTTTCTATTGTTTTACGAAGGCCATACATCATAGAGCTGATACCCGTATTGATTTTCGCTATTAATTTCCTTTCCAATAATTACAAATGTGACGCAGTAATTGTTCGAAATGAGCATAACATTGTTCGTAACGACCTTAATTATTTGTGACCTACGAGACTGGCCGTGCACCGAAACATTTACATATTCATATTATTAAATGCACAGACACTGTGCAGTGTACAGTCAACCAAAGTTTTAATTTTCCAAGCAGTAGTTTTCGTATTTAAGGGCCCCACTGCGCGTATAAAGTTTACAAAGCAAAGCTTAAATTAATATCTTAAAAGATATTTTAAGATTAAAAAGTGCCCACGAGCGAGTATTTTGTTTAAGTGATCTTATATTAGAGCTAAGCAGAAACATCTGTTAGAAAGGATTCTTTCAATCTTGTGTATTATACGATAGGCGGAAAATATTTATAGGAAAAGGAATTACTACTATGACTTACATTAATATTTCGCTGACTGTTCACTGAATAATGAATTCGCAATATATTATAATTGATGCTTCAGTTTGCAACGTTTAAGTTAATTTACCTGCATCATTAGGTACAACAACTATAATAATATTATAATGTGCCGTTTTCACACGTAAATTCAAGAATTTTGCGACACTTTATATAATTTTCAGACTAGTATAACATAATATAATTTAAATACAGAAAATGTTCAGGTTCTATTCAAATACCAATGGACGCAGTATTAAAATTAAACATATTATTATACACTAGTTTCAAATCGCAAATAGACTGAACATTTGCTTAGCTTTAAGAGCTTATATCTACACAAACCAAGATGCACGATTCCAAAGGATAACTAGAGTTTAACGGAGCGGAAACACCACGAGAAACTAAAGGTACGTTGGGGACTTAGGAGACGTAGAGGATGGAGGAGACGTAGGGGACGAAGGGGACGTAGGAGACGTAAAGGTATTAAACTGTACGATGTAACATTTGTGCACATACCAACTTACCGTAACCGACTTTGAATCATACAATAAATCTCATTCCATAATATTCTAGCTTTACCGAGTCATTAGACTGCGATGCTTTTGGTTTCGTGCAAGTATGAGTGGCTAGGTTTAATAGATGTTTCAAAACTCTGAGCATTTCGCATCTTTAGGACATGAAGAGGTGTTAAAGTGTTAAATGTGAGTTGAGTTCTAAAATTTAACCCTGCAGTGCCGCTAGTGCTCATGATGCCATTAATCCCTGAATTTCTCTTCCTTTTTTAAAGTTATTTAATTTTTATTTACCTATTATGATTCGTCTATTTAACAAATTTTGGGTAAGTAATTGAAATTGGTTTCACACCATGATTTCTTCGTGGAAAACTTCCGTGCCAAGGACAAGAGAGTGACAGCGGGCAATACTTGCAAAATAGAATTCGAAGATTTTGCGAAACTTTTCGTGACCATAAAGCCGCAGGGTTTCCGCGTGCGCCCGCGCAGGCAACGTTATAATTTTATGGCTCGAGCTACGTGACGAATCTTCAAAGCTGTGCGATTTAGGCCGAAGCCTGTCGCTGCCTGTGTTAATCATTACTGTAACCTTTTGCAAGGTCTTTTGTCATATTTTATAATAAAATCCATATTTTTTTTTGAAACTCTTCGTTAAATTAAAGTTAAGTTATCATTTAATGTCTCTTAGTGTGACCGTAAGTCAAATATTAGAAACCTCACATGACAGGCATAGATTTTATGGACCTTAAATATAATTGAGAGTAAGGCGAACTCATAGCGGACAAAAATTAATTATGAAATGAAAAATATGATATTCTATGAAATTAAAACAAAGAAGATCTCAGCTAGGTTGTGTCAAAGTATTTTTTTATTTTACTGTATTAACTATCTAGTTCTTCCTCATAAATTAAAGAAAAGCATTGATGTTAAACGATCACTCCAATTATTAATATTGGCGTAATAACTAACAAGGCATAAGATAACTAAGACATAATATATTTTTGTACGTATTTTAAGAACCAAAATGTACAGTAGTATTTCAGGTTTTTAACAAGTTCTTGTTACTCTACTTGTATCAAGTTTCATAACATTTTCTGAGATCTTCTGACTTCAAAACCGCTACTGAGTGACTGACATTTGCTCTTAATTTTGTGTAGTACGTGATAACATACAAAACTACGAGGCTGCTTTGGCGCGTGGACAAAGTCAGAACTAGAATTTTTAAATGTTACCTGCGTGACGGTTGCAGTGCCGGTTTTAGCACTACCAGCGCCCTGGGCGAGATTTCTTCGGCACCCAGGGTGCTGGTATTGCTGAATGTATGGACATGAGTCGAATGTCTACTTTATTTTATCGAACACTTTTGTTAATTTCATACATTTTGATCGGCGATTCTATAAAGAAGCAATAAAGAAAACGTGTTGGCTAGGTACTTGTATAATGTATTCAAAACTAAAACTCAAATAAATATAAAAGTCAAATTGGCAGCTGATAATTGTTTTTTTTTAATGAAATAAGGGGGCAAACGAGCAAACGGGTCACCTGATGGAAAGCAACTTCCGTGACCCATGGACACTCGCAGCATCAGAAGAGCTGCAGTTGCGTTGCCGGCCTTTTAAGAGGGAATAGGGTAATAGGATAGGGGAGGGTAGGGAAGGGAAAAGGGTAGGGGATAAACTCACTCACTCGGCGAAACACAGCGCAAGCGCTGTTTCACGCCGGTTTTCTGTGAGCCCGTGGTATTTCTCCGGTCGAGCCGGCCCATTCGTGCCCAAGCATGGCTCTCCTACGTAAATTCTATATGTAGGTATTTTTGTTATGACTCATAAGGTACTGAATTACTGATGATGCCAGTCAAGCGCCAAACCAGCTTTGTAGGTCTATTATATCTTGTTAGTTAACAAGAATGTCGTGTGTTCACGATATGATCTACATACGCCATGTTATATTGCAATTCTTAGAAAATGTACAGTTTTTATATGTACTGTATTCAGAATAATTTATCACTTAACATATCAAAACTTCTGCTTCTGGGATGCTGCCTAGTATCAAATATTATTACAATCCTACGAATTGAATTTATAAACGCAGAAATAGTTATTGTAGAGGTGCGCAAATCAAAATTAAATGATTAATAATATTATTATGTAGACTATAGTTATAAAAGGCGATGGAAATGAATTATACTCAAAAATATTTCATATAAGATATTATATATGAAAGAAAGAAAATTTATTAAGGCTATTTGACCTATATTTAATTTTATTGAACTAATGCATATTTCTAGTAGAACTTGGCCTAGGAAACCGTATTTCACCCTTATCATCAAATAAAAGCTTATGATTGTAAAATAAAGTCGATTTGAAAATATGATTTTATGAAAATATGATTTGTACTGACGAAAACTTTTGCGGTACTTCCGATTTGGTTGTGACGTCATCACATTCGTAATTTAATATCTTTTATTTATCGCGCTCGTTATATGTAAGTTTATTTGTACATAAATAATAAGAATAAGCCTAGAAAGATTTGTAAAATATATTTTTTTTGAATAGTTTAAGTAAAACATCAGTTTTATATATTATCTCCATTTATTGTAGTTGGGAAATGAAATGGCCAAAACTTTTCTCATTACAAATGATTTCTAAATTCTTTTCTAATTTTTTGGCACTGTTAGACTCGAACGCTTAGCACATAAAACTTTTTTCTATAAAGAAAATATAAAAATACAAAAAACATGACGTCACACTATGGCGGCACAATGGCGGGCAGTGTTTTCGGCTCCATATAAAAGACATATTTTTCAATCAACATTTTTATGGGTTTCTACTGTTTAAAATATTAAAATATTAGTTTTTTTGGTGAAAATGGATGATTAAGAAGCGTTTAGAATGAAGAAAAAAAGTAGGTCAAGTAGCCTATTCTACAAAACGAACCATATTAGGGTCAGCAACAGGATAGTAGTGACATTACGGTTTGGTAATGAGACTTCTAAAGCCCTACAGAATGTGACGTCACAGCTGGCTGCTATTTTGCTTTCTTGGAGTAAATTTTAATTCTTATATTTCAATATATTGTTCAATATCTAAAGTATGAAGCTGTTTATTATCAACTTGTCTTAAATGGATTAGTTTGATTCGTGGCTGCTTGATAATAAACAAAATATATTTGGACCACATAATAAACACTTAATAAAAAATTCACATTTTAACCGGATTCCGATCTTTATTAACAAAAAAATAAAAAGGACTACCTATAACGTAAAGTATCTTCTGTTTATGACACGAAATACGGAGTCGTACTCAATCGCCGATTTCTTCGATATAAGCGTTTAAAAACTTTCTACTCCAGTACCTACCGAATTACTCTCTAAGTTCCAAGTTTTAAAATAAAATTATAAAAACATAATACCTAATATATTATTATTAGAGATGTGCCGACTAGTCGGTAAAGTCGACTATCCGGCCACCTTCGTAGTCGGCGACTAGCTAGTCGGCGAATAGTCGGCAAAGAGCGCCGACTATCCGGCTTATTATTTCACTATTATTGAAATGACATTAATAAAAAACCTTGATTATTTTGAACTTTAAATATGAATTATTTCTGAAATTACTGGCTTGTAAATAAAATAGAAATATCTATGTAATCTATGACATATTTTATTAAATAAAATTTGTATCTTAAATACCAAACTGAACAACGTAATATCTTCTTCAATAATCATTTATAATAAAAAAAAATCTTATTTAAATAAAAGACTCGGATTATGTATTTACAGATTAGGAAATTATTAAAGAAAGATTGTATCTTACACACGAATCATGATGTACAGTAAAAATATATCCTGAAAACCATCAACTGTGTTAACATAACCTAAACACGATCCGAGGACCGACACGTTAGCTGGCGGCGTATGCGATTTACCCGCGAATCAGGCAGTGAACGAAGCGTTACGGAAACATCTGAAACCATGATCGGCTTAGCCGACTAGTCGGCCGATTAGTCGGCTTCTTTGCAACCGACTAATCGGCTAGTCGGCTAGTCGGCCAAAGTCATGATCGGAACATCTCTAATTATTATTAATAACGACAAAACAAGTTACGAAAGAGAAGCTATTATATTATTTAGATTTCCATGTAATGAGGGCATACAATTGTAGATGAATAGTTTTATTAACATTATCATATCAGAAGCAGAAGAAGGACCAAAGCAAGATTTTATTTTCTATTTTTATGTTATATCTCGCTTTCCGTAACTACGAAAATGTAATAGTTTTATTTTAAAGAAGTTATTATAAACAAACTTGTTATCTGTGACTAATCGTCACGAAAACACCTGCAAAGCAAATACACGAAGTTAAGGAAAACGCATTCAATTAAAGATCTCTGTCCAGCCGAACTAAGCTTTACAAACTAAGTTACTCTACGATTACAACTGTGCGCACGTGATACATTGCGGCTTTCGTTTAGAACTAAAATTAGGCGTGGACGATTGAAAATCGATGTACAACATAGTGAAATGTGATAAGAGATTTTCGCGTAAATGGTATTGAGTATTGACCATAGCCTCGGTCAGTTCGCCGCAAACTGGTTTCATTATCAAAAGTCAATAACTTTCCGATGCATTCCGAGTCATGGCCAAGTGTACGTAATGATCTCAACCGCATTTGTGGCGATTCCGATGTTGACACCGGATTGAAGCCATAATTAGTATGTTCCGATCGTTTAGCTTAAATTGCTAGGTTTTATGAGCTGCTCTAGAAATTTTCACGGTCACTTTTTTGTGTATTGCATTTGTTAGCCTTGTCATTATCGTAGGTAAGGTAAAACACCCATCTGTTGATATTGGCGCTTTAAGAAATCTTTCTATGGAAAATCCTATTATTGGCATTTATCCTGTAACAAAAATCTAGGGTGCCCATAATGGGATGACTGCCGACAAAAAGGTTGTTTACATGAATAAAAATGTTCATATAGAGCAAACTAACCTCAAGCTAAATTTGCTTGAAACTAACATTTAAATTAACAATAACTAGATTATTTAAATTAAGCAATTATTTTTTTGTTAATGTGACTTTGTGATAAAGAAATTCAAGGTGAAACTTCTAACGTCAATAACTCAAAACTGACTTTGTGTGGGTTGAGTCCTTTCTGCTTAACTACGTCCAAATATCAGTATATTTATACCTACTTTTTAAAATGTTGTTTATGGTAAAGCTTGCATCATTGATGATACCTTCCCTTCAAGCTTGTGTCGAGGTATATTTTATTTATAAAGCTTTATGTATATTATGTCGCAGTATGATAGAATATATAGACGTGATATAGTCATATTCCTAGGGATATAACTATATACCAATGTAACGGTATATAGTTATATCCCTAGGAATATAACTATTTATATGCAAGCCATTCATTATCTATATAAGCTATTTATATTGTTTGACTAGTCAAACAATATAAATCCGTGCACCGCGTGGCCGCCGTGCACAGCGTGCGCCGCGGTATCTAGTAATATGATTATCTGACTAAACTTAACTAGTTAAATGGTAATAAATTTGCCATAGTATCAAAGAAAACAATATATTGGTATTTATTTTCATTTCAAAATCAATGTTGCAATTAGTTACAATACTTACTAGAATTTTGTAAAATATTGTTAATGGAAAACTTATTAGGCGTTCAAACATTAACGAAAAATTTTTAATTAGTCATTAATCAAGAAAAAACTTAATAAATTGGGAGAAAATCTTCTATGTTTAAATTTTTTTATTTTAAGTTCTTACAGGGCGCGGATTCATGACATCTAGAATTACAGAGGACTGAATGCTTCCTACAGGCGCACCTTTTATAGTCGAACACTGTGTATTTGTCGATTTTTACAGGAACATATGTACTGATAATATGTAGATTTTTTTTAAGTTAGGGTCAGTAGACTTAGGCCGTGTAGATTCAAAAGCTTGGCTTTACATGAGATCTTATTTCTTTTTACAGGGTAAGCCTTATGTGGTCGTCACGGCTTCATTTTACAAGAAATGTTTTTGGTTGGATTTCAGTTCTTTTTGTAAGTTTTTTCTTGTAAGTACTTATTAATAGGTATTTTAGTTACTGTCTACAGTCAAACGCAACGAAAACCCCGCTCCCGCAATGTTACAATCATTTCACTAAACTTAATCCAGCAATATGGTTATATCACTAAACTTATGTAAACTCAACCGTATCATAATTAAGTTTCTAGGATGATAGTAATGAATCGCTTTTGTATAACTATATTGTTACGGCATATAAGTATATCCCTAGGAATATAGCTATATTACGGCTATATCTATCATACTGCGACATATATTCGATGTATTATCGTTATGATAAAATATATACTTTCAATTTAACTTTCCAAGAAAGCAGAGGGATGTATAATTATAAGTTTAATTATAAGTTTCACGTCATCATAATAATACGTGTCTGTCTCCTCAGAGAAAACACACTGCGTGACTGCACACCTGGGATCAAGGAAGTTGACTCCATTGCTCCCCAATAGATTAGAAAGTTTTAGGGTTCCGTACCCAAAGGATAAAAACGGGACCCTATTACTAAGACTTCGATGTCTGTCTGTCCGTCTGTTTGTCCCCAGGCTGTATCTCAAGAACCGCAATAGCTAGACTTCTGAAATTTTCACAGAATGTGTACTTATATCTGTTGCCACTTGCCGCTATAACAAATACTAAAAACAAAATAAAATTAATATTTAAGGGGGGCTTCCATACAATAAACGTGTTTTTTTGGCCTCTTTTGCTCGTAATCAATAATGGCAGTAGGCTCTTGAAATTTTCACAAAATCCTTTATTATATTTGCACTTTAATAATTAATAATAAAATAAAAAAACTTGAGAGGTGTCAACTGACACCCGGAACGAAGTTCCAGTTTATTATTTCTTAGGTACAAAAAACTTGTTACACTCGAACAAAAAAAGAGAGAGAGAGACAGAGAGAGAAACACGCGCTACCGCACGTCTTTCAACTATAGCATTTTTGCTATAGTTGTAAGCCGTGCGGTTTCATCTTAATTTTTTTCTGTCTAGCCCCCTTTCGCAACGCGCGATATGGAACTTCGTTCCAATAAATATTTAAGAGGGGCTCCCATACAAAAAACACATTTTTTTGCCTACTTTCGCTCTATAACGGTACGGAACCCTTCGTGCGCGAGTCCGACTCGCACTTGGCCGTTTTTTTTTTTTTTTTTGAGTCTCTATCGAGGGTGTGCTCAGCTATAATAATAATTCATCATTATCTTCCTTTCAGCTTCACGAGATCAATGACCTAACTAATTTTTTTTGTTATTCATTCCCAAATTAAATAAAAGTCTCTAAAATACATTTTCTGCACGAATTTAGGAAACTGAGTGAAAGGCTTAAAATCTTAAGTGGCTAAGAGCCCTGCAATGCTCTAAATTTTCGCTTACCAAGACGTCTCTAGACAAGTCGTTGCCCTTAATTCTTTGATGTATAAAAATTAAGCGAAGAGAAAATGTTTTTAAGCCTTATACAAGAAAATGGAACAGTTTTCTGCTGATTTTATGAAAACATTTCTGTACTTAATGTTTGCTTTTAGTTAGGCCCTAAAATATGATACTAAGACATAAATAAAAACCGGCCATGTGCGTGTCGGGCCACGCGCAATAAAGAGTTCCGTAGTACAGCTAGTTTTTTAAATTTTTTGTATGGTCAATGAATGTACATTTATAATATATTTTACACTACTAACAACATCATCTCAGTTACTTTCAAAGGAATTTGAACGAAAAGTTCCTTTATACTAGGCCGAATACATTTTTTTTTATTTGATCGACTATTACTCAATAACTTATAAAGTCTTCTTAGCCGTGATAGTTTTCCTTTTAAATTCAGCATATTTCCTACTCCCGTGAATTTTTTCACATTTCCAGAAGCAACCGTTTAGCTGGTAGAAGGGGGGACACTGGACTCTAACGATTTTTTCCACTTTAAAACTTAATATTTTACAAACGGATCCCTAAATCGGAAAATGATCTATGAATACTCGTAATATTTTTAAAAAACCTATCTAACGACACTGCACACGATAGGGTGGACGCGAAAAAAAGAATCATCCCCGCTTGAGTTGTTACCATAAAAAAAATTATTTTTTTAAGATTTCATGTACCATTTTGTCGGCATCATTAATTTGTGCATTCATGCCAAATCACAGCTTTGTAGGTCCTATAGTCTCTGAGCAAAACCGCGGACAGACAGACAGACAGACGGACAGACAGACGGACGGACAGACCGAAACTATAAGGGTTCCTTGTTGACTACGGAACTCTAAAAATAACTTTCACATTTTTGCACTAAGAGTTGATTAATAGATAACTTATGAAGCTTTGATAAAATTAAACGAAGATTTCCGAGTATTAACAGTATAGTTTTACCACAATCGATGCCATGGAAACGTTGTCAAGCGCAATATGCTGGCCATGAACGATATACCTTCACACGTTCTTGCATTGCTCATTTTCTCTACCTACAAACCTTCCCACGATATAGAAAATAACCTATACACCTCTATATCAATAAAATCAGTTTCAATGATCACAGCACAAAGCTATCAGCTGGCATCGAGAATCAATAGAAAGAATGTTAAGAAAATTGTATCAAAACTTAGGGAATAACACCCCTCTTTTTTGTCGGGGGTAAAAAAATCAGATTTAAAAGTATTGCGGACTCGAATGTTATATTATGTTTCATTATGCTAAAGGTCTTCGGCGTAATAATGATTCGTGTCGCATAATTTTGGATAAAAATAGATGCGAGACGTAGGAATTTCCAGTCGCTTAAGATTCACCAGGGAGTTCGTACCGCTGAGCAGGAGCACGTAGCTGTTGAACTAGAACTTATCAGATTATAGCGCACAAAAGCGTATGGAATAACTATCTAATACACCTCAAGAAAAAGCAAGGTGCAGAATCGAAGCAAGGGACACCTTTTTTGCACGGGGAAATACTTTTGATTGAGATTGGGGACATCGGCCGGTGTGTCAACCCACTCCAACTCTACCAGTGATTGTCCACGTCACCCGGGGACAAAGCAGAAATCAAAAGCCACCAATTTCCTAGTGCAACTAAAGCTTTGTTGCAGTAAAATTTACGGTTACTGTTTTGGGATATAATTGTAGGCAACATCTACAAGAGTATTTTTATTACGGATTGTGACGATCAATAGCGTGTTAAGAAACTTAAATTAGACTAGAAACCCCAAAGCAAAGTCAATTTTGTAGTTTTGACCAATCAGAAGCCGTTTGGCGTTGGTAGACATTTTGTAAAATTTAGGAGTTTCATTGTAAGATGATTAAGCAGAATCGACATACTGTTCTCTGATTCTTATTACTCATTATAATCAATTAATTAGATACTTTTTTTTATACATGATGTCGATCAATATTAATGACAGAAACCAGAAGCCCTGCCCCTAGGCGACCTGTGCTCAGAACGCACGAGATAATTACAACTGTCTATTAGTCTAAGCACATAATTAATATCAAGTAATTTCGCAGACGCTATCTAAATTAATTTTCATACTATTACGTCATAGCTTGGACAAGCTATAATGACGTCATTATCTAGCTGTAACAACTAGATAATGACGTCTGACGAAATTTTCGGTGCACAATATGCGTTGCTTGATGTTTAACCCGCAATATTGGTTTTTAGGAGTTCAACGACTTCTTAAAGAATTTACATAGATCTTTAAATGAAGCATAATTGAAGACGTGAGTGGAAGAATCGAACAAGTAACATTTCGCAACATACGGACAATAACTCATTTTTTCCCTGATTATTTTAATAAAACTTGTGACTTATCTACTTCATAACCTAGCTTATATATCTGGCTACACATATAATCCATAATTTTTCTATTTTAAATATTTTTTTCGGCCCTAAAGCCTCCATTTAAGCAAAAAAACGGAAAGTTTTTCCATGTTACTTACCTTATTCTTCCACTCACGTCTTGAATTGCGAAGTTGTTTATGGTAGTGTAGTTTTCAGTAAAAATTGGATTCGTTTACATTTAAGAATCTGATTTCGACTGAAAGCTATAACTCCGACTTATGCTATGGGTCGCCTATCTCTCTCGTACTTGCTCATCACTTCCTGGTCTATCAGAACATAATTTCAAAAGCTATAATTTATATCCACATTCATCCAGGCATAGAAATATGGAAATTCTTCCTCTTCAGAAATATAACGAGAATTTATTGAGTAATTCAGGGACCTTGTTAGCATTGATATGCAAATTGTCGGAGGTAGTTGTATAAAGTGGAGCGTCGCTACAGTCGAGTGTCCCTATAGAACGTAACTTGGTCTTTAACTATTCCACAACTCCACTCCACCTTATTATAACCGTTCAATGCCTTCGAGCGCAGCATTAAATTCACGAGCAGATGTTCTTTGTTTTATTGTATTCTTATCTTCTAAGAAGGGAGATATTGGATCTTAATAGAACTCAGTAGATATATCATGAGCAGTATGAGCATCTTCCACATAGTATGGCATTAATATATTTTGTTTGGATTGTCCAAAAGACTTGATACTCAAGAATAGTTAAAGAAGTAGATGAACACGATAACTAACAGTAAAAAAAAATCGGTTTTTTGCATAAATGGAGGCTTAAGGGCCGGAAAATGATTTGAAATAAATAAAACTGTGCATTATATTTGTAGCCATATATATCAGCCAGGTGATGAAGTAGATAAGTTACAAGGTTGTTCATATTACAAGGGAAAAATGAGTAAATGTCCGTATGTTACGAAATGTGACTTATCGTGTTCATCCACTCACGTCTTCAGTCTTATTACCAAATGGTTCGTGTAATGATACACTCGGCGCTGGCTAGCCAGTTCCTTTGCTTGAACTTGGCTTTGACACGCTACCTCGTGTCTAGATTAGCATACATCGCTTGATAGATGGTTGACAATGATTGTTTACCTTTATTTTCGCTATTACAAGTGAATTTAAGAGAGTCTGCCCATAGTATTCGCTTGAATAGTAATATATCAAACCTTTGTGTATTTTTTTTCTGAAATATAGTTGACAATCAGCCTGTAAATTAAAAATGAGTATTCCCAATATAGTAAAAACATTCCTAACACACGTTTCATGCCTACAAAAACATTTACTTCTTGCAAAGAACCTTTATAATCGTATCGAAATAGCAATGCACTAAGTACGCACTTATTCTATGATTTCTCAACGCAAATCGAATTATAATCCGATATAAGTCGGCGTGACCACGAGATTACAGAAATGCCCGATTTTATAGTTTTATCTTTTTATAAGTATGCTGTAATGTCATTGAAATAACTGAATCAAAATCAGTCACAGATTAAGCCACGGCTGAGCTACGGCAGCGGCTAGTCTTTTGGTATTATTACGGTCGCGCTCAGAGGTTTTTCATGATGATTAAGCTTCAATTTAATAAAAAGTTTGACAAAATCTTCATGATTGTGATTAAAATCCAGTAATTAATATTCATCTCTGATTGCAGTTAGCATTAATAAATTCAGTAGTTGAGTACAGCTAAGTTTTGTCATATATTTCCCGCGATTTCGAACAGGCATAATCCTACTTCCTACTAATATTATAAAGGCGAAAGTTTGGATGTATGTATGGATGTATGGATGTTTGTTACTCTTTCACGCAAAAACTACTGAACGGATTTTAATGAAACTTTACAATATTATAGCTTATACATCAGAATAACACATAGGCTACAATTTTAACCGACTTTCCAAATGGAGGAGGTGTGATGTTCGTTTTTTTATGTTCAACGATTATTCCGCCGTTTGTGAACCGATTTTCAAAATTTTTCTTTTGGTGTATAGGTTATCATCCCAATTTGGTACCATATTTATAAAAATGTTGACCTGATGAAGGGATCCATAAGAAATCGAGGGAATTCCTCAAAATTTATATGGAAACATGAGGTGACTTCGGTTTCGTGAGCAGTATTCTAAGCATATGCTACCAGCAAGCAAGATTTTGCACCAAGGTATACCATGGTTCGGAAGGTGCTGAGAGAACTCCTGACTCTTTATAGATACAAGTTTGGGAGTTTCGACGTTGTTTTAAGAACGGAAAGCATATGCTACTATGCAAATTACATTCATCATCATCATCATCACTACCATAAACTATTATAGAACCATGTATCGTCCCGTTTTGACCCTATTATTGGTACTTTTTATAGTCTTTTATTGTATATCACTTAAACCGCGGGTAACACCGCGGGGCACAGCTAGTAATTAATAATAGAGTGTCGCGGTAACCTTATGTTATTGTCCCCTGGTGACAAGTCTCTGGGCATATCGTTTTTTTCTCTGGTCTACTCTACATCATGTAAATCACTCCAGTACTTTCGGAGCTTACTCAGCAAACAAACAAACAAATTTGTCCACTTTGTATCATTTATATTTGAACTATCCTCATTATTTACTTCCTGAATAATTTAGTTACAGTTTGAAAAAGCCATGGAAAGTCAAATGTTAATCAATTTTATGATAATTGGTCACGTACAAAATAATTAGTTGGGGCCGCAATAGGCGATACATCGTGATTCGTGACCTATTTCGTAAAGAAAGCCAATTACCGATAGCGATCGCTTGTCACTTGAAGGTTTGTCTGTCAAATCCAAATTAAATGTTATTTGTTAAAATTGAAACACAATGTAAAGCAAAAGAAACTTAATAGACGTCTATTCTACAGGGTGTAACAAAAAAAACTTAATAATATTTTAGAGTGTGTATGTGTCCCCTTATTATAGAGTTCACTGTGAAAGTAGCAGCGCTTTTAATGTAACTTGTATGGGCAAGTAAAAAAATAAGCTCTTTTTATAACTTTGTTGTTTCTTCTTGAGTCATGAAATAATATACACAACTATTGAGGTATTAGATATCAATAATTTTAAGGCTAGATAATGTGGCTGCTTGTATATTGTTGGCCACGTTCATTGTTAAGTGTCACTTACTCGTGACCCCAGGAGCACTTAGTCACAAATGACTAATATCCAGACTTACCTTATCCAAAACATTAATCTCACTTACACGCTAAATATTTCCTCGCTATGTTATTTACAACCCAACCCAAATTTGCGTCATTAAGGGCTAGTTACATTTTAGTTACAAAGTACAAATGCTAGACATGGTTTCAGGCTAACCGTACATAGTGAATTTGCCTTTTATAAGCCCACCTTTTGCTGTGGCGTAGGTTATAAATTCGTAACATACATCGATTTGATTTGATAAGAAAGTGAGTGCATGTTTATCCAATTACGTTCAACTTTTAAGCACAATAAAAATCAAAGAAAATCCCTTCTGTATTATATTATAGACTAGGTCCATAGAGCGTGCTTAACTGCTTACATGCGCAAGCGCACGAGTAAAGCTGTAAAGATTTTGCCTATTACGTGAAGACACCAGAAGTGTGGAAGCTATCATCAAGGCTTGGGGAAGTTTCTAGAAAATTAATTGCCATTTGCATACTATCTGCATATACCAAAATAGATACAGAAGGCTATTTGATTATCTCAATACTTAGGGCTAGGCTCATCCTTAATAATGATTGTGTCTATTAATTTCTGGATTTATTTATTATTTTTATTTACTTGTTTCCTGCGTTTTATAGTTTATAGTTTTTTTTTTTTTACATATTGTACTTAGCTTTCAATTGACATTGCGCTATCAGGTTATCATACTATCATTAGACGGGCATAAGTGCTGCCCTTCATGACATATTCAGATGTCACGCCTTTTGAAGTGAACTTGAGTGCGGGCTCTAGCCATGACTCAAAACCGAATATCTCACGACGGTAATGCCTCAATAAGTCCAAGCGAAAGACTTAAGCGACTCTTTTATTGTTTACTTAAAATTCTCTAGCAACCGTGAGTTCATCAACCTACAACAATTTTTTTTTGACAAAGTATACCTGTCCAATTTTATTACAATTGTCATAAATATTTGCATACATTTTATGTATTCTTGCAACGTCTAATTGGCCCACAACAAGCAATAATAACTAAATAGTTTGGTCCTAGTTGTATAATTGCGCTATTTAAATAATGACTAATAAATAATTTACCTAACAGTCGTAACTTTCGATTGTTAACATTTTGCCATTCACCTTGACTGCGGCGAATGTTGTTCATTTATGTAGTACCAAATGACTTTCGGTAATCGTTGTTTAATTTTTTATAGAGAATGCGAATATTTCCAAGTAAGTACCACATTATATTACAAACTTACAAGTATGCAAAACAATTGTATTGTGTAAAAATTCTCTAAAAAAACTAAGATTATTACCCGCTCCCGCTTCGCTGATCCCGCTACTCGCTCGCACTCGAACCGCTGGCGGTCACCTCACGACTACGGTCAAGCTCCAAGGTCCGTTACATAACTGCATTTCGCTACAATAATTGACATATGAATGTATTGTTGCCGACCACTCGATCATAACTCAAACAAAAGCGGTGCTAAAGGTGAACCAATTAAATGTTTTCAAATGCCATTAACGAATTGATAATTATACAATCGCTCAAAGGATTATTTTCAATAACAATGTCGTATTAACAGTAAGGTTACACGTAATTAAAGGTTTTGTGATAATATAAAATAAGATATGAATATTTTAAGACATAAATATTTTATCAAGAAGACTTTTAAGTCAAAGATATTCTGAAGTCTCGATAAAATTCTTATTATCCTACGCATAAATGGAGTTCATACTTACATTGTCGTTGAACTCTGCGCGAGGGTTGGCAGCTTTACTTTTTCTTATTTTTATTCCACTTATTATGCCTTTGTAGAAAGAAAACTTGCAATTATTTCTTAAAGTATTTTAATAAAACAATTTCTGGTGTCGTTTTTTTGTGTGAGTACTTAGAGCCAATTTAGTCCGAAACGAGACGAGGATGAAGCGAAGTCGACGCTACTTGTCATTTTAATTAACACGTTTTTATAAGCTTGGGCTGTATGTAGAGTATGTAACGGAATCTTTGAAAACTTTGCATACGTATTAGGAGCCAATGACAATTTAATAATTTGTTAAAATTAAAAAAAAAAAATTTTTTAGTTTTTTTTAAACTATTATTATTAAATACCGAATTTTGGAACTAATGTATTGTAAATTAGTATAACGTTGTACTTTATAGACAGCGGGCCCTTACAAAATTGAGATACTTACAAGTGTATGACCACCATGATAAAGTGATTCAAATGCCACAAGATCCTTCTAGGATTGTACGCAATACGCATCATACTCTTTCCGTTTCAATTCGGCACTGTGATTTAAGTCCTCGCGCAAAAATCTTGCATTTAAATACAATATTTTACTCACTTTTACAAGTACCTTAAGTACTATCTATCAAAATCGGTTCCTGCCTATTGTATGTTACCAAATTTGACTTGAATAATAATATGTTAAGTGTTAACCTATTCATACTATTATAATGAAATTGGTTCCAAATCATTTGGAGCTTTATTCATACTTCAAAGGCCTTCAATCCCAGAATTCAACAAAACGATTCCAATAGCATTCGGAATCGTGACTTTGTTGCAGAATTTGTTATTTTGTTGCTCTTTATATTGATTTGTTACATTGTTCGGTAATGATCTCAAGTGTACAGTCGGCAACTAGCTCGTTAGACCAAATTTGAACCTTAAATCCTTGCGATAAGATCGAAAAGTGATTTGTCGGCGACTGTATTATACCGTTGGAATTAATAAGGCGCATTCAAATGTCACGGTATTTTGTTTTCATTGCCTTCGATGATATAGATCTATCGATCGTATCGATCGATCGAAACAATGGTGTCGAATTGATACTAGATTTTTTGACCTAGGATTGTGTAATCGACATACTTTGGTTCGACCATGACCCTGAGGAGGCATAATCGAACAAGTATAGAGTTTAGAATTCATTAGAGCAACAATAAACCTATATAATATTTCTTACAATGTAATATGTATTCCTATTATGATGTAAGCATTCAATAAGGACTAGTAGACGGTCCGGCAATCACATAAGATATATTTTGAAGACAGACTATTACTATAGAAAACTCATGGTGATGCACATACTGGAAACTAATTTAAAAAATACTAGCGGGCCCGAAGGACGACGTCCCGTCATATCTATGAAGTTTAAATTGTCAATAGTGTAATGACATAATTCTATACGGTGGTAAGCAATTTTGAAATTTTCTAATTATCCACGGATTTTTTTAAGCTGGATTGTGAATCTAAAGTTTAAATTCACAATCCGGCTTAAAAACGGTCGACCTCTTGGCCATCCCTGATCTAAACCATTATCAAACCCCCTTGGATATACATAAAAAAATTTCATCAGAATCGGTCCAGCCGTTTAGAAGGAGTTCAATTACAAACACACGTACAAAAGATTTATATATAAGAATAAGAATAAGAACGTTTATTTAACAATAAGACATCACATTACACTACAATAAAACGATACACATTACAAATATACAATACACAAAGAAAAATAAAAAAAGTAAAAATTAACATAATTACATATATACCTACACATAAAATATTAAAAAAAAATAATAGCATAATAATAGCATGAGGATCGGCAAGTAGTGCATTGTTATGTCTTTAATTGTCAAAAAGGACACCACTCAGGCGTATCACCGCGGTGACGTACACCACAGTGCCTGGTGTTATGTGGTTCCTAGTAAACCGTCATCTGGAAACAGGAACAGTTAAGCACTCAGCAATTACATTTTATAATATACTAGCTTTTGCCCGCGGCTTCGCTCGCGTGGAATTCAAAAATCGCGTAAAATACGAATATTCTTGTAAACCTCATTTGGAAACATGATGTTTTTCCAAGACCAAAAGTAGACTATGTTATTCTACATCCTTTCAACTAAGTATATGCCAAAAATCAAGTCGATTTGTTGCTTCGTTAGGCCGTGAAGGAAGGACAAACAAACAAACACACTTTCGCATTTATAATATTAGTATGGATAGTCATGAAAAGCTTATAACCAGCAGTGGACGGTAGATATACAGGAAGTATAGTAATACAGTATACTAATCAAACGATGAAAAAGTGTATGTTTAGTTTAGGTTAGAATAAATTCAGTTTTAATTATTAACTTAGTTTGTTCCTAAAGAGGATTGAAACTCAACACTAACGACGCGACACCATTTATATATATTAAGCTACAATTCCAGGAGGGGGGGGGGGGGGGGGGGGGCGGAGGAGGGGGGGGGTGGGGGGATTCTTACGTCATAGTAGCTTTATGCATGCAAAGTCTCAGCCCGATCGGTTTAAAATTGAGAAAGTTTCATACAAAATTTCATCCCCTATTTTACCCCCTTTAGGGGTTGAATTTATTTAAATCCTTTCTCAGGAGATGCCTACGTCGTAGTAGCTTTATCCATGCAAAGTCTCAGCCCGATCGGTTTAAAATTGACAAAGTTTCATACAAACTTTCATCCCCTATTTTACCCCTTTGGGGGTAGAATTGATCTAAATCCTTTCTTAGCGGATGCCTACGTCATAACATCTACCTGCATGCCAAATTTCAGCCCGATCAGTCCAGTGGTTTGGGCTGTGCGTTGATAGATCAACATGTCAGTCAGACACCTTTGAGTTTTATATATATATATATATATATATATATATATATAGATTAAGACTAGCTGACCCGGCAAATGTTGTTTTGCCATATAAATTATTTCTAGTATCAATATAAAAAGTAGATAAAAACCTATTCTCAGGCTTAAAAAATGTAAGTACATACAAAATTTCATTAAAATCGATTGAGCCGTTTTGGAGGAGTTCGCACACAAACACTGTGACACGAGAATTTTATAAATTAGATTGAAACATATTATTATGGACTCGTATTTTGTATAGCAATAGTCTTAAGACTTGAAAGCATATTAGAGGTACAAAATCTTACCCTCAAGGAAGTAAAAATATAGGGGATCAAAGCTGGGAATGTACGTCGTATGTTGGGAATTATTTCACGTGGGTGAAGCCTAAACGGACATTGAATTCTTAGTAATAGGGTCCCGTTTTTACCCTTTGGGTACGGAACTATAAAAATCTTGTGATTTTAAATGAATACCTATTCCCACAATAGGTATTCATTTAAAATCACAAGATTTTTATAGTTCCGTACCCAAAGGGTAAAAACGGGACCCTATTACTAAGAATTCAATGTCCGTCTGTCCGTCTGTCCGTCTGTCCGTCTGTCCGTCTGTCCGTCTGTCCGTCTCTCCATCTGTCTATCTGTCCATCTCTCCGTCTGTCCGTCTGTCCGTCTGTCCGTCTGTCCGTCTGTCCATCTGTCCGCCTCTCCAAATGTCTGTCTGTCTTCAGGTGTATCTTAAGATCCGCTATAGCTCTAGACTTCTGAAATTTTCACAGATTGTATACAATTTGTAACAAAACTAAGTGATAATACTTTAGGGTGTGTACGTGTTCCTTGTAGAGAGTTTACTGTGAAAGTAGCAGCGTTGAAAGATCATTTTTCTGTGATTTGTATGGGCAATCGCCCCAGCGGCACGACTTTCCCCATACAAAAGAGAAAAAAAAATTGTCTTTCAGTGCTGCTACTTTCACAGTGAACTCTCTACAAGGAACACGTACACACCCTTAAGTATTATCACTTATTTTTGTTACACCTTGTATATATTCTGTTGCCGCTATAACAAAAATACTAAAACAAAATAAATTAAATATTTGAGGGCTCCCATTCAACAAACGTGATTTTTTGCTGTTTTTTGCTCGATATCAATAATGGCAACAGGTAGGCACTTGAAATGTTCACAAAATACTCAGTTGTACTTATACTTTAATAATTAATAATAAAATGAAAATAAATTAAATAATTAAGGGGTCTCCCATGCAAAAAACACAAATTTTGCTTATTTTTGCTCTATAATGGTACGGAAACCTAAGTGCGCAAATCTAACTCGCACTTGGCCGATTTTTAATAACAATAATAACTAAACATAATGATTGACAAAACAAAAACTTTAACCATGTAATTGACACTTGTGTAGGTTTATATATCTGTCTCATTTCAAAACATTTTGAGTTACATTGACATATTGACATATTGACTCGCAATAATGAACCCTGACAACCTTTTAGTTGCATAACCGATACAATTAAATTCGATTATTTGACATTTCGAGTTCATTGTCAATCGACTACTGCCCTCTGGCGGTAGAATGCTCAAGTATTCAGGTCGCTGTCTGCACATTGTCTTACAAACTTTTGTTATAGCCCAGAAGCCAGCGATAGCCAGACTTTCGTCATTTAATAAAAGCTGAAAGTTTTCCGGTTTATGACCCCTATAGATCAAGAACGACCAGCAACTGTAGAGTTTCGGTCGCAGTTTCTTTAGACTGCCTTCACATTAGGTCGCGAGTAGTGCGGCAGCCGCACTACTGGCGACTTAATGTGAAGGCAGCCTTAGGAGGGATACAGTTTTGAAGGTCTACCTAACCTTCAATAAAATATAAACCTGTTTTGTTTTTATCTTATTTTCTTCGGGATAACTGTAGGAATCTCGTCTCCCACTGCCGGAAATAGAGCCAAACGAGCATAATTTGTGAGTTGTGAGTCGCAGAATTTCGGCTGGCAGAAATTCTGCTGCATTCAGTTTCATACAAAAGTCCTATTTGATTCACACGAGCGTAATTTTGTGAGTCATGATTTGTATGAAAAGATATTTACGCGACCGAAATTCTGCGATGCACAACTCACAAATTACGCTCGTTTGGCTTCACCCTAATACTTTAGGCAGGCAGGTGTCTGGCAGTGAAAAGCAGCTGTCAAAATTACCGGTAGTGGAAGATTCCTATCGAAGGTTAGGTAGAACTTCAGAACTGGATACCTCCTAAAGTAACCCTACAAAACCTACTAAATTCCATAGTTGGTATTTCTTACCTCTATATGAGTCATATATAGCAGAACTTTCAGCTTTTATAAAATGATGAAAGTCTGGCTGTTGCTGGTTCTTTCTCTATGACACCCTAATGGTTGGACCAATTAATGGTATATTAGCGAGTCGTAAATATTATTTAAACCATAAAAGACGTAGTACCACCCTTTGTAATAACTGTAGTAATAAATCAAAATCCTTCATTATTAATGTTGGCATGTCAATACAATATTAATTTTTAATCGACTTCCAAAAGGAGGAAATTGTTTATTCTGTTCCATATATTTTCTAACTAGATGACGCCAGCAGCTAATTGCGTCGAATTTCGTTTATTGCGCGGTAACCGTACATTTTTAACAAAAATTATATACCTAGTGTGTCCTTTTTAGTGTCGGGAACTATCTCTGAAATTTTCTTGTCCTTTAAGGGGAAAGAGGATTAACAGACTGCCAGACTATGGCATAGTAATGATTGAACAGATACTATTAAAAATTATAATTTTTAGATTAAGAAAATATTATATCACGTAGAGCTTTTCAAATTATTAAAAAGTGTTAACCTTTTTCTATACGTGATCTGTACCACCACTTTTCTATACGTCTACAAATAAATGATTAGACTAAAAAATGTTTGATACAATTCGCTTAAATTCGTGGTTCGAATCAACCCATAACTAAAAAGAGGAGGGAAACTAAACTGCCGGTCAAGTTATACCCTTTTTATAAAACACTAGATGACGCACCAAAATTCGTTTTACGCGCGGAAATCGAACATTTTAGTGGAGAAAAAACTATCCTATGTCCTTTCCCAGGACTCAAAGCATCTCCATATCAAATTTCAACAAAGTCGATTTAGTGGTTTGTGCGTGAAGAGGTAACATTTAGACAGATAGACCGACAAACACACTTTCACATTTATAATATAATTATTATGGATGTGTGATTATAATTGATTGTCAAGCGGTTTTGTTTTCACTTATGTGGGTACTCCCGAAAAGCAACCAGTTGCTCTTTTTTCTCAAGATTGTAAGGAATATTATATTATATATAAATTATTTTTATGTTCCAAATTCCAATACTTTTATTAAAACTGTCTGGAAGTAATACGTTGAACTTATTATAATTAATTATTATTTGTACCTAATTAATGGTGAAACCAAATGATTAATGACACGTCATGGATACAATAATCATCAATCATATCATTTTAATTTAGATTTCAGTTCCTCGAACTTTTTTTATTAATACTATAACAATATCAAAATATATAATATCGGTATTACAATAGGTAGTAATAAGTTAAAAAAATATATAAATTATTATATTATATATACTGGATGTAACAAAACTAAGTGATAATAATTTAGGGTGTGCATGTGTCCCGTGTATAGAGTTCACTGTGAAATTAGCAGCGCTGAAAGAGAAATTTTTTTTTCACTTTTGTATGAAAAAACCCGTCACGCTGGGGCGCTTGCCCATACAAATCAAAAAAAAAAATTGGTCTTTCAGCGCTGCTACTTTCACAGTGTACTCTCCACAAGGAGCACATACACACCCTAAAGTATTATCACTTAGTTTTGTTACATATATAATGTATATTTGTTTTGTATATTTATTTTTGTGTATATTTATTTTTACATTACAGATACCGTGTATATATATTTGTTTTTATTGCGAGCAACTGCTAAAGAGTTATTCTACAACATCATATTTAGCGCTAAATAGTAACGAAAATAATTATTTTAAAACAAAAGACTAGTCCACAAAATTGAAGTCAATTAAATTAAAAACATTTTTATTTAAACTGTAGATAACTAAAAGATAGATATTTCTCTTTCCATCGTAGGCTGGCAAATTATAATATGCAGGGATTCAGTGAGCGTCGTTGTTTAATTTTCAGCTCTTGTGATGAAAAACCTATTACATGAATAAAGAACTGATTGTGAAAATAAAAACCATGTCATAAAACACGCGACACGCCCGCGCCAACTCGATAAATTTCAATTTGACAAAGTTTCCGAATTTCACGGGTGAAAAATGTTTGACGTATGATGGGGGAGACGTGGCTCCGCTGTACGCTTTGCCCGGCCGCGCCCCGCGATAAACATCAATAATAATCTGTAACAACTTATCATCACAAGATTGGCCCGAATTGACTTTATGTGACGCCATCTTTTTCACCGCTTCTATGATACGTTTTGCTTATAAAATTGTTGAAAATATTATTAAACACAAAGAAGTTTAATATGAAGTTTTAACAGTTACCATCCCTCAACGACAATTAATACACGGCTAATGTAGGTTTTTCTTTTGCGTGTTGTTATATCGACGGTGGAAATTTCAAATGTCGTAAGGGACATTTTGTCGTAAGTACACTTTATATACCATCCGATAGCATTTTTTCTCCTCTATCGATCTGTATATTTAAAATTTTGATATCTCTTCAAATATAGGAGATATAGCATAATTCACTTTGTCGTAACATACAAAAAAAATTAATAATTATGCTGTAAGGGTCATTACCTCGATAATATCATTTTTTTGACGTCGTAAGTCCTTGTAACTGTGGGAGATATGTGTCGTAACAGCCTCACCAAACTAATATAGGCCCTTATGACATATTTTAAAAGGCACATTTACAGGTAATTCAAATTAATTTCTTGATTCCCGGACACGATTCCGTGCACGCGGTGATAGAAAACGAAGTAAAGAAACTGATTGTTTGGAGTCCATCGCAATGGCCAGCTTTCATCGAAGCAGCTAGGAAACGACCAAGACCTTATAATGTACACGTTCTAGAACACTCAGATTTTTTAGATTTTGGTGATTTAATGTCTCAAGCTTTCACGCCACAAGTAGCAAAGGATATTAAATTTCAAAAAGTGAGAATTGTGACTTTTAATAAGAAGTGTCCGGATGAAATGAATGTCAAATATTCAATGAAAGAAAATTCAGAAATTTATAAATTTAAAATGAATCTAAAACCGCTTAATATTATCATAAAAGGAAAAGGAAAAGGAAAGAGGAAAGGTAGAGGAAGGAAAAAGTACGACGTGAGTTCACAAGAGCATGCATATCCGGATAATGACGTGGTAGTTCCTATGAAACCTTTGTACGATCAAAAACTACCAATTTCAACTGCAAAATATGCAGATTTAAAGCGATTGTGCTTAAACGGCACGATTCCGAAACGGTTTCATGCTGAATACTTGAACCTTCGCTAAATGGCTGAAGTCCCAGACGCTTTAGCTGAGACGGATGAAGAGGATGTTATTGTGAATGACGAAGAATAGATAAATTTATCTTTTCTTCGTTATTCACAATAATATTATTATCTATAATAGGCATCTTCTTCGTAATAGAAAATGATTCCTATCTTTTTTTTTCACAATTTCCAGTGCAATAAGGCTACTATAGTTTTAAGTCTTAAAATGTGTAAGCTATTAAATATTCTTTTCAACATAATAATAATGGTTGTAATTTTCTAATACTAAAAATGTTTCAAGCAAAGATTCAGGCTGCAAGCAGCATTGATAATGTTTTCTTATTAGTATGTATATTTTATTTTTAGATAACAGAAAAACCAAAAATATCCGCATTATGCTACCTAGTGTGAGATTTGCCTGAAATCACATAACTATAATAATATTAAGTTAAGTTTATTAATAATAATATTAAGTTTGTTAGCTAGTTGTTTAATCCTAAAATTTGTTGTTGCTACTTGTATTTTCACCCGACTGCCAGGAAGAGTTATGTTTTGTTACTTACTAATTAAAAGACATTGAACCAATCCGTTGTTTCTTTCCCGAACCGGTGGTAGGCACCTTAGTTAAGACGTTCGGAAAATTTTTTGTAAAAAAATTACTCTGAATAAAAACTATTTTGATTTTCATTTTGATTTTTGATATAGACCGTACTTTCTTAAAGTTACAATAATAAGTATGTAACTGCCAAATCATCGTTAAATTGATTTTTTGTTAAAGCATACCTAATAATATTATTATTATGTAAGTATCATAATAATTGTAAACTTATGCTAAACTATGAAGCAAATTTAGCTATAACTTCCACTATTGATTATTATGCTGAAAAGAAAAAAAAAAAGTTTTTAGAGTATTCCAAGAACCCAGCTATTTACATACTAAATTAATAATAGTTAGTTTAGGAAACTCATGAAAATTTTGCAAAATGGTTATCCCATTTAACTCATAATAATAATATTATTATTATTTTGTACTTTAACACTATTAAATTTTAGTATTTTGAAATATCCTATGGTGTTATTTCAATGAAAACAATGATGTCCTTGGAAGTTAGTTCATTATCCTGATTATTAGGTATGCTTTACAACATTAAAATGCCAGATGATTCAGACTGCTCCGTGGTTACAACAAAATGGTTTCCCTTTGACACTGTGTGTAAGAAACATTTTATAACAATCATATTTTTTTAATGTTGTAACGGACAACAACAATAAACAACTTCAAAAAGGGCCACGTGTAAGGGACGTTTGTTCTAAAATTCCCGAGTGTAAGGGACATCATCTCCTAAACTATTGTGTTTATCTAAGATTACGTGATTTATTGCTATGGATAATGTAATTTGAAACAAAACTGTCTAGAAATTATTTTAATATGTCGTAAAATGACAGAGTTATGCCAGTTAGAATATAAGAAAAATGTTTTTTTGCTCTCCTGAAAAGTCGGGGTTTATCCCTTACGACATTTGAAATTTCCACCCTCGATATTATATTATAATGTGTATGCATTAATTAAATGATTTTTATTGTTATCGCGAGTTGTAATCTGTAACGCAGCTGGATATAATTTCTTCATCCAACCTTGCACGTGATTTAACCTTTGTGAACTAAATACTGAACATTTTGAATCGTCAAGTTTTGCATAATAATGACACAATAAGTCGAATAAGAGTCTGTCCTTGTTACAAAACGTCGGGCAACACCTCTCCGAAGCCGCCCCCGGTCTTGTGCCTCATGAATTATTCGATTTTGCGATTTGTGACACTTCTATCCCGCTTCTCCCCTCTCCAACAAATTGGAGCCATAATAGGAAATTCTGTGAAAATCAAAATTTATTGCGTTATTACATCGAATGGAATATTGAAATATTCCATTCGATGATAATTTTCATGACAACAATCGACTATTAGAGCGACCGCAGACTTACAATTTCAAGTTGGGCAACCAAAATCGCATAGTATACCCATAGCTATAGCGACTTATGAGAGCTCGCACATTTTTCCAACTAAATTGTACAACTAAATAATTGGACACCAATCGTATAAGAACCGCGATTCCTTTCCGATTACCTACAATTAAAAAGTTGTCCTATTAAATTGTGATACTACGCAATTTAGTTGTACGATAGTCGGCCTACTTGAAATTGTATATCTGCGGTGACCCTTAGATGGCTCGATTTATTCGATTTCCACTATCGCGTCAAAAAGTCCGATCGTAAAGATTGTTCCAGTGCAATAAATTCCTATTCCTCTACAAATAAAGACGACGGAGTAAACAAATTGTAACACCGATACAAATGAAGCCGAGATGAAAATTAATTGGGTAACCGCCACCATGACGATTGGAGTGAGGGGGGGAATGTTCATTTCGCGTAATTCCAGAACGAGATCGTATTGACGTAGGCGCGAGGACCCTCAAGATACAAAGTTAAATAATCGTGTGTTACTCCCGACGACACCAAAAGTCAATACTCTGAATAATTGAGCTAGGGCCGAAACACATAACCGCGTTGCGGCGTCGCGAAAAACAGCGTTTTGGCAAATTGGCAGGGTATAACCTTCCTCGTGATGACGTGGATCGTCGAAAGAAACTTAGCTTAGTTAGCTTAGCTTAGCTTAGCTTAGCTTAGTTGTTATTAAGAAGACGGTCGGTTAGTCGGTTTCAAATGTACGACACATTAGATACTGGATTCATCCATTTAATAAGGCTGTGAATCCCGATGGCTAGTACTTTTCTCGAAAATACAAAGCATTAAAGATAGACCAAAAAAAATTTTTCGCCTACTTTAGAATGAGTATACAATTTTAACATTTGAAGATCCATTAAGCGGGCTATCAAAATATATACAGGAAAATAATGTAAAAGGCAGGAAACCCGTTACTGCTTTGGGAATGCTGGGCTTGACTATAAGGTAAAATAAAACAAATACTTTTTATTGATATTTTACACTAGGAATCCCAGAAACAAACTGAATCATTGTCAACAAGTATGACGTCATAACGCTGGAATCGCAACGCGGTTTAGTGTGTTTCGGCCCTTATACCGCTTCAAATATATGAAATAATTTGGAATTTCGAAGTACCTTTACGCAAACACGTACGCTTTATATAGAACTCTAATTGTCGTATACAGGGTGTAACAAACCTAAGCGATAATAATTTTGGGTGTGTATGTGTTCCTTACATAGAGTTCGATGTGAAAGAAGCAGCGCTGAAAGAACAATTTTTTGTGATTTGTATAGGCAAGCGCCCGAGTGTCATAAATTTTCCCATACAAAAATTTAAAAAAGTTACTCTTTCAGCGCTGCTACTTATACAGTGAACTCTATATAACCATACACACCCTAAAGTATTATCATTTATCACTTAGTTTTGTTACACCTTGTATATAACTAAACTTTTAATAAACTGTCAATAAAATAAATGATTATAATAATTACAATGTGACTTTAAGAATTTTGACCAATCAGAAATGAAGCATGAGTTATTGTAGACAGCCACGTTATTTTGACTCTAATTTGAATCTGACACGATCAAACCTCTGAAGGCGTTTGATTTGTATTGTCTTTGCATGAGAATATCATACGACATATAAGTAGATTTATTATATCGAGACTGCATCGAAATCATATCGAAATTGTAGCATTATTTAATAAAAGCGAAGGTTTAACAGGTTTTTCTGTTAAACCTTTGTAAAATCGGAATAAAGGCTTAGTAAATAAAGCTGTTCTCGTGATTATTCCGGTGCGGAGTAAAAGATAAAAGATTTACGTGTGGTGTGTATTGTACAATTCATGAAACACATTAATTTAAAATCGATACGTTAGCTTCGGTTGTCTGAAAAGGTAATTGTAATCCCTTTTGAACCTATTTATATATGTATTAATTACAATAAAAGCGCATCGTATGCAGAGAATCACTACATAGTATAAAACAAAGTCGCTTTTTCTGTCCTCATGTCCATTTGTTTCCTTTTATCTTTAAAACTACGCAACGGATTTTGATGCGGTTTTCTTTAATAGATAGAGTGATTTATAAGTATAAAAACAATCATTAAATAGTGGAGAAATACTGTTATTTTTTAAGTTTCTAATCTGATGTCGTAAATAATTACATTTTTTATCCGCTTACATTGCAAACGCAGGCTGAACCCTACGAGATTTATCAAAATAATGTACTAATATGTACACAATGAAAAGGTCTACAGAAAACTTCGCGATAACCCACAATAAATTTTTTTTGTCATTTACTTTTTACTACAAATAATGGCTAATTTTCGAAGCGATTTTAACCAATACGGCATTAATCCTTATTCAATTAAATACTTTAAATACATTGTTGATGTAATATAGATCTATATGGCTCTTTACAGCATAATATGATTTAAATGAATATTTTCGAAGATATTACAGATTTAAAAATTGCGGAACGTAGCTTTTGCGGCGGTACCGACCAATGCGGGCCACGTGTAGTAATGAATATAAATCAAAACTACTGAATCGATTTTAATTTTTTTATACCCGTGCGAAGCCGGTGCGGGTCGCTAGTATGATATAATTTGTTTATCTGAAGATAATACTTAAAGCTAAAACTAACGCACTTAAGGTGACGCCTTGATAATTTGGCTGCAGCGATATCGATTTTTCTCAACAATCACTAAAGCTAAGAAACTAAAGTTCATTGTCAGTATTCATCATATCTTTATCTTTGAATTACCCATAGCATAACACGATTGGTCAACTTTTATAACATAGAATAATTAATCAAAAAGACCTCTATAAAAAATACAGGGATTCTAATTTTGCCAACAGAGGAGAGTGATTTAAGCTTCCAAAATTTGTACATAGATTAGTTCAAGCATACACTATAATTTGCCCATACCCTATGTGAAATATATTTAAGGTTTTTAAATTACGCGTCAAAAACCATTTTGTCGCTTACGCCATTTCCATTTCTTGTTTTCTATGAAAACAAGCGATCTAAAACATATCCAAAACGATTTTTTACTTTAACGCGGCGTCACCTTAATCCGGATTCGAATAATATCTCACTTGCCTGTCATCTGTAAATCTCGGGTTCGGATCGGATTCGGATCAGACGTACTACAAAATTTATCTATATAAATAAAAATTAATTTTAAATATTGTTAGTATCGCTAATACTCGAGTACTGCTGAACGGATTTGTCTGATTTTTGTGGAAGTCCAGGGAAGGTTTATATTAGGAGGGAGTGATACCAAGTTTACCGGGTCATTTAGTTTACGAAATATTAAAATTACCGAGCTCTTTTACCTACTAAAGGTAGAAAAGACCAACTCAGCAAGACAAGAAGACTATTCCTGTAAGTTAACACTTAAGTTCACAATGCAGAAATAGATCTGAAAGGTCAAGAGCAATCTAGCCTAGAATCAATCAAGTATAATCATATGCCACGGACGCCTATTCGTCGTTAAAGTTCAACAGCACTTATGTAAAAAACTAGCAACTTTTCAGGAGAGAGAAAAAATTTATTGAATTTTGTATAGATATTATATTATACTATAATGCAGATTTACTATTTAACTATTTTACGTGTTCCAGATTAGCTAAAACGATGAGTCTTTCGATGTTCTGGCAAATTGCACCAAATTTTAAAATAGGCCAAAAGTGACTTACGTGGTGTTAGAACTTCAATGACGTATTGTCCCACATGGTTCAAGGTTGAATACAAACTGTTCCACAGGGACTAACGTACTTTTTATAGTATCAAAATCAAAATCAAAATATTTATTTCTAAATAGGTTAACAAAGTTAACACTTTTAGAACGATATCCCAAATGTCAGATTTTGCTGTATACCTAAATTAAATATTTTCCTTGTAAGCAGCCTAAAAAAGATTGATCCTATTTAAACTCTAACTCAATTCAATTTGCTTAAAGCGATGAAAAGGACATTTTTGTTTGAATTCGACTAAAACTTTATTCGAATTATCTCTTATCTCAAGAACTAAACTGAAATATTTATTCAACGTAATTCATATTTGAATAGCTAATGAGCTAAGCAAATAAGTAACAGAAGCATTTAAACTTAAGACGATTTTGTTTTCTTTGCAGGTTTTCCCGTCGTATCGGACCCAGAAGTACCACTTCAACTAACGTAAGCTACAGTTGCTTTTTAAATCTTTATGCAAATATGAAATATTTTATGTCCAACTTCTTTAAGGAAGCAGTTTTCTATTTTATTTACTTAATATGATTTTGTTTCGTCTGCCTATCGCGAATGCTGGGTAAATGGCTTGGGCGTATTTGCAACTCTTATAATATTAATATTACGGCTTTAGTATGTTTCGCATATTTGTTATATATTTGCAGCTTAACTTTATCATTTTTAGATTCTACTTACTTTCATTTTCTATTTACATTTAGTGCTACAGCGAAGCCAAGAGGATGATTGTTTCACCTATTCACTGAGCTACAAATCCGATATTAAATTTACTTGAAGTCTCAATAGATTTGTAAGAACCCCTAGCCAAGACGTTTTCTTTATCGCTTCTTTATAGAATCACCGATGTGTCTCGTGTCATGTCCATTTCATAAATCAAAATGTATGAGTCGCATGTCGACTTAATATTATTATCGAACGCTTTAAATGTCAATTCCATACATTTTTGAAGCTATAAAACATATTTTTGGCTAGGGCCTCTAATGATTTTCGTAGATCACAATAATAATAATAATAAGCCCGCAGGGCAGCTTGTGGCGAGCTGTTGGGGAGTAGCGACCCCACGTACCCGAGTGCTCCCAGGGAAGCCCCTGTTCTCCATCTCCGGCTTGCCTTCACTGGCCGGCCGGAGTGAACACTGACGGAGAATCAGGCCCTACCTCTGCCTTGCCTTAACCGGCCGGTCAGAGTGGAGTCGCGAGAGCTTCGGCTCGGAGGGAGGATGTGAAGCGTAAGTGGCGAGTGGGCGACGTGATGGGACCCTCTGAGGGTGCAAATGATCGGCGTTTAAAGTCCAGCGACACCTCTCCTGCCTCAAGCCGCTCTGTCAATGTTGCCGCCTCGGTGCACCGTGCGTGCGACCATTTTGAGGGGCCCATTCAAAGAGTTGGCGAGTCACCGTCTGCCAACTTTATGATGCATGTTTCCACGTTGTATCGGCAGACGCCATAGTCCTTCCATAGTCCCAGTTACCCAGTCCACTAGCACCTCACCCCCATAGCCCGGTATCATTTCTAATATCTATTCCCTGTAATAGTCCTACACTGGCCGCTGGCTCTCCTTGGTCGTACTCCCATAGTGCGGACAGGGAGAGTCGCCGGCTAGTGTCACATTACATCTAGATTAAAACTGTGTAACGGGCCTCTACGTGTTGGCTTCGGCCCCACGCATGCCTTCCAAAGGTCCGGGATTTAATTGCCCGTGAGCAAGGAATACCTTACACAAACATAATAATAATAATAATAATAATATCTATGGACGCTTCACACCACGTCAGTCTGGCCCCGTGGTAAGTACCTGAACGACTTGTGTTACGGATACGAGACAACGGAAATATATTTAATACTTTTATACTATACACATATTTAAGATTTTTATTATATGATACACATATTTAATACACATCCATGACCCAGGAACTTTGAAAACTTTTTTGTTCCGTCGGCGGGATTCGAACCCGCGACCCCCGGCTTGAGCTACCAACAGCCCACCAACTGAGCCACAGAGGTCGTCACAATATAATCGTGAACAAAATCTGTAATGCCTGCTTTAAGCGACAATAATATCCCGCGAAGCCATAAGCGATATGTTCAAGAACAGGACAAAAAGCACGTTCAATATGCCGCAATGTATTTTTAATCAGTATTTAAACGTTTCATTTAAGCCGGCGACCGCCGGATTTTATACCGATATTGGAGATTATAGTAGCCGGGACACGGCATAATTGCTATTATACATCAGGCGGTTAATGCTTTTGCTATAATGCAATTTCTGTATTGAAATTTAATGCGGCATGAAAATTATAATTATTACAATTTCATTTTAATTTTAATCGTTTCTGTCAACTTCAGTAGAAAGCCATTTTTAGGATTTCAGCGTATTAAAATAAAGATATTTTTATCGGTGCGAAAGCGTAATCAATGTCTATTTGTAAAACTGCGAAATATCCATCCATTCTTCGTCTATCTGTGTAATAGTGAGCCATTTTTTTTTTTTTTCACAAATGCTGAAGAATACTGTAGTTTTTACTATTACAACAAAAAATAAGTCTCCCAAACAACGACTACATTAGTAGGTATAGTAAGTATGCATGTCATGATTCATACAAACCATTCAAAGGCAATCAATTTTTTGATAGATAAACAATAATTATCCTGTCAGTCATTTATTTTACGCCTACAATTTACAACTAATTCTTGTTTCTAAGAAATTCGTTTTAGATAATATTATAATTATTGACGTTTTAACTTAAAAACAAATAGATTGAGCTGTCGTTTTTAAAGTAAATCAACAATCTATTAAGAAGTTACCAGGGGACTGAGAGGCTAAATAGAAAAAAAATTTAAAGGTGTATTTGGAAAAATCAAAAACATAGGCCGTAGCGCCCGTAGCGTATAAGGCGTATTTTCTGCTCCAAAATAAACTTTGACCGCGGTAATAGACGTTACCGGAAAAATGCATTTTTTACAATCCTTCATCCAAACTGGGTAAATTAGAAAATATTATTTCCTACATCCTAATAAACGTTTATGTGTTGTATGCTGTTGTTCCAACGAATCAGACAACGACAAAACATTCCCTCGTTACTAAGAAAACAATTTACAGAGACTACTACTATAATTCAAGGTCCGCTTTTTCGCTTTCGTCTTGTGACGTTTATAATAATAATATTCCAGAGAACTGAGAAGCAGACCTCGTATTCGCTTTGTAAACATTTAAATTATTAGTAAGCGGGAAGACGTCGACAGAACACAGATCTTTATAATAGAAAGAGTAAATTAATTACTACATTTTTATAGTATACAAACAAGTACATACACATAATAATTAATTTACTTATATACAAGTCCCGTGCAGGCTGAGAGTGTCACGCGACAGCTGAATAATGATCCCGCCTGACATTTAATTTGAGATACAAAGCCTCTTTATGCTGTTTACCCTAATCCATTTATCGTGGGGCCGGGCCCTTATTTAATATTGACAGCAACCTTTCCAATTCGCGCGGCTTAATTACCCTAACTCGGGTCCTCCCCTCACAAAATGTCATTTTAGTTTATTTACATCTCGTCCACTTCGTTTGTCGGAAATGGTTAAAGTCGGAACGACTTATAAACTAGATTAGGTAATAAAATAAAACAGGAAACGCTATTGGCACAAAAAACAAGGCCTCCAGCTCCGGTGTGGATGCTTACATAGTATTTTCGGAGCGAAGAAACCTCTCTTTAAATACTGTAGTGCCTGGGACAAGATTTTAAATGTCCGCATATAAGCACTAGCACGCCCAAGCACATACAGCATTCTCGCAATATAGTCGGCCTAGTCCAGAGGAATGAACAGTCAATACGTCAATAATTTGCAAAACTAATGAGAATAATTGTTCTTACAAAAATAAACACAATTAATAGAGATGCTAGAGCTGCAGAAATAAAATATTAAGCCGCTTTTTACTGATTACAGCGGTACCTTTCAAGTAATGACAAAATGGAAATGTTACAGATTAATGAAGTACTGTCAAAAAAAATAGTCTGCTTAGGTGTTTACTGTGAAGTGTAGGTTTCTTTAATTAGGTATCATTTGATGGATCATTCCGCTAGAAACGGACCTCAATGAGAATTTTTAAAATGTGGCATTAGTTACATTTTTTAATTGGAATATACGTAATAAGATGTGTATTTACTAACAAAACAACTTTTATCGGTAAAAAAATGGAATTCGAATAATTTAGATCGTTTTTAAACAATATAATCTAAGGAACGCGATGTTTTTTTTTCCCATATTTTTAAATTAAAATAGCATATACTTCAAATTAATGTTTAGCTGTAGTATAGTTATACAGCAATACGTTGAAATATTTTGTATAAATTACACTATTCAATCGTTTTTAGTGATTTAGATTTTAGACGATTAATTTTGTCAGGTCAATAAACACCTGAATTTTAAAAAAAACTACAATTTGGTGCAGTTTTATTACAAACCTACTAGTATAATTATATATTCCATGTCGAAAATTTTATTTTTTTTAGAGAATTACGATTTAATTCACCTTTAAGAGATTTGAGAATTTTGATGTTGCACCCACGAACGTAGAAGTGGTTAATAATTTCTAGTACTTATTACTATAATTACTTTTATCTAGTTACATAGTTTCTTTGTTTTATGCTTTTTTGAAATAAAGGCAAGTTATTTTGTAAAAGTTTCGCAATAACCAGTATTTACATATCAACGTTCTTAATGGAGGGTCAAATTGGTTGCACCCGCGATAGCACTTCAAACCTGTTTTGTGGCCCTTCATACATTTGATGAAGGTTTTCATTTATAAATCATTGTTAATCTATTTAAATGTATCCCTTCAAGGGATATTTTATCAAAAAATATGCTTCATTTTGCCTGTAGGAAGCTTCAAGGGTGTCAAACTGTTGCACCCGCGATAATGGAATCGCCCTGATGATAAATAAAAATGTCGTAGTTATCGGTAATTTATTAGTTTAACTAGAAATAAAATTCTTCGAAAGTGATGTTGTTTACTGTATTTTGTTAGTTCATATTTTGTTCCAACATATTACTCTATTTGTTGTGTGTTTATATCCCTTCTTCAAAGGTACAAAAATATATACCTACACGGCATCTTTTTTAAAAACTAGACGACGTCCGCAAATCCGTTGCGCCAAATTTCGTATATTATCACGTGGGAACCGTACCTTTTCCCGGGATCAAAAGTATCCTATGTCCTTCCCCGGGTTTTCCGCAAAATCGATTCAGAGGTTTGGGCGTAAAGAGGTAACAGACAATTAATACAATTTCAGAAAAACAGAAAACAACTAAACGCGCATTATAAGTACGGATGAACTAAAAACCCTTATTGGAAGACCAGCGCAATACCTACCTACTGTCTCTGTGAAGACACGTGCGACATCTCACATCACATAGTGTGAAACACAAGCAATTAACGTCAGCCAAGAGGCGAACTTTGATTTCCGATTCGAGTTACGTGCAAAATCACTATTATCGACTCCGTAATTCACATGCGGTAGAGTTCCATGTAGAGACGTCATTCTCATTAAACTAGTGTTCAGTAGAAGCTTTATCTGGTTAAACCTGAGCCTACGTCTTGTTAATCCTTATTAGGTTTAACTTTCTAAAATATACTATAAAGCGGAAGTGTTTGTTAACCTAAAGTTTCCAGGCTATTATAATCAGTTAAATCAGCTATACTTATAATATTATAAAGCGGAAGAGTTTGTTTATTTGAACGCGCTAATCTCAGGAACTACTGGTCATATTTGAAAAATTATTTCAGTGTTAGATAGTCCATTTATTGAGGAAGGCTATAGGCTATATTTTATCACGCTAATCTATCTATACTAATATTATAAAGCGGAAGAGTTTGTTAGTTTGTTTGTTTGTTTGTTTGAACGCGCTAATCTCAGAAACTACTGGTCGTATTTGAAAAATTCTTTCAGTGTTAGATAGTCCATTTATCGAGGAAGGCTATAGGCTATATTTTATCACGCTAAGACTAATAGGAGCGAAGAAATAGAGGGAAATCTGAAAAAAACGGGGGGAAATTATTTGAAAGTGCTTATTTGAACGCGCTAATCTCAGGAACTACTGGTCCGATTTGAAAAATTCTTTCAGTGTTAGATTGCCCATTTATCGAGGACGGCTATAAGCTATATTTTATCAGGCTAAGACTAACAGGAGCTAAGAAATAGAAGAAAATGTGGAAAAAACGGGGGAAATTATTTGAAAGGGCTTATCTCACGAACTACTAGAGCAATTTTTCTGTTATTTGGGTCAGATAAGGAGGAGACCACGTGAAGGATCATAGGCTATTTTTTGTAGACTGATTTGTCTGTGAAATATCTAATTTACGCGGGCGAAGCCGCGCGGAACGTCTAGTACTTAATACTATAAAGCGGAAGTGTTTGTTAGTTTGTTTGTTTGAACGCACTAATCTCAGGAACTACTGGTCCGATTTGAAAGATTCTTTCAGTGTTAGATAGTCCATTTATCGAGAAAGGCTATAGGCTATATATTATCACGCTAAGACTAATAGGAGCGAAGAAATAGAGGAAAATGTGGAAAATCCGGGGAGAAATTATTTGAAAGGGCTTATTTGAACGCGCTAATCTCAGGAACTACTGGTACGATTTGAAAAATTATTTCAGTGTTAAATAGCCCATTTATCGAGAAAGGCTATAGGCTATATTTTATTACGCTAAGACTAAAAAGAGTGAAGAAATAGAAGAAAATGTGGAAAAAACGGGGGATATTATTTGAAAGGGCTTATGTCACGAACTACTAGAGCAATTTTTTTGTTATTTGGGTCAGATAAGAAGTAGACCACGTGAAGGATCATAGGCTATTTTTTGTAGACTGATTTGTCTGTGAAATATCTAATTTAAGCGAAGGGCGAAGCCGCGCGGAACGTCTAGTTAAATAATAAAAAATAAATAACGCTTCATTTCTCAAAGTCATTAAATGCAATCACAAAACATTAAAGACAACAAATATGGCATTCGAACATCTCGGGCCATCTAATATCAATCAGGGAGTGTTTATAACAACATTAGCGTCCCGATGCCGAGCACGTTAAGTTATAAACTACAGTACAAATGGCGCAAACGTTGTAACTTGGCCTAACTTATGTTGAGGACAGTTCGCTCTAATCAAGGGATGGGCCGCGTTTATTCACGACGGGCTGGTAATGACAGCTACATCTTCCAAGTTAATTCAATAGTTATTGTTTCAACGTTTCAACATAATGCCGTTATGATGATTATTTAATGAAAATGCCTACAGACGGAGAGGATGCGACAAAACGCTCAACTAGCTTCTAAGAATCTACTTCAGTGAATCAGTTCGGTTCAACTTTTTTCATTCTGTCTCACTGTTTAATTAGGTAGTATTTCGGAAATAGGCGTGAGTGCTATCAGTCGCCAAAAGCGATCCGTTGTGCCAATAAGGGTTTACGAGTACAAGTTCGTATATGACAGCTATTTGACATGACGATTGATATGAAAAACTCTTACTACAGCTCGACAAGGCTTTATATGAACGTGGGTGTAATTGACGGGAGCGCTGCTGGTAAAGGAGAACTGTCAAACACATGTCAAAAATGACGTTTTTGTATGATAGAAGCGTTTAGTTCCTTTTCTCACCACGTTCATATAAAGCCTTGTCGAACTGTACATGTCACCCATATTGGCAGTTGGAACTTTGAAGGTAGGAACAGTAGGAAAAATCATATTGATAGTATTCGAAAATACGAGTCAACTACGCGACGCTTCATATTATATTATGTCGGGTCGCGCCCCCTAGCGCAAATGAAATAATATATCGGGAGTTTTGCCGGGAATGTGAAAGAGTGATGTTGTGTTTTTGTATTATTTTCCTAAAATTGTATTAACTGGGTTTTTAATGTGTAATATTGATAGGATATTAACCATTAAACATATTCGTTATCATGCAAGTGCCGGAAACTGATACAACATCCAGAAACGTGCTATTTTGTGTTCCCTCCAAAACTCCAACGAAAGTTTCAGTAAAGCGCCTACCATTTTACTGAATCGACCGACATGACTCCTTGACTGTATTGACTTTTACTCCGACTTTGACTAGACTTTTGACCTGACGATGTAGAGAAACGATGCCGAAAATTGTACACAAGAAAATTGTTTTCCCGCCATATTTTATATACTTGACACTGGCCATGGTTAAAAAGCCGAGCGCCATAATAAGAAATATTATATATATATATATATATATATATATATATATATATATATATATATATATATATATATATATATATATATATAAATATATATATATATATATATATATATATATATATATATATATATATATATATAATATAATAGTTCGAAAACCTTCATTGAAAGTTGAAACTCATTACCAAATAATGAGGTTGAAAATGTTTTAAGCATCTGTACATCAGCGTCAATACAGCACGCAGGCCATGTCCACTCGTCACATAAACCTTTCATCCTTTGACCCTCACACACATATGATGCATGCTTTGCATATAAATTGGGGGATTTTGCAATCCTTCTATTGTTCAGTGACTATGACGATCCTTGTGTTTTAAGTGAAATGTCATTGCCGAATCATTCAGTACGCCTGAATAGTCAATACCTGCCTATTGCCTATTCACAGTCCGTTCGTGTAAAGTTCGTAATTAAAATTATTGTATATTATATTGTAAACATGTTTAAAAAATAAAGCGACCGTATCTTTGTATGATTGAGTTTAGTTAATACATATAATATTATGATGGTTCATAATATAGATATAGACAATATCTTATAGTTATATATTTTAGTACTATGGCGAGTACGTTCTTGTGATATGAAACTGACCTAAGAATTGTCGGTCATTTCGCGGATGATAAACCTAACCCGACTTTACTACCATCCTTACTACTAATATTATAAAGGCGAAAGTTTGAATGTATGTATGTATGTATGGATGTATGGATGTTTGTTACTCTTTCACGCAAAAACTACTGAACGGATTTTAATTAAACTTTGTAATAATATAGCTTATACATCAGAATAACACATAGGCTACAATTTTAACCGACTTTAAAAATGGAGGAGGTGTTATGTTCGTTTTTTATGTTCAACGATTACTCCGCCGTTTGTGAACCGATTTTCAAAAATTTTCTTTTGGTGTATAGGTTATCATCCCAATTTGGTACCATATTCATGAAAGTGGTGACCTCATGAAGGGATCCATAAGAAATCGAGGGAACTCCTCAAAATTTATATGGGAACATGTGGTGACTTCGGTTTCGTGAGCAGTATTCTAAGCATATACTACCAACAAGCAAGATTTTGCACTAAGGTATACCATGGTTCGGAAGGTGCTGAGAGAACTCCTGACTCTTTATAGATATAAGTTTGGGAGTTTCGACGTTGTTTTAAAAACGGAAAGCATATGCTACATGCAAATTACATTCATCATCATCATCATCACTACCATAAACCATTATAGAACCATGTATCGTCCCCTTTTAACTCATTATTGGTACTTTTCATAGTCTTATATTATATATCACTTAAACCGCGGGTAACACCGCGGGGCACAGCTAGTAATATTATATCATCCACGAGAAATTTCATAAGGCAGTGTTTCGAAGCTGATAGTCTATCGTGAAACTATGGTAGTGTTACGGTTTTCCTTGACCCGAACTCAACAACAACTGTTGCAAATCGCTTCGTTACACAAATTATCACAGATAACAATCTCACTGCAATTATAATATACATATTTAAGCGAATAAAAAATCTTGTTTGTTTAACATTGTTTCTTTTTACGGTAGCTATACTGTACTCGGCGAAAAATGGCGGTAGCGGTCATTGACTCCCTGTCAAAAACTTGTCATTTTCTATATAAACCGCGATTGACAATGAAGTGTCAGATGTTGTCAATCGCGGCTTTGTATAGAATATGACAAGTTTTTGACAGGGAGTCAATGACCGCTACCGCCATGTTTCGCCGATTACAGTATAGTAATATAGTTTTTTTTAGTAGTAAAACTTTTAATTCCTCTAAAAAGTTATTTACTGCTTACTACGTTTTAAGACTCTTACGAAAAATAACTCTGGTATTCTTCAAGCGATATTTTATGTTTCCTGCCGAAAATATGCACACAATGCAGAAAACAAGACATTTCGAGTTAAGACATAATACTTCTTATTTGATAACTTGTATACAAACTTTTTAAGTATACGACATGCATATTAAAGGATTTTAATATTAATATAAATTTTAGTTCTTTTAGGATAAAAGAACTAAACATTCGACATCAATTCGACCCGCATACAGGGTGTAACAAAACTAAGTGATAATATTTTAGGGTGTGTATGAGTCCCGTGTATAGAGTTCACTGTAAACGGCAAGTTTCAACTTTCATCAAAATCGGTTTAGTAGTTTTTGAGATGATGAATTTTAATTCTCAATTATGTACAATTTTGAAGTCGGTTTTATGAAAAAAATATATACAAGGTGTAATAAAACGAAGTGATAATATTTTAGGCTGTGTACGTGTTCCTTAGAGTTCCTTAGAATTTACTGTGACAGTAGCAGTGTTGAAAGAGCAATTTTTTTGTGATTTGTCTGGGCAAGCGGCCCAACGTCATGATTTTATCCATACAAAAGTTTTAAAATACTCTTTCAGCGCTGCTACTTTCACAGCGAACTCTATATAGGGGACCTTTAGGGTGTAAAGTATTATCACTTAGTTTTGTTACACCCTGTATAAAGTTAAAATGCGGTACACCGGATCTGTCTTACACCCTGTATAAAGTTAAAATGCGGTACACCGGATCTGTCTTCGCCTGTACCCGTCTTGCGCCAACACAATGCAATAGGAAGCTCTCATTGAAATGTAAATTGTAGCATTAATCGCATCAAATCAATGTTCACAGCCGCGTAACTGCAGCACCTTGAGAATAACTTTGCTTAATAAACGAATATTTTGAGTGGTTCCGTCCAACGTTACAACTTACAAAAATATGAAGGTAATTCACAATAAAGATATGAAAATAGTATTATAACCTCTACTGTTGCTGCAGAACTTCTCTTGTTGCAGGCAACATAATTGTAAATAAACATATAAATATAATATTTAGCCGCTTACTTTATTTATGACCATGTTTCTGAGGTTTTCTGAGAGAATTTTATTTATCCATTAGCGCTTTTGATTTTCTTACATCAAAATTTGCCAACCAAATACGCTATTGATAATACTCCTGTCAAGTTATCTGGCAATCAGTACTTTACGACGAAAGCCTTCTTTCCATTGCTTTCGATTCGATAAGTATTCTTAGGGTCAATTTATACTAGCGCAGAGTCGAAGCGTATCGAAGCTAATTACCAACACTGAAAATAACAAATTCAACATAGCCAATACACCTGACCAACGCTGATTGGTCTCGCAGAAGTAATGTGTGCGTTACGCTCTGGAGTTCGCTTCGATGCGCTTCGACTCTGTGCTAGTATAAATTGACCCTTAGCAAAGCGACCTCTTCGACTTAGAGCTAAGCTATTTTCAGGTTCTCCGCCCATCTTAGCACCTCGCCTCGCGGCCTCAGCTCCTAAAGCTGTTTTTCAGTATCCGATCCAGACTTTAACTGCCATTTTTCAATATACAAAACAAAGTGTCCATGGTTACCGTACTTTAAGGCAGGCGAGCGTATCGAGTTCGAGAGTATAGGGTTCAGAAGATATTTGTTTTAAATTTTCACAATAATCTCTATACAGGGACTCATACACACCCAAAAGTATTACTCTTCTGAACCCTACTCTCGAACTCGATACACTTGCCTGCCTTTAATTACGGTAACCATGGAAGGAATAAAAGATTCCCTCGTTCTTAATTACTGTATTATCATATTACCTTATTATCTTATATCCGAGTGATTACACGCCTCGTATTACCCAATTAAAGAGGTTATTATCCGAGAGTGTGTACCTACTTATGTATTTTGTGTGTACGACTTACGTTTTTTATCTACATACATTTACTACACAAAAGGTACATGTCATTAAATTAACAAAAAGTCCACCCTCGATGTTAGGCTACCCGTTTCTTGAAATTAAAAATGTATCACGACGTTATGCGATGTTGCAATATAAATAAACCCTAAGTAGATGCATTTCTAAATTTGTATGGATTTGACAGATTTCAATTATTGCGTGAGACGCACTGACCTCCATTATACAAGTACGCTGGACCTATGATACCCACTTTTTTTGTGTCTATTTGAAGTGGAATCAGCGCCCCCAGTGAGAGGGAAGAGAACTTAATTTGACGTAACTTGCAAATGGCCGCTTAATCGTTATTGGTTGTCATCACTAGTATTAGTTCCAAATACTCCCACTACTGCTATCAGCGCCAATATGGCGACTTTCAAACGTCAATTTACGTCAAATTTAGTTCCTATCATTCACATTGGGGGAACTGATGCCGCTTCAAATAGGCACAAAAAATAGCTGTCATTTCAAAGGGTATCATTAGTCCAGCGTACTTGTATAATGGAGGTCAGTGGTGAGACGTCTTGCAAATCTGTCAAATCCATACTTTACAAATGCATCTACGCATCGCGTCCCTAAGAGCTAGGTCTAATATAGCAACCAATTTAGCACGTTACATCAACGACCAAAGAAGGTCCTCTTATCTGACACCATCAGCATAATGACTAGCCATACGATCCTCAGACAATGCGGGTTGGGTAAGGAAGGGCACGGCATTAGCAATAGTCGTGAGATCTTCCCACAGACTGGCTTAACAGACTAATTACTGTATTACAGCTCGTGTCTCTAACTTAAGTACTCCGGTTGTTAATTCGGTTAACTCATAACTGAAGTCGTGAGTGGATGAAATGGGTAACTAACATTTTACAACATAAGAGTAATTACTTCTTTTTTTAGGGTTCCGTACCCAAAGGGTAAAAACGGGACCCTATTACTGAGACTTCGATGTCTGTCCGTCTGTCTGTCTGTCTGTCTCCAGGCCGTATCTCAAGAACCGCTATAGCTAGACTTCTGAAATTTTTACAGATTATGTATGTATGGTGCCGCTATAACAACAAATACTAAAAATAAAGTAAAGTTAATATTTGAGGGGGGCTCCCATACAACAAACGTGATTTTTTTGCCCTTTTTGGCTCATAATTCATAATGGAACCATTTAGGCACTTGAACTTTTCACAAAGTCTTCAATTATATGTTTACTTTAATATTTGATAATAAAATTAAAATAAAATAAATAATTAAGGGAGGCTCCCATACAAAAAAAATGTTTCCCTACTTTCGCTTTATAACGGTACGGAACCCTTCGTGTGCGAGTCCGACTCGCACTTGGCCGATTTTTTTATTTCAAATCATTTTCTCGGTCCTAAAGCCTCCATTTATGCAAAAAAGTCAATTTTCAAATTGTTAGTTACCCACTTCATCCACTCCTGTCTTCATTACTGTCTGGGAAATTTAGTGAACTATAAATGTCTGAAAGTACAGTTTTAAATCTACACTAATGTTTCGAGAATTTCGGTGCTGGTTTATTTCTTAAACAGATTTTGATAAAATTCGTACGCAGGCTGAATACGTTATAGTTATGTTTTCAACAATATTTATAAAGGATTTGCGGGAAAGATCGAAAAATGTCATCCTCGTGATGTCCCCAAATTCAAAATGAAATTAAAGTCTTGTGTAAAATAAAAACTATTAATTCAATAGTTCTCAAAAAAAATAGGAAGGCAACATTCGCAATTGTACTCGCCATACATTTTTATTTTTCCTTTTATATGTGAACATATATCATGGATCACATATCTTATTTATTACGAACGTGACATCTACACCATTATTTGTGAAATATTTGATATTAGGCCGTCGAGTGTCGACGATGCTCCTAAACTTCCAAAAATAACTAGCCTGCGAAACAATGTAAGGAAATTTTCAATTATTGTTTTATATTTAAAACATTACATTCTGATCACTTGCTGGCGATGGACATAACAGCTTCCTCGTTTTCGGGAAGTTGACTAGGCAAAATACCTTATACAGGGTTAAATCTGTTTTCAACGTCTAAAACTAAAATTCTAGGCTAAAACGAAATGTCATAATTTTGGTCATAATAAAGACGTTGGTAGATAATCAAAGGTTATAGAAATATAGAATTTAACATATTAATAAGTAAAATATGGGTCGTTCGCTGTTTATTCCACACATGTTTCATACCGCGGTATGAAACAGCGAAGGACTGTTTTTGAATTGCCCGATTCATCCGGCGGTTCGAAACAGCGAAGACCTATTTTCAATTAGTCAATTCGGACGGCAGTGTAGATGAATGTATTATTACACATTCCTTTAAGTACAGTCAAGCTCAAAATAATTGAGAAATCAAAAAAATAATAATTTTAAGAGCACTTATGTCTTAAGACCAAACTAAACTGGCGCCGTTTTTAATTTTTGGTTCTTTAAAAATAATTATTATACATGTTTCTATATTATTGGAGAAAGTCCAAATACAACTGAAATCACAAAATTTTACGACTATTTCGTCAACACATGGCTGCAAACTAACATATTAGTATCAAAAACTTGTGCAGCCGTTGGGTTGCCAATTTAAAAAATGTTAAAAAAAGATCACGTGATTAATGGATGGCCCTTCCAGGCAAAGAATAGGCAACCCAACAGCTGCACATTCTATACATTTGGTACTTTAAGTTGGGTTAAAATATTTTCTGATCATCTCGATGTTGCAACATTTAATTGAAAATCGTTTTAAAAAAAATTAAAATTGTATGTCAAGAGTTTTGTAGGCACCCTATTCTTGATCTATTTTCTAATATACTTAATTTGTTATAATGTATTTTTCATTATATTATCAGCTCGGAGAAGGTCGGTTTAATTCAGGATTTTCTACTATAACATCATCTAAGAGTTATTAGCGGGTGAAATAAGTATTGGCTATTGGTTGGAAAAATTAAGGGTTTAAATTAAAAATTAATGATAATTCTTTTTAATTTGTTTAGTTTTACGATTTTGACTTTTTATTCTTTTTTAATATTTAAAATTTTATGACTGTGACTTTATACAATTACATTATAGTGTTAGGTTAATTTTTCAGTAAGCGATGACCTGTGATTTACGATTAGTTTAAAGTTGAATGTGTTAAATCAAACTGTGATCTTATTGTAATAAATCTGTAGATATTCTCACATTTTTAGGGTTCCGTACCCAAAGGGTAAAAACGGGACCCTATTACTGAGGCTTCGCTGTCCGTCCGTCTGTCTGTCTGTCTGTCTCCAGACTGTATCTCAAGAACGGTGCTAGCTAGAGAGCTGAAATTTTCACAAATTATGTATTTCTGTTGCCGCTATAATAACGAATACTAAAAATAAATTTTTTTATTGGCGTTTTTAGACTTGTATCGATAATGGCTACACATAGACACTTGAAATATTCACAAGGTACTTAGTTATATTTTCACTTTCATAATTAATAATAAAATTAAAATAAAATAATTATTTAAGGGGGGCTCCTATACAAAAAACACAATTTTTTGGCTTTCTTAGCTATAAAATGTAACGGAACCCTTTATGCGAGAGTCCGACTCGCACTTGGACGATTTTATATTATTTATGGTTTTTAAATATGATATTTATTTTAAATATTTTTTTATTTAAATATGATATTTATTTTAAATATTTTTTTATTTCTTCTTGTAACCACTTTTCTATACGTCTGTACAAATAAATGATTGGACTAAAAAATGTTTGAAACAATTCGCTTAAATTCGTGGTTCGAATCAACTCATACAAAAAAGAATTAGTCGTTTCACACCACTCCAATCACCGCGGTATGAATCAGGCAATTCAAGAACAGTCCTTCGCTGTTTCATACCGCCGTATGAAACATGTGTGGTATGAAACAGCGAACGACCCGTAAAATGTTATTAAGTTTTTTTTTATCTGTGGAATAAACGAACAAAAGTAGCATTATTATAGTTGGCAATTGTCATGTCGAGTCAACTCGAAGAGCGTCGTAGACCAAAGATACCTTATCCATTTACATCTTAATGTCTTCAGCAACCAGTTTAATAATCATCTTCAACATTACAATACATATAAATATAAATTGGTCTCGGACAAAATCAACAGTTTTATGACAAACTTTGTAATTATTGCAGTGAATAAAAGGCGTCATTTAAAAACAGGTCCCTGTTGTGTGACAGTTTATTGTTTTAATCTTTTTTTTTTAATTTATGGTCCTCATTTCCAATTATTTATATGCAAATTCGTATTTCAGTGTTTTAAGCAAAAGTTATTAATTGGAACTTAAAGACTTCAATACTATACTACATTAGGTGGTTAGAATTATTAGGTCGTAACAGTAGTAGTAAGTAAGATAATATGAATTATGCATTATGTTCTATTAAAGAAATAGGTTTATATGCAGATAGCCAACCTACGTCATATATTCTGGTCATGTGAAGTCAGATTCGTGATCTGTTAGCTCACAGCTGGGCTTGACATAACCCGACCGAATTACGCAAGTTCGCCTATGAACCAATTTTCCTGAAGAGCGGGTAGCCCCCGCAGCAAACGAATAGTAGATCGTTCAAAATTATTCTACCTCGAAGTTTCTTGATGACCCTTATCTCGTCAGCATATGGGTCACGTCGGAGGCAACATAGCTGCAGTGGATCTCGCCGTATATCGAGCAAATTACGGGAGTGCGAAATAATCTGGCGCATATCTGTCACGAATATCATCATCGACATCACGTTTGTGATAGCGCAATCCAATTCCATCTATGCGTACGACAATGCCGTTTCGACATGTCCGACATTTCACCATTTTCATAGTTCGTCATGTTCTCGTGACGAGTGTTGACACGTCTGCGGCGAGAATGTGGATCCGGACTTGATGAGGAACAAATGACTGTTGATTTTATCGTGCCCACGTTTGCGCATTCACAACGCGAATCACAGCAGGGAGTGAATTAACGTATCGAGCAGCAATCATCATTTAATTACTAACATATCAGAGTGTCAGAACAGTAACTACTGTATACTGTGCATGTTTTAAAATATTGCATAGCTTTCATCGCGGGCTTTAAGCGCGGCGTCTGAATCTGTAATTTTTAATTAGGGTATTTTATTAATACTAGAGTGTACAATAAGTGTTTTGAAATTTCAATCCCTTCATTAATTCCGTCCAATAATAATCTAATAATAGATTTACGTTAATCGTATGTAGGACATATCACGACCGACGATAAATATTTGCTATCGGGATAGTTACATTTAAAGGTAAGGGAAACTTGGGTATTTTGTATTTTATTGTAATAGAACTACACATTGCGCTCGTGGAAAGGATAATGCATATCACGGGCGGTTCCCAAGCACCAAATTTATTTTTATGTATATTTTTATTGTTCGCGTGAGCACTGTCTCCCCGGGGCCCGTTTGTATGCGGTGGGGTAACCCGTAACACACGATTCACGAGTGCCACTAAAACAATTTGGTTTGAAATATTGCAAATTGCTGATTAAAATATTAAGTACATTAACATTTTGTTATTAATAATCGGCTAAGTGCGAGTCGGACTGGCGCACGAAGGGTTCCGTACCGTTATAGAGCAAAAATAGGCCAAAAATTGTGTTTTTTGTATGCCCCCCTTAAACTTTTATTTTGTTTTAATGTTATTATTAATTATTAAAGTGGACATATAATTAAGGCCTTTATGAGAATATCTAGAGCCTACCTGTTGCCATTATTGATAAAATTATATATATAATAAAATTATTGATAAAATTGCAAAAGAGGCCAAAAAAATCATGTTTGTTGTATGGGAGCCCCCTTTAAATATTAATTTTATTTTGTTTTTAGTATTTGTTGTTATATCGGCAACAGATATACACAATCTGTGAAAATTTCAGAAGTCTAGATATAGTGGTTCTTGAGATACAGCCTGGAGACAGACAGACAACGAAGTCTCTTTAGGTAAGGAATCCTAAAAAACAAGATGACTTATATTAGGAGGAAATTGATACAAAATACACCGGGTATTTTGTATCAATTTCCTCCTAATATAAATTTTCCTTGGGCTTCCACGAATATTTGAGAACTAAAATTAGCAATATCGGTTCAGCCGTTCCCGAATTTCAGCGAGACTAACTAAATTTAGATGTAATTAATTCTAACAAAAAATCTTTTTTTAAAATTCATTATAGAATATAGATACAGGTTACACTGAAATACAAGCAAGATGAAGAAGATTAATTAAATGCCAATATACATAAAGTTAGTACTACTTTGTAATACGAAACTAAAACGCTAATTAACAAATTTAGTCAAAAGTTCGAACAAAATTTAAATAAGATGTTCTTTTGTAAACTGTGCAGATTCAGATTTTGTTGAGAGCAGACAGATAAGGGTACCTACTTAACAGTAATACATATTCCCACAAACGCGTACCTAAAGCTTTGTATATTTCGACAATACAATATTAATGATAAATTAATTTATGTCAATGCTACTTAATGCTACGAAGAATAAAAACTAAGGAAAAGTAACTACGTCAAAAAACATGTTCTACAATCCTTGTCAAAATGTGTACCTAGGTACACATTTTCAATACATTTGCAATATTTAGGTGGCCTTCAGCGGTATGAAGTTACATGACAGTTTGAAAGGAACCAAATTTAAAACGGTAATAATAGTATGGGAGTTACGTTTCCTTAGTTTTTATTATTCGTAGTGTCAATGTATATTTATTATTGCTACTGACAGTTTCACTTAACTTACGTCAATTTAAATGACAATAAATTATTTGAAGCCGCATATTACCACTTAATAGTACGCCACAACAACATTATCACTATAAATTTTCCTGACAACCTCAACGAAATTCCTCGTTACGTGTGAACAATGAAAATACATACTCTATAATTTACATATATTATATGTATATTTAAATGATAAACATATCGGAACGCTAGAAAACCGCAGGATCGTACAATTTCGTGAACATAATCTGTCGCTCAATTTTGTGATTAAAGCTGGCTTTATATTACAACTAGATGTTACCCGCAACTTCACGTGCGCTTAAGTCTGTTTATTAGTCCGCGCAGGAATCGTAAATTTTTTCGCAATAAAAACTATCGTATTATATATCGCAGCCAACAGGTTAAAATAGCTCTCAAATATTCAATTAAAAAGCTAGACATGTGATTGAATGGCGTTGTTCAGTAAAAGGGCCGAGCTGTTTGATTGAACGGCTATTTTAACCAGTTGGCTGCGACATATACATTTCCGGGCCTTAAAGTATGTCCATACCCAGCTGAGGTCGGTTCAGTGGTTTAAGTGTGAAGAGACAGACAAACAGACACATCTTTGTATGTATAAAATTATATTTATTTATGATTATACTACAATTAATGACTAACGGTCGCACTCAGAGACGTTTTAATGAAGAGTCTGAGTGCGGCAGTCACAAATTTGAAAATTCTCAGGGTTAATGACACAAAAAGAGATTCTCAAACTCTATAAATTAGTTCTGTAGCGAATGTTCCAACAATATTAGTATTAGATGTGTGCTCGGGTTTACAACTAGAAGCAGTACGACGAACATAAACTAACACAAGCGCGCGCTATTGCTTAATAAATATTCCGTAATCCGTTTGTAATTAAGGCGAAAATGAGCTCTGATAAAATTAAAGTGCTTTATTGTTATATTTTACACAGCTGCTGCTAACACGCCTCTGTATATTACGGTTGGAATCTTTAGATATTGTAAATGAAATTGTGACTGTTAAGCACGTAATGTTTTCGGTTTGTTCTGTATTCTGAATGTTTTCGTTAAGTTACGACTATTGTGTAACAATTTTTAATAGTTAGGAACGTCCCTCGGAAACCTACATTTTTAATGTGGTAGGTAATACAAATGTTTTCAGAATGTCTACGTGTAACAACACTAACCTAACCTACCACTGGCACTTTAGCGAAAATGCTTTCAATTTGAAAAAAAAATATTCATGAAATAAAATCTGGGATCTTTAGCGAGCATACTTTCAATTGCATGTATTTACAAAACGAACGGAAAACTACGCTTGATAAGCAATCAATTACTTATTGATGTTCATTCACTGATCTTTTGCCGTGAACGAATGAATAGTTACTGTAGGTACGTTCATTCGTGCGTTTTGACATGAAAAGCTACAGCCTTTAATATGGACAAAGTTTCTTTATGGAGCTTTATATTATGTAATTTTCTTTTTTACCCGTTAACATTAGCAACATATTATATATTTTTACTTTGTATATTTGTTATTTATACTATTTTAGCAATATTGTGAACTCGCTTCGTGGCTTAGCAAGCTAAAGCAACCCAAGATTTCGTCGTAAACTACTACAGCTTTGGTATAATTGAGTTATTATACAGCAGCACTGGTATAATTGAGTTATTACTTATTTCTAAACTCAAAATAAATAGATCACAATAATGTAAGAGACCATCCGTAAACTACGTCACACCGCATACGATTTTCATGATTTTTAGACCTACAAGGGGGCCCTTGTCATAGGTGGTCACATTTGTGAGACCTCTCTAGTGTGACGTCGTCACTTTACAATTTTACATCTAAAAATTAAAACCACCTCAACATTATAAATTTCGCTATTCAAGTTATATAGCGATAATCTTGAGAACTAATTAACCGATTTCGCTAATTCTTTTTTTGGAAAATTAGAAAACTTAAAATAACTTTAACGCCTTGTAGAAATGTTTCAAATAACGTAACGTTAACGCTTTTAACAATTTAAACCTACTAGACGGTTAAAAATTTAAGATCTTTGTAGCTGAAGAAGAAAACGAATTTTAAGATCTTGGTAGCTGAAGGTACCCATTATTCGCGCTGCGTTCAGGACTTAAAAAAAAGTACCCATCGATTTTAAAGTGTCTGGAGCTTCATGAACAGAATGGTGCACTTATGCCGTCAAAATTGCGAGAACAATGCACGAATTTTGTCATAGCCCCGGTCTATAGCTTCATCCAAGGGTACGGAGGAACAAAATTTACTGTCCCTCTTTGTTCTACAGTTTCATAATCGTGGCAGGGGTGCAATTCTAGAATAGTCGATTTCGGTCTATTTTAAAACTTTGTAACGATTGCTGACTATATAACCCGAGTTTGATTCAGTTTGTCTGGCTATCTAGGCAGTGTGCGTTCGCCTTCAGGCTGTCTAGCTGTCCAGGCAGCCTAAATTCGATTTTCAGGCTGTTGTGCCTATTTTGAAACCAAGATTCGAGTTATGAGAATTGGCCCCACAAAGCAAACTAATTTTCATGCGATATTGGACTTAACTTCGGTGTAACTTTTCGACAAAGTCAAAGTTGTAAGGAGTTAGGAATCACCGTTACTATTATCTCATTTCGAAGTTTGGCCCGATTGCGTGATTTAAGGATGATTTCCAAGTGATTAAGGACTATGTTTTGATTGTTTGCAAACATACTCATTGAAATCTAGATCAAACATCGCGTCGAATTCGATTGTCGTATACGCGAACATTATTATAAATGCATTTGAATAATGTAGTTTTCATAATATGTAGTTAAAGGATCTTTGAAGGCATCGTTTGATTATATATTATTGTTACTAACAAAGTCTTATGGTAAGTTTAAAAATGTGACGCCATACAAGTTTTTGACGCCGGTTCTTCTCGCCGGGTAGTAACTTACCCGTGTAGGAAAATTCTGACATCATATTTTGGTTTAAATTGAAAAAAAAACAATATTTATTTTTATTTGTTTGATTTAGGGCCTGTTTCACCACTTCCTGATAAGTGGCGGATAGGCTATCCACCACTTAACTTGACAGATAGAGTATGGAGAATTTGTCAAATAAGTTGTGGATAGCCTATCCAGCATTTCATCAGGAAGTGGTGAAACAAGCCCTTAATTGACAAATATATATTTCACAGGTACTGCTGGCAATGATAACGAAGAAGCAGCTCAAAAAACAAAATTGGTAAGTAAATAAAATTTATTTTATGCAATTTATATTATAGCAGTAACCTTTAGCCAAAAGATGTGATGACTTTCGTGTGCAATTTCTTAGTTTCATAGTACAGAAAGCTTTTCTTAACGAATACAATTTTATCCCCTTTTCTTGACAAAACTAAAAATGAGCTAGCAATAAGAGTAAAGAACTGAAATTGTTCGTTTTAGTCTACTTTATATTTTAATAATGCATGGAGTGCTCTCGTGAGTCGTTCGCTAGCGCATGCATGTCTCCGAATAATAATATCATCAACGTACGCGTGACTACGAATAAGGATCCAAGTAAACGGAGATCACTGTTCTGTAAGATTTATAATTCATGCCCCTTTTAACTCTCAATTAAATGAGTGTAGTGTTTAACCGAAGCTTCCATTACGACCATCGTTCGGCTTAAATAATCAGTCAGTCAAATCAATTTTGTTCAGAGTTAATTTTTACAAAATTCTTTCTAAAGTAATTAATTTCCTTCATAATAGCTCCAATGCCGATGTCGATGTCAGTAGCCGTAAACTAATACAAATTACCCAGAAATTCATTTAAAGTGCCCAAGTATGTGAGCAACAAACTCTCAAAACAGCTGGTGTTTATGACAACATCATCAGACAGATATCATAATATGATTCTTGTCAGTTAAAAACGTGATCCATCCTGCCAACTGTAAACAACATTAAGTATTATAATATTTTGTTATTTAATGCGGAAAGCAAACTCAGAACCGAGGATAGCCATAGCTTTAAACCGCTAGACCACGAAGGGCTTATGGGCATAGATATAGAGTATAATCTACATATTGTATAATCATTACTGATTTACAAAAGCAATTTTCATTACGTATACAAAACATTATAATTGGTACTATAGTTATCACTGATTCGTACAATTTGCATATCTTAAATGGATTTACCGCGGCTGTCGGATATCGCAAACAAATCGTGAAATCAGGAAAAGGAATATGCCACACAATACAATCCCGCTAAAGCTGAAGATCCTTTAATTTACATGTTTTCCGAAACCAAATATCGCTTTCGTCGTATCGCATTTCGTCGTTTCGTCTATAATTAGAGTTCGACGGCTCTTATAGCTGTAGAGCTCGTCTAAATGTCGTATTACAGATACATTATTCATGAGGGGTTGCGGATCGCGGTATCTATTCATATCTGTTGACATTTTACTCGTCTGTGTATACCTATTTTGTGTCGGGACTCGGGACAATGTGCGAGCAATTAATGCGCCCCGTATATTTTAGTGTTAGGGCTTATCGCTTTTGTTTATAAATCCTTCAAAATAATACTTTTATTAAAATACTTTTAGTAATTTAAAAAATGGTTATAATATTAAGTACTATACAAGATCTACTTGTATTGGAAAAGTCCCTCGTAATTCACTGCGTAAAATATTTATAAGAGAGGAAATATAAAAAATCTGTCTTTCTATCACCCACTCAAACCTTGGTTGACTACGGAACCCTAACCAGCTGATTTTTTTGTATATTGATAGGTTACTAGTTATATAATTTAAGAGTACCTAATTTACCATCAAATCAAAATATTAAATCCTTTCTATCTCTGTTAGCTACCACTTTCGATAATTTTCGAGAAGCAATTGTAGTTTACGAACTTATCAAAATGAAGCTACTCACAAAAAAATTTCATTTTTATGATAGTAATAAATAAAAAATTGTTCTAAGGAACCTGTACTATAAGTCACATCTTTATTTGTGGAATTTTAGTGGAATATATCAAAATAATAATTCTTATACTGCCGCACTCAGAGACGAATATTAATTACTTAACTGTAATTAAATGAAGAGTTTGACATAAGTTCCATACATTGTCTGTCAAACTTTTAATGAAATTGAAGTTTTGATCATCATACGCGGGAGAGCCATGCTTCGGCACAAATGGGCCGGCTCGACCGGAGAAATACCACGTTTTCACAAAAACCGGCGTGAAACAGCGCTTGCGCTGTGTTTCGCCGAGTGAGTGAGTTTACCGGAGACCCAATCCCCTACCCTATTCCCTTCCCTTCCCTCCCCTAATCCCTTCTCTTCCCATCCCTACCCTCCCCTATTACCCTATTCCCTCTTAAAAGGCCGGCAACGCACCTGCAGCTCTTCTGATGCTGCGAGTGTCCATGGGCGACGGAAGTTGCTTTCCATCAGCTGACCCGTTTGCTCGTTTGCCCCCTTATTTCATAAAAAAAATTTATTTAAATTATAATATTATGTCTCTTAATAACGAGTCGTTGCAATACGATGGATTTTTAAATGATGTATTTAAAATGCATCGCATATATTATAACCGAGAATGCATAATATTGATTTGCAGGACTTGCCGCTGGGTCTGAGGGCTGTGGATTTAAATGGCTCCTTTCAAAATGCATCGCAACGCCTCGCCAAGTTGCAATGTGAATTGACCCTTAATAGGCAAACACTGTACAAAGTGGACCAATAAACTGCCTTATGTACCATCTAGGCTGAATATCAACGTAAATTATTAAAGATCTAACAAAATCTGTACTCATTCATAATCTTCTAAGATTCAAGATCATCATTAATATTAACGACAGATTGGCGATTAATAACATTATTTTTTATACACATGTCAGTTATATACGGAAAAGTCATTAAACAAAATCATCGCTGACTTCAGCTGTAGCGTCTTTTACGATATGATGACAAATTAGTGTTTTCCGTTAGTGATTTTGGCTAAAATTAAAAATTATATATAATATTGTATATGTTTATGTATTATATTATAGTTGTAATAAATTTAAGCATGGTAGAGGTCGAAACAAGACCATTTAATTAGTTTTACTACATAATAATAGGTTGATAAAAAGTAAATACACAACACAACACAAAGGGATGGGATGTAAACTAAATAGGTAAGGTCGGTGAGCCTAAAAAATACAGGCTATTTGTATAACAATCGCTTTATACCGCGCTTACCTAGGGTTAGGGTTGTAAACCATTCAGGATTTCCGGACTTTTCCGGAATTCGTTGTAATTTGTTACATCCTTGATCCCGTATTTCCAAATATATAAAGTTACGGTTTCGTACTAAGCATATTGGACTTACAGCTCTATACGAAATATAAAGTTATGAATAAAATATATTATTGTAGGTATTAATTAAAAAAACTAGGCCTTTACATCCGCTGTGCATGATTTATACAGTATTTTCAGAGCGAAGTAACCACTCCTCAAATACTGTAGTGCCTAGGACAAGATTTTTAAATGTCCGTATGGTTGCCCAAGCACATACGGCATTCTCGCAATATAGTCTGCCTAGTCCAAAGGAAAGAACTAGTCAATACGTCTGGGACCAACTATGTGCGGGTTTCCTCACGATGTTTTCCTTCACGGTATGAGTGTCCGTATTATGTACTTGAGATCAGAAAATGTCTCACTGGTACACGCCTCCACCCGGGATCGAACCTGCACCCTCTACGAGTGCGAACCAAAGGTCTACCCATTGGGCCACGGACGCATAGGTATTAATTAGTTTTATATAATAAAAGAGCTAAAATGAAATGTTCTTGAAATATTATCCGAAAAGGTTGTTCTGAAAATATTTTATTAGTACAATTTCATTGCAGTTATTTACATTTCTTTCCATTTAGGAATATATTCCGCAATGCGTCCTCTGTCGTGGACCGAATTTTAAAGCCTTGTTGAAAAAATTCCGTAGTGATTATCTAATCCCGTAACTGACCTCTGTCCTCTGAACTCATCGGCGATATCAAACATAATTGTCGTGTGTGGGGTATAATTTTATAATCTCCGGCACTTTTGAGGCTGCGTGTATAATTTGTAGTCTGTCACACGTCTGAGTCACGTATCACATTCGACCTCTGACCTCGGTACGGTAATGAGCGAGCTCAACCACGCACAAAACAAATTAAAACCGAAATGATTGATCAGACAATTAGATTTGACGCCTTCGTTTTCGTAAACAAAGATTTGTAGCCTTGGCATATAGAATAAAGATACGAGACCGGAATTATATAATATATTACTTAGATCATATCGTTCCCGTGTAATCTTAAAGCAATATTTAATGGAGCAGCCCTATCCTCAAGCCGCAGTATATGTATAAACAGAAGACCACCCAAAAATTAGAAATTAAAAGACTACCTAAAAAAATTTATTCGAGATGCTAGATATAAACAATGTTATTATTATTATTAATAGCTGATGGTGTCCCACAGCTGGGCAAAGGCCTCCCTTCTTTCCTTCCACACGGTTCTATCTTTTGCTGTATTTGGCCACTCTTTATCAACAGCGTCAACAAAGTTCGTCGCGCCACCTTTTCTTGGATCTGTCCCTGACAAACAATAAATTAAAAGTATTTTTAACCCCTAACAAAAACCAAGTTCGACATCTAATGGCAAATCTCGGGTTTGTCTAATTTTTTTTATTTTTGAAGCACGTCCAATTATTGTTTTTTTTTTTTACAGTTAAATTAGTATATTTTCTAAGGACCAAATTAGTAACATGACGTGTATACTTACTCCCCTTTACTAATAAACGCTGTATAAGCTTTGAATAGTTATACAGTGTTTTGTCTTCTTCAATCCAATTAAAAATGTCACTTGTGTGACAGGAACAAAACACTGTATAACTTATTCAAAGCTTATATAGCGTTTATTAGTAAGGGGGACTATATTTATGCTTAATATCGCCGATATAATTATTTAATTGGCGATTTTCTTTATCCAGTGAATTTTATCTTTGATATTTATGCTTAATATCGCCGATATAATTATTTAATTGGCGATTTTCTTTATCCAGTGAATTTTATCTTTGATATTCAAATTATGTTACTGTAACTGAAATTAGTTTTTTATGTTACTGGAATCACCGTATATAAATTATTCGCTACATTTGTATATTGTTTCGGAATATCCTGATTTCTATAATTCAATTGTTATTTTCTATTATAATTATCGTTCTTATAATTGAAATTTTAAAGTTACTATATTATATTTTTGAAATAATTTTTGTTAATTTAAATCGTCATTGCATTATTTTTTATTTAATAAATAAAAGGCGACGCGCAGGCCTAAAATTGCTTTGGAACTATTGTAGATAAACTTGACAATTCGCACTCAACGAAGGATTTCCTATAATGTGACTTTTGCTTGTAATTTGATCTATAGGTATACGAGTCTGGGATATACTCGAAATAAAATATGATCATCATTGTAGCGAAATACTTTAGACTCTCCTTTAAGGGTTTTCTACACTGACCTCCATTATAAAAGTACGCTAGACCTATGATACCCACTTTTTTTGTGCCTATTTGAAGCGGAATCAGTGCCCCTAGTAAGAGGAAAGAGAACTAAATTTGACGTAACTTGCAAATGGCCGCTTAATCGTTATTGGTTGTCATCACTAGTATTAGTTCCAAATCCTCCCACTACTGCTATCAGCGCCAATATGGCGACTTTCAAACGTCATTTTTACCTCAAATTTAGTTCCTATCCCTCACATTGGGGGAGCTGATTCCGCTTCAAATAGGCACAAAAAATAGCTGTCATTTCAAAGGGTATCATTAGTCCAGCGTACTTGTATAATGGTGGTCAGTAGTTTTCTACTAAAGTTGCAGGCTTTATTATTATAATTCTACCCCCAATAACTTATTTAAAATACTTCTTATTTAGTATTGTGTTATGTTCTTGACGCTTACTTCAGCAAACAATTTGAATGCCAGCTTTTTGTCGCATTCTCATCACGTCATATAATTCTCAAGTAAACGTTATTGCAAATTCTAAGTAAAAAATCGCAACCTTGAAAATAGGATAACAAATAAGCGATTCGTGATGTATAATATTCGCACGTCTGCACATTTGACTGCAAATTATATATTATGATTGTCAATCAGAATCTTGACTGATGACCTATTAGTCCTTACCAAGCCTATTAGCTTTTGTATTAGTTCCTAAGTTTATCACCAAAATATGTCCATATCCTTCGATAGCAATAACATTAATGTTGATTTAATATAAGAATGTTTAGGATATTATATAAGGTTTAGTTTTTCTTTTATTGCCTCACTTTTATTTGGTGTTAAGTTGTACAGATTACAGACTAGAATCTTACTTGGTGTTGTTGCTCGTACAAACTATATTTAACTTAAGAACTAGACGCTTGTTATCAGTTATGTATGATAAATTGATATTGTTTTTGGCATATTAAATAAAAAGGGAGCTATATGTATTCTGAATAGAAAAAATAAAAAATAAAAATAAACTATCAGTTGCATAACAAAGAACAAAACAATAGTACAATAACGCAAATCCAGCTATATAGAAATAATATACAAACTTTGATGTTCTTTGAAAACTTCGACTCATTTGAATTTAAAATGCAATCGGCACTTTGAAAAAGTTATAATGACCCCATACAAAGTGTCGCTGGCTTTGTTGACTCTGTGGCTAATATTTTTTTGAACTGCTTGTTCATTTGCTGGCAATCAAAATAAAATATTAATATGTTACTTTACCTGCTTTTAGGAAAATTGTTTTACAGAGTGGTTATTATTAAATTGTAAGTTACCTACTTCATCCACTCACATCTTAAGTATGTGACGTCGTGTAATTAATTTAACTGGTAGGTTTATATTACTCATCTTATCAACAATCATTTTAAACACAAACACAATAACTCTGACCTTCTGTATCAATCGAAATATTGTACCGAAGTGTTTCCAGGATGGTGCATCGACCTTTTACGTCTGAATCTGAACTTGATACAATACCGTTTTCAATTTGTTTCTTTTTAATGCCTTTTAGGTCAAGGCCTCCGAAGGTTTCGATAAACAATATCCTCATTCTTCTGCCTGATTTGATACGTTCGATTCACGACCTTTTAATGGGCGATTGGAGGTTTGTTTTATGGCCGGTTATCTTTAAAGTTTGGACGAAACTACTTAACATATGGTCCGGGAGCTGTCAATCTCAAAAGTGCCCTCATAGCGTGCATGGATTTTTTTTTAATGAAAATAGATAGTTTAGAACTATATGAACTCGAAACGCTCGGTTTTCGTGGATTGGAGTACTTACGTAAAAAAAATTAAAAAAAAAAGTTAATAATTAATGTTTTGCCCTCATGATGTGCACTGGTTTGCCTAAAGTGTATTCAATACAAAATTTCTTTACCTTTCAGGAAAAAATTACGCAAACCAATTTTTTTTACACTTAAAAAGGCAAGCCTTTTTAAGTGTGTGATTAGGGAGGTCACTTTGCCCTTATTACGTAACATGATTATTATTTTTTTTATTTGTTCCTTGCAATGTCTACTTTAAGATTATCTTGGTTTGCGGGCTCAGAAACGGCCGAAAATGTTCGGCAAACCACCTTAAGGCGGGCTGAAACCCCATTTTGTTATTTATTGATACCCGATTTACCTAGTTCCAATATAATAACGAAATGTAAAAAAATATGAGATATAGAGCACAATATTTAAAAGGGTTTAAATCAAAAACATTTTAATAAAAAATAATACTTTCGCTGTAATTAATTTACAAACTCACCTCCGACAAAACTCTTTGTCATAGAAATATAAGTATTAACAAGAATAACTTACATTTTATTTTAATAAATTGTCAATGAATCTATTTTTAAAAGGTCTGAAACGAATAATCTTTTTTCTTAATATTTATTTCAAAAGATATTTAAAAAAACACACGAAAAATAAAATAGAGAAGATCCGCCCGTCGTAACTTACAATTTTATGCTAAGCTAAAATGAATCTTATTGCGATGCGTACAAAGTATAGTCAATAAATATAATCTAGAATAATAATTGATGTTTCTTTGTAAAATTACCATTGTTTCATGATGCTTTAACTTTACATTCAACTTCATTCAATACTTTTTTGGATAAAATAACTTTTTATATATTTTTTGCAATATAACTTTAGAATGAACTTCTTATAGAATAATTGTGACATCTTGTTGTTTTTACGATTTGAAATTATGATTAGATAAAAATGAACGTGAATGGAAGAACCTGGTAAGTAACAGTTAAAAAAATGTCATTTTTGCATAAATAGAGGCTATAGGTAAGTAGGTAAGTTACAAGGTTCCTGGTCGCAGAAAATTTTGCGTACAATATTTGTAAATGCAATGTGGCAAAACGCAACTGAACCTTGCTGTGTATTATATGAACCCACTGAATGTGGATGGCAATTAAATAGTGATAATAAATTAGAACCATTGTGGTACGGACAATTTCTCATTTTTTCCTTGTAATTTGAACTAACCTTGTACCAACTTAAGCCTCCATTTTTGAAAAAAATTGCATTTTCTTAACTGTTTATATTTACCAGGTTCTTCTACTCACATCTTCATTTATCATGAAACAATGGTAATTTTTACAAAGAAATATCAATTATTATTCTAGATTATATTTATACATTATTGAAAACGAGCTCAGAGTCAATAAACTTTAAGATGGTTTGCGAAACATTTCCGGCCGATTCTGAGCCCGCAAACCAAGATAATCTTAAATTGCATGGAAGAAATTTAAAAAAAAATCATGTTACGTAATGAGGGCAAAATGATCCCTCATCACACACTTAAAAAGGCTTGCCTCATGCCTGACTGAGCCAGACACACTTTCGGCCAAAAAAATTGGGTTGCGTATTTTTTTTCCTGAAAGGTAAAGAAATTTTCTATTGAATACACTTTAGGCAAACCAGTGCACATCATGAGGACAAAACATTTAATAACTTTTTTTTTCTTAATTTTTTTTACGTACTTTCGGCTTTGCAAATCTATGCAAACCGAGTGTTTCGAGTTCCTATAGTTCTACTATCTATTTTCTTTAAAAAAATCCATGCACGCTATGAGGGTACTTTTGAGATTGACAGCTCCTGAAGGTCAAGTTTTTTTAGGTCAAGTGTGGTTTACGCGATTAAAAAAAATGTTTAATTGGCGATGGAATAATAATTATCTTAGGCTGCGTTTCCACTGAAGCGGAGCGAAGCTTAGCGGTGTCGAATTGTCCAATCACCATGCTCGAAATCTTCGCTCAGCTCCGCTTCGCTGTCATTCCGCTGGAATAGCACGATTGGTCAATTCGGGCACCGCTAAGCTCCGCTCCGCTCCCCATCAGTGGAAACGCAGCCTTACGGTCAGTTATATCCTACGTAAGGATGAAAATAACTTAACAGAACTTAACAAATACCAAAGTATCTGCATACCAAATTTCAGCAAAATCACACAGATAATAACACACTTTTGCATTAAATGCTAAAGTGTGTTATGATCTGTCTGATTTTGCTATTTTATAGTACGGTATTAGTATAGGTTTGTGTTAGAGTATTTTTATCGAGATTAATGCGTGGTACTATGCTGAGAATTATATTCCGGTCAGATGAAATTGAAACGCAGTAGGTATTCTTTTAATGGCATCGTAATAATATATACGTTTTTCCATTTTGTCCGGAAAACAAAAATCGGGCATGTATTGCATGTCCTTTGCTTTTTATTTCAGTACTTTATGTAAAACCACCGCTCGTTCATTGTCAGTCAACAATTTTTTGGCTTGAAGCATTTTCACATCGATAAAGTCAATATTAAACCCGTGTTAACAGGTGGAAACGACTGTCCGAAAAACACTTTTATTTCATTGCAAGTTACTGATTTACACAGCATCCTACTTCGGTTACATAATTTCCACTACCTTTATCATTTTCCGGCGTTGTGGGTAAAAATGACCAGGGTAATAAATATCCGGGAGGTTCGACCCCGATTTTTTTCTCCCTCGCTGCACTTGTCGCTTAAACTTTAAAATGTTTCGCGCTCGTAAGCGGTGGGCTTATAGAGGCAATGGCTCATAACGCCGCTGGAGCAATTCATCAAAAATCTAATTAACTCGGCCCGGGCCAGGCTTTAGCTCCCGGACTACAGAACTCGTAGACCTGACGGAAACTTCGGTGTTTGAAACGAGTCCTTACTACACTTGCACATGCGGTCGGCCACACTGTTTAACGCCTCCTTGGTCTAGTGGTTAGAGCGTGGCTCTCGACTCCGGAGGTCGTGGGTTCGATTCCCACGTTGGAAACATGTTATTTCCAAGTTTGGTTAGGGCAATGCAGGCTGATCACCTGATTGTCTGACAAGTAAGATGATCCATGCGTCGGATAGGCATGTAAAAAGTCGGTCCTGCGCCTGATCTCTCGCCAGTCGTGTCAGTCTTCCGTCCCACTGGGTTATGAGAGTAAAGGGAATAGAGAGTGCTCTTGTGTACTGCGCACACCCTTGGGCACTATAAAATTACTCCTGCGTAACTGGCCCGGTTTCAATGAAACCGGCCACCGTCACCGAAACCGGTGTGGGAGTTATTATTACATACGGTCGCAGTTGGAAATTTTATAATTACTTTAATTGAATGAAGAGTTTCACAGAAAATGTATGGTGTTTAATTTTTATGTCAAAGTCTTCATACATTTTTGTAGTTTAGGTAAGTACTTACTTAGTTTCGATTTTTACCTATTTATTTTAATTTATTCTTAGACTAATATGCTCTCTGTAACACGAAAAGGTTAAGTCGAGTCAAACAAGTCGAGTCAACTTGATTTGACAGAATCCGACTTGACTCGACATAATCCAAAATTGTCTTGACTTAATAACGAATAAACCATCAAATCAAGGTCAACCATCTGTCTGTGAATTAATTGTTCTGATATATAGGGCCTACGAAAATGATAACCTCTATATTCGAATTCCACCATGATCGTCTTTCATGCAGTCTCTATGAATGATTATAGTTGAATGGCCTAACCTTACCTCACTACTAGATGACCTGCCTCCATGTCGGCCTGTTCTGTTCTGTCTCTTCTTAGGTCTGTGAGCTGTAGCTATCGGATTAAGCTCACTTTTAATTACATCCGAGGGTGCAGTGAAGTCATCGTCGCGACACTAAGTGCTGTTCACACTTTGTATACCTTGACTATTAAATAAATAGACTTGACCTCTGCTGAAATATTAAATGGCAAGTTCCTTATGCATCCAATACAGTTTCTTTTTAATTTTAAAGTTTATTCATCAACTTGTGACCTGTAGATAAAATTTTGCCTACGGGTTCGCTGCACACCATCATAATTCGGAACCAAATAAGGCAAGGTACAGAATAATACATAATTTTTTTCTTTAAAAAAACACCTCTAAAATACCTGTTCATTTTATTTCGACGGCGGTATCTTCTTTAGAAATAGTAGTATTTTAAAAAGATAAAACCGACTTCAAAATTGTACGTAGTTAAAAATTAAAATTCCCTATCTCAAATATTATACTGAACTGATTTTGATGAAACTTGCAGTATTCCCTAAGTTGAACAATACCTAGTACAACAAAAAAAGAACCACTTAAATCGGACTTGTAGTTCCGGAGATATGCGAACACAAACATAAAAACATACATACATAGATACACTTTTGAAATTTGGCACATTTATTCAGACGCTGATATATACTAACATATACAAAAACTGAGCAGTTCTGGAAATATTCTCTCTATTATATATAATTAATAACTTCCTTTTTTTAAATCGGTTAAAAAACCAAGCATAATCCTATAAAATCGTAAAAAAGGAAAAACCGTAAAAACTACTTTATTACTACGTGATATTTTATTCACAAATATACAAATAGTGCAGGTATTAACCACTTTACTGTCTGACTTGACTGACAGCGCAACAAGTAAATCAATAGGCATTACTTTAAATAATATAATATCATCCTTACTAATATTATAAATGTGAAAGTGTGTCTGTCTGTCTGTCTGTCTGTTACCTCTTCACGACTGAACCGCTGGACCGATTTTGCTGAAATTTGGCATGGAGATACTTTGAGTCCCGGGAAAGGACATAGGATACTTTTTATTCCGGAAAAATGTACGGTTCCCGCGCGATAAACCAGTTTTGGTGCAACGGAGTTGCGGGCGTCATCTAGTGTACCATAAATCGTGAGCAGCCTTTATTTTAAGACCACGCAAAATTGGTATTCTGGGTTGGTGGCTTACTCTTTCAAATTAATTTAATAAAAGTTTTAAGCGAAGTAACAAAATATCTTCTTTTGCACGCTTATGCCATAAAGTATTTTTATTGTTTTTAAACGCTATTGAATATATCATTATTAAGACAACTGAAATATACACATTTAATGAGTACCATTTGAAAGAGAGAGAGACACATTTTTTAACCAACAGGCTAAGGCGCGAACAAAAGCTATTTCTACGTCGTAACAAGAAAACTTTTCGTGTCACCATAACAATAAATAGAGGCTAAAAATTGGAATCTTATTACAAAATAACGAAGCCGGTCGGCCGGATCAGATAAGACGGATGTCGCTGAAATTGTAACGACTTATTAGTATTCCACAGAAACAACAAGTATAAAGTGGGCCAGTGCTGGGAATTGAAAATATCCGCCGCGGCCGAGGAAAATGAGCCGCCTCGAGCCGTGACGCCGAAATGTGTCGGCTACAGGGTGGAAAACTTTGCTGTTCCTTTTTGACAACTCATAGAGTTTGCACTAAATAACTTTAACCGGTGCGGACATGTTACTGTACTTTATGTCATAAAGTGGTAAGGATTTGTAACTCAACAAGTGAAATACCCACCCAAGTTAAAAATATTTAAAATATTTTACTTATTTTTAAATAATTAAATAATACTTGCCATTTTTTTTATTTTAAAACTTAAAACATTAAAACTTGGCATTGTCCATAGATAATATCGAGGTAGAACTAGCACGCAGTAAGTAAAAAGCACAACATAAAGCAGTTGAAGAACTAAAATAAAATCGGCCAAGTGCGAGTTGGACTTGCCCATGAAGGGTTTATTTAATAAGGTTTATTTTTATGAAATTAAAAGGTTTTTGATTTATTTTTATATTTCAGTTGATTTAATGAAAGTTAAATTAAGGTTTACCATTAAATTAAGGTTTTCGTTGGTAGTTTTTATAGTAATGTACATCATATATTTTTTTAGACTTATCATGCCCCTACTTTAGAAGTTAGAGGGGGGGACACACATTTTACCACTTTGGAAGAGTCTCTCTCGCAAACTATTCAGGTTAGAAAAAAATGTTATTAGAAACCTCAATATGATTTTTGAAGACCTATCTATAGATATCCCACACGCATATAGGTTAGATGAAAAAAAATATTTTTGTTTCAGTTGTACCGATGGGGACCCCTAAAATTTTTAATAATTTTTCCATGTGTGTATCAAAATCTTAATGCGGTTCACAGACTACATCTACTTACCAAGTTAATAGTAGAGCTCTTATAGTTTCGGAGAAAAGTGACTGTGACATACGGACGGACAGACAGACAGATAGACAGACAAAGAATGAAGAATCTATAAGGGTTTCGTTTTTTGCCGTTTGGCTACGGAACCTAAAAACGTAACACCCAAAGTCGAAGACGTCAAAAAACGAACATAATATTTTATTTAAACGTTTACTATCAAACCAACAATAATAAAACCGTTTATTGTCCGTAAAATACTCATAAAATATCACTAAAACGTCTCTCAAATTAGTTTGTTCACAACCAGACGAATCCAATTTTACTACAAAGCGAAAATGACAACAATGCGGAAAACAGATGAATGAAAACTACTCTTTGTATTAAATATAGCGGAGTGCTAGACAAATTAAATAAAGTCTCAGCAATTGTAGTCAGGCTAAAGCAATGGAAATAAGGTGTCTTTTACTCTTTACTCTACAAGCTTTCTGACTGACGATCACGTCGTTTCCTGACATGAACCATCATTACTTTCTATATATTATGTATTATCTACGTTAAAATTGTACATGCGAAAGCGTGTCTTTCTATATATTACCTCTTCAAGCCTAAACCGGTGCACCGATTTTGTTAAAATTTAGTATGGAATTAATCCCGGGAAAGGACAGGAAAAAACTATTTTTTATTAAACTTTCAATTATTAATTAAAAGTTATTTATATTGTGCTAGTAGTTTCACATTCAAGCATCAAAAACTACACACATAATCTCTGTTAACGAGGACCTGGTAATAATAATGTAGAATCTAAACCGAAACGTACATTGAAATAAGCTTAATGTGCGCCGTATTTATCAATTAGCATTAATTACTGTATAAACAATGGAACAGCGTGGAAGCATTAGCTATCACACCGATATATTCATTTCAGTATGTTTCAGAGTTACTCGTTCCTGTGAAAATGAGCCTTATGTCATGGGAACATAGCTACCGACAGGGGTAGAATAAGTAAGAACGGATTTTAAGTGATGCATAGGCACGACACCTCAAAATCACAAGTTACAACCATTGATGAGGTGTCTGCAGACTGCGACATATACGATTCATCACCATTACCATTTTATTATCACTAGCCTAATATAATGGTGACAAATAATTATTGTGGTCAGTGGGATTTATAACTGAAATTTTTAATGTCAGCGCGATAAAAGAATTTCTAAAAGAAGTTGCTAGCAACAATTATTATTTGCATCGCAATAACATATTGGATCACAAGTTATCAGACAAGTAGATAGATAGCTAGGTACTATCAGAGAAGTTGATTCCTAGGCAGATGGCGGACGGCGGACGGCGGAGTAATTTGTTCGCGTTAAGTCAAACCCATCCCGACCGATCACAGCTAATATCCAAAATTCCAGCATATTGAATAGACATAAGCCGACCAAATGACGTAGGTTCAATTTCCTCTATGGTATATATTGTAATAAATAATACTAGCTAAAAGCCGAGCTTTGTGAGCGCTCGCGTCATTTTTTGCGAGGTAAGTTTTTTTTAATATTTTAATAATAACCAAACCTTAAATAGGCATGATATTTGTCCATAATGAGGCATTTTTTATTTTTTTAATTTGATTGTCAAACAGTTTTCTTTTTAGTAACTAGATGGCGTATGGGTAGACAACTATCGGTAATACCATCATTAATTACTACAAAACTGGGCAAAAGAATGGAAAACTTGATACATTTCAATTTGAAAAAGACGCAATAATATTCCAATGAATAGGATAATAAAGTTATTATAACGATGTTTTAGTTAAAACTCACGTAAGAAATAGCCCTATTTACCGTTATTCACACCAAATGTCACAGGAATTATAAATTTTGGTAATTGGTTTTGACAACATCTTACCTGCACTTGTGCACGATAACGACAATTTAATGGCTAATATTTTACCAATAATGAACATCAAAAACTCAAATAACACAATTTGGGAAAAAATAATAAAAACCACACCAACAATAAAAAGTAGAAGAAGTGTGACAGTGTCATGCCCGCCAAAACTCTTTCAATTGTCAGTTTTCAGTTTGACATTGGTTTGACAAGTATTATAATATGTCAGCGAGTTCCTAAACTGTTACCAGTATACTGGCCTAATCGCTTAGGCCAATGATCGCTTAGGCGTATGCTCTTCGTGAAATTTAAACTAGAGAGACGAAGCAAAACAACATAGAAATATATGGAAATGTATAAATACATACAGTTTTATGTTAATATTATGCTAATAACTAATGGAAACTAGGCTTAAGATATTTTGATTTATGTCACACTTGACAGTATAGGAAATTTTATATAGGAAATATATAGGAAATTGAACCTATATATATTTTTTAGAAACACCACCAATATGTTGTCAGTGATGCCAACCAGATAATTTCAGATCGGTGAGGAACCAATAGAAAATCTAGAAGTGTCTATTGTCGCGCCGTCTGGTAGAGATTTAAAAAAAGAAAACAACCCATTGTGTACCCCAAAAGTGCTCAGGTTGTGGGATATACTAGCGCTCGCTTCGCTCGCCCTGATTATGAACGAAAAAGCTGTAAGTATACAATAATTCTATTAGTTTTAAGCCCAAAGTATAGGACTAGTATCTTTGGTACTTTGAGCTAAAACAATAAAATTATCAAAACAACTTCTTAATACCTTGATATACAAATAAGTAGGTACCAAATATCTGCACAATGAAAGAATGTTCTCGACTTTTCTGTGATAAGTAATTGGACAACTCAATGTCCACGACCATTGATTGTTTTCACAAGCAAATAAACACCAGCACAATAGCAAATTCAACATTCAGACAGGAGACAAACCGTGGTCGAGACTCAAGAAAGATTCCCACTGCAGTACCGTCAGCAATAAAGTTTACATTTCAATTGGAACGAAAACTTCTGCCAACATTAAGACTAAATGAAAAAAATGCCTTGCATTTTTTACTTGTAGTTGTTATTGTATTAATTCCGACATTTTGATATATTTTCAACGTTAAAAAAGGTTAAAGACTTTATTGTGCTTATAAGTGTAACTTTCGGCATAGTTTAGCTTTCGTCTGAATTCACGATAACCGCATAATATTTTATTAATTGTTTCCTTGGTTCTTTATTTTTTTAATAAAAAAATATTTCAAGTAAATATAAATATATTTACTTGAAATTTATATATTTTTTTTATATAAGGTATTCCGTTTATTCCTTATCAAAAACCACGTGGATAGTGGTCAGCAATCTTTGTTTTTTTTTTTATGGAAATGACCGAATGGGTTATATTCATAGAAAAACATCCATCATTGATCATAGTATGATGCACAAAAAATCGGCTAAGTGCGAGTTAGACTCGCGCACGAAGGGTTCTATACCGTTATAGAGCTAAAGTTGGAAAAACTTGTGTTTTTGTATGGTAGCCCCCTTAAATATTTATTAAATTTTGATTTGATTATTGTTTATTAGAATACAAATATAATTAAGGATTTTCTGAGTATTTCTAGTGCCTACCTTTAGCCATTATTGATTACGAGCAAAAAAGGCTAAAAAATTCATGTTTGTTATGTGGGAGCCCCCCTTAAATATTTATTTTATTTTGTTTTTATTATTTATTGTTATAGCGGCAACAAAAATACACAATATGTGAAAATTTCAGAAGTCTAGCTATAGCGATTCTTGAGATACAGCCTGGAGGCAGACAGACAGACGGACAGACATCGAAGTCTCAGTAATAGGGTCCCGTTTTTACCCTTTGGGTACGGAACCCTAAAAACTACCACACAATATGGAAACTTATACTTATTCTCGGAATCTTAATTTTAATATAATATTTAGTGATTTTTTTTTGTCAAGTTGTTTTATTAAATTTGTAGAATGTGGAATCAAATATTTTATTCAGCAGTAAAAACAATATTAGCTATATTAGATATTACGTACTCGTACCTACATATTTCTTATTTTTTACACAAGTCTTATATTTGCTGACCGTACCCTCGTTGGAAACAAATTTCTTTATCCGCTGCACTTGTTTATAGGTTCCAACAATAATATTATCTTGTGAACATTGGTTTCCTCCAGTGTGGTTCATAGTGAACGAAAACATAATGTATCAATGTGGTATTGAGTTTCACAGAATAACCGCAAATTTGAATTTTCGGTTATTCGAATTTTGAATTTACTGAGAGGTAAATCTTATATATAAAATTCTCGTGTCACAGACTCACAATGTTAGGTACCGTACTCCTCCGAAACGGCTTTACTGATTTTTACCAAATTTTATACAAGGTGTAACAAAACTAAGTGATAATACTTTAGGGCTGCTACTTTCACAGTGAACTCCTGTATGCATATTCAGTAGGTCTGAGAATCGGCTACTGGCTACTTTTTATATTGATAAGTGCATTTGTTGAATAAATAATAGTAAATTATTACAACTCGAGACTGACGGCGACCATTGTTTGTGCGACGGGATAGCGATGGACTTTCCATGGTGCCATACTTATTTAGTCACTTCAATAAAATAATATGGGCAAAATACTTCATATGGCAAGACAACGTTGTCCGAATCGGCTAGTTGTTTTATATTTTGAAATAATAATTTCTTTTTTTTTTAAGTTACCGGTGGTAAACATGATAACAATATGACGTAAACCTGTTAGCGGCGGCCATAATAAGTAACATTCATCTCGAACGGAAGAAAGCACTTAAGAATTATGAAAAAGATTTCAGATATTCCATTATAGGACAATGAATTATTCGTCCATTAGTGGTCGCCACACCCACTTCTACTTTCAAATCTGAATTTCAAAATTCTGTTGAAACAGATAAATGAAAAGAATATTTAAAGAATATTTCCATTAGAGTTGAATGACAGATATTTTATCTTAAGATTTTAATATCGCTCTCAGCGCTATCGGTCTCGTTGTAAGCTTTACTTAATTGTTACTCTACATAAGCTGATTACGTAAAGGCGATTTATTTCCTTTTGGGTTTTAAAACGGACGAGACTGAAGGATATTTCATTTGTCACGAAATTAATGTAGATGTTTAGGTGTCTTCTTATATAAATATTTACTGTACTTTTAAACTTACCACAGCTGTCCTACAACTTACTTACCATTCGTTTGTGTTCAACTAAAAATAGCGAACGTTTTTGTTACTACCGACTAATTACTAGTCTTAAAAATAGAAATAAAAACGTATTAAAAAGCAATTGTTTGTATGTATCAAATAAATTCAAAAATCAATCTAAAAATAATTAATATTCAATATCCAGAAGAAAATACAAATGTTGTTTAATCTTAATAAAAATTTAAACACATCACATCAATAACATAGTGGTATTGTACCCGAAATAGTAATATACTACACTGTATAAATTATATTAATATTATGAGCTTGCACCAAAACAAAAACTAAAATGGCGGATCCACAGCACCGCAACAAAAGCTCGGATAATGAATTTAAATGTTATTCAATTAAATGCACATGAATAATTCAGGTGAGAATACTGAGGTAAGAAAGAATGAAAGAATGCCAACCTTCGTCGCAGCCTTACTCTCCCGTATAATTAATTACTCCTCAGTTATTACGGAATATATTACAATAACTACATCCTCTTACACCTGACGCCACTTTCTCATCTGTATATCATACCAGAGGGGATTCTCATAACTCGAAAGTCAGGCAATACGATCGCAGACTCAACTCAAAGATTTAGCCTGCGATCAAAGTGACGTTCGAGGTTCGAGAATCGGGCCCTTAAGCGTTCAATCAAATTATTGACATCGCCAACGATTTTGATGTACGAAAACGAAAAACGTATGATGGAATTTTACATTTAACTTATAACGTTAATTATGTTTATATTTTATTTTTAAACAAATCATTATTATGGGCACAAACAACATTTTCTTAGCGCCGCTTTTCTTAATAATTACAAAAAATCGGCCAAGTGGGAGTTGGCCTCGCGCACGAAGGGTTCCGTACCATTTAAGAGCAAAAATAGGCAAAAAAATGTATTTTTGTATGGGAGCCCCCTTAAATATTTATTTTATTTTAATTTTATTATTAATTATTAAAGTTCTAAGACTATTAAGTATTTTGTAAATATTTCAAGTGCCTACGTGTAGCCATTTTTGATATAGAGCAAAAAATGACAAAAAAATCAAGTTCGTTGTATGGGAGCCCCCCTTAAATATTTAATTTATTTTGTTTTAGTATTTGTTGTTACAGCGGCAACAGAAATACATAATCTGTGAAAACTTCAACTCTCTAGCTATCACCGTTCTTGAGATACAGCCTGGAGACAGACAGACGGACAGACAGACATTGAAGTCTTAGTAATAGGGTCCCGTTTTTACCCTTTGGGTACGGAACCCTAAAAATGAGTCTCCGACGATAAATTCTGAGCAGCGTGAACAATACGCAGACTCTGAATACAAACAGCCATTAAATTTAATCACAAAACCATAGCAAAATGTTTTTTTTTTTTTTCAAAAGAAATGAAAAGAAACATTTCCCAATTTTAGCAAGAAATATTCTAATATTAACATCACGAGAATGTATTGTTCTACTTGAAAGGTTTTAGGGTCAATTCAGACCGCAACGAGACGCGAAGTCCGTAGATGCATTTCTGAATTCGACATTTGTATGGATTTTACAGATTTGCAAGTCGTCTCACACAATTGATATATGAATTGACATTCAGTACAAATTTAGAAATACATCTACGCGTCGCGTTGCGGTCTGAATTAACCCTTAAGGGTCTTCGGTGTTTTGCGCAATAACTTTACCGTGGCAGTCCTCTAGTGCCACACGTATTTTTTCATAAAAATAAACCTTATTGCTGCTGCGGAACCCTTCATGGGCGTGTCCAACTCGCACTTGGCCGGTTTTTTATAGAAGGAAGATGACATATATTACTGCAGCACCTACGCATCGTCTGTGTTCTCGCTGGGTTAGTAGCAACTGGAACACCATCGTCATCTATTTCATGCAGAAATCAAACGTTTTCCTTCATTTTCATTTTAAAGGACATAAACACTAGATTCAGACATGGCCGCCGATAAATACCACGAGGTGTACAAAATTGTACAAAATAAATCACATTCATAAGTTCACGCGGCAGCGCACAGTGGTATAAAACATTGTAGACACAAAATATGTTTGTGCCCGTCCAGTTATCTCTGATATATTGGATATGTTCTGCCGCGTCCGAACCTCCGAGCCTATCACATAGATAGCGATTGATTATTTCACGATAGCCACGAAAACAATTGGCCTTACTTAGTCCATGGGCGCTGGCAGAAATAATTTCCAAGGGTTGCAGATTTTAGTTTTCTTTCTTTTCTTTTCTTTTAACTTTTTACGAACAGTGACTGTCTATTTACGTCAACAGAATACATTTAGTGCCAAAACACGAACTATCTTTGTACGGCATGGTTATTACCCCATTGGGTTACAGACGACTTTTTATTTCAATAATTCCTGTTGATCCCGCGAGATTCCCAAGGGGTGCAAGTGCACCACCTTGCACGCCCCCCCCCCCCCCCCCCTGCCGGCGCCCATGACTTAGTCTTAATACTTTTCATAGTGACTGACAAGGAGTTAGTTTAAAATGTATGGGACCAATCCGCTAAGTAACATTACACTTGCGAATTTTGATGCTGTATTTCATAAATAAAATAATATTAATTTCTAACTACATTGTCAAAAGCGAAACTATCTGCAATTTGACTTAAGGCGGGCTGACACCCCATTTTGTTATTTCTTGATACCCGATTTACCTAGTTCCAATATAATAACGAAATGTAAAAAAATATGAGATATAGAGCACAATATTTAAAAGGGTTTAAATCAAAAACATTTTAATAAAAAATAATACTTTCGCTGTAATTAATTTACAAACTCACCTCCGACAAAACTCTTTGTCATCGAAATATAAGTATTAACAAGAATAACTTACATTTTATTTTAATAAATTGTTAATGAATCTATTTTAAAAGGGTCTGAAACGAATAATCTTTTTTCTTAATATTTATTTAGAAAGATATTTAAAAAACACATAAAAATTACAGAAGATCCGCCCCTAGAAACTACAATTTTATGCTAAGCTAAAATGAATCTTATTGCGATGCGTACACGCTTGGTCTTTGGTTGTCTGCAAGGTTATCGTTTGGAATTGAGATAAGTCCTAGCCTTAAGTACGTGAACACTATACTATCTAAGGAATTGAGTATCTCAATAACCAAGTATTTGAAGAAAAAACAGACACAAAATTTGATGTCGCTAGACGTAGACGCTAGTCGCAACGGGATGCAATAAAGATTTTTACGATTCGCAAATGAACACTTTAATTCTTCAATGTATTGAGATTTTTATTAAAATTATTTTATTTTATAGCGATTCCTTTGTGTCTTCTACTATGCTTATGGCTTACGGCTATGATGCGACCAATTTAAATGTTACGCATCATTTATCTCGCAATAAAGCAATGCAATGTCATAACTCATAACTATTTCTTTCAATTTCAATTTTCACTTATATTAAGATACAAAGTATTAATGAGGGTATTTGATATTCTATTTGCCACTAAGTGCCTCTATGTAGCGTTAGAGTATAGCTCTATCGTGTCAACTACTGTCATATATCACGATATACCTGTCATGTGTCACTATAATATCTCTATTTGACACGATAGACCCTAAGGCTACATAGCGGCACCTTGTGGCAAATTGAATATCAAACACCCTCATTGAAGCGCGATATTATGATATTAGATATTATGCCTGCCACAACCACAGTAATTTCAGTGTAACTATTGTGGGAATAGGCGTAGAGGCCGCAAAGGAAGATCTTCCGACCGAGCGAGGTGGTATGCTCGGTCAGGCCGGAGCCCACGTGATACATTTCAGCTGTCGTATATATACCGACGCGCTCAGAAAACTTCGATAGCGCGATGCAGGAATGTTAGGCGAATTGTGGGTACCGCCACACTATAAACTAGGAATAATGGTGGTAGCCTATAAAATAAAATAAAACATTTAATGTTAAGATCTCATTCCGAAGTTCCCGAGGAACAGGCTAAATTAATTTACTGCATCTTGGGACCCTTTAGGAAATCAATCAGAATAAATGTAGAAGAGGAAACAATTCCCTACTTGAGAAAACAATAGAGATTAGAGATAGAGATCATCTACGTTTACGTAATAGCCCCCGCGCCATAATAAATTTCCTGACAAACAATATTCCCGTGTCCTTTGTCTGGTCGGGACGAACATCGATCGTGGCCCGGGACTCCTGCATATTATCTTACATATTTCCATACTTTACCTTTCACAATTAGGCCGCTTTATCTTTGACCCATTCGTCCAAAAGGATATTAATTTTAATTACACCCTTTATAATTGGACGAAGATAGGATATCAGAGAAGTAAAAAATTGTCCATCGGGGACGGTGACATTGATTAGCCAAAATTTTAAGCAAATTGGTACTAAATTATAATTATAATACCAAGCATCATCATTATTTTCAGGCTTATGTTATAGAAATATTATAAAGCGGAAGAGTTTGTTTGTTTGTTTGTTTGAACGCGCTAATCTCAGGAACTACTGGTCCGATTTGAAAAATTCTTTCAGTGTTAGATAGTCCATTTATCGAGGAAGGCTATAGGCTATATATTATCACGCTAAGACTAATAGGAGCGAAGAAATAGAAGAAAATGTGGAAAAAACGGGGGAAATTATTTGAAAGGAAACTACTAGCGCAATTTTTCTGTTATTTGGGTCAGATAAGAAGTAGACCACGTGAAGGATCATAGGCTATATTTTTTGTAGACTGATTTGTCTGTGAAATATCTAATTTACGCGGGCGAAGCCGCGCGGAACGTCTAGTGTTATAGATAATAATCAAATTAAAAAGACTTATTTTGAAATGGTTTTTAAAAAATTACTTTTTAAAAACCATTTCAAAATAAGTATTTTCCGTACTGCTAACGCCATCTATTACGTAGAGCCGTAAATTCTTCTACAACTTCAGAAAATTACAATCCTCGCATCGTAACGGGAAAGCTTAAATTATAATAAGTGGTAAACGTCTACAAAGTATAATATAATTTAGATATTCAAATTTTATTCATATTACCTGAACCACTCACGACGCGCTCTCAAATAATCTACCGTGAAATATCATTTGAATAAATTTCATGCCTTAACCCGAATAAAAATTCGATTGAACGTCACACAATCACCCCCAACCGGGGCTTTTATATTAGATATGTATGCCTTATTGGATTTTCGCTTAGCAACAAAATTCTATATCCGAAACTAAAATAAAACGATAAGAGCTCTCAAAAACACAAAGAAACGCTTGAAATTGTTGGCAGAGTTACGTTTAGTTTTTGATTCAATAAAACATGAGTAGCCGAAAAGATGTCAGAAATTATTTTAACAAATTAAAATTGCTAATTGAAATCTTTAGACACTTTTGTTTCCATGTCCACGTTTAATTATTAGCTCATAATAACATTCCTACATAAAGTGGGTAGACACTAGCGGCATCAGATTATGTGCCATTGTTATGAAGTGTGTCGGCGCACCCTACACCGATGACTCAGATCACGGCTGGCTTACGAAATTCCAAAGAGGCATTCGAGCAAAATCGTGTTGAGGAAGCTACCAGAGGTTTGGTTGAGCAATTGTTCAAATTCCTAGCGCGTTGCACCTGTTGTAACTTGTGACTACACTTGGCTTTAAACTAGTAACGACTAACGAGTATTCGTTTTTTTGGTGTAAGGAATCGAGTTACTTTGCTCCGGATAAATGTGGAATCACACAGCACACTAGCACTAAGATTAAAGGTGCCGGTTGGCAGCGGGCGACATGAAGCAACCGCAGATGACGTGTCGCAGCGACACTACTGGTTTGTTTATTATATTTCTATGAATTACCCTCCGCAGCTAGCGACACGAAGCTAGCGACACTTATTCATAGAAATACATAGAAACCAGTAGTGTCGCAACGACACGTCGTCAGCTGCAAGTTGCAACTTCATGTAGCCGGCTTCCAACTTGTACTTTATACGTCAGCTTTTCCAAATTCACATAGATTTTTCATAAGGCTGGACGACTCCGGTCGAATCGTGCATATAAGAAGACGTCTCATTTGGGTTGTTAAATCTATTATTCGGTTAAGACAATAGTAAAATATTGACGCCCAAAGTTGTCGTGGTTGCAGTTACAGCCCTGTGGAAGTTGGCACATAAATTTGTCGTACTGTTTGTGCCACAAGAGTCCCCATAAGTTACTGCGGAGTGCCGACACATGCCAGTGAATGACGTATATTTATAAGGATTGTAAACAGTCGCTTGTAGGGAAACATGCTTTAAAGCTGTCGGTTTATATACTTACGAGTACTATTTAAAAATACATACGATGTCTGAACTTGAACATCGTTCGTCGTTATAATTTTCGCAGTAGTAAAATCTAATTTAAAATTAGTTTTAACGTTGCTCAAATATAACAAGAGGATTATGTCTGTACGAATTACAGCTCAAAGGAATCTCTGCACTAAATCTGCCCTGCACGAAAGCAGTTTATTTGGGAAAGCGTAGCAGGTCTCGTTTATAACTTCATGAAAATAGACGTGGAAGTGGTGAATGCGTCGTTTCGGTGTGTAAACTGTAATACATAATATTAAAACGGGTTAGCGGCGGGCGGTGTTGAGGTTCTATCGCGCTGAGCGGATTAAAGTCTTCGCAAGACGTCTGAAAAATCTGCAAAGAGGCTTACGTTTTCGATATTGAATAGAATCTCATAAAACATTCGCGAAATCCCGTTTTACGCCTCCCTCGTGATGGAAATCCGTGGGCTGTTCGATGTTATGTACAACATTATAAAAGGCCCCCAGTAGGTATATGTATTGTGGGAACATGCGGGTTGGCCGCAAAGGAAGATCTTCCGACCGAGCGAAATGGTATGCTCGGTCAGGCCCACGTGATACATTTCAGCTGTCGTATAATATACGCTCGTACTGTCGCACTTAAAAAACTGCGATAGCGCGATGCAGGAATGTGGCGTTAATTGTGGGTACCGCCACAGTATCATTATTTCAGTGCGTTTTGCACTTTGCATTTGTACAGCTAAACAATATTTGATTTAGAATAATTTAACAAGATTCTCACGTCTCTAAAGAGGTTGTAGTAAAAATGGTAAAAGTTAGGTACCTACTTTTGTAATGACATCTTAAATAACAATCAATAAATTAATCTTAAATATTAGGACAGATAAATGTACAACAAAATAATATTCAATGGGTCAACAAAATATATTAGTTTGGTATCTTTTGATGATGAAGATGTCCAGTGTCCATTGTAGTTCTCCAATATACAAATTGTACGCTAGCACTTTTTTTTTCTTTATTAATTTAAGGGTTAAAAAGTTTATTTGTATATCGACTATTAGGAACCGCATTGTTAAGTTTATCCCGATACCAACTAAATGGCATGTCGAATTAATTAGAAATCCGAATTTGATCCGATTTGATTTGTTTGGATAGAGGGATGAACCAAACACTGCCTCGGTGGTCAGATATCCGACGCGACGTACCGATAACAAAATATTATGTAGATACAGTTGTTATAAAAAAGGGATTATTTTTATTTTATTTATTTATTTCAGGCATCGTAAGCCCATATTAAAAATACCTTAAAACGAATATAATTTATATACGTATCCATATCCTAAATACCTTGAAGACTAAAATACATATAATAATAATTAGATTACAAAACTACACTTTGTCAGTTGTCTCTTATTTTGCACTGAAAGAATGCAAGGCAGTTAACAAATGAAACTTAAACTTTTTAAGTTATTATCTTGTGAATTTGCTTTTTCAGTTTCAACATTTGGTGGCACTATATTAAGGGCCTTCCCCTACGGATATTTCGTAATTTACCGTATTTAGAGCCTTATAAACTCATAATTTGAAAGCTACAAAGTTATAATAAAAATACAGCAATAATAAATGATCAAACGAACTTACCAAGTGAAGTTCGATCATTATTATATGAGTCGCTTCATTCAAAGATATATAATTAACCAGGTTGTCCTTTGCTTATCTGCTAGGCAATCGCGTTTTTTTTAAAGACGTATGTGGGTACTTGAAAAAATAATAATACTGTCGGTCACTCGCTCACCAGCGCGCCTCATTATGTTTAGAGAGAGGTAATGCAAAAAATCTTTCTTTCTTTCTTTGGGTACTGCAGCAAACATAGTTTCGTGCAGCACCCAGTCTGCAGGAGGGAGATTATATCTTTGAATGAAGCGACTCATATAATAATGATCGAACTTCACTTGGTAAGTTCGTTTGATCATTTATTATATTTCTTCGCTTCATTCTTCGATATATAATTAACCAGGTAGATTTTCAGAGTAACGAAAGAAAGTTTTTTTTTTTTTTTACAAAATATAATATAGGTGTACATTATGAATAGTAATAATTAAATTCGAGAAAGAATTTAATATAATGCCCATAAATAATAATAATAGTCAGTAGAAACAAAACTTAAGAGACCTCTATGGTTTGTGATTCAAATGATAACATACTGAGATCATAGTGATTATATAACTGATTCAGCGAAACTTTGTTCGTCGATAAAATTATGGCTAAGGAAAAGTCGTCTTACTAATCGTCATACAGTTTCGGTCCCCGTGTCGACGTCGCGCCGCTCTCGCACAGCACCTGCTTTATTCAGCGGCTAACCGACTGGGAGGTGGCTGTTCTGTGCAGGGCGTTAAACGTTAGCAATAAGGAACCCGTACCTTAGCATTATCCTATTTAATATAATCTTGCATAACCATCGCACGGCGTAATAACTTAAATATAACTTCTTCTTTTTTAATAAAAAAGAATTACATAATTTAATAACATCACCGATCCGATCACGCCCGGGAGTTGATGTCTTTGTAATATAAATTTCGATACCGCTATTTAAAACCGTATTTTTTATTTTGCCGAGTTTTATTGGGCAGAAAGTTTTAAGTCAATGATCAGTATTCAGTAGGTACAGAGTGCAAGAAAAAACAAATAATTTATAAGTGGATCCTGGGTACTATACTACTCAGGTATGGGCTAGGATTTTTTACCGGAGAGCTTCTTTCGAAAGACGCTTCACACATTCATCTGAGCCAATGTCACCAACCAATAATGTCAACATTGTTCATAAACAATGACAGTGCACAGTGATGGCTGTAGAAGATATCGTATTACAGCCATTGTCAAATTGTTTGGCTAAGGTTCCGATGGAGCGGACGAAGATCTCTGTAATAAGTCTATTAATAAGATTGAAGAGAGTATTTATCTAAAATCTAAGCCGAAGTAAAGTATTTTAGAATAAATTTTAAGGAGTCTACTGCTTTAACTGAGTCCGGCTCTGTGGTCGTCGATAATGTGATTATTGCATATTAATATGATTAAAAGTCGAGAATATTGTGTTCTCGGTCCACCAGGCTAAATATTTTAACAATTATTATTCAAAAATAAGTGTGATTCTGTTATCGTATTTATCATTGCATATTTTATTTAGTATTAAATATTTTAATCGCTGAAAACCAGTCGCATTCCGCGTCGGGAGTCAGGAATTAGGATATGAAGGTGTCAAAACACCTATCAGTTGAGCTAGCTCACGAATTGCGTGAGCTTGTTTGTCACGGTGTACGTGGTTGAACTCCTCTGAAACGGCTCGACCAATTTTCGTGAATCTTAGCGAGCATATCAGCTAGGGTTGAGAATCGGACAACATCTACTCTTTTATCTTTATATTGATAAGTGTATTAATTTGTTGAATAAATAATAGTAAATTGTTACAACTCGAGACTGACGGCGACCATTGTTTGTGCGACGGGATAGCAATCATGGACTTTGCCATGGTGACATACTTATTTAGTCACTTCAATAAAATAATAATATGGGCGAAATACTTTATATGGCAAAAACAACGTTTGCCGGGACAGCTAGTTATGTTAAAATAATATATATATATATATCTATATATATCTATGGACGCTTCACACCACGTCAGTCTGGCCCCGTGCTAAGTACCTGAAGGACTTGTGTTACAGGTACCAGACAACGGAAATATATTTAATATTTTTATACTATACGTATATTTAAGATTTTTATTATATGATACATATATTTAATACACATCCATGACCCAGGAACTTTGAAAACTTTTAGTTCCGTCGGCGGGATTCGAACCCGCGACCCCCGGCTTGAGCTACCAACAGCCCACCAACTGAGCCACAGAGGTCGTCGAATAATATATATTATAAACGTTAAGACTTAAATATTTACATATTTGTTGTGGATTTAATACACCCATTGCACTTATTAACAATAAAACGTAAACAAAAAAGGGCGCCTGAGGCTGAAGAATTGTCGCTTAGAACACTGATATTGTTAAAGCGTGGTAAGTCTAGTAGTGATAAAGCCTACGCCTGGTCTGGTTTCCTCGTTTGTATTTTTTGTGAAAAAAATGTTAGCGCATCTGATAGTCTATACGTCAAGACTTAAGGCTCTTAATCCGTAAATTAAAATCTTTCGATCGACTAGTGAGTTAATAGGAACCAAGAAGTAGGCTCTTAACTCTATTTTTGCTAGATATCCTCTTTGGGTATTGTCTTGAAAGCCGTACGGTAATTTTCCAAATTAACATGTAATTTCGAACTTACTTAGGGGTTCCAAATTTAAAATAATTCAAAAATTGTATTTAAAATATAATACAATATTTTCCGCCGCTTTGTTTGGGGAAAAGAAAATCTTTGTAATAAGGTAACCTTCGGTGGGGGTACACGAAGACCCGGTGGCCCGCATGCGGCCCGCGGGGCGCGGGTTAAGGATAGCTCACAATAATTATAATAGTAACATCTATAAAATATATATAAAAATAACTATCAGCACTATAACTGCTGCGGTTTTGAGCTCTTAGTCGCCTCAGCCCTCAACTCTCTTCGAACTCGAAGAGGAGTGATTGTAGCGGTACAGTATTAGCGGCGCCAGCCGACGGTTACCTACGCCCCCCCCTCCTTTTGACGGGTAGCTGGGAGGGTTTGCCAGAGCCCGAAAGGTACCCGATTAATGGTATGTACTAATTTGTTTCTCCAAACAAACACTGGAATTATTCAGCGAAACAATAATAATCTGATATTGAGACAAGACTTATCGAGTCTGAGTTTATAGATTAGAGTTATAGGTTTTCGTTACGAAGTTGTCTTGTCTGATAATACATTATCTGATAAGTCTGATAATAATTAATATCGAGATAAGTCAGATACTGTTGATAAGTCTGATAATATCGAGACTTTGTCAGGTGAAATTTATAATGATAATAATAATTGATCGAAATGGAATCGATCTGCAACACTTATTATCAGTAATGTTTTATAAGCAGTAGCTTATCTTAATCGTTTTTGGGATCATTTAAAACCATAATCTGGCGAATCCAACGAGGGCTCACCTAACGTCAGTAGGAGCCCTGGATCTATCCGGATCTGGTCCGGTTCTATCGGTGCCGGTACTCAGAATCGACCGTTGGCACCTGGTTTAGGAGTGGGAAAGCTTCGGGTTCATTCGTAACCTGATCGACCCGTATATCGGTCACTTCTAGTGATATTTCCCCGGTCTTAGTGACCTAAAAAAATAAATATTGGGGTAGCTTAATTGCTCGTTATAATCGACTTATTTTTCGATAAAATATGTTACAAAAATTATTGAGGGTAGTAGTTATCACGTTACGTAGATAATAAGTAAGTTTCGTTATACACTCGCGGTGTATCCCGAATCCCAACATTGGTGCAAAATTTATTTAATAATAATAATTATATACTGGCAGACATAATAAATTATAATCGTAGTTCTATATTTAGAACAAAAGGATCGCTCGGGACGCGCATTGATTGTTAACTGATGAGACTCGCAGTCAATCTAGTTATTAGCTCGAAACAGCTGTTCTCTATAAAACGGAAAAGATATTAATATTAAAATAATAATTATGTAGTTTTATTTATAGAACAAAGAGCGCGGGAAAACGCGCGGTAGTTGCTAATTTTTATTTTTAAACATTGTCAGAGACTCGTAGTCAATCCATACATTATATTGATTTTAAAAATATCAATATATTTTAAATTTAAATAGTAATTAACTCGCAGTTAATCCCCTCAAACCAGCCAACATATTATACTTCTATTTTTAGATAAAACATCGTCAGAGACCCGCAGTCAATTCCGATGCATAAGGATTGTGTTTAGAGACTCGCGGTCAATCCACACATTATGGCGGTTTATAAAATAACTCGCTGTTAATCCCCAAACCGGCCAACGTATAGTTCTATTTATAGAACAGATAAAACATCGTCAGAGACTCGCAGTCAATTCCGATGCATATAAATTGTGTTTAGAGACCCGCAGTTAATCCACACATTATGGCGGTTTATAAAATAACTTAATATAATTAAGCACTTGCAGCAAATAACTTGCAGTTATTTCCTCCAATCGGGCAAACATATAGTTCTATTTATAGAATAGGTAAAACATCGTCAGAGATCCGCGATCAATTCCGATGCATATAGAATATAGATTGTGTAAAAGGACTCGCGGTCCAAACACACTGTAGGTACTTATTGACTCACAGTCGCAGTACATGCCGGTTAATTAAATAATTGCAGTAATCACCTGCAGTTGTTTCCCTCAATCCGGCAAACATATAGTTCTATAATTCTATTTATAGAACAGATAAAGCATACATAATATTATAGATTGTGTATAAAGACTCGCAGTCCAAACACATTGTACGTTTATTGACTCGCGGTCGCAGTACATGCCGGTTAGTATTCAATATAATTGGCTCGTCTTGGCCTCGGTAGTGCCTGCCGTTTATTTAACTATTTAATAGTACTTACATGTATTTTCTTATTACACGATAAGATAACACTGACTTTAGTTACTTACAACACTGACTCAATCATCTTAATAATAATACCCAGCTGCGCTTTGGCATGGTTACTAAGTATACGTGCTCGCGTTGCCTCGCGTTAACAAAGAATGAAGCGCGCTGGTGAGCGAGTGACCGACAGTATTATTATTTTTTCAAGTACCCACATACGTCTTTAAAAAACGCGATTGCCTAGCAGATAAGCAAAGGACTACCTGGTTAATTATATATCGAAGAATGAAGCGAAGAAATATAATCTTCAGTATTAATTTTCTTCATTTTTAATTAGTCAACATTCCTTTCCCCGTTTTAAATTTTCTATTTTTGTTTATTATACTCATGCTTCCAAAGCTTCAAAAGTAATACCAATCAAGCTTCCAAAGTAATACCAATTTATTAAAATTGAAGCATACTTTCAGCATCTCCCTAGTATTCACAAATTACGTTTTTTTTTTGAAACACACGACAATAGATGACAATTTCATTAACTAGATATTCCCCGTTTTAATTTTTTTTTTAGATCAATTTTGAACTAAGATAAGTAAAAAAAAATAGGATTTTTGTGCGATCTCGGCAACGCGTCAAATGTATGGTCAAGGTTGTTGGCTCGGGGGATGGCCTTAATGTCATCCAATTAATATTTCTTTATATCTTTCCTATCTATGGTACGGTTTTGGATCTGAATGCTTTTTGCAGCGCTTTCTACATTGCTCTTTAATTTCTAACTGAGTGTCTACAGCTTCTTCGAATGTTTATCCAAATCGTTTTTTGGTAAATACTTTACAACCATATAAATATTATTTTTTATCTATGGACGCTTCACACCACGTCAGTCTGGCCCCGTGGTAAGTACCTGAAGGACTTGTGTTACGGGTACCAGACAACGGAAATATATTTCATACTTTTATACATATATTTAAGATTTTTATTTTATGATACACATATTTAATACACATCCATGACCCAGGAACTTTGAAAACTTTTTTGTTCTGTCGGCGGGATTCGAACCCGCGACTCCTTGGTGAGCACGTTGGCTTGAGTTACCAACGTGCTCACCAACTGAGCCACGAGGTCGTCAATAATAAGTAAGTACATATAGGGTACCTTCTCTAACTTTACACGCGGCAATTTAAACTACTGGCATACAAACTTTGATCCTTATTCAGTCCCTAATTCATCTATATACATATAATAAAACTGTAGAAATGAAAATTCTGTACATTAAAGATATTCAAAAAATAATAAGCGGGGGGTGTTACTACATCGCTATAGAAGCCAAAAATGTGGTTAGTTTTTTTGTCTGTCTGTCTGTCTGTCTGTATGTTTGTTCCACTATCACACGAAAACTACTGATCCGATTTGAATGCGGTTTTCGCAGATATATTTGTCTTCTTCCAACTTAACATCTGGTGTATAAAAAAAATTCCCCCCACCCCTCTAAAGGGACGAAAGAGGGGGTCAGATTTTGTATAAGACTTTTGCTTTAACACGAAAACTACTGATCCGATTTGCATACGGTTTTCGCAGATATATTTGTCTTCTTCCAACTCAAAATCTGGTGTATAAACCCCCCCCCCCCTCCACCCCCCACCCCTCTCGGGGGAGCAAAGAGGGGGTCAGATTTTGTATCAAACTTTTTTCTTTAATGGACTTACTTCATATTATTAACTGTTTTTTCCAACTTAACATCTGGTGTATAAAATTTTTCCCCCCACCCCTCTTAGGGGACAAAAGAGGGGGTAAGATTTAAATACTTTAAATGGCAAAACAACGTTTGCCGGGACAGCTAGTTAATAATATTTCCATACTAATATTATAAATGTGAAAGTGTGTCCGTCTGTCTGTCTGTTACCTCTTCCCGCCCAAACTGCTGAACCGATTTTACTGGGTAAAATAGATACTTTGAGTTTCGAGAAAGGACATAGGCTATTTTTTTATTCCGGAAAATGTACGGTTCCCGAGCGATAAACGAATTTTGGCTCAACAGAGTTACGGGTGCCATCTAGTCCCGTGTATTGATAGACATTTCTCGTGCAACAACCTTTTTCTGTAGAGTCTAGGATCTACAGGAAGGCTATTTTTTTATTCCGGAAAATGTACGGTTCCCGAGCGATAAACGAATTTTGGCTCAACAGAGTTACGGGTGCCATCTAGTCCCGTGTATTGATAGACATTTCTCGTGCAACAACCTTTTTCTGTAGAGTCTAGGATCTACAGGATGTAACAAAAGTAAGTGAATAAATAAATAAATTTAATACTTTAACGTGTTTATGGGTGCCCTATATAGAGATCGCTGTGGAAGTAGCAGCACTGAAAGAGTTACCTACTTTTTTTCACCTTTGTATGGAAAAAAGTGGGAAAAAATCACGACGCGCTGGCGTTTGCCCATACAAATCACAAAAAAATGCTCTTTCAGCGTTGCCACTTTCACAGTGGACTCTATATAAGGAACACATACACATCCTAAAGTATTATCACTTAGTTTTGTTACACCTTGTATACAATATTTGTAGAGTTTTATTTGTAACCAGTACATTGCACAGTAGTGGGAGATGATCACTGCCGCGCCCGCCGCGCGCCGCGGTCGGCAAACACTCCACACGAGTCGCTTTGTGTACAACCCCTTATGTACGGAGTACGGACCCTTGCAGAACACTTCAATGTCTGCGTTTTAATATTTCGGCCCTCTCTTTTCGGAAGTCTTTTGAACCTTACTGATTGCTCCATGATTCTTTAATTCTAGTACCCCGACTCTACTATTGACAATAGCAAGCAGCTTCGATCACTCCGGACTCTATCTTAGCAAAGTATTCTCATGTACTATCAGAGAAGTTGATCCAGGCAGATGGCGAACCTACGTAGTTTGGTCGCGGTATGTCAAACCCAGCCGATAGACTACCACTTAGGGTTAAATCAGACCGTAACGCGACGCGCAGATGCATTTCTAAATTTGTATGGATTTGACAGATTTGCAAGACGTCTCGCGCTCACGAAATCTGTCAATTCAGTACAAATTTGGAAACGCGTCACGTTGCGGTCTGAATTAACCCATCAGACCACAACGCGACGCGCAGATGCATTTCTAAAGTATGGATTTGACAGATTTCAATTGCGTGAGTCGTAAGCGGTGGGACGTCTTGCAAATCTACTAATTTATATTGCATCTACATTCAACGCGTCACGTTGCGGTCTGAATTGACCCTTACATTGAGTTGACATAATCCTACCAAATGACGTAGGCCCGTCAACTGCCTATGAATCAATTTCTTCAATGGTATAATGACGTACCATCGAAGAAATTGATTCATAGACAGTTTTCAGTCCATTCATTAATTTATCTACCTTGTAGGTATATCGAATACTAGCGACCCGCCCCGGCGTCGCACGGGTATAAAATATATAGCCTATGTCACTCACTGAAAAAATGATTAAAATCGATTCAGTAGTTTTGATTTATATTCATTAGTACCCGTGGCCCGCATTGGTCGGTACCGCCGCGCCGCAAAAGCTACGTCCCGCAATTTTTAAATCTGAAATATTATCGTCGAAAATATTCATTTAAATCATATGCTGTAAAGGGCCATATAGATCTACATTAAATCAACAATATATTTAAGGTATTTAATTGGATAAGGATTAATGCTGTATTTATTAAAATTGTTTCGAAAATTAGCCATTATTTATCGTGAAAAGTAAATGGCAAAAAAATATTATTGTGGGATATCCATAAGAGATAGACATAATATACCATCCCGGAGTTTTCTGTGGACCTTTTCAATATGTACAATACTTGGTACATTATTTTGATAAATCTCGTAGGGTTCAGCCTGCGTTTGCAATGTAAGCGGAAAAAAATGTAATTATTTACGACATCACATTAGAAACCCCAACAATAACAGTATTTCTCCACTATTTAATGAATGTTATTATACTTAAAAACCTTCCTCTTGAATCACTCTATCTATTAAAGAAAACCGCATCAAAATCCGTTGCGTAGTTTTAAAGATTAAAGGGAACAAAGGGACATGAGGGAAAAAAACCGACTATGTTTTATAATATGTATGTATATTGTATAGTTAGACTTGTCAATTACAATAATGAGTATAAACCACATCAGTAACCACTTTGAATAACTATACCATGAAACGTGGTCCGTCAACCACAAATTAGTGCAACAAAGATTAGTTGTTTCACGCTTGATTTGCGAATTTCGATTAAAATCAAACTTTACTTAATTAATAACGAGCTGTTGAATATTATATCCGTCCCCTATCATCAAATTTGACCATGTGGTAACTTTTGTAAAACCATTTACATCAATATATTCTCTCGCCCTGATAACCGACCATATAATGTAGGTCTTACCGACCAAAAAAAAAAAAAGAAAAAGGTCTGCATAAGAATTAATTACTCAAATAGTATTTCTGTATTTCCATCGTAATGTTAATTATTGTATCCCGTGAAGCCATGTTAGTACAAGCCCAGTTTGGAGCCCTTTAACATTGTTTTTAGGGTTCCGTAGCCAAATGGCAAAAAACGGATGCGATACTTTTATCCCGGAAAAATGCACGGTTTAAACGAATTTTGGTGCAGCGGAGTTGCGAGCGTAATTTAGTGATAAATAAATAAATTATACAAAATTACTAACCGTGTCGTATTTTTGTAGCCTCATTATATTTACATTAAACTATAGCATAGTTGTTATAGTCAACTTCGACGATGTTTACAGGAATAACCGAGGTGCCTTCAGCATCCGAAATAATTGAAATTATTAATTACAATAATAATAATAATTAAACTTCATAATCAAACCACGAAAAAAGAGAGGAGCCAGTTTGACGTGTCTGTCTGAGTTTTGTGTGTTTGTCTGTAGATGCTAATAGCATTAAAACGGGTTATTCAATTTTGATCCAGTTTTTTTAAATCTGGCATGATCGAGAGTGTTCTAAGCAATAGTTCATCATCTGTGCTGGAAAATTCGGGTTTATCTATTTCATGAAAGCTTCCAGTGATTTCATCAGCTGATCAATATTTTGCTTTCTCATTCCTGACAGTTATTACTTATTAGATTTTTGAATCGAGGATTATTTTTGAATTTCATTGAACTTCTCTGTCGATTGTTTAATGCTTAGACATAGCGCCATATTATTACTTGTGAAATCTGAAGATTGATGGTATAGCACTCCTCCGCCGGTTTTCACAGTGCCCACCACAGACTTCCGTTTTCCGTTAGCCACGTCGCTAAGGTTGAAAGAGTTGTTGGGATCGTTGACATCGTACTCCATCACTCCACAATCACCTTTCTTCTCCCAGTCGTCAGGATATCGGGCTATTTCATACCACAACCCTTTGTACTGAAAATAAGTCACCATGGTCCAATAAGTCACTACTGCAAACTCGTATACATCGTGAGTATACACCGACAAAACTGCACGGAGAAGTTTCTTTGACGTCCGAACGTACAATAGAAAGGAAAGTACAGATATAAATTAAAATTCTTCCTAGGCACTGATAAGCAATATAGTGCAAAAAAAACAGTATAGAGCAAAAGCGAGGTTCAACACAGCGCAGCTAAGAGCGCTTACTGACAAACGGCATATGTCGACGGCACACGTCGACGGCAGTCAGCGGCTCGCGTCGACGGGTACCGTTCGTCTGTAATAAGCCTAAGTAAAGTTAAGTTTAAAACAAATTTCCAAAAATTTGTTTTAAACTTTACTTTTAAAATGGAGCTACAGTTACTTACAGCAGGTCAGTTAAAATTATACATAATACAAACACAGTGGCCGATACTAGTATCGGCCACGGTGTATAAGTGATATTTTCGTGAATATCTCTAGAAATATTGACGAAAATAACACTTATGTTAATGCGTACAGTTGTACATGTTTGTCAAAAATAAACTGAACTTTACAATGGGTGCATCTTATATATTATAAGCATAAAAAAATTAAACCTTTGATAATATTATGAATGAAAAAAAAAACATTAACATATTATTCCTTTTCAGGGTTCCGTAGTAACTACATTAAAAAACCTTTTTATTTCGCTCTGTCCCAGTTTTGTTTAATGTTCCCATAAAAATGAAACGAATGATATTCAGAATAAAAAATTTTGACGAAAGATTGCATTTAAATAGATTACATAAGTATATATTTAGACTTTAGTTTTGGCATGATTAAATAAAATTATTATTTTGTATTTTGCGAGTGACTCCTAAATAATGAAGTGGGCTTTTTAAAGCTATTTTATCGCACGCTTTGAGCGGGACGACCGAATCAAGAAATTCCGTAACGAAAATAAACCTAACAACCCCCACTCAAACCGGCACAGCGTTGAAAACCGTGCATTGTCTAACGTCGTTTCAGTTCGGCAGACTTCGGCACGTTGATTGTGTGCGGCTTAGGTTAATAAAAAATGCTATGCAATTATAGCTTTACCGCGGCAGTCCCCGAATACCACACGTATTTTATTTCACAAAGCATCGTGTGAAGGAATCGTTGAATTATAAACAAGGAGGTCCTACGAGATATTTTAAATGTAAACAATTTTCAAGAAATGTCCAAAGTGGTTGACAAGTGTAAAAATACATGTCGGTTAATTAAATAATATCAAAACTGAAATTACTTCTAAACACAAAAACACCGATATTTAGCGCCAATTATTTTTTTCTGATTATAGTATCTAATTTAATAATGTACAAAACTCCTTTTGTAAATCGTGGGTCGTGATGCTCTTAGTTAAGTTATTTGACATTCTTTTTTTTATTTGGGAATAATTTTCAAAAAATTTTAATATCATAATTTACTTTGATAGGAAAAGGGTAATATATTTTTGGAAAGATATTTTTATTAAGAAATAAGAAATCGCTTAGGTATAAATTACACACATTTATACCTAAGCGATTTCTCAACAATTACATATGATTTGACCTGTAACGCTTATAGCTTGTAGCATACAGATCAAATTAGTAAACTTTTTTGAAGTCGGTTAAAAAAGATTAGTAGGGTAAGGTTAAAAAAGAGTAAGATCCTCAAAATAAAAAAGGGGGTATTCCGTTTAAACCACTGAATGGAATGAAATAATATTTGTGAGATTACGACCTGACATTTTATTCCATGTATTAAAAACGAAACGGTTCCCATGCGATCGTCAGAAAGACAGTAGTCCTTACCTGTCATAAGTCATTTCTAACATATGCATAACGCGGAAATCACTTGACGTATTTTGAAACTGATTAAAACTTGGACTTAAAGTTTTAGGCATAAGGCTTCGGCCAAACCTACGCGACAAAAGCGGGAGTGTCTACCGCGCGGCGGACGCTGCCCATGTAATCTTATGGCACTGTGCACACCTGCGCGACCGCAACGCGGGATGTTCGCGTCGGCAAAGCGAGACGTGTGCGTCAAGTGGTCAGACGTGTGTTTTGTAGTGTACAATGTACGTAACTATACTCTGACCGCTTAAAGCGCGACTCTCGTAGCATACATTTAGTATGCTACGAGTATGCTACGAGAGTCGCGCTTTAAGCGGTCAGAGTATAGACTTTTTTTTTTAAACCTTTTTTATATTATTTTGTACGACTCTTTAGTTTATGATTTTTTGATTTGTTTACGTTTTGATAGATTGTGTCATGATATTAAATTAATTCGACTTGACCATTGTGGACGTGTTTTATTCCTCTGCACCTTCCAAATCAAAAGAAGAAAGCTTAGCACCTCGCAACCCTTATGTCCGTCCGTCCGACCCGTCCGACTCTGATGTTAAGTACGAGGATGTCATTACCACAACAATAATTTAGCATTTACACCAGATAAAGTCGCGCGTCTTCAGTGACTGTTCATTAACAAAATATGAAGTTCACGGTTCGCACCGTAGTCGCGATGGTGTGCACGCCCAGTTTCGCGTTGCAGACGCTCCCGCGTCGCGTCCCGCGTCCCGCGTCACTGACGCGTAGGTTTGTTCGAAGCTTAATGGTAGAATATTGGAAGAAATCATTAAAATAATTACTAAAATTGAATAAGTATTTTTTATTGGTAAGTAAACAAAAAGGTTTTCTTGGGATTACAACTATTTTTTTAACTTGCATCTTAAACAACACGATCGTAAAAACAATTAAACCTTTTAAAACAAAAATATTATGTTGCATAAATAGTAACAGTTGCTTTAACTATTATTTTTATATGCATATTTTTTATAAAATGTTAATGTCATAGAAGACGTGAATCCAACAAGTAACATTTCGTAACATACGGACAATAACTAATTTTATCCCTTATTATTTTCATAAAACTTGTAACTTATCTACTTCATAACCTAGCTAATATATCTGGCTACACATATAATCCACAGTTTTTCTATTTCAAATAATGTTTCGGGCCCTAAAGCCTCCATTTAAGAAAAAAAAATACGGGAAGTTTTTTCATGTTACTTACCTAATTCTTCCACTCACGTCTTGAATTAATTTAGAAAACGAAAAACAGAATTGTCTATTTTGGTTAAAAACTGGAAATTTTCCATGTTGCAAAATATATTTGTGGGGACTTTTTGAAGGACATTGCACAACAATATTTTTTATGTTATTTAAAAACGCTAAAAATACATAAATAGCACGTTGATTATAAATAAATCGCATGTTATTCGTCATGTAGTGGTTTTCCTTTTTCATTTAGGCTAATTCATTATTAAAGTAATTTTAAACTAAACAAAAACAGGTAAAAGAGAAAACAAAAAAACAACATAAACAAAAGAAACTTAAAAGCTAAATATAACAAAAAAATGTCGTTTTAAATTTTTTTAGCAATTGTTAAACAGATATTGGAACCATGTATGTAATAAAATATTAATTTACAGTTAATAAGCTTAGGTACCTACTAAAAAGTTGTTAAGACTATAGGAGCTTATTAAATTAAAAAAAATTACTTATAATAATGGTACGCAACTGTCCTTATGAAGCTTTAGAGCTTTTTCTATGCATTAGTATAGTGTTCCCAATTCGGGAATGCAAATTAAGTCGGTGGCAATAATATGGTTTGAAAACGACTAATTTTGTGTTTATTTTAAAAAAGTCTGGGACTCCGGGTTCACTTGCACAATAATTATTCATACGTATTCACTTGAAGTTTATTTGCTGCCCATGCAATTTATGTATTTTTTCAAACTATAATATTACCGACAAATTCGTGGCAAAAGCCCCATAATTTAAATAAGGAAATGAAAGTAGGTGAAACAATGGGGGCGCTAAAAATAATTTGTTCTCAAAGTGGGCAGTAGACAAAATAAGTTTGGGAACCCCTGCATAGTATGATCTCTAGTATTTAATAAATGAACTTTATTCTTCGTAGTCGTTAGCACTGGATAGACCGTAGAGCAGGTTAGCCGATCGGACTTTTAAGCCTATTATTTATGTAATAAAATGTAAAAGGTTTCGCATTATATTTTTTACAATAGTGTTATAGATAAAGATTACTGTAGCTTTCTCTTCTATTTAACAAATAACACATTTCGATATCTTTGTAGAAAGGGAAATAAATAGACAGAATGATACAATAAAACTTAGATCAAAGATAAAGTTTTATTACGAAATAGCGATGAGTTTGCAAAATATAACTAAGGTGATAAAAAAGATTATATTGTTACGTGCTAGGGTTCGAGGGATTTGGAGAAAAAGACCTGCTGACTCTTATAAAGACTTTACTAGCACTGACACTAGCTCACACAAATCACCAAGTCCAAACACTTAAGCACTAGATAGTCCTAGGTCGTAGCCGAGTCGTAGATTCACTGGTTCACTCACTATTGATCACTTGTTTTCACTTCGAAGTCGCCTCGAAGATCGCTCAGATGAAACTGAATTGCCGGGCCGTCTACCTGCGGCTATTTATATGGCGAGACGAATTCCAGAAAGTTCCGATTCATGTAAACAAGTAAACAAGTAAACAAGTTTGGGAACTTTCTAGCAAATACGCGTAAGTAAACATACACCTAACGCCATCTAGTAATAAGTAGGGGATTTATGTTTTCTGTGTTTCCCTGATCAGTTTCGCCGGTTTGACGCTAGATGGCACTACGTGTCCGTATCCGTAAGACCACTCCCCTCTTAGAGGTGCTCGTCCCGAGCATCGTTATTACTGCCATGGTAACGCGCCAGACGGTCTATGTGTACCACTTTGAATGTCCCTCTTGGTTGCTTTTGAATCCTGTAAGTCACATCATTCAATCGGGTAACCACTTTGTATGGACCGTCCCACTTGGTCTGCAACTTTGGAGATTTCCCTTTTCGGCGAGTTGGGTTATGCAGCCACACCAGTGACCCTTCTTCGAAGCCGCTCGTGTTCGATTTCCGGTCGTATCTGGTCTTCATGTTCTCACTTGACTGTAACCCATTTTCCCGAACCATGGCGTGTATATAGCGCATCTTTTCCCTTAAATCGCAGACATAGTCTTGTACGGTCTTTGGTTCCCCCGGTGAACCTCCTGTCAAGAGGTCTACTGGCACTCGTAGTTCTCTACCGTAATTGACATATGCCGGGGTAGCTTTTATGCTCTCATGCTCGGCGGTACGGTACGAGAGAAGGAAGAGTGGTATATACTTGTCCCAATCTTTTTGTCGGTCATCTACCAATTTCGCCAAATGCCTCTCAAGGGTCTGGTTAAATCTCTCAACCATTCCATCAGACTGTGGATGGTACGCGGTGGTCCTCGTCTTATGCATTCCCAAAATTCTGCACACTTCCTGGAAGACCTGCGATTCGAAATTCCTGCCTTGATCAGAATGGATTTCCAGAGGCACACCAAAGCGAGATATCACTTCTTCGACCAACTTAGAAGCGACTGTTGTAGCTTCTTGGTTTGGTATGGCGAACACTTCGGGCCATTTGGTGAAGTAGTCCATGACGACCATAAAATACTTGTTTCCCGATTCCGTTATGGGAAATGGCCCAGCTACGTCAACTGCAATTCGTTCCCACGGTGCGCCAACGTTATACAGCCGCAGGTTCCCACGGCTCCTGGTCTGTGGTCCCTTCACTGCAGCGCAAGTAGTGCATTTGCGGCACCAATCCTGTACATCATCTCGACAATGCAACCAGTAGAATCGTTCTCGCACTTTTGTTAACGTTCTCTTCACACCTAAATGACCTCCTGATACGCCATCGTGTATTTCATAGAGAACATCTGGTACTCTCTTTCTCGGGACCACTATCTGAAGGTGGAACTCTCTGCCGTTAGTCTTCTCCCATTTCCGGTAGAGTATTCCATTCTGAAGAATCAGACTGTCCCATTGCGCCCAGTACGCCTTAGTAACAGCGCCAGTGGGTGCAACCTCACTCCAGATTGGTTTCACGTCACCCCGTTTCTTCCATGTGATGATGTGCCGAAGGTCGTCATCTGTTTCTTGAGCCTCCCTCATAGCATCATTCTCCCATGGACCCAAAGGACTTGTTTTCGTTAACTTTAATGTTACTTCATTAGATTCCTGCTTAACACAGTGTTTGCAGTCTTCTGAACACGGCCTTCGTGAAAGTGCGTCGGCATTCCCATGCGCCTTTCCGCTGCGGTGTTCCGTCTTGAAGTCATACTCCTGGAGCTGTTCAATCCATCGCGCTACTTGACCTTCTGGGTTCTTGAATTGCAGTAGCCACTGTAAGGCTGCGTGATCAGTTCGCAGTAAAAACTGTCTGCCGATGAGATATTTATTGAAATGTTGTAGCGTCTTTACAACAGCCAAGAGTTCTCTTCTTGTTACACAGTAGTTTCTCTCTGGCTTAGATAAAGATTTGCTGAAATATGCAATTACAACTTCTCTTTCGCCCTGTTTTTGAGATAACACCCCTCCAATGGCCGTGTTGCTTGCGTCCGTGTCGACTATAAACTGACCTTCAGGTTGTGGATACCCCAGGATTGGTGTTTCACACAGATATTTCTTCAATTTCTGAAAAGAATCTTCAGAAGTCTCGTCCCAAATAAACTGTCGTTTATCTTCTGTCAGCCGATGTAATGGCTTGGCCATCTCTGAGAATCCCTTAACAAAACGCCTGTAGTAGGAGCATAGGCCGAGAAATGCTCGCACTTCGGTTTTGTTTTTAGGGGTTGGCCAATTTTGAACTGCTTCCAGTTTCTCCGGGTCCGTCTGGATTCCATCACTGGAGATAACATGGCCGAGATAATTGACCTTATTCCTGAATAAACGACACTTTTTCGGATTCAACTTTAACTTGGCCCCCTCTATTTTGGCGAAAACTCGTTCTAAGTTTCGCAAATGGTCCTCGAAGTCGCGGCCAACAATGATGACGTCGTCCAAGTAGACTAAGCAAGCCTCTCCAACTAAGCCTGCCAGTACACACTCCATGAGTCGCTCAAATGTGGCAGGTGCGTTGCACAATCCAAAGGGCATGACGTTAAACTGCCATAAACCTTTACCGGTGGAGAAAGCTGTCTTCTCCTTGTCTTTTGGATGAATTTCCACCTGCCAGTATCCAGATTTCAGGTCCAGGGTCGAGAACCATTTCATGCCACTCAAGGTATCCAGAGTGTCGTCGATTCGAGGTAACGGGTAACTGTCCTTCTTGGTGACATCATTGAGACGTCTGTAGTCCACACAAAATCTTGTGCTACCATCTTTCTTCTTCACTAACACAACAGGTGAGCACCACGGACTTGCAGACGGTTCAATAATCTTATGCCTTCTCATGTCCTCCAAAAGGCCTTCAACTTCTTTTTCCTTTGCAATGGGTATCCGTCTTGCTCGTTGACGAATTGGATTCTCGCTTCCGGTATCTATCCTGTGCTGAACTATTGACGTTCTTCCAAGGTCCCCTTCCTGACTGGAGAAGATATTCGCGTGGCGTTGTAAAAACTTCTTAGCTTTCATGTTCTGCGAATAAGTCAGATTACTCTTGCAGTCGTCGAGTAGCTCAGTCACTATTCCATAGTTGCTGCTGTTTGCTGAGTCTGAGCCTGTGATCGAACTACACTTCCTCATCCAGACAACTTCCTCGCACGTTCCAATGACGTCACCTTTGTTCAAGCAGATCTCGCGATCACCAAGATTCAAAACCCTGACCACAGCGTTACTGCTTCCACAAACAAGGGTTCTCGCCGTCATCAGTTTTTGCGCTGATGTCTTGGTAGGTGTGTCTTCGATCAACACACATCTGTTTGACTTCTTCTTTCTAGCTGGCGGCAGTTTCACCAGCACTTTAGCTTCCGTTCGTCCAGGTATAATGACTTTCTTTACACATGCGACTTTCCCGCAGGCGCCTCCGAGAATGAAAATTTCTTCTTCACCACACTTGAAAACTCCGTCAGCGACATTAATTCTGCAGTTATGCTTCTTCATGAAATCCAAACCCAAGATGCAGTCATCCATAATCTCAGCCACGATAACGTCCTGAGGGTATGAGGACCCCCCTACATTAATCGTAACTGACATTTCTCCCAGGACGGGTATTGGCTGACCGGAGGCAGTAAGAAGCCGACAGTTAATTCTCTTCTTGTGTCTTCTTGCGGCTTTTACCAGATTTGGGTTCACTATTGTTCTAGAGGCTCCTGTGTCTAGAGTCATTTTGCAATCCGTCCCGTTAATAGTCCCCTGAATCACAAGACTATTCCCACTGCTTGCTTGGGAGACAACAGTAATTGGGGCTTCCTCCGCGTCAGCCAGTACTCGCCCCTTAGTCCTGGCTTTTATTCGTTTCCCTGCTCCCGGCCAGAGGACGAAACCCCTTGCTTCTTCAGCTCCTCTATTTGTTCAATGCGTTCCTCGAGTCTTTTCATTCTCGCCATCTGAGTCTCCTTCTGCGGGCAGTTAAGCTGAAGATGGCCCCTTTCGCCGCACTTGTAGCACATGGCTCCAAAACTTTTCTTCGTGGGAGCCTTTACCTCCTTGACTTCCTCAGAGACCTCGCGGATCTTATAGGTCTGCCGTATGTCACGCCGAACAGCCTCGACCTCTAAAGCATGCGCCAACGCTTCTTTTAGCGAGGTGTGGTGACGTAGCCTCACTGCAGCTCTGACTTCCAGGTCCCTAATTCCATCGACAAATGCTTGAACAATGTTCGTGTCAACCATCTTGGAATCGGCTCCTGGGTGTGCCTTCTTGACCAGTTTTTCAATTTCCAACGCCCATTGTTGTAGTCCCTCTCCTGAGCGTTGGACTCTGTCACGAAGTTGAGCACGGAACACGTGCTCCAGGTGTCGCTCCCCGTATCTGGATTCAAGGGCCTCCATCAGGTCTTGGAACCCGTTTCCTGTATGTGCTTCCAGGACAGACAAAGCTTGCCCTCTGAGCGCAACAGTGAGAGCGGTCAGGCATTGTTCGTCAGTCCATCCGTTGGCGGAAGCAACCGTCTGGAATTGCTGACGATAAGCGTTCCAAGATGTAGTACCGTCGTATGGTGGCACTTTAACTCTTGGTCCTTGTACCACTACTCCGGTAGTTCCACTAGACGTCGCGACTCCTGTGGTTTCCAGGCGCACTTTCCACTTCTGTAGTTCTGTGAGGCCGGTTTTCACATTTTCCATATCTACTCCTAGCCCGGTAACGCGTTCTTCCATTATGTCGACATCTTTTCGAAGCTTAGTCACTGTGTCACTAACATCCTTTATTGCCAATAGCGCTTTTTCTTGGAGGTCCTTTTGTTGCTCTTGAGACTCCTGTAAAGCGCCGAGCTTGCGGTCTTGTGACTCTTGCAGAGCGCCGAGCTTGCGGTCTTGTGACTCTTGCAAAGCCTGAATTAACTCAATTATGCTTTCCAATTGAGGAGCCATTTGAGGGGTCGTAGAAACGGGCGTGGCAGGATGGATGGAGCTAGTCGACGGGGCCCAGTGGGCGGGGCCAGTGGGCGTGGCCTGAGTGGGCGTGGCCTGGTGGGCGGAGCCAATGGGCGTGGCCATGTCCAGAGTGGGCGGGGCCTGAGGGGCGTGGTCAGTGGGCGGGTCTCGGTGGGCGGAGCCAGTGGGCGTGGCTTCACCCGATGTGGGTGGAGCCCGGTCAGTGGGCGGGGCCTGGTGGGCGGGGCCAGATGGTGGGGCCTGCCCCGCCGTGGGCGGAGCTTGGTCCCCAGTGGATGTGGCCTCCGCAGCCCGTCGCGCCCTTGTCCTGACACTTCCCTCGAAGTCTTCTCTCGGAGTCGATGGTACTGCGCCCTTGTCCTCACACTCCCCTTGAATTCCTCTCTCGGAGTCAATGGCAGCAGCTCGCTGCGCCCTTGTCCTGACACTCCCCTTGAAGTCCTCTCTCGGAGTCAATGGCATCTCCAAATCTCACTTCCGACACCAGTTGTTACGTGCTAGGGTTCGAGGGATTTGGAGAAAAAGACCTGCTGACTCTTATAAAGACTTTACTAGCACTGACACTAGCTCACACAAATCACCAAGTCCAAACACTTAAGCACTAGATAGTCCTAGGTCGTAGCCGAGTCGTAGATTCACTGGTTCACTCACTATTGATCACTTGTTTTCACTTCGAAGTCGCCTCGAAGATCGCTCAGATGAAACTGAATTGCCGGGCCGTCTACCTGCGGCTATTTATATGGCGAGACGAATTCCAGAAAGTTCCGATTCATGTAAACAAGTAAACAAGTAAACAAGTTTGGGAACTTTCTAGCAAATACGCGTAAGTAAACATACACCTAACGCCATCTAGTAATAAGTAGGGGATTTATGTTTTCTGTGTTTCCCTGATCAGTTTCGCCGGTTTGACGCTAGATGGCACTACGTGTCCGTATCCGTAAGAATATTTTCATACTTATCCACTCTAACAAAAATTTTCGTTTTTAACCTCCTTTTTATTAGAATTTTATACTTAATCTAATATCTAATCTAATATATAAAAATAAATCGGGTTTTCCTTCCTGACGCTATAACTCCAGAACGCACGAACCGATTTCACGGTTTTGCATTCGTTGGAAAGGTCTCGGGCTTCGTGAGGTTTATAGAAATTTTTTTTTAAAAAAACACTTCAAGAGAAAAGCAGGAAAACAGGCAAAACAACGTTTGCCGGGACAGCTAGTAGTATTTGAATTTAACGTATGTTCTATAATACCTGTGACAACAGTTAGTAGGTAACTCGACTTATATTAAATGTATAATGCTAGACGACGCCCCAACTCCGTTGATTATAGCGCGGAAACCGTAATTTTTGCCGGATAAAAAGTATCCTATGTCCTTTCCCGGGACTCAAAGAATCCTCATATCAAATTTTATCAAAATCGGTTCAGCGGTTTGGGCGTAAAGTGGTAACAGACAGACAGACACATTTCACATTTATAATATTAGTTTAGTATGGATAACATTGGGAATCTGAATCAATTCATGCTACATGTCCGTTGGAAATTCAAAATGCATCTCAATTTTGGCCTTAAAATATAAATTGTGCCCCGTAGCAATCGGAAGTTAGGGGGCATTGAAATGCTCTCAATATGCAGCGCTATGCGGCCAGCGGCGACACAATGGCTGCCAATTTACTTCGGAATCCGACCAGGATACCTCAGCCAACGTTCTATGACTGAGCAATGACATATCTCGGGCTCTCGGCCTCCCGCAAGTAATTGTCTGCCGTACGACGGGTCGTAAGATGTACAATTCTCCGAGTCAATACTCTTTTGTGTGATAAGCTACCTTGCTCCACCGATATTCAAATTTTCTTGAGGAAATCAACTTAACGATATAAATACACTAGATGACGCCTCGAACTCCGTTGCGCTAAATTCGTGTATCGCGCGGTAACCGTACATCCGGGAAAGAAAGTATCCCATGTCCTCTCTCGGGACTCAAAGTATCTCCATACCAAATTTTATCGAAATCGGTCCATAGGTTTGGGCGTGAAGAGGTAACAGACAGTAAGTCAGACACACTTTCGCATTTATTATTATATTATATTGTTAGTATGGATATCAAAAAAGACTAATGTCTTTTTAAATAAATTAAGCAAAACTATCATTTTTATATTTATATTTTAAAATAAAAATACGTTATTATCTAAGAAATTTAGCTTTTAATGGGAAAAAATCTAGCTCAATTTTTTTCCTAGAAAACCGCTCATATTTCTATTACTAAATATCCGAGGTAAAGTCTTCAAAGTGCTTATTACCCGTCGATCGTGGAAAAACGAGACACAATAGCTTATCTATTGTTATCGCGGCCGCATGTGGCCGCTTGGGGCTTGATGAATTAATAGTGTATTCATAATCACATAGTATAAAAGAAATTCACTGTCTACATAATATTATTATGTTTTCATCTTTAAAACTATGCAACGGATTTTGATGCGCTTCTTTTAAATACCTAGGGGCTGTTTCACCACTTCCTGATAAGTGCCGGATAGTCTATCAATCACTTAACTTGACACATAGAGTATGGAGAATCTGTCAAATAAGTTGTGGATAGCCTATCCGGCAATTTATCAGGAAGTGGTGAAACAGGCCCTTAGATAGAGATGTTTGTATTTTAGGTTATAATACATGCATATTAGTTATTACTTATATAGTGTAACGTATTTGGCATAACAACGTTTAATATAAAGTAGGAATCTGCAATGCTTATGGTGGATGGCCGTATAGCATTCCAAACATGACCTCGGTGACCTCAGCAGTTTCTCTGCAAATGCCGCAGTTGGGAGCAGTCGTGAATTACCAGCGATAGCCTGTTCAAACTTATCCTACATATTTTGAGCCCTTTGAAAGTGATCCTTATGCGGTTGGCACAAAGGTCCTGACAGAGGCCGATGGATCCGAACGGTCTGTAATCGCGATCGTGGGGTATAAGTCAGGCATTTGAATGGTATCTCCAGTTCACCTCATCAATCTTATCTCTACCTGTTCAAGCAATTATTTAATTTTCTTCGTGATATAGTCTAACCCTCATCATAATAAAACTAGATGACGCCCGCAACACCGTTGCGCCAAAATTCGTTTGTCGCGTGGGAACCGTACATTTTCCGGGATTAAAAGTATGTAGTATGTCCTTTCCCGAGTCAAAGTGGAGTGGAGGTATGGAGATATACCAAATTTCAGCCAAATCGGTTCAGCGGTTTGGGCGTGAAGAGGTAACAGACAGACAGACACACTTTCGCATTTATTAATATTAACTAGCTGTTGCCCGCGACTTCGTCCGCGTTAACATAGTATAATAACAAAGATGGATAGTTTTCCCCTTTTTGTGGTTCCTTATACAAAGGGTAAAAACGGGACCCTATTGCAATGACTTCGCTGTTTGTCTGTCTCCAGGCTGTATCTCAAGAACTCCGCTAGCTAAATAGTTGAAATTTTTACAAATTATGTATTTCTGTTGCCACTATAACAACAAATACTAAAAACAAAATAAAGCAAATATTTAAGGGCTCTCATACAAAAAACGATACCTGGGCCGTTTTTGCTCGACATAAATAATGGCAACAGGTAGGCACTTGACTGTATGACCACAAAATACTCAATCATTTGTTTGTCTCAATTTATTCGTTCCATTAGATACTGATAGGTTTAAACTAATACATTTACATTCTCCATCATCCCTTATTTTATCCCCATGGGGGTTGAATATATCAAAATCGTTTTTAAGCGAACGTCTTCATCATAGAAGCTTAAATCTTTAATTTCAGTTCAATCAATCGAAATTAAGAAAATTTATAAAAACTTTTATTCCCTATTTTATCCCCTTAGAGGTGAAATTTATTAAAATCCTTTCTTAGGGGATGCCTACGATATAGTATCTTTATGCATGTCGCAGTCATCTGGTTCAATCTGTGATTCGATTGAACGACTAGCGTATTCATTGAATGACACCATTTTATTGAATGACTGAAGGACAACTAGTCAAGACGTTGACTGTAACGTTTAACGTCTTGACTAAACGTCACCATAGTGAAGTCGTTAAATGGAATGTTATGATTTTTTTAAGTATTTGTTGGTGGCGTAATAATAGATTAATCTAGAAACTGGCTTGAATTATGAGGTGACCTACTTGTGGGTGGTTTACAAAAAAATAACCACGATGGCTAAGGATGTAAAGATGGCTTCGCTGCGCTACGCTCCCGCCTTAGCCATCTAACCTAACCCAATGAAGTCGTATTGGGCCAACACGGAGTAAGGCTGCCTTCACATTACGTCGCGAGTACTGCGGCTGCCGCAGTACCCGCGACATAATGTGAAGGCAGCCTAATACATTGCTATTAATTACCTAAGATCTTTGGTGACTACGAGCGCCGCAGTAGAAAAAAAATGAAATACGTTCAATTACCCGACTCATTTTATGTCCGCTATCTTCAAAGGGCTAACTAGTTGGACGTTGAGTGACGATCGTTCAATCGACGTTCGGCCGAGTCATTCAATTGAATGGTGTTATTCAATGAATGCTCTAGTCATTCAATCGAATCGCAGATTTATCTAGATGACTGCGACACATACAAAGTCTCAGCGCGATCGGTTTAAAATTGACAAAGTTTCATCCCCTATTTTATTCCCTTAGGGGTGGAATTTATTAAAATCCTGTCTTACTTTGGCCTTTTTTGCTCAACACAATTAATAATGGCAACATGTAGGCACTTGACAATATGACCACAAAATACTAAATTATTTGTTGAAATAGAAAATACAATATCTGTGATAAATACGAAAATAAGATAATGTTATGGTAACTGCGTTGAAAACCACAAAATCATACGGAAAATACTTATAACATAATTTCCATCGGTTCCGTAAATTAGCAATTATACAGAAACCGCTTTAATTATGTGAACGCCATATTTATTCTAAAAGCAATATTCACGGTAAATTATTATTAATTTACCAATTCATTGATTCTATTCGATAAACTAATTTTAATTGAATATGTTATTGTTTATTATATAAGCTCTAACTAGCTAAACTATAGTATGGCAGCATCCTAGAGATTACTCCACCCAATCCTGTATCTACATTTACATAGCACAAAAAGGTTTCGTTTGAATTTTCTATTAACCGCAAGCTATTCAACCCGTGACGATGTAAACCTTTTTGACGCTTTTCAACGTAAATATTTGAGTGCACCCGATTTATTCCGAATCGGAATATTTTGTCACTATTTTCGGTGACATCCTCACTTTAATTCATAATATTTACGAATTCACACTAAAGTATATTCAGTACGCATCCGGTATGCAAAGTTAATTTGTTCTTGTCTGACAAAACTTTGTATAACTATAACGTCGGTATACACAGTGTGGAGTTTTATATTAGTATGGATATAAAAGTTTGCTTTTACATTGTTGACGCTAAAGGCATCGGGCATTTTTTTTATTTTTCTTTATTTAATAATTAATAAATATATTTTAAGCTTCAGTAATGCAGGTAGTTTCTACCATTTATAACTGTAGATGTCTGCAATGCAACCATATTATATATTGTTTCCTCCCTGACACACTGAAGGCTACACAACATAATAGCATAATTTTTCTCTCAATCTGCTAAATGCCGTGCGCCTTCGCAGTCTCCCACAATTATTTAATTAGGCACTTAATGTGATTTTGTAATACAATTTGCTAATCGAGATTTTATATTAGCTACTGTCAGTGTGAATTGTAGCTAGTCTTTGTTAGTGGGTCATATTAGGTAGTAGTCGTAACGTATACGGTAGATATTTAAATGTAAATGTATGAAATGGAATCAATTTCCATAGAGAATAAAAAAATATATATTCTTCGTTAAGACGCTGCTGCTTTTATACCTACTATTATGATACGGAACTTCTTACACAAAGTAGTTAGTGTCACGTCGAGCCAATAAATAGAAAATAGAAAACTTTCCTGTGATTTTCCCGAAGTTAAATTAAAAAGACTTTACAAGACGACGAAGGGAAACGATTTTTAATGCTTTTTGTTTCTTTGTTACAGATCTGGTGTGCCATTTCAAAATGCGAAACAACAAAAGTTGTCGGAATTAACATAATATCGCGCCAGGAATGCTGAAGAAATCTCCAGCAAAAATGGACCACAGAATATTTATTTTAATGGCGCTGTCCGCGCATCTGTGTAAGTAATTCATGACCTTTTATTACTATACTTAAATATGAATCAACTTGAGTCCTAAATTAATGTTGTACCCAATGACATAATTGGGTGAGTAATTGCCGATTTACATACTTACAACTTTTTTTTTTTCGTTAAAAGAAACATTTCTTATTAGGAGATGACTATAGCATCCACGCTTAATGCAAAATAAATCTATTGATTTATTTTGCAGTAAACATTTTATTAAAATAGCTAAGCTTCACTTTTAATTCAGGTGCATTTTAAGCCCTCTAGAAATTTAATCTTAATTCCGATTTCCAGTATAAAATTTTCATGATACGTACGTGTACGTACGTGTACTGAGAAAATAAAAAAGTAACGGCCTTTCAAAAGCGTGTAGTTAAACGTATGACTCGGCGCTAAACGTAAAAAAGGTATAAAATGAAACTCTTAGAACAAAGTAATTGAAAACACATAGATTGGAATACCGGGGCGTATTCTGATCCTTATCTAGGGACTATCTCAGCCCACTTGAGGGCCAATGGGGTGGAAGTAACGAGGATATACCTAGCTACGACCCCGCGAGAATTTCGCTACTTCATATTATGCGAAATGCAACGCAAATTTTAGCCGTTCCGCTAAATCCACTCTGAATAAAAAGATCGTATATTATATTTGAAATAAATTTTATACTGTTCTCGTTAGCTTATATGGGGTATGAGCAATATTATTCTAGCAATGTTAGAAAATTATTATTTGGTTAACAATATTATGCTTAATATGAAAGAAAAAACAAATTCTGATGTCCGACATTGATTGTATATTTTGACCACAATTGATTTGATATTCATTAAATAACTTCTGTAATGAAAGATCTATAATTACAGCGTTAAGAAACGATAATTATTATGTAACAGAAGTTATAACTTATTATGTAAAGAATTATTTCTACGTAATATTCTACAGTCATCCTTTGCACCTTAATAAGAGTATCAAGACTCTTTTTTGGCTCATTGACTTTTTAATCAATTTCAATGATTGCCATTAAAGGGACGGTATTCCCTTCTGTGTCATTACTTTCTTTACTTCTACAGTATAATACCTTTTCAACCTCTGTGGCTCAGTCGGTGGCGCGTTGGTAGCGCAACCCGGGGGTCGCGGGTTCGAATCCCGCCGACGGAACAAATTTTCAATGTTCCTGGGTTTTGGATGTGTATTAAATATATGTATGATATAATAAAAATCTTAAATATATGTATAATGTAAAAGTATTAAATATATTTCCCTTGTCTGGTACCCGTAACACAAGTCCTTCGGGTACTTAGCACGGGGCCAGACTGACGTGGTGTGAAGCGTCCATAGATATTATTATTATTATTATTAAATATCTTTAAGCGAAATGACATTGATGCACCTAAGAGAAACTATAACCCTAGTATAAAATATATAATGGAAATATTGCATTATGTATATACTTAAAAAATATCTAGCGAAAAAAATATTATGCGTACTTTCAACTTCTAACATTTGCCATTTTTCTTAACTTCACGCATCATTAGTCAAGATATGAGTATGTTTTGCATAGCTTTCTGTATCATGGGTTAAATGAACCACTATTTCAGACCATTAACGAAGCCATGGTTTCGAAGCACAATTGCGTTTTATCTCATTCGCATTAACCATATTTTCTTTTTCGCAAAATTAAATAACGATGTTTTTCTTTTATTTTTCTTTTTGCTAACCAATCTGTAATCAAACGTGCCTAAAATCTATTCTAATATTAGAAATTGAAAAAGGTCTGTTACCACTTCACGGATAAAACGCTGAACCGAAACTGCTATAGACATAATTATCAAATATCCTATATCACAGGAGAATTCTAGAAAAATTTACAAATATAATCTATACATATAATAAAACTGTAGAAATGAAAATTCTGTACGTTAAAGATATTAAAAAAATAATAAGCGGGGGGTGTTACTACATCGCTATGGAAGCCAAAAATGTGGTTACTTTTTTGCCTGTCTGTCTGTCTGTCTGTCTGTCTGTCTGTATGTTTGTTCCCGCATCACATGAAAACTACTGATCCGATTTGGATGCGGTTTTCGCAGATATATTTGTCTTCTTCCAACTTAACATCTGGTGTATAAATTTTTTTCCCCCCACCCCTCTAAAGGGACAAAAGAGGGGGTCAGATTTTGTATCAAACTTTTTTCTTTAACACGTTAACTACTGATCCGATTTGCATACGGTTTTCGCAGATAAATTTGTCTTTTTCTAACGTAACATCTGGTGCATAAAAAAATTCTCCCTACCCCTCTAAGGGGACCAAAGAGGGGGTCAGATTTTGTATCAAACTTTTTTCTGTAAGTTAATAATTAAAAGTGAAATTATTCTAACCTAAACTAAACATACACTTTTTGAGTGTAATTTAATTACTATGAGGGGAGCTTCGCCCCCCGCGGGGCTGCCCCCCCCCCCTTTAATTCTCTATAAATATTATAAATGCGAAAGTGTGTTTGTTTGTCCTTCCTTCACGGCCTAACGAAGCAACAAATCGACTTGATTTTGGCATATACTTAGTTGAAAGGATGAAGAGTAAGATAGTCTACTTTTGGTCTTGGAAAAACATCATGTTTCTAAAGGAGGTTTACAAGAATATTCGTATTTTACGCGATTTTTGAATTCCACGCGAGCGAAGCCGCGGGCAAAAGCTAGTTATATACTAAAAACGGGAGGGGGTAAAAACAAAGAAGTGTCGGGCAACATCTAGATATTATCTTATTAAAACTAGTAGATGTACTAGATAACGCCCGCAACTCCGTTGCGTCAAAATTCGTTTATGGCGCGGGAGCCGTACATTTTTACAAGAAATAAATTGATATAAAATATAAAATTTATAAATGTATTATTTATAATATTACGTATGTTAATGGTATCGGTTTGTTCTGATATTGCAACTTTTTTTTGCCTTTCAGGTTTGGTGTCTGCTGACAACAATGCCTTCCTCACGCAGACAGTGTATGGGTTCTTGGACTTTACCACCACGATAGGAAACACGGTTATGGTCTTCTCGCCCCAGTCTGCTCCCCCACCAGGTTGTAATTTTAATTATTATATATACAATATATTCTTCTCTATATCTTCTTATAATATAAAAATGAATCGCAAAATGTGTAGGTAAGCGCATATAAACAAATAGCGTAGGTAAACTAAACAACGCCCGGACCAATTTTACCAATTCTTTTTTTTTAATGTCTTATGTAATTAGAAAAAATAAGAATATTTCACCTCCCTGTAGAATTAGTTACCATGACGTAACCTCACCGCTTTTGACGATTTAAACTTCATAGATATGACGGGATGACGTCCGTCGGGCCCGCTAGTATTCTATACAAACAGAGGCTAAATAAATAAACCTTCTATTTATATCTCTTAGCCAACGGTGACATCCTTTAGTAATATAAAAAATATTTTTTATCCTTTATCAAAATTACATTTTCAAAAATAATATTTTCAGAACCACCGAAAACTGAAAAATCTATTCAAGAAAATGCTATCGAGACGAAACCACCGCCAGTTAGTGACGTGAAGCCTGAAGCTATAAAACCAAGCAAAACTATAGACAAATCAAATCATAAAGCCTCCTCGCCGTCAAGCTCTATTTCGGTTGTTACATCTAAAAAAGAGGACAAAAAAGCAAGTACTCCAAAATCTATCGTTAAAGAACAAAAACCAGTAGTAACCAAAGTTGAGGTGATAACTGGACCTTCCAAAATTGTTGAAAATCCACAAAAATCGGTGAAACAAAGTGATAAAGTTCAAAAGAATTCACCTGCTAAGAGCTCTAATGCTATAAGTAGCAAAGTTGAAGTGAAAGCTAACGCCGTACAACCCTCTATTATTTCGAAAGTTAATAGCGTGGTTCACGTTCAATCCAGTCAGTACGACGAAGAACCAGCAATATTAGTATCCAATAACATTGGAGAGCCGGAGTACGATTACTTATCTCGTCAGCCGTCTGAGTTTGTCGAGGAAACTTATAAAGTAATCAATATTCGCCCATCAAAATCTCATGGCCACAAGCCAAAGACCAATGGTAAAAACCGTCATCAACCCACACCACCACCAGATGACGATGAGCATCCGCTGGGCCTTGTGACAACTCTCGGTGGCACGATCGTCAATAATGGACTAACAACGGTTCACGAAACCAGTGTTATCGGCACATACATATCAGGAAAATATGCTCAGGTACTTAACAGTAACTCAAAAATATTGAACTCCGGTCACAAGGCGAAGATAAGTCCGAGCCAACCTCATAGAATTACAAAGACAGCGGCGCCATCTATATCCAAAAATCATAGACATAATCTGGAACCGACGCCATCAGCGGGAGACGAAGATTCGAGTCACAACAAGAATACGCGAAGACAAGTTAACGGCGGTAGCTCCTTTAAGAGTCACAGGCACCGATCCCAAAATAATGAAAATTCTAACGCTGAACCTACTGCACCCCAAGCTCCTCAGGGCAAGAAATATAAAAACAGAAATCATTCATCGCAATCTCAAAGAGCACAAAATAAAGAGTAAGTTGCAACTTGCATCACCTTTAAATGTATAATATTTCTATACTTACTCGTATTAATCTGTGAGATATTTTACAGTTTAGTTTAGTTGTTATTAGTAAATACCTTTAGTTGTCTGTCTTAAAACCTCCACAGTATAACTTTTTACTTTTTATGTTTTAAGATAAAAAAATTATGTTTAACATTCAGAAAAATATAGAATTTTGTATTTTTTTTTTTTCAGGGAACAATCCTCTCAAGGATATACGACTAGACGTAATAAAAATAACTCTAACCGACACAAATCAACTGCTACCAATTCAGGAAATAACGAGGGTCAATCAAAACGCTTCAAAGGTCGCATCCAACCATCATCCGTAGAGCAAGTAACTCCTGCAGCATCAACAAGTGTTTATAAATTCAAATTGAACAGAGCCCCAAGCACGGGCCGTTGGCAATATAAAACTAGTCCGAAACCAAAAGTGACTATAAGGAAATCTAGCGAGGACGACCAACAAACAACGCCTAGCTATAATCCCTTATTGGATGATCCCGCTAATGACCTTTCTGCGAGAGCACGATCTGATAATGATTTGGAGCTATCCGGCTCACAAAGTGGTCCAGGAACACTGCTCGAGAATGATACAGATGACAATTCTATTGAAAAATTACCCCCGGTAGAAACACTAAAGGTTGAAATTAGTACTCCCGCTGATTTTCATGATGTGTATTACGAAATAGCTACTCTAAAATCGCCATACACATTCCAGGTAATTATTCATAATTTAAGTTGTTTTTTTAAGTTCACCTAGAGATAAAATAACGCCTCATTTAATTAAGATATGCTTAAGAGAATAAGACATAATATTGTATTTTTATATTATTTTCTATCTCATCAAAACTAAAATTCCTGTTTAATTTGATTTCAGGTTGGGCGAGTAAAGAACACCAGAATAATAACTGTCACAACAACGATCGAAAAACGAATCGAACCTACAATAGTGCCTTCACAAAGTTCTCTCAACGAACCGTTGACAGAAAATATATTAGCGACAGCATCGCCGTATGGGAAAGATAATTATTTCTTAGATTCAAGCATTGCTACTTTACCAGCGATAACGCTATCTTCTGATGTCGAAACACCACCACTAGAAACGGTCACAGAAACGTTCAGTACGACGCAAAACATGCTTAAGACCCACATTTTGCCAGTCGTCAGAGAGCCGAATATTACCAGCAGCCTCACTTTCATTCAAACTTATCATGTGACGAGACTAGTGACGGCCACAAAAACTTTACCGCCCATGGAATTCTTCCAGTTCATCCCAAGTAAAACATTAAAAGAGTTCAACAGTCGTCTAGATGAAGCTGGATCCGAATTACATTTGGAATTGGACTTCGGGGACAGCAACGAAGACGAGGAAGGCCACTTGCGTCGCGTGTTCCCATCCGACCTAGATCTCGCGAACATCGGGTCAAACTTCGATTTGACAGAAATCGATAAGTACCGAGACAACCACTTGCGACTCAAGAAAGCGCACGGACAAAATAAGAACAACCATGTGACCGAAGCTCCCAGTCCCTCCACGCCCGCTCTCACTCCGGAGCAGGCTCAGCAGCTCGCCCTCCTGAGGTTGTTGAACCCGGCCGCGGCCGCTCAGATTCCGAACGTCGTCACTACTTCCAAGCCGGTCTTGAAGTATGAAACCATCTACGAGTCCCACGTGATCCCCTTCTTCAACGGCAGATCGACCGTGGAGAGCACTATATCTCGGCCCGTGGCGACGGTGACGAAAACCGAGTATGAAATAGGCACGAGCAGCCTGCCCGCTCTACCTCTGAACCCCCTGTTCCCTCAGCAGCAGTTCACGGTGACGTCGACGCCCGTGATCGTGAACACCGAGGTCGTGGCGACCGACAGTCAGGTTCTGAAGCTGACGTTCGGCGCTAAGACCCTTTACACGACGCTGTTCACGACCAAAGTCGTACCCACGGTGCTGACGTCATACGTGACGTCGTCGGTCCCGGTGCAGCCGAGTGCCGCTCCGGGATTCCCCGGCTACTTCCCTGCTCCCTACCCGCCGTTCCCCTACGTAGGTTAAATGAACAGTGAAAAATTATAGTGCGTTTGAGTGATAAGTGATACTGTGACGATGCGTTAGTGAAATTGAGTGATGAAGTGCCGTACGAGAAATATATTTCGCAAACTCGAACAGTGCTAAAAGCGTAGTTGTGATTTATGAACTTCCATAAATATTGAGACGGTTGTGTTTGTGAATTGCTCATTCATTTCATTATAAATCATTAATATAAATAATTATTACCATTAATAATTAATAGATAATCTATGTAATGATCTAAATTTTAGTTAATACTCATTTAAAATTCGTTCTCGTTACTTCTTCGCATTTTGTTATTATTGATGATTTTTGTCTAATTTAACGGGTTATTAAATTAGATATCTAATGCGTGAACAAATTTTGAGAACAGTCTACCTGCTAAAGGATTAAATTCCCTGACGTGTAACACCAGGGAATTTGTAAATATGTTATTTATGTTTTGTATATATTGTGTACTTTTAATCTATATTAAGGTTAATTTTAATAAAATTTGTATAATATAGTTTATAAACATTTTATACGTTTTGTAAACTTTTCGCTTAAATAAATACAGTGTTTCTTTTATAACCATAGCTTTTTAATCAAGTCACCCTAAGTATGGTTAATTATGATTAATAAATAGCACCATGGGCGCCGGCAGGGGCGTACGAGGGGTTCACTTGCACCTCTTGGGAATCTCGGGATCAACAGGAATTATTGAAATAAAAAGTTGTGTTGAACATTTTGTAAGTTGTAACTAAAGATGTCACGAATATTCGTTCGTGGTATTCGGCTTCTTTTTTGCTATTCGGTATATTCGACCTAATAATACGTACTATACAGCTGAATACCGAATACCAAATCATATAAAAAAACCTGTTATATTACTCAAAATTATGTATTTACTTCCAATTTACAACACTTTAGTAATTAAAATTGATCAATGGTAAATTGTGATGGATAAAAACAAGCTTTTCAGAATTTTTTGGTAGCAAACGATTACGCTTTTCATCGTTATTATGTTACCAGCTTCAGAAAATAACCTCTCTCTATACACGCTACTTCCAGGAGATAAAGTTTGGCAAATTTCAAAAGGTTTGGGTATTGTTTTCCGTTTGCTAACCACCACTTGTAAGGATCGGCCTTCCGATCTAGGCGAACTGTTTTCAAATAATAATCCGACTCGTTTGACGAAAACGACTCGTTTGAAAACGCAACAAGGAAAACAGGTTGCGACTTGTCTTAATCCAGCTACCGCGCCCTCGAAAAGTATGTATTTCGTGCCGAATATTCGGCGCTTCGGCCGACAGCGTTGCCGAATATTCGATATTCGGTATTCGGCCAATTCACTATTCGAGGCATCCCTAGTTGTAACCCTATTACCATGCCGTACAAAGATAGTAATTCGTAATGTTTCACTAACGGCCGTTCCCAATATTCAATCTATCTCTGGTTTGACATACGACCGACTAACATTGAATTGACATAAAATATATTATGTCTCTAATGTCTAATGAGAGCTATTCCTATCTCTAGTAGGGCAAAACCAGAGATAGATCAAATATTGGGAACGGCCGTTAATGTATTCTGTTGACGTAAATAGACAGTCACTGTTGTGTTGTTCGTAAAAAGTAAAAAGAAAAGAAAGAAAACTAAAATCTGCACCCCTTGGAAATTATTTCTGCCGGCGCCTATGAATAGCACCCTCTATAATTGATGCGATTTTTAAGAAAGAAGGCAAGTATTATTCAAACAAAACCTAATCAAGCTTTCGGCCTCGAGTACTCTATAAATATCCCTTTTATCCGTGATGAACCCCGAATTAATGTAAAATTTTTGAAAAAATTGAGTAAGTACGAGTCGGACTTATGCACGAAAGATTCCGTACAAAATTGTAAAAATATCACGATTGTAATGTGAGAGTGAGGAACTTGAATAAGTTGTTTTGTTTTACTTAAATGTCGCTCAATTACTAATGTATTCAGTTTTACGTAGGCAAGTATTTGTTGTTTTAGTGACAATACAAACACATAGTCTGTAATAGACTTTACTGCATCATAGTATACACAGATCTGGACAGACGGTTGGACAGGAGAACCTTGTAAAGTCAGTCATTAACTCATTAACCCTATGGCTAGGGAACCCTAAAATAATTTCAAGGCTTTTGTTTAGCGAATCTGACTAAAAATATCCAATTTTCTGGGCCGTGTAATATATTTTCAGAGAGTAGGGGTTTATGTTTCAGGGTATTTAATTAAGGCGTACTTCGAGGGCAAATCGTGAGCCCAAAGCCCTATGAACTCTCGTTAATGAGCGCTGCTCAGGAACGGAACAAGCAAACAACAACACATTACACAGTATACCATGGCTTAGTGATAATCTAAGACATAACCTTAGTCGGTCTTAACTCTTGACTATAATATACTTGAATATAATATATATTGACTATAATATGATACAAATCAGTTTTATAACTGTCTTGAAAGTTGAAACTCCCGACAAGCATCAGGGGCTGTCGCTCGCTTGAGACGACTTTAAAGTTTAGACAGACAATTACAATACAAAATATTTTAACCCGGATAAATAGGGCACGATAAACGAATTTTGGCGCAACGTAGTTGCGGGCGTCAAATAGTACTTGAAAAATAGGTGTCCTATCAACAAAATTGCTGTTTGACCATTCCATACAATAATCGCTCAACAGCACCATTGAATCAAGTGCACGCACACATGGCCACGAGTAAATGCGTCGAAGGCGAGGCGTCTCAGAACAAAGACATTATCGAAATCGTACATTGAGAGCATAATATTATGTATAACAAACTACTATTTTCATCGCGGACAATATAATATTATAATAAATATGAAAGAAATGCCGCATAGCTTCTGTGTCGTGAAGGGTTGCCGATTGTCGAATAAAACTCAATATTACAAATACTTTTTGATACACATAATAATTTATACTATACACTATACAGTTGGTTAGAGTTCAGCTTTCGGGTGTTAGCAAATTCGAAAACTCCATGTCCTAGTTGCTTTTTACTTTGGATATTTATAAATACTACCTATAAATTACAAATATCCAAAATGGATTTTTTTTATTTCTAATTACAGGGGTTTTATTTTCTCAAGATTTACCTCCAGATAATCCTACGTCCGCGCAAACGAGCGGTTTGGCTGCTACACCGTGAGATCACAAGCTATAATAATTTATAGCTTGTGATCTCACGGTGTAGCAACCAACGGTTTATAGGCCGCCTATAAATAATAGCTTATATTATAGACTATAATATGTAACGATTTATTTGAATAGCGGCGCGGTCGCGCTGTTTAATACATTTTACATGTCAAATTATAAGCATATGGGTCCCATCCCAGAGCGATCAGACATAACTTATTTTCACATGGATGAATAATGAAACCTTAGGTTCTCAGTAGTGCCTCATTGTACTTAGAATACCTGCGTGTTTGTGGAGCTCTACGTGTGATACGGGCAGGTACCAGGTGAGAAAGGTAACTAAAAATAAGTCTTATGTAATTTAAATTCTCATGGCTGATATTTATATATATTTTGTAGAATATTATTCTGAACTGGTATCATAAGTGACAGACATTTTCCATGGACCAAAACTTTTGTCAGATGCTTTAAAGCCCCACAAAAAATAAAATTGTGTCTATATTATAGTTTTATAAGGCGTTATTTTTTTTGTTTCGTGGAAGTCCAGGGAAGGTTCATATTAGGAGGGAAGTGATACGAAATTCACCGGGTCATCTAGTAGTGGCATAAAATTTATTATAGATAGTAAAAAAAAACGGCCAAGTGCGTGTCGGGCCACGCGCAATATAGGGTTCCGTCGACTATTACTCAATAACTTATGAAGTCTTCTTAGCCGTGATAGTTTTCCTTTTTAATTCAGCTTATTTCCTACTTCCGTGAATTTTTTCACATTTCCAGAAGCAACCATTTAGCTGGTAGAAGGCTGGACACTGGACACTGAACGATTTTTTCCACTTTAAAACTTATTATTTCACAAACGGATCCCTAAATCGGAAAATGATCTATGAATACTCGTAATATTTTTTTAAAACCTATCCAACGACATCCCACACGAACACGATAGGGTGGACGCGAAAAAAAAATTCATCCCCGCTTGATGTGTAGGGAAAGTACCATAAAAAAATATTTATTTAAGATTTCATGTACCATTTTGTCGGCATCATTAATATGTGCATTCATTCCAAATTACAGCTTTGCATATTTTCTTTGTCCTATAGTCTCTGAGCAAAACCGCGGACACACAGACAGACAGACAGACGGACAGACAGACGGACGGACAGACCGAAACTATAAAGGTTCCTTGTTGACTACGGAACCCTAAAAATGAGCTCGCCTTTTTGACAACCCTATTCGAAGTGAGCAGTGAGCACCAGTGAGTCTATGTGAGCAGTCGGCTTCAGCGCTGATTGAACGAGGTTAGAGGAAATCGGCTTATCGTCCGATGACGGGAGGCAGCGGGCAGGGAGGGGGGAGGGGCGGGGGGGTAATTTTATTGGAATATGCAACGTACTTCCGAGCAAATTGCACATTGTTCGCTGTTTCCTCAAACCGTACGAGAAATCTTGTTTAAGAGCATCCTTTGTACGGAATTCGAGGCAGTGGTTCCTTTATGTTAATCCAGATTTTTTTGTTGATCAAATAAGTAGCAATAATCATACATGATAATAATATTTTAATAATATTATAAGCATTATCTGAAATCTGAATTTTCCATCGAATGAAATTTTTCCATAAAATATATGCCTGTACTCCGTCTAAGTCAGGGCTCACCAAATGGCGGACCGCGGTTCGCATCCGGACCGCTGACCCATTGTATACGGACCAAGCATTTTCGAAGATGAACTTCGTTAAAAATCGGTCTCAGCTTACTGATGATTGATGAATATCTCCACTATTAAATATCAATAGCTTGCACCAATTTCACTCCAAACATCAGAGAGATTTTACCTAGCTACAAAAATTGTCACTTTTCTCATTGATATTATGTAAATAAATACCTTTGTAATTTCCGTAATTACCTTTATTTCAGTTTTTTTTTTTAATATGTGAACCGCGAAAGTAAAATTTTCATTTCTTAAAATGGACCTTGAGTGAAACTAATTGGAGACCCCCGGTCTAAGTAAATAATTTATACTTTAGCCCTATGCTATGACATGACTCATTTTAAATTTAATAATCATTAATTCATCATTCATACAAAAATAACAATTATCAGAAAATCATTGCTATCATTATATTGCATCGCCGACAATGAAAGATAACACAATCAGTTATACAAAGAACGTCATAGGGTACTTTCCTTTTTGTTTAAACAATTGAAATAATATTAAATCTAATGTATAAACTAGTAAGTGTTGTGATATTTACTTGTCTAGGTGAGTAGCTATTCTACATTTAATTATTCGCGCCATACTTACAATTCTATAGTAAAATTGTGATATCAACGCGGCAGTAGCTTGTACTATTGATCATTATAATAATTATTGAAGACATGAGTGGATGAAGCGGGTAAGTAATAATTTGAAAACTGTCGTTTTTGCATTAATGGAGTCTTTATGACCGGGAAAATGGTTTGAAATAAACAGAATAGATTTATTTCATAAATGCTAATCAACATGCCTCACTAACTCTACCAAATGAATGTGCCAATTTTGTCAATATTGCGCACTAAGTACCATATATTTAAATTCGTGTATAAAAGCTGTAAAGAGCATTGTTTATTAATAATAACTAACTAATGTGCAGCGCCCGGAGGTTTTAACCTCCGAAAATTGTAATAGTGAATGGATTTTTGTTTTTGAGGTGTCATTTTTTTTACATTCATAACTTGCAAAGTTTACCAAAGTTGTGCTTTAAATTTTTAGGGTTCCGTAGTTTAATAATATCACCATATAACACCAGGCAACAAAAAAAATTTTTTTCTTGTGGCTGTTATTTAATGACTTTCATCCGATTGTTTACATTGAAAATTAACCAAAAATATAATTTTTAAAAAAGAAAGTTTGCTTTTCTACTCTAGGAGAAGGTAAATAAAAATATAAAATATTTGCAAAGTTCTTAGAGACTAACGATCGTCGTAACCAAAATAAAGGAAACGAAAAGTCTGTTATACGCACATATTGTGCGTATTTCATTTTTAGAGAAATGATGAGTTTTAAGTACTTTAAAATGGTATAATATCTCCAAAAATGTGTAAAATGGACGAAAAAGTTTTGCTACATTTGTTGAGAATTTATTGAAGTAAGAGCTAAAAAGTTAAACGCATCGACAAATAAAAGGCTTTATCTAGCCTATGAAATATATTCATTTAAACTTCCTATTAAAAGCCAGAAAAAAGTTAGGGTACTACATATCTCACGTACTTACTCAAAACACATGCTGCAAGCTATGTTTGGAGAATGCTCACTTAAATACAAAAAATATCAGTTCTTAACCTAATTTGTATTTTTTTCGTTCAAGCATGTTTTATTGAATGTAATTAATAATAAAATATAAATAAAAAATAAACTTTATTCTGTTAATCCCTAACTAAAAGAAATAAAATGCAGATTTTCTTCAAAATATATGTGAAAAGTTTTTGCTACATTTTCGGAAATTGTATTAAAGTAAGAGCTAAAAAGTTATATACATTGGCAAAAAGAAGGCTTTGTCAAGCCTATGAAATAAATTTAAACTTCCTATTAAGACCATAAAAAAGAAGGAGCTCCATTTATCAGGTACTTACTATCGAGGCATACAACAAGTGTATTTATTTTGAGGTATGCTCATCTAGATGCAAAAATGTTAATTTTAAAAACTAAATTATATATTTTTTCCACTTATTTTCTTTTCTTGGAATATAAGCAACGATATGAATCAAAAAAAATAATAATACCTATATTGTATTATTTTGCTACTTAACTGAACTGAAAGAAATGCAGGTTTTCTTCAAAATTTTAACATTTATGAGTGTAACTGAAGTGGAAGAGAATAATTAAAAAATGAAAAGCACAACTTTTAATAGGTAAACTTTTTTATTTATGTTATCAGCTACACATTCTTTTTTCTTTTCAATTTTCATTCACTATTACGGAAATCGGAGGTTTGCATGATTTTTACGCTCTAGGCACTCCACTATATAAGAATTAACTAAAATTGAATGTAGGAGCCCAAATGTGTACTTAATAGATAATTTAAAAATCAAAATAAACAAATTACTATTACTTATTGATCAAATCCATAGGCAAACATATTTAACCATTTTTGAACTTAAAAATGTAGCTGGACGGTATTCCAGGGTTCGCGGCGGCGCAGTCGACGCGCTGCTTCCAGTTCACATGGCTGGGGCCCCGGTACAACAATGAGAGCGTGTTCCTCAACGCGACCTGCCAGGAGGCCACCCGCCTTGCCTCCGGAGTGCCCTGCCAGCAGCCACTCGTCGCCTCCTGTGAGTTGGGAAATGCGCTGAATAATAATAATACTGAAACAGTCTTAGGACTTTAGGAGCTGTTTTAACTTTAACTGCCGCACTCAGAGACGAATATTAATTACTTAATTATTGTTATTAAATGAAGATTTTGACTACTATATACATTATCTGTCAAACTCTTCAATAAATTGAAAATTAATCATCCCTCCATCCTCTGAGTGCGGCCGTAAGCCGCGTAAGGATGACCGCTCATTTTCATAGGTTGTTTAGATGCTGTAAGGTTAGGTTACTTATGATGGTTCTTCAAATAAGTAAAATAAGTCTGAACCTGAACAGACTTTACTGTGTGTATTTATGAAAGATAACATCTCATATTTCTCCAAGAGTCCAAGTTCTCTGACGCTGTGTTGTTTAAATATGAGAACAAAATGCTTCAGTACGAATGGCCGGTCCGACAGAATCACGACCTTACCAAAAACCAGAGGAAAATAACGCTTTAAACATTTCTTCCTCTGGTTCAAGACAAGAAAACAGTAGGATAAATGAAATAATAATATCTATACATATAATAAAACTGTAGAAATGAAAATTCTGTACATTAAAGATATTCAAAAAATAATAAGCGGGGGGTGTTACTACATCGCTATAGAAGCCAAAAATGTGGTTAGTTTTTTTGTCTGTCTGTCAGTCTGTCTGTATGTTTGTTCCCGCATGATACGAAAACTACTGATCCGATTTGAATGCGGTTTTCGCAGATATATTTGTCTTCTTTCAACTTAACATTTACCCTCTTACTAATAAAAAGTTACACAGGTGTTTAGAGGCTGCGTAATTTTTTTTCTACTAATAATATTTTTTTTGACATAATATGGCCTGTATAATGCTGTTGTAACTTGTAACTTCCATACAAATTTACCCAACGCTTACACAAGGCATCACCCTTGTATAGAGTGCGAATAAGATCAAGATGGCGGATTTTCAATAGATCAGCTGATTATATTTTATTTTGAATATGTAGTTTTGAGTGCGTTTGCTGATTTCTACCATCTTATTAGCAAAGAAACATAAAAAGAATTACTATTTAATATGTTTTATTTCTTTAATCAATTGAATGAAATAGATTTTCAATGTAAACGAAATATAACATACATCCATAGAGATATTATGTACTACGTACTGGAGGCGCCATTGCAAACAAAAAACATGTCGCACTTGAGGCATGAGCGGGGTGAGAGGCGGGGCGGTGATGGCTATAGATCAGTACCGCAGAAGTGAGAAAGTTTTGTGCCTACACTCAAATGAACGCAGACTCTATTTGAGTAAGTGGATAAAATAAAACAAAGATTTTTACTAAACATTATTAAAAGCTTTTATTTAACTTGCTCTGTATATTATTAATATTTACATATTATTAAATATATTATGTAAGTTCGGGTGGAATTTTTGAACTTCAATTTCGAAGTATGTATGTACGTATAATATTTTAACCGATTGAGCTAAAATTTTGTATACACGTTTGGTTTGAATGACAATGCACGATACAGTATGACATCACTATAAATATAAAATGCCCGACCATCCAAGATAGCGGAATAGTTATTTTCTATGCCGTCCTATAATAACAGTATGGATAATAAATGAAAGAACTTTTTTAAGAATAACTCGAAAACGAATGTAATGCCATTCTACATCCAATATGGCGGCTCATCTAAGATAGGGGAATACAAACAAAGTTTCGTTTATTTCTGCATGACTAAAGAATTGGATTTCAGTTAAAAATAGTTAAGTGAAATCCAACTTTTAAGTTATGCAGAAATAAACGAAATAATAATATAATAAGTCGCTAAATATAGACACGGTTTTTTCACTAATCAACATCAAGTACGATTTCTCAAGAACATAGAAGTTAATTCGATTTTTTATATAAAATAACGGGGCAAACGAGCAAACGGGTCACCTGATGGAAAGCAACAACCGTCGCCCATGGGCAGTCGTAACGTCAGAAGAGCTGCAGATGCGTGGGAATATGCCTTCTTCTTAAAAATGCTTCTGGCGATAGTTCGTTCCACAGTTTTGCAGTGCGCCGAAGAAAGTTACGCGAAAAATGCACGGTTTGGTATGATTTACTTGCCATACTTATAGTATGACCGCCAGGTACGGAGTTAACTCGACCAGTTTTGGAGCTACAAACCCCCCAGTTTTGGAGCTACAAACGGTCGAGTTAACTCCGAATCAAGGATTTCGAAAATCGGACCACAAACGGCTGAGTAATCGTTAAACATACAAAAAATAATAAAAATAAACATACATACAGCCAAACGTATTACCACCTTTTTTGAAAGTCGGTGAAAAACCAAAATATTACATACCAAAATTTTGCAAAACCGTTACAGTGGCTTGGGCGTGAAGAGGTAACAGACACAGAGAGAGACATACAGATAGACGGACGGTCAGACAGACGGACAGACAAACAGATGGACGGACAGGCCGACAGACGGACGGATAGACAGACAGACAGACACACTTTCGCATTTATAATAATTATATTATAATAAGTATGGATCCAAAGTCCACTACATATTTACCTTATTTAAATTACTTAAATATTTATAAATACAATTATAATGTACGCATGTATAACGTACACGTAATACCGTATTTATATTATTACCAAAATACAAACTCGTCTACGTGAATACTTCATTCACCGTCGTCTCATCATAGATATCTGTATTCTGCCTACATTCCCCTCTGAATCTACTACTCTATGACAATGCGAAATGGCGCGCGTCTTCGCCTAGTAATTGAATGTTCGTATTTTAATTGAAAATAATTAAATAAGAACACTAACCGATGAAATAGTATACCGTCGCATTTGGAAGTGTTTTTGGAATTATTTTTACAGTATCTTAAGACACACCAAGGCATTTTTGTGACTTTTATTTTGTTTTTTTATAATTGTCATACGTCTAGTGCGCAGAAGAGCTCGCGGCCGACTAAGTGCGCTGCGGCTATATAGATTCTGTTGAATGTGACCAAGCATTGCGTTGCGGTGTCAAGTCTAGTACGTAGTACTTATATGTCAGTGCATACATCGCGATCGTTTTATTTAGGGTGCGTTCCACTAAGCACCTACAACGATAACGCTCACGAGTCACGACCGTGGTTTTTGACGGTCCACTCGCATGATACAAATCGTGTCAATGATACAAACTCAAGTGGAATGGATTATTGAGAGTTTCTAGCGTTCATTTCAAATTATAATATTATTGCATTTTATATTGTTTTTGTCTAGGAACGGCTTTCAATAGTTTCTCGTTTTTATAGCCTTTTTTCAAGATATTATCGTATAGTTTTATTTTCCTCTTAAGTCATAATTATTTATTGTTACATTTATTTTATAAATTATGTATATTTATTTAGTTTTAATATTATCATTGTCATTCTTATTCCTTTTTTACCTCTTATTTTACTAACTTTATTATTATTATTTTATTATAATTTGTAAAATTTAAATTAAACCGCTTATTTTGCATATAAAAGAGATGGCGGTTTTATTAAAACGTCCACTTCGACCCACCTTTAAGATGGGTCGTTTTTAACTTTGCACGAAAATATACGTCATGAGTGACGCTTTTGCCGCGATCACAACAATCGCGGTCGACATGTGAAACGGCTGAAGGAGTATTTTCAGCGTTTGAGCGCTTAGTGGAACGCGCCCCTAACACGTCATAAGTGACAAAATAATATATTTTTTTTCTTATTATGGCACTTCGGCTATTTAACCATGGCCAGTGTCGAGTATAAATATGGCGGGAAAACAATATTCTATAATACAATTTTCAGCTTCGTTTTTCTATATTGTCAGGTTGAAAGTCTAGTCAAAGTCTACATTACTTCTTGACTGTATTGACTTTTACTTAGACTTTGACTAGACTTTCGACCTGACAATATAGAAAAAACTAAGCTGAAAATTGTATTAAAGAATATTGTTTTCCCGCCATATTTATACTCGACGCTGGCCATGGTTAAATAGCCGAAGTGCCATTATAAGAAAAAAAAAACTTTGACATTAGCGTTGCGTTCAAAAACTTTGAAAGTAAATGTCATAGTAGAACATTATAATATTATTTACAAAATTCACGTACTCTACTGATTAATATTAACTAAAAATGTTTAAATATCAATCTTGTGTCCAATTATAATTACCAGGTTCATAAAAAAATAACGTTTATATCAATTTTTGTCATCAACACCCGAACATCAGATAGCGTGTTACTTAATTCCTGAACAATTTCCTTTGAGTCTACAGTCTATGGTATATAACACGATTTTAGTTACACAAGTCATAAATGTCATTATCATTTGATTATTAGTAGAGTTCTGTATAAACCTTGTGTAAACACAACCACCGTGTTTAATTTTTCATGCGTAAAATTCATGCGTTACACGGATGTGTAAGAAGTTTTTATTAGTAAGGGGGCTGGTGTATAATTTTTTTTCCCCCCACCCCTCTAAGGGGACAAAAGAGGGGGTCAGATTTTGTATCAAACTTTTTTCTTTAACACGTTAACTACTGATCCGATTTGCATACGGTTTTCTCCCCACCCCTCTAAGGCTAAGGGGACCAAAGAGGGGATCAGATTTTGTATCAAACTTTTTTCTTTAATGGACTTACTTCATATTATTTACTGTGTTTTCCAACTTAACAATGAATTTATTCTAACCTAAACTTAACATACACTTTTTCGTCGTTTGATTAGTATACAATATGACTATACTACCTGTATATCTACCGTCCACTGCTGGTTAGCAGGTAGGTGCAAATGCGAAAGTGTGTTTGTTTGTTTGTCCTTCCTTCACGGCCTAACGAAGCAACAAATCGACTTGATTTTTGGCATATACATACTTAGTTGAAAAGATGGAGAGTAAAGGTACAATTCCGTGCATCGCGATCGATCGCGGCCACGCGCGGCCTTCGACTGTCGTCGGCCGCTCGCGACAATAGTCAGTGTATGAAAATGTATGGCACCGCTTCCGAGGCCCGCGACAGACGCGCGCGGCCGACGAATGTCGTGAGCCGCGTGCGGCCGTGTCTTGAAGTTAATACGTGTCTTGAAATTATATTACAACTTCAAGCCACGGCCGCGCGCGGCTCACGACAGTCGTCGGCCGCGATCGATCGCGATGCACGGAATTGTACCTTTACAGTCTACTTTTGGTCTTGGAAAAACATCATGTTTCCAAAGGAGGTTTACAAGAATAATCGTATTTTACGCGATTTTTGAATTCCACGCGAGCGAAGCCGCGGGCAAAAGCTAGTATATAATATTGTTTCTCTTCCCGATTTCTCGTTTTGGTTAAGTACTTCATTAAACTTACCATCAGTGCCGAATTTATATTTTTTATGATAGTAGGCCACTTTATTTCCGCCGCCCCATGTACATAATCTGTAGGGCCTCTATGGACGCTGCCGCTCCTAGGCCGTGGCCTATAACGGGCTATATTTTATAAATCTAAGTCTAAAATAAAATGGATGCACCTGCTTTCAGACGACGGGTCATGGCCCGATGTAGAATACATCTGGACCCACTACGGCCAGCAGGCCTCTTGTGTGTTGGCGGATAACGACGTGTGTGCCCAGTTCACGTACTACTTCAATGGTCATCGTAAGTATTATAATTAATATAGTCAGAATTCAGATGATTATAGGGTGAATTTCCCAAATCCCCAATTTCCCAAATATATTATCAGATGCAGGCAACCCCGGCAAAGCCATAGCTTAGCCACAGCCATAATAATATATCAATAGGATGTGGTATACGTCATATAATAATATTTTCATTCTTTTCCAGCGGAAAACTCAACCTACATGTGCACAAGAGCTACAGATACAAATGGCACTACTGTCCGTAACGGCTGTTACCAGGAGGTCTCGGGCAGCTACAGCACCAGAGTCTGTTTCTGCCGAGGGGTAACAGGGGGAGTGCCGTGTAATAAAGCCCACTCTACGAAAACAACATTTGCATTAGCAGCATTCAGTTTATGGATTTTACAAATAATGATGTATGGAATATGTAAATAAAATATTTTAACTCACTTGTGTTACATACAATATATTAATTATTTGTGTTCTTACTTAGGTACAGTCTCACTTCCATACAAACGGCGCAAAATTGCCGAGATATTTACCTACTATTCTGTAAAACAACCTAATGTCAACCTTTTGCATTGCGTTTAGCGTTCATAGTACAATAACTGTCTGCCGTCTCGCTTCAATCTGCCAGGGCTGTCAAGCGAGCGGCGCGGCGGCGCGGGGCCGGGTACTATTACTTTTGTATTGCGAATGCGCGTGATGCGTGTGCGACAATTCGAGCGAGTGCCAGCCTATCGAGACTAGTCCGCTGACCGGACGCTTGCGTTTATCATACCTAAACTCGAAAGTGAGACTTCTGTACCGTAAGGTACTAATTATGTATTCTGTGCTTAGGTACCTTTTTATTGGGGAAGATTATTTCCAAATAATCCCGCTAGGTGTCATGAATGATGAATCGCGATTATTATGATCAGCTTCGCTTCCGTGTTTCGTTTTTAGGGTTCCGTAGCCAAATGGCAAAAAACGGAACCCTTATAGATTCGTCATGTCTGTCTGTTTGTCTGTTTGTCTGTCCGTGTATGTCACAGCCACTTTTCTCCGAAACTATAAGAGTTATACTATTGAAATTTGGTTAGTAGATGTAGTCTGTGTACCGCATTAAGATTTTGATACAATAAAGGAAAAAATATTTAAAATTTTAGGGGTCCCCATAGGTACAACTGAATCAAAAAAAATGTTTTTCATCTAACCTATGCGTGTGGGGTATCTATGGATAGGTCTTTAAAAATCATATTGAGGTTTCTAATATCATTTTTCTGTAACCTGAATACGTGCGTTTGCGAGAGAGACTCTTCCAAAGTGCTAAAATGTGTGTCCCCCCCCCCCTCTAACTTCTAAAGTAGGGGCATGATAAGTCTAAAAAAAAATATGATGTACTTTACTATAAAAACTACTACCAACCAGAATTGGTTTGAACGAAATCTAGCAAGTAGTTTTTTTATACGTCATAAATGGTAAACTTAATTTAACTTTCATTAAATCAACTGAAATATAAAAATAAATCAAAAACCTTTTAATTTCATAAAAATAAACCTTATTGCTGCTGCGGAACCCTTCATGGGCGAGTCAAACTCGCACTTGGCCGGTTTTTTTTTGTGACGGAACATCGCGCGGTGCGACTAACATTTGATTGGTTGCTTTGGCTTATATAATTATAGATCGTATAAACAGCGTTCTCTGATCATAAAATCTCCCCCATAATATTATCGGTATTATTATCATTATTTGAATAGCGATGGGCTTATGGCCAGATGCCACTCATTACTATTTAAAAAAATTAAAGTGGAAGACGAAGAAGATAACACGTAAAACATGACGTGTACGATCGTCAATCGATTGTCAACGTCAAATTTTATATGGTATTTTTTGCCAGGAACGGATTATTGTATTTTCATGTTTTTATAACACAAATTACTAATAAATATCCTCTAAAATGTATTCAGTTCTAACTAGAGTTAATGCAATACTAACCTACACTCTCAGTGTGTTAGCATGTCTAACATTTCTATGTTTTCTTTCTACCTTAACTGTGGATTACAGAACAGCGGCTCAGATGAATACCGTGAAAGTAGTAGTGTAAGTATAATAAATCTGATATAAGTATCTTTCTTATCGTTCTATTTAATGGGGTCGAAACACCATTTAGTCAAATCTAAATAGCGCAATTCCAAATACTTATGCGAAAATTCCACGTCAACAAATTTACCTGCTATAACCACTAAAAACAAGACAACTTTCTTTGACTTCAAATATTTATTAGTAAAGATAAGCTCAGTAGTCTTTACTAGTAAGTTTAAAAACAGCTATGCTTACAGGAAAAATGTTCCTGACTATGGCGATTCCAGGGAAATGAGTGACCTCGGATACCTAACTTTTGATCTCAAAACGGATCTGTCGCACCTCTTCAACTGGAATGTTAAGCAACTGTTTTTGTACCTGACAGCTGAATATATAACCCCCACTAATGAGCTCAACCAAATTGTACTGTGGGATAAAATAATTCAAAGAGGAGAAAATTCAATTTTAGATTTTAAAAACATGAACATCAAATACTACTTCCGTGATGATGGTAATGGTCTCAAGTAAGTTTAAATTCCTTGTTTTAAATATATTCCACAGTTTAAATAAGAGCAAAAATACATAATTATATTTTATTTAAGTTTATTTTTTTATTTTTATGTCAATTTACCATGCACCCTAGTCTTGTAATATCTTATAACGCATAATAATTTAACCCGTCGATCGTGGGAAAATGAGACACAATAGATATTCTATTGTGTCTCGATCACTGGTGAGCGTGTGCTTGATGAATTAACAAAGAAATATGTACTTTGAGACTTTAAATATCCTCTTGATATATCAATTATAAGGTGATTTACATAGTCTCAAGCATTTGTATTAAAAAAGAAATATATTTTTCAGAGGTCACAACAATGTTACTTTGACACTCTCATGGAATGTGATACCAAATGCAGGCTTGCTCCCAAACATACAAGCCATCGGCCAACACTCCTTCAAATTCCCTGCAGAATATACAAACTCAAGAGTATGATTTATTGTGTAAATTATAAAAGACATATTGTAAGTGATGGCTTACATGAGTGTTGTTTAAGTAAGGAATATATTATGAGTTTCAATAATTTTTTGACTTTAAATTGTATCTCAATCCCATGGTAAGTATCTGTTGAATAATTTCTTTCTTTCATTCTTTTTTCTTTCATAAGGTCAAGTTTTTGAAATATAAGTTTGAGCTAATTTCATTAAGGCGAGCACTTACCTCAATTCCAAAACTATCAACCTTGCAAACGCGAATGCCAAGCGTGTACGCATCGCAATAAGATTCATTTTAGCTTAGCATAAAATTGTAAGTTACGACGGGCGGATCTTCTCTATTTTATTTTTCGTGTTCTTTTTAAATATCTTTCGAAATAAATATTAAGAAAAAAGATCGTTTCAGACCTTTTTAAAATAGATTCATTGACAATTTATTAAAATAAAATGTAAGTTATTCTTGTTAATACTTATATTTCGATGACAAAGAGTTTTGTCAGAGGTGAGTTTGTAAATTAATTACAGCGTAAGTATTATTATTTATTAAAATGTTTTTGATTTAAACTCTTTTAAATATTGTGCTCTATATCTCATATTTTTTACATTTCGTTATTATATTGGAACTAGGTAATCGGGTATCAAGAAATAACAAAATGGGGTTTTAGCCTGCCTTAACACTTGCTATATATAGGTTGTCTAAATAGTAAATACCATGTGATGACATTTTCTTCTCATTATTATGAAGGAATAAGGTGCCGGTTGGCAGCGGGCGACATGAAGCGGCGGCAGACGACGTATCGTCGCGACACTACTGGTTTCTATGTATTTCTATGAATAAGTGTCGCTAACTTCGTGTCGCTAGCTGCGGAGGGTATTTCGTAGAAATACATAGAAACCAGTAGTGTCACGACGACACATCGTCTGCTGCCGCTTCATGTAGCCGGCTTCCAACTTGTACCTTTAGTCATAACTTGTAGGAATCTTTCATCATTGCAGGCATCTTAGCATAGATAAAGGAAAGACAAAAAAATGATATTTATTCTTTATTGTATATTTTCAATGTGTTTAAGACAACATATAAATCAGCACTATTTGCTCATTCTACATCAAAAAACTTACATTAGGTTGCTGTTTAAATTTAATATAAATCTACTAAGGTACATTTTACTATTAAGTTGCAAAAACATTTCATTATCTAGTACATATAAGGAAAATGAATAATGTATATTATGTATAATTCATCCAATTATTATTGTTGATTGTGTGACTAAAGTTTTAAAAATGTTGCAAATTTTACCTGAATATTATTGTCAAGTCTGTTTAATACATAAAGGTTTAATACATTTTTTTTTATTTACTGATTAATAACGCCACTGTAATACTGTATTTCTTTAGTACAAATCAAATTGATACCAGACAGCATATATTTACGATGATAATATTATTTATAACTAAGTAATCATTAAGCACACAGTTTCTTGTAGTAAAAATATAGGAATATTTTTCATGTGGTTTAATACATTTTGCTTGAAGCAATTTTCTTTAAAATCTTTCTTTATCATGCAATTTGCATATGCATAATAAATACAATGTATTTTATCATATTTTATAAGTATACCTACCTAATAATATGTCTGGAAATTGATTGAAAAAAACTTTTTGACCCTACCGAAAAGCCGAAAAATATAATTTTAATTGTAATTTTAATAACTTGTTAAAATAGTAAAGTAGATAGTTTTTACAATAGCCAAATTGTTATACAATGTATCACAATATTAAATAATAAGCTGATAAAAAAACTTTTTGAAGGTCACATGTCAAATGATATAATATGTATAATATTAATACGGAATATTACGCAAACATACGAGCAGAGGGCGCTAATAGCAGGTACAGTATAATCCGACCATAAAGTTAATATTATATTCCGCTAGGTATATTAACTTTATGAATCCGACCAAAATCTGACATGTTGCGAATGTCATATCAGAATATTGACAGAAACATTGTCAAAACTTTTTAAGGTTCCGTACCCAAAGGGTAATAATCGGCCAAGTGCGAGTCGGACTCGCGCACGAAGGGTTCCGTACCAATACAGAGCAAAGTTATAGGCTAAAAATTGTGTTTTTGTATGGGAGCCCCCCTTTAATTTTTATTTTATTATAATATTATTATAAAATATTAAAGTACACATATAACATAAGAATGTGTGAAAAATTCAAGTGCCTACCTCTTGCCATTATTGATATAGAGCGAAAAAGGCCGAAAAAATCACGTTTGTTGTATGGGAGCCTCCCTTAAATATTAATTTTATTTTGTTTTCAGTATTTGTTGTTATAGCGGCAACAGATATACACAATCTGTGGAAATTTCAGAAGTCTAGCTATAGCGGTTCTTGAGATACAGCCTGGAGACAGACAGACGGACAGACAACGAAGTCTTAGTAATAGGGTCCCGTTTTTACCCTTTGGGTACGGAACCCTAAAAACGGGATCCTATTACTAAGACTTCGATGTCTGTCCGTCTGTCTGTCTCCAGGCTGTAACTCAAGAACGGTAATAGCTAAAGAGTTGAAATTTTCACAGAATATGTATCTGGGGACACGGTAGTATAAGTCTATACTTATTAAACATACAAAGTCTCAATTGAAAAGGTCTAATACTTTAGATTTTATTGATATCTAAAATACGCCGAAATCTGGTTATACGCCGTAATATAAGTTTAGTAGGGGGGTAATGGAAGTTTTAAGGATGTATACAATATATAAGGTCAAATTCCGTAGTACATCCAATTAAATTATGAAAGTACTATACTATACGTAAAAAATTAGATACCCAGACACTTATTATTAATTATAATGATTTCTTATAATAGATTTTTAAGGAATTATTCGATATTTATTATTGAAACAAAATTGAGACGTAATTTGACTACCAAAAATGGCGGCCTAGAGCTCGGCAAAGCTTTGAAATGGACGTGGCGAAAAAAGGAACTAACGCTGCCATTATACAAAAACGACATTTTTGACAGTTCTCCTTTACCAGCAGCGCCCCCGCCCACGTTCATATTTTAAAGCCTTGTCGCACCCTTCGAAGGATAGTTTTCATAAACAATTTGAAATATTTCCGCAGAATTACCGGTGAACCCACTTTTTTTTGAGCTTAAAAAATCGTAAATCGTACAAAGAAATTGATAAGCAGCTTTTTAGCCGTTTATCTTTAATACAAAGTTCCCAATTCTGACGAATTCTCAAAAATTGTAACACTTCCGGCAAAAATTACGTATGATAAATGGAAATTTTAAAATGAATTATTTCACATAACTTGTCGTAAAGTATTGATTTTTTGATATCAATCGATGCAGGGTGTTTTACTCTACTATATATTTCGAATTTAGGTCAGAATCTTTTAATTTATAAATGTTAATATACATCCTTAAATATGAGACTTTCACCAATTTTATGAATTAGGACATGAAAGTTTACACGGGATGGACATTAACTAAAAACCTCTTAATAAAAAATATATATAAAAAAAGACTGCCTATAGTGTACTCGGCGAAACATGGCGGTAGCGGTCATTGACTCCGTGTCAAAAACTTGTCATTTTCTATACAAAGCCGCGATTGACAACATCTGACACTTCATTGTCAATCGCGGTTTATATCATAAAATTAATATACCTAGCGGAATAGAGCAACAATCTCGAGCTGTCAAACGAAACCGAAATTGATTTACGTCTGTTTGTAAAAATTTGTTTACGTATACACTTACACAAGCATCTTTCTAAGAGATTAAATTGTCAACGTGCCGATAAGTGCCGACTGGACGTCAAAAAGATGAAAAAAATTGGTTCTGCTGTCATCTTATGCAGTGACGGATTAACCCTTAATCAAATTAAGCAATTGCCTAGGGCATCACGTCTGATGGGGCACCAGAGGAAGCCCAAAAAAAACCCCTCCTTAGGGCATCAGTCTCTTACGTCACCAAAAAAGTTTATAGGAAAAAAAAACTAAGTAAGACATACGGAGAGGGGCCCCCCCTAAGGGCATGGATTGCTTAGGGCATCAAGTAGTCTTAATCCGTCACTGCTTTTATGCCTTTTCTTGCTTCTTGTGGCGGCGTATGTGGCTGTCGCGTGTGGCCCGTGTGCGGCCTCACTTAGGCCGCGTAGATTCAGAAGCTTGGCTCTACATAAAATTCAAATTCTTTATTAAGCAGGCATACAATAATATACAATAGTATAAAAGCTAGGTAGCGTACATCACGTCGTCTAATCCCATGCTAAGTCAAAACTTGTGTTATGGCAATCAGACAACGGATGCACGCCGAACAATTTTATCCTAATATATATTATTTACACATTCACACACACAATCACACTACACTTTATCACGTAAAGTCCTTTCGGCGACGTGATGCGCGCTTCGTTCGGGAGCCTCTCCCGGAACCTCCGGTAAACTACACCGGCAGGCCAGAACTCCTCCACCTCGAAGATGGATAAAACTTGAGTCGGCACTCTCACCACATAAGATCTGATTGTTTTTTTCACAGGGCAAACCTTTTGTGGACGTCGATGTAAAATTTACATGAAACGTTTTTGGTGGGATTTCTGTTGCCGCTATAACAGCAAATACTAAAAACTAAATAAAATAAATATTTAAGGGGGGCTCCCATACAACAAACGTGATTTTTCAAACATTTTTGGCTCTGTATCAATGATGACAACAGGTAGGCACCTGAAATGTTCACAAAATACTCAGCTGTAAGTACTTATATTTTAATAATCCATACTAATATTATAAATGCGAATGTGTGTCTGTCTGTCTGTCTGTTACCTCTTCACGCCCAAACCACTGAACCGATTTTGCTGAAATTTGGTATGTAGATACTTTGAGTCCCGGGAAAGGACATAGAATACTTTTTATCCCGAAAAAATGTACGGTTCCCGCACGATAACGAATTTTGGCGCAACGGAGTTGCGGGCGTCATCTAATTAATAATAAAATTTAAATTAAATAAAGGGGGCTCCCATACAAAAAACATTTTTTTTTACTATATTTGCTCTATAATGATGGTACGGAACACTTCGTGCGCGAGTCCAACTCGCACTTGACCGATTTTTTAAGTACTGTATGCTGGTGCTGCTCTAGCGTCAAAACATTGCAGTAATAATATATCCTATTGTGTAATATTTATAATAATATGATGTTATTTATAATAATAAAATAATGACAAAAGGAGACATACTTAATTATACTACTCTAATTCTGATTTTAAAAGAAGTTTGTGAAATTTTAGTTTTAGTGATCAGTACAAAGTTCTTCACTTTATTTGTAGGTACATGTATTCTGATTTCCTCAATTTACAATGATTATCAATATAAAATGTTGTAAGTACTTAAAGCAAAATTTTAGTTTGGCACAAAAGATTTCAAAATATCTATAATTTCAGCAATGTTACGCTTGAATTTCATAAGCAAGGAAATAATAGTTGTACCTCAGTGCCTACTTACTTACTAACCTACTTGTGCATTTTAGCTATCAAATTATATTTGTTGTGGTAGTTATAAATAGGGCTGCCATCCGTCCGGATTTCCCCGGATTTGTCCTCGTTTGAAAGGCGTCCGGGGAGTGTCCGGCCGGGCTTTTGAAAAGTGTCCGGGTGAAATCCAATCGCTTGTGAGACTTGAGAGAAATTTAACTTTTGGGTCATGCAGCAATAAACGAAAGATAAAAACTCGCTAAGCATACACACAGTTTCTCGCACGGACTTGAGTTAGACAGATTTTTACAAATTCATGTTGGAGAAGCCAAAATTGGCAAGACGCAATCGTAAATACTGTTTAAAGAGGTGTCCGGGGAAATAACCACATTTCGGCCAAATGTCCGGGAATTTTGTCGTGCCTGACCGGCGTCGGCAATTTATGTGATGGCAGCCCTGGTTATAAATAACATGTTTTAAGATTTTTGCAGTAAAAACAAAATTATACTTCAAAAATTATATTCAAAAGTTTAGGATAGGGGATTTCATTTAAATTAGTTGTTTATAGGAAATGCTTATCATGGATAGGTGAATCCATGTTAGGTTTTCATAGTAAATACTTAGGATATCTTTCAACTACCATTTTGAGTAATAGTTAATAGCTCACATTGCAACATTATGTTGTACCCAAAATTTAACGGTGTAATTAATTAAATCAACTACATTTTTAAAACTATTTGCATCTTGAAAATTCTACAGCAAAATCTAAATGACAGGATAAGGAAAGATGAGTAATAAACATGAAATTTAAAATGAGGACGGTAAGAATTTCGTACCAGAGCATCACAAGCCTTTACAAACGTTTTACGCCAAAACAAAGAAACACTTCCTACTGTATTTCTTATGCCTTAGAAAGTAATTTCAACAAGATCACTACAATTTTTGCCTAATAACATGTTTATAGCACTAACATCCAAAGCGCCTTTACAATACCTACAGTTTACAAATATAAATGTTCTAAGTGATCTACTTATTTTAACAATGTTAAATTTTATGTCAGCTATAATTTGTCTCTAATAAAAAGGATATTTGAAATCCATTTGGAATTTGTCATATTATTTATAAGTTTAATACAATTTAAACTATCTTATATTTAGTAATGTAGTTTATGCAAGATAGTCACTCATGGAGTTAACTGCTGGTCGTTGACATTTTCAGATTACTACTTTTCAAACCCATTGGTAAAAGAACTAAGGTCAAAAAGTATTGATGCAGACCAGACAAAAGAATACAACCAACCAAGTAACATAAAACCGTCATGTCATTTATGCTACTGTTAAGAAAAAGTTAAACGAAAAATTTAAGTTAATATAACCTTGTGTACCATGTAAATTATGAATGATAAAATAAAATAAGACAACTTAAAAATATTTAAGAACTATGTACTTAATAAAATCAATTATCTAATCCTATAGATTCACAAATCACTTTTATCAGAGAAAGATCAAACATGCTTTATAATATTATTATGATGATTTAAGCACCAAAATATTATATATTATGATAAAACGATTAGTGACAATTGTAGCTACAATCTGTCAAGAAAGAGTAAACACAGTACGAAATTTCCTAAATGTGTATTTCCACAGAGAACGCTTTTAAATACGCTTATAACATTATCACTTAGCACATTTCTATCTCGATTTATTAAGGTTTTCATATTTTTATGTGATTTCAAAATTGTGTACAGCGGCTACTCTTTTTTGATAAGCTATACAAGGTTATTTTACCAGTGACAGAACCTCAATGCTAATAATAACTCCACTCCAAGGTGGAATTGCTCAGTACAGTGTACATTAAGTATACTAAAGTTATACCAATCTTCATCATAACCTTATTAATAAACATAAAATTTACTCCAAGTTTACCCTAATTCATGTTGTCCATCGAGCAGTGATAAAAACATGGATTACCATAAGCATAGTAAATATTTTTAATAACAAGGTGAGCCAGCACACGGATTGTGAGCATAATGTGCTTGTACAATTTTTAAAAATTTTACAACTTTAATATTCCTTTTATAATAAAGGTTCTATCTCATCTATCAAAGTTGCTGCTCAACCAGACATATGAAGGTAGTTTAACTTCCTTGGTTTAATACCCCTGGTCTTATAATATTTTTACTTTATTGTGTAAAAGCTAAGTTATGATCTAGGTCAAGCAGAAACTGTGTCGATGCACCTTGAACATAATATATTGTATATGAAATTGTGATGAAAATGCAATAATAATTTAACAGAGTACTAACTAAAACTATCCCATTAAACTACAATATGATGAGAAAAATAGAAAACTTAAAATTACTTTTAAGGAAACATTAGGCTATTGTACAGTTTATGTTATTCAGAATCGTAGTGGAAAAATTCAATATCTTTATTGAATTTACTAAAATTCAATAAAGATATTGAATCTAATAAAGAATCTAATTTTCTTAAATTATGTTAAAAAATAAATTCGGATTATGAAAACAATTTAAAACATATTTGTTATTATATTCTATACATTTGAATAGGTCAATCGAGTCTAGCACAAATATATTGTTAAAATACATTTTGAGGTGGAGCCTAAATGTGTGTGTTTAACCTTCAAGCGGGCGCGCGCTATTTTGTAACGGCAGTGGTCGCTCGTAACCTAAAAGACGTCTTAGGTGAATTTCGGAAACAAAACAATTTTCATTCAACATTATTTCTTATTTCATAAATATAATTATTACTCTTTTTAATAAAGTAATCAATTCACCCAGAAAATTAAATGTATTTTTAGTAAAAACTTAGTTCTAAAATCCGATGACCCAAAGTAGCTTAGTGTGAACAGGGGATGAAAAAGTGATCGGATATTTCTTAACCTAGTTCCGATTTTTTCTTCATCTCGCATTAATATCGATGTTATCGGTCAACGACGACTTAGTTTTATAAATAAACATAGAATTTGCCTTAATTGTATGAAAACTACATAAAAAATAGGGAATATGCAAAAAAAAAAATTATCTCAAATATATTTTTCTTAAAAATAATCTTCTAAGGCGTAGGGATGTGACGACCCCACCGCCCGCCTGATGGTAGTTCTATCTCACAATAATTAGTGTGGGATAGATCTAGCATCAAGCGCAGTAAGTCAACCGAAGGATGGCGGTAAAACCATCAACGATAGGGTCAGTGAAGAAATCCATGGCCATCAATGGGCTGCAGCATTGATGGTTTGATTTACTGGCCCCTGTCAGATTGCCAATCCGCGTGCTCCGCGTGGCAATTATGAGCAAATGCCTTTCATGAAACGCACCAGAAAAGGATGGCCCCTAGTTCCCGGTAGCGGTACTATTCCTGGCCACGGTAGCGGCCATGGTAACGGCACTGCGAGGGGTGCTAAGAATCTCCGGGCTACGGATCGCTACCACCAACTGGACCTGGCGACGTACAACGGACGAACGCTTAGACTCGAAGACCACCTAGTCGAACTGGAGGTAGAATTGGAAAAAATCCGTTGGCACGTATTAGGGTTGTGCGAGGTCCGAAGACAAGGGGAGGACACCATAACTCTGCCATCGGGTCACCTTTTCTACTTCCGAGAGGGAGATCATACATCCCGTGGCGGCGTGGGATTCCTCGTCAACAAATCTCTCGTCGACAACGTTGTTGATATCTCGAGTGTGTCGGGGAGGGTAGCGTATCTTATTTTGAGACTCACCAATAGGTATTCTCTCAAGATAGTACAAGTGTACGCACCAACCTCGACACATTCTGATGACGAAGTGGAGACCATGTACGAAGACATCTCCAAGGTCTTAAATACCACCCCTAAGACCCACTTCAATGTTGTCATGGGAGATTTTAACTCCAAAGTAGGAGTACGAGCTAGCGGCGAATCTAGCTTGGGACAGCACGGTGTTGGGATTCGAAACCGCAGGGGGCAAATGCTAGTCAACTTTCTCGAAAAAGAGGGGCTCTTCTTGATGAATTCCTTCTTCAAAAAGAAGCCCCAAAGAAAGTGGACATGGCGAAGTCCTGACTCTGTGGTAAGGAACGAGATAGACTTCATCATTACGGATCGGAAGTATATATTTAGGGATGTCTCTGTGATCAACAGGTTTAATACCGGTAGCGATCACCGATTACTGCGAGGATCCTTGAGTGTATGCTTCAAGCTCGAAAGAGCCCATATGCTGAAGTCTACTCTCCGACCCAACTTCCAACAATCCGTCGCTGATACCCAGAAATTTCAGTTACAACTGAAAAATAGGTTCGACGCTCTTAACATCTCGGAAACTACAATGGAAGTTGACGAGGCTTTAAATGCAATTGTGGAGAGCATACGGGTCGAAGGTGAAAGGTTTTGCAGGCCTAAGCATGCGGGCAGGAAATCCAAACTTTCGGATGAGACCCTCAAACTTATGAGGGAACGAAGGGAAAACACGGACTCGGGCTCGTCAGATGTGAAACTTCTCTCGAGGCGCATACGGAAACTTATACGTAGAGATCTTCGCCGCTCGAATACGCTAGAAATCATGGAAGCGATTGAGCGGAATAGAGGGTCAAAAGTTTTCGTAAGGCGCCTCGGGAGGAGTCGTCTAACGAAGGTGAAGAATAGCTGTGGCCAAATCGTTTCCTCGCGAGGGGAGGTTCTGTCCGAGATCGAGGATTTCTATAGCCGCTTGTATGCTTCACATGCTTTGCAACCTGACCCTCGTGATAACGACCCGCGTGCCAAACTCACCCGGCATCTTTCTGGCGAGCTTCCTGACGTCAGTATAGGCGAAATCGAATTGGCTCTGAAACAACTTAAAGGAGGAAAGGCCCCGGGGAGGGACGGAATTACGATCGAACTTCTCAGAGCGGGAGGCGAACCCGTCTTGAGAGAGCTTCGTAAAGTCTTTAATTTTGTCCTTCAACGGGGAGTTTCCCCCGAAGAGTGGCTTAGGAGCGAGGTGGTTCTCTTTTTTAAGAAGGGAGATAACACCCTTCTTAAAAATTATAGGCCCATCTCGCTTTTGAGCCACATATATAAGTTGTTTTCCAGGATCATGACGAATCGCCTATCAAATAAACTTGACGAATGCCAGCCACCGGAGCAGGCTGGGTTTCGCAGAGGCTTTAGCACCATAGACCACATTCACACCTTAAGGCAAGTTGTACAAAAGTCACACGAGTACACAGCCACTGTGCCTTGCCTTTGTGGACTATGAGAAGGCTTTTGACTCTGTTGAGACCTGGGCTGTTCTGGAAGCCCTGCAACGATGTCAAGTCGATTGGCGTTACGTCGAAGTTTTAAAAGGTCTATATAATGCCGCGTCTATGTCCGTCCGAGTACAGGGGGCCACAACAAGGCCAATCTATTTGCATCGAGGAGTGAGACAGGGGGATATTATTTCCCCGAAACTGTTCACAAATGCGTTAGAGGACGCCTTCAAGACCCTAAACTGGAAAGGACGTGGCATAAACGTTAACGGCAAGTACCTCTCACACCTTCGTTTCGCTGACGATATCGTCATATTGGCAGAATCGTTGGAGGACTTGCAGGAAATGTTGAACGACCTAAATGAATCTTCCCGGCGGATCGGTCTCGGGATGAACTTGGACAAGACGAAAGTCATGTTCAACGAACATGTTCTCCCGAGACCGGTTGTAGTCAACGGTGCCTTTCTCGAAGTCGTAACGGAATATGTCTATTTGGGGCACATACTGCAGGTAGGTAGACATAACTTCGAGAGAGAAACCGATAGGAGGATACAGTTGGGTTGGGCAGCATTCAGGAAGTTAAGCCACATTCTCACGTCGCAAATTCCGCAGAGCCTGAAGACGAAAGTCTTCGATCAATGCGTGCTTCCCGTTATGACCTACGGGGCGGAAACCTGGCCTTTTACAGCAGGGCTAGCTCGTAAGTTTTCCGTTGCTCAGCGTGCTATGGAGCGCGCTATGCTCGGAGTTTCTTTGGCGGATAAGCTTCGAAATGAAACAATTCGTCAAAGAACTAAAGTTACCGACATAGTGCAGAGAATCAGTACGCTGAAGTGGAACTGGGCTGGTCACGTAGCTCGAAGAACAGACGATCGCTGGAGTAAACTTACTCTGGAATGGAGACCAAGGCTAGGAAATCGGGGTGTAGGTCGACCTCCAACTAGGTGGGACGACGATCTCCGTTTAGTTGCGGGTCCATGTTGGATGCGAGTAGCAGGAGATCGGTCATCTTGGCGTTCATTGAGAGAGGCCTATGTCCAGCAGTGGACGAATATAGGCTGATATGATGATGATGATGATGATATTTTTCTTCAAGCTTTATCATCGTCACATTATAATCAAAAGGTATTTTTTAAATTTAATTATTATTTAAACCCATAAAAAAATTGTTTAAAAAGTGAAAATTACGGGAGGGAAATTCAAACTTACTAAACGCGTCACCATTGGTCGAAGCGAAATGTGACGTCAGATATCACATAATATTGTATACTGTCATACTGTGGTAATAGTGTTTGTGAGAAAAATTGCTTAAAACTGGTGATTTCTAGTAAATCTTTATTTTAAGTGAATCTAGCGATCTAGGATGATGACTGATAGTGGTTTTGTCAAAGCACAATCGGACAATCTACCGAAAATAGATGAATTTATGATGTCGGAGTATTATGCATCAAATCATGATTTTACGAGCACAGAGATCAAAGAAGTGAAAGCTGCAAGGTAATTATTATGTTATATAGGTTTATTTTAGTCCATGACATTGATTTTATTCATAAGTGTTTACCACTAAATTGTTACCAAAACATAACCTAATAAGTACATGTACATACACTTAACCATTGTCATCAACAACTTACATGAAGATGTATATAAATATGGCTAACTTACGTTGAAATGATCTTCACAACGGTATAGAGACGATAATGGTGATACATTATCCCTTTTCATCATCTTACATCAATGTTCACGTCGTTTGGAATATGAAAAAACACTTTATCAGGTGTTTTTTTAGTAGTGCTTTTGCACTTCGGTACCATACAATACCTGTAAGGAAGTTTTTTAGCCTCTTCCATGACCTCAATAGCAATTAAAATCGAAAATATGTACGAACTGAAACGTTATAGTAAATAAACACGGGACATGATATTTGACGTCATCAACATGGCGCGCTAAATGTTGGCGTTTGAACGGTACAAATTTAATCAATGTTTTAAATTTGAATTTAAAAAATAATTATAATATTTTCAAGCCTATTTATATTTTATTCTGCTTTATAAAGATATATTTTATTATTAGGATTAATTTAGTCATAAAAAAATCATGCATATTTCCTATTATAAGAGGCGCGCGGAGTCTTTTCGACGCCGGCGCCCAGATGAAAACAATTGAGCTCCCTGCTGCAAAGAGGGTGCGGAGAGTAAGTGCAAGCTATTTATTTGGTAGATTGATAAATTATGAAAAGCTACTGAGAGAATGATGCGGATTCAACGAGAAATGTCTATAATATCAACGAAAATGTATTGAAAGTAGTCGATTCGACGTCGCGCGACCGCTTGAAGGTTAATTGGGTTTCTTTGTTTCCCTTATTTTTCAACATCAATGAGTCTATTTTATTTTTAGTGAATAAATGAAAAACTACACAAAAAAAAATTTGTGTTACACAAGATAATATAATTGGTGAACTTATTGACCATTTTATGTCCATAACATCTATTGTGAGACATACTAATAATGTACACATTGAAAACGCATATAACAACAAATATCTTTAACTGGGGCACTATAAATTTAAATCATTTTATATTTAACATCAAATAGGGACATTTAGAGTTTAGACAGTTCTTACATCAAAAATCTCAGGGTAAGAAAGATAAAGTATCCAAAAAACGGCATGTAATTTATACAGCGATGACATTCCAAGATTGTAGGCACCTACACTATTCTTGCAATCACATGTACACAGTCAAGAGGTTCGTACAGAGCAACAATACAAAAGCTTGTAGACACACGCTCACAGTGGGTACGGGAACGCTTTACATGTGTTTGGAGACTCGATGTGTGTGTGTGTGCGCTCACAGGCGGCAGGTGTCGGCTGCGCTCCGTCACGCGCCTCCCAATGGCGGCCCGTCAGTCTGCACATCCTTGTCCGCAGTTGGTGGTGCGATACGATCCGAGCCATACCGTCTTGACAGATCTAACATCTCCCGAAGACCCTGTAATTTCATTAAATATTTGATTTTTATTATATTAAAGATACTTATAATTTATAGCTAGACCCACAGACATGGATCTAGATAGATACCGCATGAGTATGTACTTCGCGTGCCATATAGCGTTCCCAAACGACGAGCAATGCTTGTCTTTCGAAAGTCTGTTCTTTAGTCTGTTATCGGAATCGGACGTCAATCGGAATTTTAAAAATGCCTGTATGCCTAATTGTGCCGAATTGAGCTGTAGAAATTCGAATAGAAACGTTTGCCTAGATAATGGACACGTTTCTTATCATCGGTATGTCACAGTAGGTATGAAAAAAGTGGCATGCTCGTTTTCATACAAATGGAGGGACATGCGGTATCTAACTTGATACATGCGTGGCTAGACCGCACTTCAGCAGAATGACGCGAAACCACATGACAAAATTAGCTAATTAGATAACAACGTTAAGATTTATTTCAGAGACTTTTAAGCATTTGAGTATAGATACTGATATCAGCCTAGTAATGGGTTTTTCTCCATACGAGTGACAAATTTCATTTTAATTTACCACCCGCTCAGAAAAATGTAATTCTTCTTTCCATTGCGTAGTGTACCCAAGTCTCCTCGACCTCAACAAAGGTATAAGACCTTAAGGCAAAAGGTAGTCTATACTGTACTCGGCGAAACATAACGGTAGCGGTCATTGACTCCCTGTCAAAAACTTGTATATATAAACCGCGATTGACAATGAAGTGTCAGATGTTGTCAATTGCCGCTTTGTATAGAATATGACAAGTTTTTGACAGGGAGTCAATGACCGCTGCTGCCATGTTTCTCCGAGTACAGTATAGTTTAAATGCTGAATGCTGAACCATTCAAACAAAATACAGGCTGGCACCAAAAAATTTCTTCACAAGTTTAAATATGACCATGGCTGAAAATACTTTTTTTAAAGAAAATATTTTTATTAACATCATAATAAAATACCTTGTTCTCCACTAAAAGTCTTTGGTAAATTTCTTCCTCTTTCCTCCTAGCATCTCCATTCTCGTCCATGTTAATGGCCTTGTACATGACACTTGTCATTTCATTTATCCTCTCAGCTTGCTGGCGGATCAACTGTAAGTAATTTTAATGTTAAATATTTAACTAGAACTCCATCAACCAATGTGTTAAGTCAGTTATATAAATAATCGGCCAAGTGCGAGTTGGACTCGCACATGAAGGGTTCCATAATACAGTGAAAATAGCCAAAAAATTATGTTTTTTGTTATGGGAGCCCCCTTTAATTATTTAGTTTATTTTATTTTTTCTATCAATTATTAAATTAAAATACAATTGAGCATTCTGTGAACATTTCAACTGTGCAATTATTGATATAAAGCAAAAAATAGCAAAAAAATCATGTTTGTTGTATGGGAGCCCCCCTTAAATATTTAATTTATTTTGTTTTTAGTATTTGTTGTTATAGTGGCAACAGATATACACAAACTGTGAAAATTTCAGAAGCCTAGCTATAGCGGTTCTTGAATTACAGCCTGGACAGACAGACGGACAGACAGACATCGAAGTCTTAGTAATAGGGTCCCGTTTTTACCCTTCGGGTACAGAACCCTAAAAAGGGCCACTTCAAAATGTTATTTAATATTACTACAACTCTATCAAATATTAAAACTTGACTTTATGACATTATCAACATGTTATCACATACCAGCAGTGTACATAATATTATATTGGTATATTTTGGTCTGATTGTATTATTTTGCAGTCATGCAACATACAATATTCTTTGAAAGTAAAAATAGTTCTAAAGAATTTCAAAAGTTACAAAGCAAACTATCCAAATACTATGTATTATATTGTTTGTCAAAATATATTCTAAATTGAGTTACAAGTAATTACAAACATCTTTAGTCCGAAACCTATGTCTGGACTTAATCCCTCGATCCGCGATTCTTGGAAATCTATTATTTTCTATTGTTATCGCGCTTGGGGCTTGAGAGGTTAAAGCATAAAAAGTGTTTATATGTTGTATAAATATTTATCTGTTATCAATATTATACTGTGTTTATATCTAGTAAAGACCTAAAAGTTCACTTACTTCATTTTGCTTTTCATTAATGGCAGCGGTGAAGTCTATCCTAGACTCCCATATCTTTTTTTCTGTATGCTGACGATATTTTGACATTATGAGCTCTAGAGCCTTCCTATGATCTTCCAAGGCAGCTCTCAATTCATTATTCTCTCGTTGTACGTCCCTCATTAGCCGAGACTCCCTCTCGATACTGGCAATAAGCTCACCCCTGGGTCTCTCACGAGCCGCTTCGTTAAGTGTGTCAATATCCTCCTTATACTACAACATCAAACACAAGAGAAATTATTTGTGTTGTTTTTATCATGAATTCAAGATCTGTATTTACATTATTGTTTATCATTTTAAACATAAGTACAAGAGGTCGCTACATATTATTATCTATTTTATTCAAGAAAACCTTTACTGCATCAGATTGAGATCAAGCAAGATTGTAAAATGTTTCCTAACTGACCTGCTTCATAGTGTGGATCTGTCTATATGCTGATTGAGTTTCAGTTAAAAGTGCATCTGCCTCCGAGTCTCTCTCTTTAAGACGTCCAGCGAGTCTTTTAGCATCTAATATAATTTGTTGTATCGTCAGTGACATCTGGAAAATAGAACAATATAAAACAAGCTCAAAAATACCTTACCATTCGTTGAAGTTATTTTCATCACAAACCCTGAGCTCCAGACGATAAGACCAGACAGATTCTGAATCATTTAAAGAACGCTTAATTGGTTTTTCAAACTAATTTCAAGCTAAATCTTAAAATTCACATCAGCTGTTTAGTTTAAATACGACGAAACGCCATTACCGTTCAGTAGAAGCGTGATGCTATGATGTCAAAATTAATAGACGACTGTGTTCAGGCTGTAAGAAAGGTAAAAGAGAGATAAGTATACATGTTTCCTATAAACGAGAAAGAGAAAGCGCAAAGGTTATTGAGTGGTACACGTAATCAACAACCTTCTGAATTTGGTAACGTAATATTTATGATGTGACCTTGAATGTTATTTTTTTTAAGCAGAAGTAAGCGCCTGATACATGGTTTAAAACGGCGGTTTTTAACTGAAGTTTGAAACCGTGTTGATATATTTTATATATTACCGATAGTTGTCTACCCATACGCCATCTATAGGTCTACCAGAATCTGATGGCAAAAAGTGAGAAAATAAATTGACTCTAGCAATACCAGGGTAATTGGAATAAAACATTTTGATCCTTTTTTTTTTATGGCGGCTGATTCTGTGTGTTAAACATGCAAAATATATAAAAATTTATCCAATGATCAATGATCAAGGATATTTTTTGAAAATCTGCTGTCAAAAATTGCCATCAGATTCTGGTAGACCTATAGTTACTAAAAAAGTAAAACTGTTTGACAATCAAATTAAAAAAATAAGAAAATGCCTCATTAACACTGACCTCTAATTAATCTCTGTTAATCTCACACAACTTGGTTGTACAGTTCGACAAGGCTTTATATGAACGTGGCGAGAAAAGGAACTAAACGCTTCTATCATACAAAAACGCACAGATTAAGGATATAGGATATATCATAATATAACCTCCAATGAGGTTATATGATAGGAGGGCGCCTTATATTTTGACAGCTGATAATGTTACTATTTCTAATTAACGATTCAGTAAGTTGGGTGAAAGAGAAAGCTCATATCGGTGTATAAACGTCAAAAGCATGTAATGTTATGTCCTACCTCCCAGGACATAACAAAGGCGTAGGTCTGCATATTTCATGTTTAAAAAGTGATAATAAAAGTGTTTAGTGAACGTTTAATGCAATATCTTGTTGGGTTTTGTGGTTCCGCTATATAATAAACCATAAAAACGGTCAAGGAATGCCTCAAACACGTGGATTTAACATAACATACGTAAGTTTTCAACAACGTTTTTTGGGCTTATCAATCGGTATTTTTGTAAGCTAAAAAGAAAATTTATAAGTTTAATAATCCCTTAATCATGCTATATAAGGCATTAGTGATAAAAATATCACATCAAGTAATAATTTGGCTACAAACATTGCATAGCTATTTACGTGTACTTTAGGGATGCACCTTACTTGAAGTATAGAATATCGATAAAAATATTGTAATGGACTAGATGACTTTTTTTTCAGGATTTGAAAATGCTTCAAAATAGACGACGAACAGAAATATTTAGACGCAAGTTTCATGCAAGTTTTTAATCCTTATTCCCTTATGAAGGCATCACAATATTGGGATTATCATTTCAAACGTAAGTTTGAAATAATGATTTTATTGAAATAAAAAAAGTTCTAACGGAGAGTAAAATAATTGCATGATCAACAGCTCTCACACCTCCCCCCTGTAAGTACTCAATTTGTTACTTAGATCTACTTTTTGAAATTTTATCCTGGCATTGCTCTAAAAAAATGTAAAATTTTAATAAGGCTAAAGTCAGTCATTTAATAAAATAAATTTAATACCTCGATCGTCGAATACCAGACACAATAGATATTCAGTTGTTATGCGGCACCTGGGTTCCGTTTGGGGCTTGATGGGTTAAGTGGAAAACTTACATAAAGCATATTGCCCTGTATTATGTGTATATATTTTATAGTATTAAGTACATTAATAAATGACACTAAACCAACTATTTTTTTAAGTTTTTGGAATGCTTCTAAAGAAGAGTTCAATATGATGGTGATGACGGGGAGACCTATAATATTATTTATAAGTATATAGATAATATTATTTTTAAGTTTAGATTATAACCGAGTATTCTGGTGGTGAGATGGAGTGAGAAGGGATGGTTTAAGTGAGGAAAATCCCCCCTTATCACTACCACCTTCAGGAGACCCCCTCCCCCCCGTTAAGGAGACTGTTGTCAACTGTTTTCAGTGTTTTCGAGGCATACTAAGGTTACCTAAAGTTTATATTTTTATAATATGAATTTAAGTATTCAATACTCGTATACTCGCAGTTAAGCATTAATTGTGGGTCAACCCACATTTTTTTAAGTTATGGATGCCGTTTAAAATGATCTAAAGAACATGACTGCATTCATATCTCAATACGTCATTTTTTGTAGCATGACATACAAATGCAGTCATCAAACAGAGTCCAATAATTATAAAGCAGACAACCTTCCCCGTAAACCATATTTAAAAATTGCTAATTTCATATTTTTTCATTTAAATCTTGACATGTCTAAAGGTGAATGGCAGGCTTCTATGGGACTTTCGTACAGCTAAAAAATTTCGTGTTTTGAGATGTTTTTTGTCTTATTTGGTAGATAATGTGGTACATAAGAACTTTGTAAAATCTTAGATTTTTAAAACTGAAAGAGTTTTGGCGGGCATGTTACTTTGACACTTCTTCTACTTTTTATTGTTGATGTGGTTTTTATCATTTTTCCCAAATTGTGTTATTTGGGTTTTTGATGTTGATTATTGGTAAAATATTAGCCATTAAATAATCTTGCAGAAGTGCAGGTAAGATGTTGTCAAAACCAAAATGTATATTTCCTGTGACATTTGGTGTGAATAACGGTAAATAGGGCTATTTCTTCCGTGAGTTTTAACTAAAACATCGTTATAATAACTTTATTATCCTATTCGTTGAAATATTATTGCGTCTTTTTAAAATTGAAATGTATCAAGTTTTACATTCTTTTGCCCAGTTTTGTAGTAATTAATGATGGTATTACCGATAGTTGTCTACCCATACGCCATCTAGTTACTAAAATGAAAACTGTTTGACAATCAAATTAAAAAAATAAGAAAATGCCTCATTGATAGCCTCCTTTTTTTGATGTCGTTTAATAAAAATCTATAACATAAAATTATGGTCGACTATTGGTCGATAGCTGTAGTCTAATTTTATATTTTTATCGATATACAAGCAGATATACGCCCATCCACGCACACTACGGCAATTGCACACAAGCATAAAATGGCCACGCGCTGGCGAGCTAAGAAGCCATCTACCTATATCCTTAATCTGTGATAACGTCATTTTTGACATGTGTTTGACAGTTCTTCTTTACCAGCAGCGCTCCCGTCAATGTCACCCACGTTCATTTTAATGTGTTTTAAAGCCTTGTCGAGCTGTAGAGTTCGACAAGGCTGTTTATGAACGTGGCGAGAAAAGGAACTAACGCTTCTATCATACAAAAACGTCATTGACAGTTTGACACATTCATATAAAGCCTTGTCGGACTGTAAGTTGTAACTGACTCTGCGTTTAAATTCGCCACTAGAGCGAATCATTTCGGTCCAAATAATTTAAGTATTATATATCTATGTAATAAAGAAAGTGCTCCGTTAATTAATGATAATAATTTATTAATTCAGAAAACTTTACATAAGAATTTCGTATTATATTTAAATTATTTATTATTTAACGGGTTACTATAATGACAAAACAAAAAGCTAACTGAGATTATGTTTTTTCAAAAATTCTGTCATAATTTTATTAGCTACATCTGGGTTCTCTTGCTGTACAAAATGTCGGCACCCCTTCATGATCTGGGTTTCAATTGTCTTGTAGCTCTTCTTCATAACATCCAGCAGCTCCGGATTCAAATACTTGTCGTTCTCAGCGAGAGCAATAAGAAAAGGCACGTTCTCGTCGTGGTATTTTTGCTCGCAGTCGTAAAGGAAGTTAGCTCGGTAGTAGTTGATGGGCGGTGTGAAGGCCACTGAAACAAAAAACATTATTACAGCTAGCATGTATCATGTATCAACGTATGTATGTATTGTTTTGTTACAATCGAAGAAATTGATTCATTGGCTAGCTGGTAGCTATCACCGTTTTTGAGATACAGCCTGGAGACAGACAGACAGACGGACAGACATCGAAGTCTCAGTAATAGGGTCCCGTTTTTACCCTTTGGGTACGGAACCCTAAAAAATATAGTGCACACTTCCATAATTGGAGGTCATCGACCTTAAACTGATTTCAATTGATTAAACCATAGAGATATTTAAACGCTAAAATCCGGTCACCATGGCACCAGACCCAAATGAGTCAACATTGTATACCTAATAAACTTTAAAGTATCAAACTATACCTAGCGCTCAAGCCGGGGGTCGCAGGTTCAAATCCCACCGACGGAACAAAAAGTTTTCAATGTTCCATAATATGGGTCATGGATGTGTATTAAATATTATAATGTGTATCATAATTCATATAATAAAAATCTTAAACATAATGTATAATAGTTGGTATAAAAGTATTCCCGTTGTCTGGTACCCGTAGGCCGTAAGTCGTAACACAAGTCCTTCAGTTACTGAGCACGGGGCCAGCCGCCAGACTGACGTGGTGTGAAGCGTCCATAGATATTATTATTATACCTACAGAGCCCAACTAGCAAAATTTGGTCATATAGTTTTCGAGACAACGTTTTGGTTATAACTTGAGATCGGGCCTTTTTGGTTATATAGCTGTCGTATTAACCTATATAATATGACGCGAAATAGGCGCAAATTATATAACTTTTATTCGTATAGCAGTCGTACAGTGATTAATTGTATAACCGTTTCGTCGTGTTGTGATCCAGTAGATGTTGTATAAACATTGGGAAGTAGTCATCAGCATTACCTTTTTGCGGATATTGATTATTTTGCATTTCAGTAGAAGTAAGATCAAACAAAAAAAAACTGTTTACAAACTGTAACCATCACGGTGGAAAAAGTTTGTCTGCCATATTTATAATTGAATGAATGCTATTGAGTATTGACTATAATGTATTTGGTGTTAGTCGGTAACAATAATATCTACTTTTCTAAGGGAAATTAAATTTCTCGACGATTGTATACAGTGTGTAACAAAAATAAGTGATAATACTTTGGGGTGTGTACGTGTTCCTTGTAGAGAGTTCACTGTGAAAGTAGCAGCGCTGAAAGACCAAAATTTTTTTTCACTTTTGCACGGGCAAGGGCCCGAGTCGAGCGTCACGACTCACGAGTTTCCCCATACAAAAGTGAAAAAAAATGTTGGTCTTTCAGCGCTGCTACTTTCACAGTGAACTCTCTACAAGGAACACGTACACACCCTAAAGTGTTATCACTTATTTTTGTTACACCCTGTATACGTTTTTTTACAAATATTTAACGCCCCCTTCGAACAATTGCAAAATAATATTTTTGAATTTAATTTAATTTCAGATTTTCTGTACTATTACAATTACACGATTTTAGCTAATGATGATGACTTTTATATTATGATGTGTCATGATTCAGGACCATAAGTCGCATAAATCCCTCTATGCATAAATCTTACCATTTTATTTATTTTATTATCCGCCATTTTTAGGGTAGTACCGTAAAATAGTGGAAACCCATGCATTTTATTGAATTCTCATTATGGTGATAACTTCTGATGTCAAAAAATTCTAACTAATAACGATTTGAAGTTATTGAAAAGTTCTATATTTTTAGGGTTCCGTACCCAAAGGGTAAAAACGGGACCCTATTACTAAGACTTCGATGTCTGTCTATCCTTCTGTCCGTCTGTCCGTCTGTCTGTCCTTCTTTCTGGCCGTCTGTCTTAAGTAATCATTTATAATAAAATTAAAATAAAATATTCAAGGGGGCTCCCATAAAAAAACAATTTTTGGCCTACTTTTGCTCTATAACGGTATGGAACCATTCGTGCGCGAGGCCAAATCGCAATTGGCCGATTATTTTGTATAGATATTAGATAACTCATAACAACGCATTTTGTTCTGGTGGAAAAGAAGTCGTAAAAGAGAACCGTGAAAACATTAAATAACTAAAATATTTTATAACAGTAAGTTTTAAAAGTATTAAAGCTTTAAATAAAAATAAAATTAATAAAAAATAAAATTAATTTTTATAAAAGTATTTAACCTTAAGTTAGTAATTTAAGTTATAAAAATATGAATAATAGGCTTATAAACATTTTATAATAGTCGGGTAAAGAGAGTCAAAAATCATGTAAGAAACATGTATATAAAGATGAACGTTTTATAAGAGTTAAATATAATATGGACCATGTAGAAATCTTATTACTGATAACAAGTAATGTTATGGTCGGCTTATAACCAGATTATGATTGTTATATAAATTATTTTTATACAACATCAAGTATGTATTTTAAAAGTCACAGCTGCGATATCTATAGACTGGTCATATAATTTGATCGTGTTTACGATTACAGGACTAAATTAAATGACTAAAATCTTATACGACTTATTGTTCGTTTAATACATTGTTATACGATTATAGAAATTTAAGTTACAACTATATGACTTCTATTCCACCTAATTGTCATTTAGGCCTTTTACTATAAGGACTAATTTGCTAGTGTAAGGGTGGGTAGCACCAACTTACTTTAACTATAACTGTAACTTTAACTATAACTACAATGCAAAATGTAAAATCTTTGGTTAAAGTCAAAAAATGTCAGCAAAATCGTTTCAGCGGTTTGGGCGTGAAGAGGTAACAGACAGAAAGACAGACACGCATTTAAAATATTAGTATGGATAATGGATTATATGTATTTAGTAAACGTCGACTCACAAGTTTTGCCGAACCAGTATTTGAAGCACTCGATGTCCTGTTGGTCGATCCCGTCGGCGCGCATGGTGGCGTCGAATATCTCGAGGTTGTTCATCTGCAGCACCAGCTCGGGCACGTAGGGGCATCGGAACCCGAACACGTAGCTGGAATTAAACAATACCATCCATAAGGGCCTTACAGCCTACACGGACATAAGTGGGCCCCTAGACGATCAATTTTATTGTGCAATATCATTGAACTACTTATTTGAAAGGCGGGTGCGTCCAATATAAATGCTAGACGGTCAATAATGCAATATCACGTATTGTGCCATATTATTGACCGTCTAGGGTTAATAATAGGGCGCGTTCAATATTAATTGAACGCGCCCGCCTTTCAATCTTATTGTCAAATAAGTTGTTCTATTGAACAACTTATATTTTATTAAATATTGTTCAATATTATTGTACGTCTAGGGGCCCGCTAAGAGAGAGTTACAGGCTGTCTGAAGAGGGAGGGCTGTTTGCATCCGTTTTGGACGATTTATACAGTATTTTCAGAGCGAAGTAACCACTCCTCAAATACTGTAGTGCCTGGAACAAGATTTTTAAATGACCGTATGGTTGTCCAAGCACATACGGCATTCTCGCAACATAGTCGGCCTAGTCCAGAGGAAAGAACTAGTCAATACGTCTGGGACCATGTGCGGGTTTCCTCACGATGTTTTCCTTTACCGTGTGAGTGTCCGTATTATGTACTTGAGATCAGAAAATGTCTCATTGGTACACGCCTCCACCCGGGATCGAACCTGCACCCTCTAGGAGTGCGAACCAAAGGTCTACCCATTAGGCCACGGACGCTCGAAAGAGAAGAGGGAGAATAAAGCAAATAAAAATCGGCCAAGTGCGAGTCGGACTCGTGCACGAAGGGTTCCGTACCGTTATAGAGCGAAAAAATTGTGTTTTTTGTATGGGAGCCCCCCTTAAATATTTACTTAATTAAAATTTTATTATTAATTATTAAAGTGCAAATATAATTAGGGATTTTGTGAAAATTTCAAGTGCCTAGCTGTTACCATTATTGATTACGGCGAAAAACCTAAAAAAAATCACGTTTGTTGTATGAGAGCCCCCCTTAAATATTAATTTTATTACGTTTTAAGTATTTGTGGTTATAGCGGCAACAGAAATACACAATCTGAGAAAATTTCAGATGTCTAGTGTAGTGGTTCTTGAGTTACAGCCTGGAGACAGACGGACGGACGGACAGACATCGAAGTCTCAGTAATAGGGTCCTGTTTTTACCCTTTGGGTACGGAACCCTATAAATCAAACATCGTCCTTCTCTCTTCACACTCACGCCCGTCTTTCATATGTCAGGTGAAAAAGGACGACGCGAAATCAACGCCAAGTTTTTAGGGTTCCGTACCCAAAGAGTAAAAACGGGACCCTATTATTACTGAGACTTCGATGCCTGTCCGTCTGTCTCCAGGCTGTATCTCAAGAACCGCTATAGCTAGACTTATGAAATTTTAACAGATTGTGTACATCTGTTGCCGCCGTAACAACAAATACTAAAAACAAAACATTATGAATATTTAAGGGGGGCTCCCATACAACAAACGTAATTTTTTTGGCCTTTTTTGCTCGATATCAATAATGGTAACAGGTAAGCTCTTCAAATTTTCACAAAATGCTTGATTATATTTTTTCTTTATTAATTAATAAAAATATTAAAATGAAATTAAAAATCAGGGGGGCTCCCATACAAAAAACACAATATTTTGCCTATTTTTGCTCTATAACGTTACGGAACCCTTCGTGAGCGAGTCCAACTCGTACTTGGCCGATTATTTCTTGATAACTCGATAAATATACAACATAGGATTTTATATAACGTGTTAAAATATTAACTCAGTTTAAGGCACGGTTTTGGCAATGTATGAAAATTTCGTGAAAATCAGCGAAATTTTAAGATATCGTGTTTTCGCTATGTCAGACCCTCGGAAATATAATGTAGTAAATATCAATATAAAATCGACAATTTTGCTTTAGTCGCCTTCTTAAGGCTTGTGCGAACCTCCTAACCTAACTCTTGTCTAACGGGGCTATATATATATATATATATATATATATATACACCATTCGATCAAATGACTAAAGGACAACTCGTCAAGACGTTGACTGCGACGTTTAACGTCTTGACTAAAAGTTATATAGTGAAGTCGATAAATTAACGCTATAATTTTTTTTAAGTAGCTGTTGACGGGGTAGTTATGGGTAAATCCACGCTGTCATATTATTTTATTACAAGTAAAGCACTTTAAACTTTAAAGCAAATTTAATCGTCAAAATATCAACACAGTGCTATCAGCTGTGCGAGCTGTTTGACGCCATATTTGTTTTAGTGACTACTAGCGCCGCAGTGGAAAAAATATGAAATACATTCAATTAACTGACTGATTTCATGTCCGCTATCTTCAAAGGGCTATGTTACAAATCGCTAACTAGTTGGACGTTGAGTGACGATCGTTCAATCGACGTGCGGCCGAGTCATTCAATTGAATGGTGTCATTCAATGAATGCGCTAATCATTCAATCGAATCGCAGATTGAACCAGATGACTGTGACATATACAGCGGTCAGCGTGTAACAAAAATAAGTGATAAATGATAATACTTTAGGGTGTGTACGTGTTCCGTGTAGACAGTTCACTGTGAAAGTAGCAGCGCTGAAAGACGAAAATTTTTTTTCACTTTTGTATGGGCAAGGCCCCGAGCGTCACGACTCACGAGTTTCCCCATACAAAAGTGAAAAAAAAATTTAGTCTTTCAGAGCTGCTACTTTCACAGTGAACTCTCTACAAGGAACACGTACACACCCTAAAGTATTATCACTTATTTTTGTTACACACTGTATAAGTTAATCCCCCCTGAATTGAAAGATAAAAACTTTACTTCAGCTACTACTCAAATACTTTATATTATGTGCATAGATCATTATAACATGCGGACTATAGAAAAAGCTAATTAGTAAGTATATAAAGTAAGTTTATTATTATAATATTAAAATATAATATTATGTTGTTAAAGTTTTTATGAATTTTATATGACGACCTCTGTGGCTCAATGGTTGAGTGTGTGGCAGCTCAAGCCGGGGGTCGCGGGTTCGAATTCCGCCAACGGAACAAAAAGTTTTCAATGTTCCCAGGTCTGGATGTGTATTAAAATAAATATGTGTATCATATTAAGAAATTTAAAAAAAAACCCCGCCAAACAACTTTAAAAAGTAATGAAATAATATTTACTGACTTCAAGTTTAAATAATTTCTAAGTATGTCCTTAGTATAAAGTAATATTTTAGTCCATAATTGTTGTCACGGTCTGTCGGGGGACCGCCAAGTAAACTACGACAACAGCGACTTTTGCATATTGTATCGACAAGTCGCTGATTGTCTCGATTCGGTCCGCTGTGAACTGACCCTTAAACTATACGCGCGGTCCCCCGACACACCGTGACAACAATTATGGACTAAAATATTACTTTATACTAAGGAAATACTTAGGAATTATTTAAACTTAAAGTCAGTAAATATTATTTCATTACTTTTTAAAGTTGTTTGGCGGGGTTTTTTTTTAAATTTCTTAATTTAATTTGATTGCTTTTTAAACTTGTGTTGGTTATAGTTCAGAATAATTCCTATCAACAGGATCATATCCCAATGAATACCAGCCATGAATAAGGCCGCCAATATAAGCGCAAATATGAAACCTCCACTTTGTGTTCATACGGAACCCGGCTTCTATAGAATCCAGGTGATGCTGCAGCAGCAGCATTCAAATATTTACTGTTTATCTACGTCTTACTAGTTGTCGCAAATCAAATGAGCCCAAACACGAAACCTCTGCTCTAAGTTGGTGAGGAGTTGGGTATCCTATTGATTACCAGGTGATGCTGCAGCACCATGTCAACTTTCCATTAATGTGTATATATTCATAAATGTCACGAACTATGTAGAATGCAAAATATAAAACCCATCAAACGACTGCAAGTTGCTCATCGGCCTTTCGAGAACCAGATAAACCGTGATTTTCCAGCACTGAGCAGGCTGATGATGTTGAACTATGGCTAAGAACACTCTCGATCGTGTCAGCTTCCAAACAAAAAAAACTAGATCAAAATCGGTCCACCCGTTTGGATGCTACGATGCCACAGACAGACAGACAGACACGTCAAACTTATAACACCCCTCTTTTTTGTCGGGGGTTAATAATAAAAATCTTAAATTATATTTAATACTTTTATACTATACATATATTATATATGTATAGTATAAAAGTATTAAATATATTTCCGTTGTCTGGTACCCGTAACACAAGTCCTTCAGGTACTTACCACGGGGCCAGACTGACGTGGTATGAAGCGTCCATAGATATGATTATTATTATTATTATAAGGATGAGTATGTAATTTAAATCTTCATATAAATCACATAGGTACGACGTTATGTAATATATATTTTCGTTTCTTAAGTTCGTACTACAGTAAGTAGCTTGATTTCATTAGAATAGGACATAAAGGCCGTGCGTGACCTCAAAAAGACCCATGTTTGGCTATTCCGTTTCTCAAACAGTTTCTGGTAGGTCTCTTAATTTGCGAAAGTTCCATGTGTTGGCATTTAGCAGTTAGCAGATACCCATTGTCTTATCAAATACTTTCTATGTTACCACTTGCCAAAGTACTTTTCCGTGGGCACGGTCGACTAAGATTATTCTTTTCTCACTTCTCCACAATTATTATACTTACATCAATATAAAGTAGACATTTCTATCGACCGTAGAGGTACTTTAAACTTTTTCTCAAAGTAAGAAGTGTTATTATGTTCCCCATAACCTAGTCGAACACGTGTCTATGTAATAAAGAAACAATAATTACTATCGAAGTCAAAGGTTTTTTCATAACAAAATATACAAATACCTACAAATGTACGGTATAATTATTGTATTGTTTGTCTGAGCATTGTTATGGCTTAAACTTTGGCATTTGGCCTTAATCTTTTCCAGGTGCACCTCATGTACAATTACTATAATATTTAATTACGTAGCTCCGCAGGAAATATACAAAAGTAATGAAGAATATCGCATACATAGTGAATATTAACCCTCTTACTAATAAAAAGTTACACAGCGTGTATAGAAGGTGCATAAGATTTTTTTCTACTAATACCTAATCATTTTTTGACATAAGGCCTGTATAATGATGCTGTAATTTCCATACTAATTTCTCTGTATAGACTCTGTGTAACGTGTGTGTAACTTAAAAACTCCTGTTTAACTATTCATACGCTGAACGCATGTTTAAGAAGTTTTTATTTATATAAAAGTTACGGAACACCATGACTTCGCCGCTGTGCTCTAAACTTGTGGTTTTCAGCATACTTAGACTCAGTCTCGAAATCAGCGGGTAGCGGGGCGGGAGCGGCGGTGGCGTGTTCCAATGTACTATCATAGAAGTTGATTCCTAGGCAAATGGGGGACCTACATAGTTTGGTCGCGTTACGTAAAAACCTAGCCGACAGCTCACAATTAAGAGGGCGACCTATGACAGAAAAAAATCGGTTTTCACCCGCGCACTTCATACCCCCCGCACTCGCCCAACTCATTCAATATGTCACCGCGGCTATAAATTTGTGTAATTACTCTCGTAACCACTTTTTGTACGAACGTAGTATAACCAAATATATCAGATAAAATTTTGAGAAATTCAAGTCACATTTTCCATCTGTACTCACTTTGAGAATCAAATTAATACTTTTTGCCTTATACACTAGTAATACTTTATGATATGTTTATTTATCGAAATCGAATAGGCTCTGACACTACTGGATCGATTCTGGTTAGAATTCCTTAGCTGTAGTTGTTACAAAAATATAATAACTTTATATTTTAATATAATCTACTAGCCACGTCTTCGTCCACGTCCGAATTTGGTTAGTTTTTGTGTGTATTTGCGTAAAATATATTAACATTTGTCAGATTAAAATACACAAAATTCTCATTTCACAATGTTTGTGTGCGAACTGCTCAATCGATTCAATGAAATTTTGCATACATACATTCGTTAGGCTTGAGAATAATTTTTTATCTGCTTTTTGATATAATATATTGATGCTATAATAATTTATATGGCAAACTAACATTTTGCCCGGTCATCTAGTCAAATATGTAAATATAAAATTCTCGGGGCAAAGTGTTTGTGCGCGAACTCATCCAAAACGGTTCAACCGATTATAATGCTATGTACATTCGTTAGGCCTGACAATAGGTTTTTATTTACTTTTTATATTGATACTATAAAAGAAATCAAATTGCAAAACAATGTTTTCCGGGTCAGCTAGTTTCCTCCTTTTAGCTCCCCTCAATTTCTCATGAATTGCACCATCAGATCACCACTTTTGTTAACATGTTACGAAATTCGGACTACATCTTATACAATAACAAAAGAATTTTGGAAATCCGTCAACAAACGGCGGGGTTATCCGCCATGGTATCACTAAAATCGTCTCTGATGCTGGTGCTGATAAAAACCCCAGCTCAAATTTCATCTTGATACACTAAAATCACGTGTTCGGGAAATTCTGCGTCGATTAAACCTTCCTCGATGGCTCTGGAGAGCCATTATTCGTCCCATATAGGTGTTACCATTATTAATTTATTATCAATCTTCCAAACTAGTCAAAAACTCAAACTCAAACTCAAATTTTTTTATTCAGAATAAATTTTTGCAAATATTTTCTGAAAGTCTACATGATGCCTACCACCGGTTCGGGAACTAACCCGGCGAGAAGAACCGGCGTAAGAAACTCGCACGGGGCCCACTTTATTTACCAAAAAAAGTGAGAAAAAAATTAATCTTTTAAAATAAAGTTTACAATGCTGTAACTTAAAATTATACAATGTCAACATACATACATAATTATTGTAAGTCATAAAATAATGTAGAAGCAGCCTTGCAAGCAGCCATCCTACTCCCAAGATGTGCCATCGTTTATGAAATCATTGACCTTATGGCTTTGGCACACAAACACTCTTTGACTACTTTTTTAAATTTATTAATGGAGAGATTTTGAACGTTTTCTGGGATTTTATTGTAAAGGCGTATACATTGGACCTTTAAAAGATTTACTAACTTTATTAAGTCTGATCACCGGTATTTCTAGTTTGTACTTATTTCTAGTGTTTCTTCCGTGACTGTCACTTTTGGTTGTAAATTTACTAAGATTCTTTCTAACATATAATACATTATCCAAAATGTATTGAGAAGCAACAGTTAGAATACCAATTTCTTTAAACTTTTCTCTCAGAGATTCAAAAGCTGACATTTTATAAATTGAACGTATAGCTCGCTTCTGCAGCACAAAAATCGTATTGATGTCGGCAGCGTTTCCCCATAAGAGGATGCCATACGACATTCTACTATGAAAATAACTGAAATAAACTAGTATTGCTGTGTCTTCGTCAGAAATTTCCCGTATTTTTCTGACTGCGTATGCTGCAGAACTGAGCCTATCTGCAAGATTAGCAATATGAGGACCCCACTGTAGTTTACTATCTAGTGTAATGCCTAAGAATACAGTGGTGTCCACCAAATCCATCTTCTCATCATTAAATAGTATATTGGTTTTAACTTGCCTAACGTTGGGCAAAGTAAATTTTACACATTTAGTTTTCTTAGAATTTAGAAGTAAATTATTAACGTTAAACCAATGTACTATTTTTGAGAGAGCACTATTTACCTCGTCGTAATTTGACTGTTGTCGCTTCACTTTAAAAATAAGTGAAGTGTCATCAGCAAAAAGTACTATCTCATTATCATTATCCTTAACAAAATTAAATAAGGTAAGTCGTTTATGTAGATTAGAAAAAAATTGACCTAAAATCGATCCCTGTGGGACGCCTAATTCTATTTTGGTCCCATTGGACCTTTTACTATTAATGTCAACCCTTTGAGTTCTATTTTTGAGGTAAGATGTCAAAAGGTTGAGTGCTGAGTCCCTAATGCCATAGTGGTGCAATTTCCTGATCAATGTAGCATGCTCAACACAGTCAAAAGCCTTGGAGAGGTCGCAAAAAACCCCTAGAGCATCCTGCGAGTCCTCCCATGCTTTATTGTGTAATAAATTATTTAAGTTAAAATGTAATAGTAACTGATTTAAAATTATTTTTTCAAATATTTTACTTAGAGTCGGTAGAATCGATATAGGCCTATAATTTGTGGGATCAGATTTAAGTCCCGCTTTAAATAAAGGTACAACCTTACTGTGCTTCATTAAGTCAGGAAAAATACCACTCCTTATGCAGTCATTAAAAATCATTGATAGATGAGAAGCTATGATGTCAATTATCGATTTGATAATTTTAGTAGACATGCCCCAGAGATCAGTAGTATCTTTAATATTTATTAATTTAAAAGTATCAAGGATATCTTTGGGGACAATCTCTCTAAACCTAAAATTGAAAAATAACCTTTCACATTTTCCAGATTGCAGTACTGGAATACATTTCAAAGATTTTGGGAAAGGCTCAAAAAATGTATGTTTAGGTACTCTATACCAAGTATCGAATATTTGTTATTTAATCTATTGGCAAGAAAATGTCAAAGGTTTTGTCTTTTTCGAATAAATTTTCAGTTTCATAAAACGTTTATACGTGGGAGAGCCATGCTTCGGCACGAATGGGCCGGCTCGACCGGAGAAATACCACGTTCTCACAGAAAACCGGCGTGAAACAGCGCTTGCGCTGTGTTTCGCCGAGTGAGTGAGTTTACCGGAGGCCCAATCCCCTACCCTATTCCCTTCCTTTCCCTCCCCTATTCCCTTCTCTTCCCATCCCTACCCTCCCCTATTACCCTATTCCCTCTTAAAAGGCCGGCAATGAACCTGCAGCTCTTCTGATGCTGCGAGTGTCCATTTGCGACGGAAGTTGCTTTCCATCAGGTGACCCGTTTGCTCGTTTGCCCCCTTATATCATAAAAAAAAAGAAACGAAATATAGATTTGTTGGCTTATAACTTTTCTTTAGCCATAGAAAGACTAATGATTTTTTCATAGAAATAAAACTATCCGGAAGTTTTTTTGTTATTAATAACTTTAAAAATAAGCTAAAATTCTTTCATTTACGGTCTTTCAAATAGATTCTTAGATATTTTCAGATATTTCATAAAACACAAATATCATAAGACTTCGTTGATTTGTGTATTTGAAAAAAATTGGCTACAATGCTCATAGCAAGGCAATGATTGGAGTTAGATACAAAGTTTGAAAGACAAAATCGTAGTAAATTTAAGTAGCTTTCATAAAGTTCTTTACGACTCACTCTTTTAAAGAGCTAAAAACTTAAAAACAGGAACTTTTGGTCTTTATTAGAAACTCGTAACTAGCTAGATTTTTTTTCTATATAAAGTGCTTTTATTCATAATTCGCCTAAAATTCATGTATTTTTGAAAAATGGTATTCGGTTGACATTTGAAAATGCTCAGCAAGTTGGTAAGATCCTGGTTCGACACCAAAGCAATGTGCAAAACGAAAAATCACCCCTAGAAATGTGATGGTCACACTTTGGTAGTCTAATTGCCGGTGTGATAAGTCACAGCTTTTTACAAAACGGCGAGAGCATTACTGCAGATGTGTACATTGAAAACTGCCCACAATAATGGCGATGCTCGTACGTCTGCAACTAGTTTTTGTCAATTGATCGTCTCCGCTGCTCCTTGATGACAACGCGCGGCCCCATTTTGTTTGGAAGCTCTCCGTCATCTGCCATACAGACTAGATTAGATTACCTTTTCCGAAATTGGGAAAACTTTTACCGGGAAGAAAATTCAATTCAAAATGCCTTAGAAGTGTAGTCTGCCGTCCGGCTGACATTTTCAATAATGGCATCTATACACTGCCACTGCGTTGGTGAACGTGCATTGATTGCAGGGGTGATTACTTTGAATAACAGAAATAAGTTCGAAATAATCAGCCAAGTGTGAGTCGGACTCGCGCACGTAGGGTACCGTACCGTTCGCGTTATAGAGCTAAAAATAGCCCAAAAATTGTAATTTTTGTATGGGAGCCCCCTTAAATATTATTTTATTTTGTTTTTAGTATTTGTTGTTATAGCGGCAACAGATATACACATTCTGTGAAAATTTCAGAAGTCTAGCTATAGCCGTTCTTGAGATACAGCCTGGAGACAGACAGACGTCCGTCAGGACAGGACAGACATTGAAGTCTTAGTAATTGGGTCCCGTTTTTACCCTTTGGGTACGGAACCCCTAAAAGAATAATTTTTAAACAAAACGGCAATATCATAGGTATAAAAGACCTTATAATATATTATGTAGTATATTATCTACTCTTCTAAATCCTTTCATAAATGTGCCATCACCTTTGTTCATACTCTAATTATTATTCATTATCAAGCGAATGGTCGAAGTAGTGATTATTTTGCATATAATATTATAATGTTATCACTGTTTGACAATTTAATCTTATCATTTCTAGACCGTAGCCGTACCGTTCCGAAGACATTTATTCGATATTTCCATAGTGTCGAGTACGACATTCATTGAAACCAAATCGATTTTCAAATCGCTGTCATACACTAGTTTTTGTCAAAAGTATATCGATTTAAAGCCGATTTATTTTTTCAATCTCTATTGCCGCGGCCGCTGATTCGTCTATCGTCACGAAGCTTCGTGCAATGAGACGATACCATTGGACGATACACGCAGATCGTCCAATGGTATCGTCTCAAGCACGAAGCACTACGCATGTGCGGCCGCAACATATGGGTTTGACAAATTATTTTCATGATAATATTATCATATTTGTAAACAAATATACATATTTTATTTTAAATTAAAAAGCCTTCTACAATTGTTCATCGGCTTCCGTTTTCTCCTGCAAAGGTTGCTTTTAGTGTGTTTATTGAATTTTTGTTTGTTTCCCATGGTTTCGATTTAATATTTTCTCAATCCGGAGTAAAGGCAAAGGAAGTACGTCCTCTCCTCAGGCGCGCGCGAACGCGACTGTTGGCGACTGAGAGGTGAGACAAATCTAGCGGTGTAGCGCGAATGTGGTTTTTCTTAAATATCTTAAAAAATATAGAGAATATTAAAAATCCGCTAGGTCGAACCCTCGGTGATAGAATTTTATGTGATGTGTAAAAATATTAACTCAGTTTAATGCATGGTTTTGGCAATATAGGAAAAAATCATCAAAGTTAGATGCATCTTTGTGATTTTTTTCTATCGAGAAAATTTTACGATATCGTGTTTTCGCTCAGATCAGATTCTTGGAAATAGTACCTAGGTTTAGAAAATTAAACAATTCGGGGCTTATTATCAAGTCCAAAAATGATTTATAAAATCGTCAATAGGTTAGTCGCCTTCTTAACATTGAATTGACATGATCCGAGTTCCGACCAATGACGTAGGTCTGTCAACTGCCTAGGAATCAATTTTCTTGATGGTACATAGATTTATAATCTATATGGACCGGTTCTCGAAAACAGCGGCGCGGCGGCGCGACGAGCGGCGCGCGGCGTACTAGACGGCTTACATTAGAACGCTCCACTCCCGCGCTGCCGTCGCTCCCGCCCCGCTGCCCGCTGATATCGAGACTGAAGCCTTAGGGTCAATTCAGACCGCAACGCGACGCGTAGATGCATTTCTAAATTTGTATGGATTTGACAGATTTCAATTGCGTGAGACGTCTTGCAAATCTGTCAAATCCATACAAACTTAGAAATGCATCTACGCGTCGCGTTGCGGTCTGAATTGACCCTTAGAGATTTCTCGTCCTTTTATTCGCATCCTAATATACCTAATAATACCTAAACATGTAAGAATATTTATCCGCGCTGCGCAAAAACTTTTTTATCATGACAGTTAGCTATTCTCTCTTTATAATATCATCTAATAAATAATAATAGTTTCAGGGGCTTTAGAGTGAAGTACCTAATACCGTGCTAATTACCTATCCAATAACTGTCGGGTATAGATTTAACTGCATGTATGTGTATATATAGACTAATATTATACCTATAGACTTCGTTGTGCATATTGAGTACTTTAAATACAATTTTATTCTTGCATAGTTACTAAATAGTTCAGCTGCGAGTTATCAATATTAAATGATAAAACCCTGATATTAATTGCTATCTGTCATATCTATATTCTATAGTAGATTAGATAAATGATTAGACTAGTGTTGCCAGGTGTCCCGATTTGCGCGGGACGTCCCGATTTTCAAGGGTCTGGGGACGCGTCCCGATTTATACCTAATCGGGACGCCAAATGTCCCGATAAATCAAAAAGTGAAAAAGAAAATCATATTTTTTTTTTAAGTAGGTAGGTGCGTAGTTTTTAATTTTTTACTCATCACATCACTATTTAAAATTCAAAATGGCATCAGCTTCACGTCACTTCGCATTGCATGAACGAGAGAGCGTAATGTAATGGATAAGAGTGAGAGAGTTGAGATTGCACTATTAATATAGAATGCAATAAATTAAACCCTAATTTAAAAACACCTTGTTTCTTTGTTTGTCCCGATCTGCAACCCTAAATCCCGATTTTCTTGACCTCATGTACCGACTGAAAACAAATCGGACCTGGCAACACTAGATTAGACCTACTTATCAAATGTTAAGAAATAATAATAGATTGAGGATAGTTTGCGTTACGAAAAATATCCTAGGTAATCTAGTATATTATACGCGCAAAGTAAAAGCCCGCAGAATGTATTTTCGTGCGATTAAAAGTAGGTAGCCTATGTCCTTCCCGTATTTTAATCAAAATCGGCCCAGCCAAGCGTAACTTCGTGACCATAGCACGAGTTTTCCCATGCAAACATGAAAAAAAATTTTGGTCTTTCAGCGCTGCAAAAAAAAAAAAAATTTTGGTCTTTCACAGTGAACTCTCTACAAGGAACACGTACACACCCTATAGTATTATCACTAGACATCGGATTATATGCACGATCAAAGTGCCGAAATATGCATGCAAATATGCACGAAAAACGGCTGAAATATGCACTAAATATGCACAATCAAAAGTCACTTATTATTAAAAAAAAATTTTTAAGAGTTTTCTGGTGGTGCCGTTAATAAATGCGCCAATATTTGTCATTCCATCAAATCCAGGATTTTTCATTTCTTATATTATTACAGTACCAATAATTTTCTACCAACATTTTCCGATTCCAATCTTCGTGCCCATGAAAGTTTTTTTTCTAATGTTGCCAATTACAAAGAAAAATTTTGTTTCAACATTTTTTTTTATAGAAATATATTATAGAAATATATTGTACCTATCGGGTGTATTGTGGAAGTCTTGAAATAGGGATGGATGGGGCCACATAATACGACTGAAATATGCACTATCAACGAAAAAGTACCAAAATATGCACTAACGCCTAAAAAGTGCCAATATATTATGCATTTGCATATGCAAATATGCAAATGCATATAATCCGATATCTAATTATCACTTAGTTTTGTTACACCTTGTATATTCATAAAAATATTCCACATACCCCGACTTTTGCCTCTGGTCTTCGGAATTCCATATTTGATAGTTGAAGGCTTCCATGGAGGAGCTGGCCAGCATAATGAGTGCTGTGGTGACTTCAGGGTGGGTGTCTCGGAACCGGCAGGCGATCAGACCACCCCAATCGTGAGAAACTAGAATACACTTCTCAACACCTGAAATTAAAATCAGGAATATCTCTAACTTTGTTTGTACCATCGAAGAAATTAATTCATAGGCAGATGACGGACCTTCGTCATTTGGTCGAATTATGTCAATTCAGCGTTAGCTGTGATCTGTCGGCTGGGTTTGATATAACGCGTTACGCGACCTACTTACGCAGGTGCGCCATGTGCCTATGAATCAACTTCTCTGATAGTACCAAGTCACAAACAGAGTAGTTGATTTTTAGGCAATATTTGGACCTACGCTATTTGGTCAGATTGCATCAAATCAATCTTGATCTGTCGAGTGTCGGATCACGGGTTAGCTTGTCATCCATTTGCGTTATTAATCAACTCTGATACGTCTTGTTATATAATGTTTAATGGAAAAGTTTTTGATTCTGAATATCTGTCTTTAAGGGCCTTCCCCTACGGAGATTCCGTAATTTACCGTATTTAGAGCCTTATAAACTCATAATTTGAAAGCTACAAAGTTATAATAAAAATACAGCAATAATCTTCAATATATCAACATTCCTTTCCCCGTCTTCAATTTTCTATTTTTGTTTATCATCTCCCTAGTATTTACAAATTACGTTTATTTGAAACACACGACAATAGATAGACAATTTCATTAACTACATATTCCCCGTTTTAATTTTTTTTTTAAGATCAATTTTAAACTAAGATAATTAAAAAAATAGGGTTTTTGTGCGATCTCGGCAACGCCTCAAATGTATGGTCAAGGTCGTTTGCTCGGGGGATGCCGGATGGCCTTAAGAATGCAATTAAGGTTTGTTCTTTTTTGTGTTTATTTTTCTGATTTTTGTTGCTCAAATAGCATAGTAACTAGTTTCAAAAGGTTAGATTAATAAAAAGTTAGATGTTAAAAATACCTAAGTCAAAATGTAGTTAGTTAGTTTCGATAGCGAAGTTACCTACATCATACATGACGTCAGAAATGTATGGAATTCGACATAACGCAATGCAAGCGCCATAATACTTGGCGACAAAAGTCAAATCCCATACCTACATTTTAACCGACTTCAAAAAAGGAGGTTATTAACATCTAACTTCACTGTCTCTCTCTTCGCTATAGCACTCTGTATCTACTATCTAAGTAATTATATAAAATTTTATAAAACTGATGAACGCTTACCTAATTGACGAATAAAATCTCTAATGTCTTCTATGAGAATGTCAAGTTTGTATGAAGATACACCCTCGGGACGCTCTGAGTCTCCGTACCCTCGCATGTCCAGGGCGACGCATCTAAAAATTAAGTCAATTTATATGATTTTGTAAGTATAAGGGTGAAGCCAAACGAGCGTAATTTGTGATTCGTGAGTCGCAGAATTTCGGCTGGCAGAAATTCTGCTGCATTCAGTTTCATAGAAAATTCCTACTTCATTCACACGAGCGTAATTTTGTGAGTCATGATTTGTATGAAAAAATATTTACACGTAACACGACCGAAATTCTGCGACTCACGACTCACAAAATTACGCTCGTTTGGCTTCACCCTTAGGGTCAATTCAGACCGCAGCGCGACGCGTAGATGCATTTCTAAATTTGTACTGAATTGACAGATTTGAATTGCGTGACTCGTGAGTCGTGACTCGTGAGACATTATGCAAGTCTGTCAATTCAATACAGAAATGCATCTACGCGTCGCGTCTGAATTGACCCTTAGATGTTATCCACCACGTACGTTTGACGCACACTTTATAAAATTTATAAGAATAATACCTACGAATAATAAAAACTAAGGAAAAGTAACTCTGTCAAAAAACATGTTCTACAATACTTGTCAAAAATGTGTACCTTAGTTAGGTACACATTTCAATACATTTGCAATATTTAGGTGGCCTTGAGCGGTATCAGGCTGACGTTAAATGACAGTTCGAAAGGAACCAAATTTAAAACGGTAATAGTATGGGAGTTACGTTTCCTTAGTTTTTATTATTCGTAGAATATTACATACATTGTATGTAACGTCGACAACGCGACGACTCAGGAATACAGAAGTAACAAAACTAAGTGATAATTATTATCACTCAGTTTTGTTACATGCCAAGTCGACACTGCATGAGTTATGAGTTCATGACACACACAGTTAAAAAGTTTGCAATTTGCATCCTTTTTAACAGTGGGTTTTTACTTTTGATGCATACACGTGTGCCGACCTCACTCCTCTCTCTCTACAATGCTCCTCTACAATGCCTAACTTCACAATTATTAACCTTTGGTTTAACTTCGCTATACTTAGGTGTACTTGGTAATTTTATTTTCTGTTCATTACTGTCTTTCATACAATAAGTAACAACGCCATCCATACTAATATTCTAATTGCGAAAGTGTGTCTGTCTGTCTGTTACCTCTTCACGATTGAATCGATTTTGTTGAAAGATGTGAATATACTTTGAATCCCGGGAAAGGACACAGGATACTTTTTATCCCGGAAAAATGTACGGTTCCCGCGCAAAAAACGACGACGATTTTGGCGCAACGGCCAACAGAGTTGCGGGCATCGACTTGTTTCGAATACTTAATTCAAAATAGATTGCAAATTGCAATCTTCAAATAGGGTACCTGTAGTCCTTACTGAAATGCACTAATTGATGTCTCCAAGAGTACCAAAACTCGGGGAACCCATGAAGGAACAGCATCAAAGGTTTGCTCGGGTCGCCGTTTTCCACATAGTGAAGTTTAATGCCCTGAAATAAGAACACATTGTATGATATTGACTACTTGGGCATTTAAGATTTTAATATTTTCGACTTGAATTTTCAATATACAAGGTCTAACAAAACTATAGGTCTACCAGAATCTGATGGCAAAAAGTGAGAAAATAAATTGACTCTAGAAATACCGGGGTAATTGGAATAAAACATTTTGATCCTTTTCTTTTCTTTTAGCGGCTGATTCTGTGTGTTAAACATGCAAATATATAAATTTATCCAATGATCAAGGATATTTTTTGAAAATCTGCTGTCAAAAATTGCCATCAGATTTTGGTAGAGCTATAAGTGATAATACTTTAGTGTTTGTATGTGTCCCTTATATAAAGTTCATTTTTATGAGCAAGCACCCCAGCGTCAAGGGTTTTCCCATACAAAAGTTACTCTTTCAGCGCTGATACTTTTACAGCGAACTCGATGTGTGGTACCCATACACACTATAAAGCATCTTTCATCACTTAGTTTTGTTACACCCTGTATATTATTACTAATAATAATTATGCAATCCGGGATTCTGAAAAATATTTAAGGCGGGGCAACATAATATTGATTCATGAACGACAACAGAAGTGTTTAGAATGTGGCTCATACATAACGTGACCATTTATTTTTTTTGTCAGAGCGGGACATCTGCGGAATTAATACATAAAATTAAAAAAAATTCGACTAAGTGTAAGTAGGACTCGCGCACGAAGGTTCCGTACCATTATAAAGCAAAAATAGGCAAAAATTCACTGACATAATAATTATAAGTACTACATACGTACGTACGTAGTACATAATATATCTATGCAAAAATTATGTTTTTTGTATAAGAGTTTCTTGTATACTTATAATTATGTTTTTTGTACCTTAATTATTATTTTTTTCATTTTTTTATTAATTATGAAATCATAAATACAATTAAGTATTTTGTATACATATATTTCAAGTGACTTAGATATGTTGCCATTATTGATATCGAGCAAAATATGGCAGAATAATCACGTTTCTTGTATGGGAGTGCGTTATTTCCAAGCGTTGCACATGCATTTCGAACGTAAAAATAATTCGTTTGGTCTGTTTGCAAAAGCGGGATAATTTCGGCCTCGCGGGGGACACCGCGACAGACTGCCTAAAAGCGGGACAGTCCCGCCCAAAACGGGACGTATGGTCATGTCTCTCATATTACATGCTGCCCGCTCTAGCGTGACTCGCACTGCTCGCTGGCCGTCGCGCGTCGCGTCGCGTCTCGGGCAGAAACGCGTCACAGCACGAGTACCCGGATGCTGCTATTTTAATACAACACTAATTTAGCTTTGATATGGTTTAGAACTTTAGATCAAGTTTAATTAAACACGACGTGAGTTCAGAAATTCAACCCAGTTTACAGGCCAGTGCTCATGGCGTCTTGAATCCGATGCGATGCCATTTTGTGCTGGTGTGGCAATTGTGAATTTATGATGTATTATAATGACATCCCAACAAAGTCATATACCGCATAAACGTCAACACACGGACATAATACATTATATCGGATCGGAACAGGATCAATAGTATGTCGATTCTAGACGTCATAAGCAGTAATCTGTATAATCCGCGCGCGATCAGAATGGGATCGGAATGACATGGTAATGACAGTTTTGTTTGCTAATGAAGTACCGTTAACAAAAATATTCTGAACATTCATTTATAGGTTTATACATAATAGTTAATAAAATACGTAATCGACCGATTCTGTACATTACAGATATTACTGTGTTTTTGGTCAACCCTGTGGCAGCTACAACTCTTTCAGTTACTATTTTCTTATTTTTGAGCAAACCCAAAATTTTAAAATTTTCATGAAAAAGATTTCTTGGTAATATTTCATAAACTTCGTTCTTCATCGAAATATTTATCAATTGCCAGAATTATTTGGCGTGAATCGTGATTGACCATTCAAAATCTTACCCCTTTTTCCACTCATTATTAATCAATTACTATAATAATATAATATATTATCACAAAAAAATTAAAACACCCGCGGAGAATACCCATAATATAATAACCCTTATTATAAAGGTAGATATATTACCACTTTGTTTTCTTTTAAAAAATGATCCTAATTTTCGATATAGTAACACATAAAGATATCGTGGTCACATAATTATATTTTTAAATATATTTTTTTACTCTATACTATCTTACTACTTTTGAACGTCATTTGTCACTGTCAGGTAATGTCAAAGTCAACCAAACGGTTTTGGTGTGAAAAAATTCAAGTTTTTAGCGCGCGTTTTTGGTTTTTTTGAAACTTTGTTCAACGAAAATTATGGTTAGTGTTTTTTTGATTCAAATTCCTAAATTATAACATATATTGTATGATCTCACTTATAGGTAGCGTCCGCAATTGATTTATTCATATAATTTAGACATTTCAAAGAAGTGCTAAATAGTTTACCATTGTCCGATCCCCGGGGCTAAAATGGTCGCTTTGAAGAATCATGATATGAATCATAATATGATTCATTTTTCTAAAATCGCAAAATGCAGCTCTGCTTGCAATTCATTTCTGTATTTTTGTAGTGATTTGACATTTGTCAGTTTGACAGTTTTGACAATTCATTTGCTGAATTGATTGAGAGGAATTGCTAAATGTGACCATTTTAGCCCCGCAGGTCTTGACAAAAGTTTGATGATATGTATATAAAAAGCTGTTTTTTTTTTGTATGTTTACGAATAAAACTAAATAAATATTTGGAAAAGTTTTAAGTTATCAAAACGTTAGAAAAAATTTAAAATTCAATAATTCAAATTCAAAAATTCAAATTCAAAGAACGTAAAGACATTGTGAACCTCTCTTCTGAACGGATAATAGAAGTAGCCTGCATAGACAACTAATTATTGTAAGCGTATACAGGCCACCATCAGGGTTATATGACTCCTTTGAACAAAGCATGGAACAAATATTGTCAAAGATATGTGCATCTAACAAAAAAGTTGTCGTTTGTGGTGACTTTAATATTAATTTATTTGACTTAAACTCTAGTACTGTTAGATTCACATCTCTATTTAAATCATATAAACTTAATTACTTGTTTTATGAGCCAACAAGAATCTGTGACACAACGGCAACTTGTATTGATAATATTTTTACAAATTTTACTCCATGTAAAAAAGAAATAATAAATAAGCTTAGCTCTGATCACTGTGGGCAACTAGCCTCATTTAATATACATTGCGATAGGAAAAGCGTGTGTTTGTTCCTGTGAATACAAAACGTATTGAGAAGTTTAGAAATAACTTAAGTTCAAGTATTCAATTATTATTGGATGAGTCAAATAGTTCAGATGAAGCATTTAACAAATTGTTTAAGATGATAAGAACTCAATTTAATACTGTGTTTACTCCTATAACGGTTAGAAACAGCCATAAAAATAATAATTTTACAGTATGGGCAACTACAGGAATTAAAATAAGCAGGCAAAGATTATATGAATTGTATGATGAAAAATGCATGAATACTAGTGATAAATTCAAAAGATATGTAAAAAATTATTCAAAGATTTTTAAAAAAGTTTGCAAAGCCGCTAAGGCTATTCATATTAGGAATAAAATTAAAAATTCGAAAAATAAAATTAAAACTACTTGGAAAGTAATAGCTGGTGAGACTGGAAATGTCACCTGTCGTAGCACTGATTTTGAAATTTATTTTGAAAATAAAAAGATTACCAATGATCATGAGGTTGCGCCGGTCTTCGAAAAATTTTTTGCTGACATTCCGGTCTCAACAACGAAAAATTTAAACTCCTCACCTGCAGCTGCTGAAAAACTACTCAGAGACAATGTAAAGGAATGTAATGTCAATTTTAGGTTTACAGAGATTGTCCCCAAAGATATCATTGATACTTTTAAATTAATAAATATTAAAGATACTACTGATCTCTGGGGCATGTCTACTAAAATTATCAAATCGATAATTGACATCATAGCTCCTCATCTATCAATGATTTTTAATGACTGCATAAGGAGTGGTATTTTTCCTGACTTAATGAAGCACAGTAAGGTTGTACCTTTATTTAAAGCGGGACTTAAATCTGATCCCACAAATTATAGGCCTATATCGATTCTACCGACTCTAAGTAAAATATTTGAAAAAATAATTTTAAATCAGTTACTATTACATTTTAACTTAAATAATTTATTACACAATAATCAATATGGTTTTACTAAGGGTCGATCCACAACGGATGCTGGTATAGGTCTTCTTTATAGTATATTTGAAGCATGGGAGGACTCGCAGGATGCTCTAGGGGTTTTTTGCGACCTCTCCAAGGCTTTTGACTGTGTTGAGCATGCTACATTGATCAGGAAATTGCACCACTATGGCATTAGGGACTCAGCACTCAACCTTTTGACATCTTACCTCAAAAATAGAACTCAAAGGGTTGACATTAATAGTAAAAGGTCGAATGGGACCAAAATAGAATTAGGCGTCCCACAGGGATCCATTTTAGGTCCATTTCTTTTTCTCATCTACATAAACGACTTACCTTATTTTGTTAAGGATAATGATAATGAGATAGTACTTTTTGCTGATGACACTTCGCTTATTTTTAAAGTGAAGCGACAACAGTCAAATTACGACGAGGTAAATAGTGCTCTCTCAAAAATAGTACATTGGTTTAACGTTAATAATTTACTTCTAAATTCTAAAAAAACTAAATGTGTAAAATTTACTTTGCCCAACGTTAGGCAAGTTAAAACCAATACCTATACTATTAAATGATGAGAAGATGGATTTGGTGGACACCACTGTATTCTTAGGCATTACACTAGATAGTAAACTACAGTGGGGTCCTCATATTGCTAATCTTGCAGATAGGCTCAGTTCTGCAGCATACGCAGTCAGAAAAATACGGGAAATTTCTGACGAAGACACAGCAAGACTAGTTTATTTCAGTTATTTTCATAGTAGAATGTCGTATGGCATCCTCTTATGGGGAAACGCTGCCGACATTAATACGATTTTTGTGCTGCAGAAGCGAGCTATACGTTCAATTTATAAAATGTCAGCTTTTGAATCTCTGAGAGAAAAGTTTAAAGAAATTGGTATTCTAACTGTTGCTTCTCAATACATTTTGGATAATGTATTATATGTTAGAAAGAATCTTAGTAAATTTACAACCAAAAGTGACAGTCACGGAAGAAACACTAGAAATGAGTACAAACTAGAAATACCGGTGATCAGACTTAGTAAAGTTAGTAAATCTTTTAAAGGTCAATGTATACGCCTTTACAATAAAATCCCAAAAAACGTTCAAAATCTCTCCATTAATAAATTTAAAAAAGTAGTCAAAGCGCGTTTGTGTGCCAAAGCCTATTATAAGGTCAATGATTTCATAAACGATGGCACATCTTGGGAATAGGATGGCTGCTTGCAAGGCTGCTTTTACATTATTTTATGACTTACAATAATTATGTATGTATGTTGACATTGTATAATTGTAAGTTACAGCATTGTAAACTTTATTTTAAAAGATTAATTTTTTTCCTCACTTTTTTTGGTAAATCAAGTAGGCCCCGTGCGAGTTTCTTACGCCGGTTCTTCTCGCCGGGTTAGTTCCCGAACCGGTGGTAGGCATCATGTAGACTTTCAGAAAATATTTGCAAAAATTTATTCTGAATAAAAAAATTTGAGTTTGAGTTTGAGTTTGAGTTACATATTATTATAGTGTAGTTAATTTTTTTTAAATTGTTAATTTCAGACTCAAGGTGTAAGGATTTACTTTGACATATTATTAATTATTTACTAGATGTTTATACCTTCAATTATTATTTTGTTTCTTTTCCAAAATACTAAATAAAAAATAATATATTATGTAGGTAGAACCAATAGGAAGCCACTAGTCAAGAACCAAAAATAAACCAAAACGGGCAATGGTAACTATTTTACCACCAACATTTAATATTTTGAGTCATGAGTGGATAATGGTAAATTATTTACCACCCAAAAAACCCTTCCCCTATTTTTTTTTTTTAATTTTGATCAAAAATATGAAATAAGCGACCCACAATTACTCAAAATCCAATTCAAATTTAACAAAAATATGCATACCGGCTCGCGTTTGTTTAAGGGATAACTGGTTATATTTCGGAACTCATTCATAAAAAAAGTCAAACTAAAAGCGTTCTGTACGTATAGGTAATATTACGTATAGGTGATAATTTTGCTGTTTCGTAGAATTTGAGATGGATTGAAAAAATCATAATGATTATTAAGTAGCAGATTCAGGTTACAGCTCTACCTCCTATAACTCTCTCCTACAAAATCATGAATCGCAACACCGTGCGCCGTTCCGCTTTCATACGAAATAGAATTATTTCATTAACAAGTACTACACAGTCTTGATCATTTCGGCCCCTATTTATATTTCGCTCTTAATTTCCTACTCAATAACAATCTTGGCTGATGTACACTCTCAGCGTCTTAAGACAGTCTTTAAATATTAGTTTGATATCAACTTAGCATCCCCAATCCCATCAATCCCCAAGAGGCACCCGGCTGCCGCAACGATGTCAATACTAACAATTGAAAATCTATATTGTGTCTGCGATTCCCACGATAGAGGTATTACTTCAAGGTTTCACCGTTCACCACACCAAACAGCCTCTCAAGAAACAGTTTGACAGCACAGTTGAGTGCCGAGTGTCGTTTGTTCGCACTCAATTGATACGACACACACAACTTACACACTCACTCACACGCCCAGTACTTAAGTACAATATATTAACCTAATGACTGTCAAAAATTCTGTTAATATTACTACTTGAATTTGTATTGTGAGGAGAAATAAAGATTATTATTATTATTATATTGATCTTGAGCATAATCTTAGCGATAAGAGCGGTTTATTAATACGGACCTAATTATAATATAGTAGTGTACTCATTTAAAACCTATATATACAACTTAAAACTGAATGTTAGCTTGTATTTTTAACCGACTTCAAAAAAGGAGGTAATCAATTCGACGCGTATGTATGTAATATTTCCAGAACTGCTCAGTTTTTGTATATGTTGGTCTATATCAGCGTCTGAACAAATGTGCCAAATTTCAAAAGTGTATGTATATTGTATGTATGTATGTTTTTATGTTTGTGTTCGCATATCTCCGGAACTACAAGTCCGATTTAATTAAATTTTTTGTTGTACTAGGTAATGTTCAACTAAGGGAATACTGCAAGTTTCATCAAAATCGGTGCTGGTTTTTGAGATAAGGAATTTTAATTCTCAATTGCGTACAATTTAAAATTCTGAAGTCGTTTTATCTTTTTAAATTAAAATACTATTATTAGTTATAACAAATTTATTCTTTAGGGCTTTGGCTTACCAGTCACCAGTCACCACATATTCCCACCACTGCAGCTCATACATAAGCCAAGATCGACAAATAACCAAGAAACCCTTTGATCTCAGAGAAACTCGAGAACAAACAAGCTTAAACTGTCGCGTGGGAAGTGGGAACCGTATATTTTTTCGGGATAAAAAGTAGCCTATGTCCTTTCCCGGGACTCAAAGTATCTCCTGGATACTGAATTTCAGCAAAATCGGTTCAACACACAACAACAGACAGACAGACAGACAGACGGACATACACACTTTCGCTTTTATAATATTAGTATGGATAGTATGGAAGTGTGGATTAAGGGGGCAAGACCTAATCCATCTGTCACGTCTAGTTGGAGGTGACCACTGACTACACAATGATACATTATACACAACTAGGACTTAAACCTGACCCGAAATGCATGTTTTCGTACAATTCAGTAACCCCAATAATAATTATTATTACAATTAAAATTAAGCATTCTATTAAAGTGCACGCAACAATTATTATTGGTATGTGCAAACATTATAATGAGCTAATGTATATTAATGTAATTCAAAATGATGGCTGTTATGCGAATATGTTTTATAGAGCTAGTAACGCTCTTTTGTACATATTAACACCTTCTTGGACCAGTGGTTTAGCGCTTAAGTATATACTTATTATAAAGTTGAGCTACTATTGAGAGTTTGATTCTTGAAGAAGACAAGAAAGATGAAGTCATCTGCCCGCGCCGCGCCGGGGCGGGACCCCGGTGTGTTTTGTTACAAAAGTACAAGAGAGAGTGATACTTTATGTGTGTAATATACATAATATACATATTACAAAAATACAAGAAGAGTCAAGAGAGAGTGGTAATAACTGCTTACACACTTGGAATAAAAAAAATTGCGCAGCTGGGCTGGTAAAACCGGTGTGGGCGTTGTTATTTATATTTTATAAAACCTTCAAATAATTTTAGAAAACATTTAATGAAAATACTCATACAATGCATGCAATAAAAACAAAAGAATTATCGGTAGGTATTTACATGCCGCTTAAGTATTAAATAAAGGGTCAGAATCGCAAATATGTCGCAAGTGAGGCGAAAGAAAGCGACAACATCTGTGACGTGATCACTTTCAAACCTCCCACTTGGCTGATAAGCACGTACTTAGTTGTGACTACTTGTGACTTGTGAGAAATATTATGCTGGAGCTAACTGAATACGTCAAGAGGGAGCCAGCCGTGCTAGCATACGCCAACGAGAAAATTTTGTCTATACGTTTACTCGATATTAACTGGTTATCTATTCATCTCTATTGACCCTAACATGAAATACATTTTTTCTCGTACGTCTGTCGTCAAAATTAGAGATAATTTTGTTTTTTTTTTATATGTGCTACTTTTGTCCATATACTAACGAACTATATACGAACGAGTAGATACTAACGAAATTTATCTCTCGAGTCTCGACGTACGCATGTTAGCGAAAAAGAGATATATATCGATATCGACAATATCACTACGCTCGAGAGTGAGATATCCACGAGATATCTCGTTGGCGTATGCTAGGGGGGCTGAAGTTTAAGGCATGCCTAAATAAGTTTAATAGATAATCGATAGATACTAATATTCAGAAGAGTAGCGTGCATTGGTGGGGCCCCGTAAAAAAATTATTTGGGGCCCTCTGGATGGGTGAATTACCCGTATAATTATAAGGAAGAATACGGCGGTAGCTACGCTCCTGCTAATATTATAAGTGCAAAAGTGCGTGTCTGTCTGTCTGTCTATCTGTCTGACTGTTACCTCTTCACGCCCAAACCGTTGAACCGATTTCGCTGAAATTTGGTATGGAGATACTTTGAGTCCCGAGAAAGGATATAGGATACGTTTTATCTTGGGAAAATGTAATGTTTATGTAATAAAATCCATACTTCCATACTTCCATACTAATATTATAAATGCGAAAGTGTGTCTGTCTGTCTGTCTGTTACCTCTTCATGCCCAAACCGCTGAACCGATTTTCTGAAATTTGGCATGGAGATACCCGGGAAAGGACATAGGATACTTTTTATCCCGGAAAAATGTACGGTTCCCGCGCAATAAACGAATTTTGGCGCAACGGAGTTGCGGGCGTCATCTAGTATACCTATATAAATAAATTTAGAAAACTATAACCCGACTTCTTACAAAAGGGGTTTATAAAGGGTCAAAATAGAAAATGTTCCATATTGAAAGTGAAAAATGAAAATCCTGAATTGCATATTATTCACAAAAATGGTTAGGGCGTGGTTGCAGTCTCGCTAAAATTATCATTGAGTTGTAAGTTATACCTAACATAATAATTATGTGACATTATCACATAGTATGTACTGCCAAAATCAATATCCTCGCTTTTGGCTTCAACGTAGTCGGGTAAAAAGCATTTTTAACTTCTTTGGTATTGCGAAATGCCGATGTTCCGGACGACGGAACACTTATTTCTTTCCGGCTTTTCCGGTGTAGTTTCCGGTCGTTTTTGCATATACATACTCGTATTATATCTACTTATATGCCTCTTTTCGAAGTGTGTTACTCGTTATACTTTGGAATTGCTTCAAAGGATATATTAATATGTTTAGCAATCTATATTAGGTTTCTCTACTACCGTTAAGTACAGGTTATTCAATATTCAGCTATTTTAAACATCGCTAATATAGTTATCTGTTATCACTTATCACCTAAGACTGGTTTTACTTAATAGCGAAAACTACTAAAGACTACATAATATAATAACCTCTACACCCGTTTCGGTGACGGTGGCCGGTTTAATTAAAACCAGATTAGTTACGCAGGAGCGATTTTCATGGTGCTCATGTGTGTGCGCAGTACACAAGAGCACTCTCTATTCCTTTACCCTCTTAACCCAGTGGGGAGGACGACCGACACGACTGGTGAGATATCAGACGCAGGATCGAATTTTTAACATGCCTATACGACGCATGGATCGTCTTACTTGCTAGACAATCAGGTGATCAGCCTGCATTGTCCTAACCAAACTTGAAAATAACATGTTTTCAACGCGGGAATCGACCCCACGACCTCGGAGTCACGAGTCACGTACCTACTCTAAACTAGATACATATAATAAGGCAAAATAATGAACACCTACCGGCGAAAAGTGGTTCAGGTCTTTACAAATTTTAAACATCGATAATGATGATTGTTTTATGTTTATAGCACCAAATATAATTGCATTACCTTATGTAAACATTTCAGTTTACATAAGGTAATGCAAAATGAATTTTTCATTTTACGCTTTCTTGGGCAATTATATCATATAGAAAACCGCTATTCCATCATAAATTCAAATCTGTGTAGTTATTAACTCTTGAGAGTTATCTCAATCAAGAAAAGAAAAAGCGAAACCTGCCTTCAGGTTTCGCTTTTGTTCGGAGTAGTACATAAGTACCTAGCAATTTTTTTCACTTGCAGGTATGTACTCGTTATTTAAGTTATTTTTTTTAATACGGAATTAACTGCAATCATTATCATTTAATAATAACTTACAGATGAAAAGTAACAGAAATAATTTTGTTCGGTGGGTAGGTGTAATTAATGTATTTCCAATTTATAAGGCAACTGAATTTTGAAATTCATTAATTTATTAGTAAACTAGATGACGCCCGCAACTCCGTTGCGCCAAAATTCGTTTATCGCGCGGGAAACGTAAATTTTTCCGGGATAAAAAGTATCCTATGTCCTTTCCCGGGACAGCAAAATCGGTTAAGCGGTTTGGCCGTGAAGAGGTAATAGACAGACAGACAGACAGACAGACACACTTTCGCATTTATAATATTAGTATGGTTATGGAAGTATGGATTATAAGGATATTACAATACTTACGTTTGCTTTAATATATTTGTGGATTCCGTATTTGGGGTCCGAAAGTCGCGCTGGGGGCACCAAATTCAGCTTCGAATTCCAAGGGCTCTTGAAGGGATTTTTCAGGTAGGACACAACTATGTAGACCAGGGCTGAGGCCGTGCGAAGTGTGGTTAAACAGTTCGCTATTATAAACCGCTTCGCGATTGTAGCGTAATTCGCCATTTTGGTTTGGTGTGGTTTGCACACGCGCCCGCTCATCTCGGAGTCCAACGACTGACTGGCACATATATATTGTATTATCTATGGACTGGCAGAATAGATAGGTACTTTAAACATAATTGATGTGATGCAATGATTATGGTACTGCTTGTAATCGAGGATCTTTTTATTAAATAATGATAGACGAAATTAGTTTTTATTATTCGTAGCGAAATACGAAAAAAAGTCAAAAAGTCATCAAGGTCGTGTAGACAGCGATGTTTTTTGTTTGTTTTAAATAGTAGCTATCGTCTGTATTCTGTACAAATGCAAAGATAATAACTGAGAAATCAGGCACATCCTTTGCAGTACGAAATTTCAAGTTTCTTGTTAAAATGGTTTGGCACAGGCAGTGCCATGGAGCTAAAACAAAGAGGAGCTGGCCTAAGCAACTGTGCTCTATGATTTTCAACTAGGTCCTGACGTCATCATTGTGGGCGGGGCTTAAGTCAGTACACTTTCAGCGTTTGTCAGATGCATACGTAACGAGACTCCCAATAAATTTGTGTTTTTTGCATTTTTAACAAGGAAAGGATGAAGTATTGTGTTTTACAATGTCGTAAACACTCAGACAGACGTTCTGATAATATAAATACCATGACATTTCATTTGAAAATAATTTTAAATGTAATTTAAATATAAAAGTTCTAAAACATTTCACAACAACACGTTAATGATACTACTTGACACTAGATGGCCAGACCTTTGAAAGATAATACATACGTTAAAGCGTATAATTTTGCATAAGTTTATTGCAAATATCATACTTGACTACTGAAAACCGTTATACACTTTGTCTTAAACACATTTAATAGCTAAAACCGTACTTATATAGCTTTTATTATCATATTACTTATAAAGCGCCATCTGTCGTCATCTAGGATAACTATTTTGAACGTAACAAATATCCAGGGCCGTATTTAGAATTAAATTATTTTATTAAGTATCGCAATGACCACAGAACACATTAAAAGTGTGTTCTGTGGCAATGACAATTTTGTTTGCTAATGTTGACGCGCGCGGCTAACATTTGGCCAGCCGTAGCCCGTAGGATCGACAAACAAAAACGTTTTTATTTGCGGACATTTCTTTTAAGTTTTTGTTTTAATTTTTTTGTGATAATAAAAGGTAATATGTGATATTATTATAGTAATTATTGATTAATAAAATAATAGCTGAATCACATTCATGATTGATAAAATATTACCACAAATCTTTTTCATGAAAATTTTGGATTCGACCAAAAATAAAAAAATAAAGTAAGTACTTAACTGAAAGTGTTGAAGCTGCCACGGGGTTGACCAAAAACACGGTAATACAGAATTGGTCGATTACTTACCTATAAATTAATGTTATCAGAATATTTTTGCTAACGCTACTTTTTAGCAAACAAAACTGTCATTGCGATCCCATTCTGATCGCGTGTGGATTATCATCTTTCATGTACCATCGAAGAAATTGATTCATAGCCGGGTTAGTCGGGTTATGTCAATTCAATCCCCTACCCTATTCCCTTCCCTACCCTCCCCTACCCTATTACCTTCCCTACCCTCCCCTACCCTATTACCTCTTAAAAGGCCGGCAACGCACCTGCAGCTCTTCTGATGTTGCGAGTGTCCATGGGCGACGGAAGTTGCTTTCCATCAGGTGACCCGTTTATTCGTTAGTCCCCTTATTATACATAAAAAATCGGTCAAAATACTAACCCTAATTTTATTTATTGAACTTATTATAATTAATATACAATTTTTTTTAAAGTTCTGAGTACGTCCCATAATATTCAAGAATTTTGACATCTAGTGTATGATAGCTGAACTACGTAGTAACATCAACATCGACCTAAGCTAGTAGTTTTGCTTTTAGCCGATAGATGAAATATTGAGAAGTGGGCGGAGCTTGACACCCCCTCACCCCGCAAATTGTCACGCGTCGTTTCTTAAGGTTTGATAACGACACCTCCTCTTTGTTTTAGCTCCGTGGGCAGTGCCGGATTTATATTTTTTATGAGTGTAGGCCACTTTTCGCCGCCCCATGAATGAAATCTGCCGCTCTCCTAGAACGCTGCCGCCCCTATGCCGCGGCCTATTTATAAATACTATATTATAATTGTAAAACTAGAAACTTGAAAGAATTTTTCATAAATCCACCGCTAATGCCCAGTTTGTGAGGCTTTTCGGCAGGAGTTTATCCATTCAACGACATTGTTGATTGGTTAATTCTTCGATAAATCAAAAATGTTAATGAATAGATAAACTTCTGTCAAAAACCTCCGACACGGACATATTAAGGGTTTTAAATGCGGATCAAACTTTAAATGCCAATAAAGGCTAGAAGAAAGTAAATGACAAATGTATAATATTCTATCACAGCTAGATATTCGCTGCGTAAGTTTTAGGTATGTACGCGAAAAACCGTATTTTCTTGTGTATTAAAACTTACGTAGCCACAGAAGCGTAGCGTGCCTTAGCGGGGCCCCATATAAAATTTGTTTGGGGGCAAAATGTAAAAAAGGCAACCTTTCCTAAGGTTTTTTTTTACATTTCTCATATTTTGTGAATTTAATAAAAGAAATGGAAAGCCGAAAGTTTCTATTCACTTTGGGGGCCCTTGTGGCCCGGGGGCCCCGTATAATTGATAAGGCATATACGGCGGTAGCTACGCCCCTGCGTAGCCAGTACAAGGCATACTGTCTACTGCGTACAGTAGTCAGTGGGATATGCCTTGTACTGGTGCAAATGAAATAATTGTAACGGTAAATGAAACAGATCATTCCCACACACATCACAAGGAATTTCTTAAATATTTTAAAATATTATAAAATACGCTAAAAACCAGCTGTTTCCCGCGATAAAGTGAGCCTCAATAACAGAAAAATATTAAAATGATTTTATGACAGTATTTATTTATATTTTATAGTATTTTCATGTATAATAATTTTGCAGTAAAGCATTTGTGTATTATTTCATGGACGAATTATACAATTTCTCTATGATTATATTCATCCCACAAAAAATTACGTATTCAGTTATGAATGCAGTCATGTTGTTTAGATCATTTAGAACAAGACTGCATTCACGACTCAACAAAAAAATTGCGGATTAATACACAAATCTTTACAGCGACCAATTGTACCCTGTTCTTCATGCATGATGCATTTTATAATAATTATTACTATGCAACAAAGTTAGGGCACCCGACACAATCATAGTCAATAGAAAAACTTCACTTTTCTTAATTCAATCCTGAATATTATTTTAGAAAGTGGTTATAATAATATCACCTCATTCATCCCGAGCAGACGAGTAGAAAGTGAGTTTCGACACCCCTCGACCTTGGCCGAGGCAATGAGATAGCGTGTTATGAATATTTTGTAAAATTTGGCGTATTTCACGTAGGTATCCATACTTAATCCATACTAATATTATAAATGCGAAAGTGTGTCTGTCTGTTTGTCCGTCTGTCTGTCTGTCTATCTGTCTGTTACCTCTTCACGGCCAAACCGCTGAACCGATTTTGCTGAAATTTGGTATGGAGAAGTCTCAGGAAAGGACATAGGATAATTAAACTGATCGGTAATACTTTTTATCCCTGAAGAATGTACGGTTCCCTCGCAATAAACGAATTTTAGCGCCATCTGGTAAGTTCTATTTTATTAATAATGGCCGGTTTACATTATTCCAATCCAGTAATCCAATTCAGAGCTGGATTGCTACTGGAATAATGTAAACGGCCACTGGAATGCAATTCGGTCCTATCCAGTGCCCGCTTACGTTATTCCAGCAATCCAGCGCTGGATTGGATTGCTGGTTGGAATAATGTGAACTGGCCATAAAGAAAATCACGAGAGTGGGCAAGCTGTTGCCTGTTTGGAGTTTGAATTTTAGGACCAAGTATTTTATTATATCTATTCTATATAAATAATAATCAGCTTCAAATTTTGTTAGTCTCGCTAAAACTCGTGAACGGCTGAACTGGCTTGGCTAATTTTAGTCTTGAAATATTCGTGGAAGTCCAGGGAAGGTTTATATTAGGAGAGATATTATATTAATAAGAGGATATAACGATGTTCACCGAGTCATCTAGTTTTAAAAAAATAATTAATAATAATATTATTATTAATGGCCAATAATATTAATATGACAGAAAATCAAAGGGGTTCGAACATTTTTGTATGGAGCCTGGCATATCTAGCCGCCGGCCATTTTGATTTTTTTTTTCAAAATTTCCGAGCACGATAAAAGTGGTATATTTGGATAGAGGACACTTATACAAACAAAAAATGTTATGTAACATGGTATCCTAAAGTGGCACGTTTCCGAGATATTTGGAAGTAAATATCGCCATTTGTGTCTTTTGGACTCATTTGGTGATATTTACTTCTAAATATCTCGGAAACGTGACACTTTAGGATACCATGTTATGTAACATTTTTTGTTTGTATAAGTGTCCTCTATCCAAATATACCGCTTTTATCGTGCTCGGAAATTTTGAAAAAAAATCAAGATGGCCTATGCCACAAAGGTTCGTACCCCTTTAAAGTTCAAGATTGTTTTGCTCTTTGTTGTTGTTAAAAAGTTATAGTTTTTTTTATGTTTATTCGATATTCGGTTTACTTAAAATATATTGCATTTAATCAATCAATAAAGGTTCACTGTGAAAGTAACAGCCCTGAAAAAGCAAATTGTTTTTTTTTTTATTTGTATGGGCAAGCGCCCGAGCGTCATGAATTTTCCCATACAAAAGTTTAAAAAAAAAGTTACTCATTCAACGCTGCTACTTTTACAGTGAGATTTATAAAGGGGGCTATATACTCTATAACTATTATCACTCAGTTTTGTTATACCCTGTATACATACCTAATAGCGAGCTAATTTAAACGCGGTCTTTGTACTTCGTACTTTAGACTTCAACGCGTTCGCTGCACCTTCACACATTTTTTTTTTGCCATATTTTAGGGTTCCGTACCCAAAGGGTAAAAACGGGACCCTATCACTAAGACTTCGATGTCTGTCCGTCTCTCCGTCTGTCTGTGTGTGTTCAGGCTGTAACTCAATAAGAACCGCTATAGCTAGACTTCTGAAATTTTCACAGATTGTGTATGTCTCTTGCCGATATAACAACAAATACTAAAAACAAAATAATTTATTTTCCCTAATAAACCGCGAGTAATCAAGCGGGGCACAGCTAGTAGAATATAAAGGTTTGTCATAAATCATAACAAGAAGGTTTAAAGTTACCTACCACTACTTGACATGGTGAGTGTTGCCTGCGGTCTGCACTTATTCCAGTTGTGGCTAGTTTTGTTTTACATCAATTTCTATCAAGATTCAATCTACTAAAAAGACCAGAAAGAAACCAAATATACCTCAGTATCCTACTAATATTATAAAGGCGAAAGTTTGTAAGGATGTATGGATGTATGGAATGTATGTATGGATGTTTGTTACTCTTTCACGCAAAAATTACTGAATGTATTTTAATGAAACTTTACAAGCTTATACATCAGAATAATACATAGGCTACAATTTTAACTGACTTTCAAAATGGGGGAGGTTTAATATTCGTTTTTTTATGTTCAACGATTACTCCGCCGTTTGTGAAGCGATTTTCAAAGTTTTTCTTTTGGTTTATAGAGTATAATCCCAATTTGGTACCATATTCACAAAAGTGGTGACCTGATAAAGGGATCCATAAGTAATCGAGGGAACTCCTCAAAATTTATATGGAGACATGCGGTGACTTCGGTTTCGTGAGAAGTATTCTAAGCATATGCAACCAACAAGTAAGATTTTGCACCGTGATTATGAGCCTATTATTACACTATTATTGATACTTTTCATAGTCATTTAGATCTCATCATCTCAAAAAATCTGAGGAGTCTGTTTTTTTTTTATTTATTTTAAGGGCCTTCCCCTACGGAGATTCCGTAATTACTAATTTACCGTATTTAGAGCCTTATAAACTCATAATTTGAAAGCTACAAAGTTATAATAAAAATACAGCAATAATCTTCAGTATATCAACATTCCTTTCCCCGTTTTAAATTTTCTATTTTTGTTTATTATACTCATAATATTAGCTTTCAAAGTAATACCAATTTATTAAAATTGAATCATACTTTCAGCATCTCCCTAGTATTTACAAATTACGTTTATTTGAAACACACGACAATAGATAGACAATTTTTTAGATCAATTTTGAACTAAGATAAGTAAAAATTAACAAAAAATTAAAACCGACTTCCAAGGTAAAAACAATAATAACATCCTTATAATATGAACTAAAAAGTATTAAATAATTTTTCCTATCTAATAGTCCCTTTTTCGAATTCGGCTAAAACTCAACTATTTCTGTACTCAATCTTCATCATTTTGAAGTCGGTACCAGATATAGCTGAATCTTCAGTTCTCTGACAGAATAGGTATTTGAAACTTTTGGAACTGGCACTATTACGATGTAGATTGTTTTCCTATGTAAGTATTTTCATACTAAGGGTTCAATTTATTACCTCGATCGTGGGAATCGCAGACACAATAGATTTTTAATTGTTATGCGGCAGCCGGGTGCCGCTTGGGGATTGATGGGTTAATAGTTAAACTAGTGTAGTACTTATCGAAGAAACTTACTTCTCTTTTTTCTTTCGAATCTCAAAAGTAATGTCAAATGTGTGCCTTACGCTCTGGAGTTAAGGTTGACTTTGTTATGCTCAATTTTGTGGTACATAAGTCGCTTAGAACTTGAATCATTTATTTTGAAACAACATTATATTTTTATTAAAATCTCTATGAAAAGTACCAATAATTATTATAAGGACATAACGTGATGATATAATTATGGTGTTGTGGGGGCATATTCCATATACAACCATGTGACACTGGTGACCCTGACGTGGTAATAATGATGATGATGATGATGATGATGATGGTGATGATGATGATAAATGTAATTTGCATAGTAGCATATGCTTTCAGTTCTTAAAACAGCGCCTTAACCCCCAAACTTGTATCTATAAGGAATCCGGAGTTCTCTTAGTATTTTCGGAACCATAGTAAACCTTGGTGCAAAATCTTGCGTTTTGGTAGCATATGCTTAGGATACTTCTCATAAAACCAAAATCACCATATGTTTCCATATAAATTTTGAGGAGTTCCCTCGATTACTCATGGATCCCATCATCAGATCACCACTTTTGTAAAAATGGGACCAAATTGGAGGGAAACCTAATAGAACAAAAAAAAATTTGAAAATCGGTTCACAAACGGCGGAGTAATCGTTGAACATACAAAAAAAAAATATCCACAGCCGAACATATAACCTCCTCCTTTTTGGAAGTCGGTTAAAAATAGGATTTTTGTGCGACCACAACAAAGAACTCATTACATAAAATTGTTTGTTTGCTTGAACGCGCTTATCTCAGGAACTACTGGTCCGATTTAAAAAAATATTTCAGTATTAGATATAATAGTGGCACAGATAGAGAGTGAAGGAGACCACGTGAAGGGACATAAGCTATTTTTTGCGGGAAAATTTATTTTTATTTATTTATTTACTATTTATTGCACACATACATTTTTAACACGAAATATACACAGAAGAAAAACGACACAACAGGTACTGCTTATCTCTAACAGAAATTTCTTCCAGCAGTCCTACGGAGAGAAATGTGATGGGAAATATCAGATAGGGCGTGCACAGATAAATTTTAGAGATATACATAGTAATACACATACAATAAAAAATTTATAATTATATAATGCAAATACATGACATAAATATACAATAATATACAAAATAATAAATATTATATTATAATAGTATAAAAAAATGTACTTACAAGTACATACCTACTTAAATAAACAAATACATACTATATTATGTATATTTAATAAGAGTTTTAGGATTCATTATTGAGGTAGTGCTCTTTTAGTCGCTTTTTAAAGACAGCGAAGGAAGGGCTGTCACGAATGGTGTGGGGAAGGGAATTCCATAATCTAACTGCATGAACGGTAAAGGAATAGGAGAAGAAATTGGAGCGATGGGAGGGGAGGGATAGAGTCGTCCTCACGTTGGACCTGCATGGGATGTCAATAGGTCGAGCAAAATTGAAACGATCTATAAGGTAAGAGGGAGATATGGGATTGTAAAGGATTTTGTATAGGAGAGAGAGGATATGCGAATTTCGCCGGAGCCGGATCGGGAGCCACTTTAATTTCGATCGAAAAGCTGATACATGGTCGTACTTTTTTAGCCCAAACACGAAACGGATGCAGAGATTCTGCAACCGTTCGAGTTTTGTTAACAGCTCTTCAGTAACGTCCAAGTAGCAGGGGTCCGCGTAATCAAGGATAGGGAAAATAAGGGTTTGAACTAGAAGGATTTTTGTAGTCAAGGGCAAGAAATTTTGGAGGGTCTTAAGCTTGTGTAGTGAATGATACACCTTTTTACTGACATCATTGACCTGAGCGTTCCAGGACAAGTTATTATCTATAATTATGCCAAGATTTGTCACTGTGTTTGCATAATCAATCGGAGTACCATTAAACATGATCTTGGGGATATTGTGCAAGCGCTGGGTCATATACTTACTACCGATGATGATGGCTTGTGACTTTTTGGGATTCACCAAGAGACCAAAAGAGTTAGCCCAATCTGCAATCCGCTGTAGGTCAGCGTTAACATCGCTGACTGCGGAACTAATGCTTTCAATGTGCGATTGGCGATAAATCTGCAAGTCGTCTGCATAGAGATGGAAGTTACATAATAATATGACTAAGGTTACTGTGTTAATAAAAATTGAAAATAAAAGAGGAGAGAGAACGCCACCTTGTGGGACCCCCGCATCGAGATCACACCAGTCCGAGGTAACCTCATCAGATCGAACCCGCTGCGAACGTCCCCGAAGATATGAGTCGAACCATTCTACCACTGAGGAGGACACGTTAAGGGAACGAAGGATGGAGAGGAAGATATCAAAGTCTACTGAGTTGAAAGCACTACTAAAGTCAAGAAGAACCAGAATGGAAACACATTTTTCCTCCTTAGCTAGCCGCAGATCATCTGTGACTTTTAGCAGAGCAGTGACAGTGCTATGGCCAGAGCGAAATCCGGATTGGAAGGGAGAAAGCAATTTGTTGCTGGATAGGAAGAAGGAGAGCTGCTTGTGGACGATGTGTTCTAGGACTTTGGAGAGATAGGGTAGTATGGAGATAGGTCTGTATTGAGTTGAGTTGAGTAAAGGAATGACATTTGCACGTTTCCATGCTGAAGGAAAGGAACTCGTTGACAAAGAATAATTGAAAATGTGAGTAAGGATTGGCAAGAGTTCAGGAAGTGCAAGGGAAATCATACGTGGACTAAGATCATCATCGCCCACAGCAGTAGACGTAATAGCTCTAATATGTTTCATAACCTCGTCCTCGGTGACTTGTTTAAACGAAAATGGAGCGTAGGAGGGTAGAGGAATCGAGGAGAGATGGGAAATCGTGTGTGCTTTAGTAGCTTGGTCGACCGAAGTTGGTGGGTTGGAAAAAATAGCGTTAAGCGCATTTAAATCTTTAGTATTAGTGGGAAAAACAGAAGACTTTCCTATCCCAATCGTAGAAAGAAACTTCCAGAGTTGGGAGGGGTTACTGTGGCTGATAGTGGAGTGAATGTGGCGTCTTTTGGCATCCCTACACAGACGACTGCAATGATTCCGCAGGGACTTATACTTTTCCAGGTTTGCTTCCGTTGGTCGTTTTCTATACCGGCACAAAGCTCGGTTGCGCTTAGCCATCATTGAAACAATATCTTGTGACAACCAAGGAGCCGGCACGTGCTTTATCTTAACTCTTTTGAGCGGAGCGTGGATGTTAAATATTTTGGTCAAGTTGTCAGTTAGCAACGACACCTTTAAATCAATATTCGTGGCCGAGTAGATATGAGACCAGTCAGTATTTGAGATATCGTGCTTAAGAGCCTCAAAATTCACTGCCCTATAACTACGAAGGTAAAGGAATTTTGGTTTTCGACGGGGAGGATTGATTTTAAAGGAGAGGAAAACTAGGTCATGATAGGAAATATTCGAGGGAAACTGGCCATGGAATGCAACGAGATCAGGAGACGACGTAATTAGGAGATCTAGGAGGGAAGGGGCGCAATTTGGAGCGTGATGAGTTGCCAAAAGAGGGAGAATGCTGAGGTTAAGGGAGGAGATTAAGGTTCGGAGTTTGGAGGCACGCGAATCTTGTTTCAAGAGACATGTGTTGAAGTCACCTGCAATTAATGTATAGTCATAGTTTGGGCTGTGTGTGGCTAAAAGCGAATCTAAACTGTTAAAATAATCAATTCGCATTGATGGAATATATGCCACACAAAGCAGGACACTCTTGTGATACAAGGTAACTTCAACACACAAATACTCAATAGAGACAGTGTATCGGCTAGGTGAAGCAGTGATCAACTTGCTGTCAATGTCACCACGCAAATACATAGCCACCCCACCACCACTTTTGCCCACGCGATCATTTCTGATCAGCTTATAACCCGGTAGAGCGTAAGCAGTTGACGATAGTGAGGGCTTGAGCCACGACTCTGACACCAGAATAGCATCTACCGGGGAATTGCTAAACATTTCAATCATATCAGGGTAGTGGCGTGGTATGCTCTGAGCGTTTATATGGACAACGTTAAAGTTTTTCGGAAAACGGGAAAAGGAACTAATTATTTGTTCATGAGCAGAAAATGAGACCGATCCCCCATCACCACTATCAATACTGAGGAAACTGTCGGACGAAGAGCATGAAACGAAGTCATCATGAATAACATTACCATAATCAAATGAATCCATAAACTACCAATATACTTATAAACTATTAAATAAAATATTATAATATATATATAATACACAAAATTATAAATTAAATAAAAAATATAAATTAAATTATAAATTAATATAAGTATAATAAGCAAGATTCGACTAATAAATAAGCAATTTCTATATTAATAAAACCCATCCTTGCTCACCATAGTAATAAGAGAAGAAATTAGCACACTTATAACACCAGTAGAATAAAAAAGCACAACGAAAAAATATAACAAACAAAAAAAATGTATAAATAAATTACTAAGCTTGTACAGACAACATAGGCACGGAGTCAGCTTTACAATATTCGCCGATAAATCATTATTAATAATATGTAAAAGCATTACGAAAACAAAATATAATAAAAAAGCAATTAACTAGCCAAGTATAAGAAGCTTTGCAAACATCAATAACTACAACATTTAGCGTAAAGTAAAATAAATATATAAAAATGCATTGTTCGGCTTTCCTATGCCTTTCCTATACGAGAAAAAAATATATATATAAGCTGACAGCTGACAGATGTCAGCAAATGTCATTTTGAGAAAAAACAAATTACAAAAGCGGGTCATGCTTTAACTTATTTTAAACTACATGAAAGACCACAGAAAAAAGCACAAACTACCTTAAAATGGCAAGAGAAAAGATAACTACAAAATTACGTCACAAAGGAACAAACAAAAAGATACGAGAACTAATTAATATGCGTGCCTATACCGAGTTGTCGACTGCAATGCGTCCGCGCACGGACCTAGGTTCTTCTAGTACGGCGCGAAGATGCAGCTACACTGGGAAGCTTGGTCTCCAAATTACTCTGCCTTGGGTCACCAGTTTTACTTAATGGCAAGGCAGAGGCTGCCTTCGTATCTTTAGTAGCGCCGGGGAAAGTAGCCATTAGTGACTTGAGCTCCTCCATGCACTCAATCTTTCGCCGAGACTTGTCAGGCAAAATTACTGCTATCTTTCCCTCGGTGGACCAGCAACTGCGTACTCCAAAATGCTGTCGTGCAGCCATAAACACAAGATGCCTAGATTTTGTTAAGAACTCCGAGATAACTATTCCGCTGCTCTTTAGCTCGGTCTTAGCATCCCAGACTGCACGGCGTTGAACAAGATTCAAATCGCACCAAGACTGTACGTGCTTTCACTTTTGGAGAACCGAGGCGGTGACAAGACTGGATATCATCGGAGGTGAATTCAGATACCTTCAATTGCTCCTTTATTATGTCAGTAATAACATTAAATAAATTTTCATTATTGTTTTCAGTAATGCCATGGAACAATAAAACTTTTCTACGGAGGAAAGTCTCGTGTCGGTCAAGTCCCAGAGTGAGAAGATCAATTTGTGTTTTGAATTTGGAGAGTGTTTGCCAAACAAAGTTCTTAAAATCGTGGAACTCACTGCTCAAACTGGACAAATCTGAATGGGATGGTGTAGAAGCTGCTTGGTGGAGTCGCTGCTCGTAAGAATCCATGCGCGTTTGGAACAGTTTAGCCAAGTCTTCCATGTTGGCAGCCAGTTGTGTTGACACATCCATTGTAGTTAGTACTTGTTAAATGAAAGTCATAAAAAAAAAAAAATTGAACTGGTGCAAAATTTATAGTGAGGTGAGCACAGGAGGGTTTAAGCTATTACTTAATGTAATACATTAACTGTTTTATGCACTGTAAGTATTTTTATTCATAAATTTAAATTCCGAGTCTACATTAGATGTTGACGCTACGCCTACCCTCACAAAAGTTAAATAAAATAAAATGTACGGTTTCCGTAAAATTCCTATGCCCCCCCTGCCCCTACCCAGGTAGGGGCAGGGGGGGGCAGCTGCCCCCCCCCCCCTAGAAGATAAAATAAACGTAAATTTTCCTGGCAAATGGGAATTAAAAACGTGTTACCTACTCTGCGCAAAATGAAGTGTTGGAAACAAAATATATTTTCAGTCAGATTAATAAAAGTCAATTTTCATGATTTTTTGTTTCAATATACCAGACCGACCATCTTCTCGAAACAGGTATGCTGCCCCCCTAGCTAAAATCCTGGGTACGCCCATGGTGACGATATATTTCATAATATATTCCGATGTTAGCGCAGACGCCCAGAAATAAAATCAGCCTTATATGTTATAATTTATAAACAATCAACGACATGAAATAAAAAATCAAATTCCACTTATTTCTATACATTATATAATTCTCAAAATTATCAATTATAGATTATGTTTGTTGAGAAACTCCTTGATGATATCGTTAACTTTATCCGGGTTCTCCTGCTGCACGAAATGTCCGCAGTCCTCTACCACGGTGAACTCTATGTGCCTGTACGAGCGCTTCATAGCCCCGTGTAGTGACAGACTTAGCGCGGAGTCATCGGCCGCCGCGGCGACGAGGAATGGCACGTTCTCGTCGTGCCAAACCTCTGGCAAACCGTAGTTGAAGTTGGCACGGTAGTAGTTCAACGGCGGTGTGAAGGCACCTGAAAATTGTGTAGGAAACTTTACGTTACTATGTTTTTTTTTATATATATATATTTTTATTAAATAAGAGGGCAAACGAGCAACCGGGTCACCTGATGGTAAGCAACTACCGTCGCCCATGGACACTCGCAACATCAGAAGAGCTGCAGGTGCGTTGCCGGCCTTTTAAGAGGGAATACGCTCTTTTCTTGAAGGTTTGCAGGTCGTATAGGTCCGGAAATACTGCTGGTGACAGTTCGTTCCAGAGTTTTACAGTGCGCGACAGAAAGTTACGCGAAAAACGCACTGTGGAAGACTACCACTCATCAAGGTGATGAGGATGGTAAAATATAACTTGTATAAAATGTAACTTAAAGAGCATATTGATGTTACGAGTTGTATCGAAATAAATTCATTTATTGCGCAGGAATCGTACATTTTTCCGGGATAAAAAGTATCCTATGATGTATGAAAACGTAGGACGCATTTTAAATAACTAAAAATAATATTTTACAACATTTTGGCAGCGGCGTCCACGGTCAGCGAGCGGTTAACCCGACAGTAAAATCAGCAGCTTAGTCATCATGTAGATATATTGTGTCCCAAAAGTCCGTAGTCAATTTTATCACACGTTATATACTTTGAAAATGTACATCTATTAGGAAGTTCACTTACCCTTCTGACTGTAGTAGTAGCGGAGGCAGTTGACATCTTCCAATTCCGTCTCTTTATTAGCTCCAGTCATCATGACGTCTGTGAAGAACCTCAAGTCGCCCATCCTCAGTATCGCTTCTGGCATCCACGGAGCCCGAAACATGAACACATACCTTGGAAGAGAAAATAAAATTAATAAACCGGCCAAGTGCGTGTCGGGCCACGCGCAATATAGGGTTCCGTAGTGCCGCTAATTTTTTATTGGTCAATGAATGTACATTTATAACGTGTTTTACACTGCTAACAACATCATCTCAGTTACGTTCAAAGGAATTTATGCATTCATGTCGAATTACAGCTTTGTAGGTCATATGGTCTCTGAGAAAAACCGCGGACAGACAGACGGACAGACAGACAGACAGACGGACGGACTGACGGAAACTATAAGGGTTCCTTGTTGACTACGGAACTCTAAAAACAGCTCCCGATTCAAAATTCTCATAAGTGTCAGGAATCAGATTGCAATATACAAGGTGTAACAAAACTAAGTGATAATAGTTTAGGGTGTGTATGAATACCCGCTCCCCTGTATTGAGTTCACAATGAAAGTAGCAACGCTGAAAGAGTAACTTTTTTTTAAACTTTTGTATGGGACAATTCATGACGCTGGGACGCTTGCCCATATAAATCACAAAAAAATTGCTCTTTCATCACTGCTACTTTCAGGGACACATCTCAGGGACACTGGATGCAAATCGATCAGTTGGATCGATTTGCATCCAGTGTCCCTGAGATGAGTGATATTTAACACCCTTCTTTTTTGCTTCCTCTTATAAAATAATAAAAACAAAATCTATATTAAATTGCCAAAAAGCATATCCTAAAAGGAGCCAAGAAAAATTTTAAAAGCCAAACCCGCTATAGTGATAGACTGAGTTCAGTAAAAGCAAGTTAAAATCACCTCCGCAGAACAAATGGTTCCTAACAATGTTGGTTGGTATTTACTCACAAAGACATCCAGAACTGCTGCGAGCAGTTCCATATCCTGTCGAACCAGGCTTCTATGGAGGCGCTCGCAAATATAATCACGGCATCACACACTTCGGGGTACGTGTCTCTAAATCTGCTGGTGACAATACCGCCCCAGTCGTGAGCGACGATGGTACATTTCTTCACACCTGAATATAAATAGATCATTTATCAAAAATATATCAGAGACAAATCTGAAGGTAATTCTTCTTAGTCGTTTTCTGCGCGCCTGGGAAAGTGGTCCGGTAAATAAATATTTCCGCCTTATCTGGGGGCACGGTAGTGCCCCCGCCAAGACGAGCCAAGCGAAGTGCAATGGCACTACCTACCTTTTCTGGAAACGTTTCGTCGTATTTTTGAACCCTCGTAACTTTAGTTTGGATTATTCCAGATAGTTGAAATTTTTAAGATATAATGACATGAGTATAATAATTAAATGCGCGTTTGAATATCGTAGCTATTATACTTTAGATTTTATAGGTGTCCAAACACCCACAATTTTGTCACTGACTCACCGATCATCAAAACTGTTAGGGTACTTCCTGAAGTCTTAGAAAGCTGAAACTTGGTATGTAACATAATATTAGTACAGAAACAACAAAAAATTATCAAACCCAACCTTTAACCTATCCCATCTCCTTGATATGGAGGGTGGATGTTAGTATGAGATACCACCGTTTCTTGTGCTAGCTACAAAATTAAAAATAGTATAAAATACTTCTTGTGACAAATAAATAATCAGCCAAGTGCGAGTTGGACTCACGCACGAAGGATTCCGTACCATTTTAGAGAAAAATTATGCCAAAAATTGTCTTCTTTGTATGGGAGACCCCCTTAATTTTTTATTTTATTGTAATATTATTATTAAATATTAAAGTACACATATAACTAAGAACTTTGAGAAAAATTCAAGTACCTACCTGTTGTCATTATTGATATAGAGCAAAAAAGGCCAAAAAAATCACGTTTGTTGTATGGGAGCCTTAAATATTTATTTTATTTTGTTTTTAGTATTTGTTGTTATAGCGGCAACAGATATACATAATCTGTGAAAATTTCAACTCTCTAGCTATCACGTTCTTGAGTTACAGCCTGGAGACAGACAGACAGACGGACAGATAACGAAGTCTTAGTAATATGGTCCCGTTTTTAGGGTTCCGTACCCAAAGGGTAAAAACGGGACTCTATTACTGAGACTTCGATGTCTGTCCGTCTGTCTGTCCGTCTGTCTGTCTGTCTGTCTGTCTGTCTGTCTGTCTCCAGGCTGTAACTCAATAACCGCTATAGATAGACTTCAGAAATTTTCACAGATTGTGTATTTCTATTGCCGCTATAACAACAAATACTGAAAACAAAATAAAATTAATATTATTTTTTGGCCTTTTTTGCTCGTAATCAATAATGGCAACAGCTAGGCACTTGAAATTTTCACAAAGGCCTTAGTTATATATCTACTTTAATAATTAATAATAACATTTAAATAAAATAAAAATTTGAGGGGGGCTCCCATACCAAAACACAATTTTTGGCCTATTTTTCGTCTATAACGGTACGGAACCCTTCGTGCGCGAGTCCGACTCGCACTTGACCGATTTTTACCCTTTGGGTACGGAACCCTAAAAAATACGTGTTAGCCTTGAGAGACCACAGACTCACAGAAAACCGGCGTGAAACAGCGCTTGCGCTGTGTTTCGTCCTGCACTGCACTCTATACCTTATTCCCTATCCCTATTCTCTTCTGCTTATTCCCTTAGCCTATTCCTTCATAAAAAAGCCGAAAAGGCACTTGCAACTCTTCTGATGTTACAGTGTCCATGGGTGACGGCAGTTACTTTCCGTCAGGTGACCCGTCTACTTGTTTGCCCCCTAATTTCATAAAAAAGGGAAAGAGAACAGGGGAATAGGGATACCCCTTTTCCCTATTCCCTCAATTAAGCCTTTTCTCTCTAAAAGGCTGGCAACTCGGCGACGGTGGTTACTTTCAATCAGGTGACCTGTTTGCTCGTTTGTCCCCTAATTTTATATAACCGATACCCTCTTAAAGGCTGGCAAAGCACTTGTAACTTTTCTAATAGTGCGAGTGAACATGCTCGTTTGCGCCTTCATTTAATAAAAACGTGGGTGGTAAAACTTACAAAAAGAAATGAAATCCCACCAAAAACATTTTCATTTTAAAATGTTGTCAAGACGAGAACATATTATTAGTTCGTGGTGTCAAAAAGTAGTGAGATATCATGTCGAGCCAAGTTTCTAACCTAATATACTCAGCCCTAAATCTATAAACCTTAATTTTACACTTAAGGCCGTGTTCAAACCAAACTGACTGTCAGCCACCGAATGTGAGCGAACGTTACGCAGTTTATTGTATTTCCATACATATTCACTTTTTCGTTCACACCTAACCGACAACGTTATTACGCTAGGCGTAGGCGCGGACATTCGATACCGTTTATTTTCACGTTCACACTGGGGCTCACAGTGAGCCTGCTCACATTCGGCGGCTTACAGTCAGTTTGGTTTGAACACGGCCTGAGTCGCGGCAACTTGATACTTGATTATATAATGTGTCAGCCGCACGAGAAGAATCTAAAAACTCTACACATTAGTCAAAATGGATGGCTTGGCCATTTTGTTATTCGTCATGCTATGGGCTTTGAACTTATTCTGTTGTACTTATAATAACTTTTATATTAACCGTAACAAAATGGCCAGGCCACCGATTTTGACTAATGTGTAGAGTTTTTAGATTCTTCTTGTGCGGTTGACACATTATATCAAATATTTTGCCGCGACTTAAGTGTAAAATTAAAGTTTTTAGATTTAGGGCTGAGTATGTTAGGTTAGAAACTTGGCTCTACATGAAATCTCACTACTTTTTGACACCACGAACTACATGTTCTCGTCTTGGCAATATTTTTACATGAAAATGTTTTTGGTGGGATTTCTTCTTCTCTAAGGGCAGTTATTTTTTCATTGACCGTCATAATTTGCGGCACCAGCGGATAGGTAAACCGAAAAGTCCAGTAAATTTTACTTGTAACCATTGACTTATGTTTTTTGGTAGTCCTGGTGGCTTGCTATGTGCATGGCTGAATTATTGAATTTCAATGTTATTAACATTAATAATTACATCAAACATTAAACTTAATTGAATTTATTAATTTTGAAATTCATAGTTTTTTAATGAAAGTAGGTGCTACCGTTACGTACCCAACTGACGAATGAAGTCCCTTATATCTTCCACCAAAACCTCAATTTTGTACGAGGATAGCCCTTTAGGTTTGTCTGATTCTCCGTAACCCCTCATGTCGACGGCAATACACCTGAAAAATTAAACAAATAGAAAGAATTTGACAATACACACCTACTACACTATACAAGGTGTGACAAAACTGAGGGATAATAATTTTAGGTTTATATAAGAATAAGAATAAGAATAAGAAGAATTTCATTCATATATATGTGTCCCTTATATGTATAGAGTTTCCTGTAAAACTAGCAGCGCTGAAGGAGCAATTTTTTTGTGATTTGTATGGACAAGCGCTCGAACTTCATGAGTCATGACTCATGAATTTTCCCATACAAAAGTAAAAAAAAGCTACTCTTTCAGCGCTGCTACTTTAACAGCGAACTCTATATAGGTTACCTATACATACCCTTAAGTATTATCACTTAGTTTTTTTTACACCCTTGACCCTGTATATACGATCTAAAGGACCTATCAGACAGAGACATTCCGGTCTCAACAACGAAAAATTTAAACTCCTCACCTGCAGCTGCTAAAAAACTACTCAGAGACAATGTAAAGGAATGTAATGTCAATTTTAGGTTTAGAGAGATTGTCCCCAAAGATATCATTGATACTTTTAAATTAATAAATATTAAAGATACTACTGATCTCTGGGGCATGTCTACTAAAATTATCAAATCGATAATTGACATCATAGCTCCTCATCTATCAATGATTTTTAATGACTGCATAAGGAGTGGTATTTTTCCTGACTTAATGAAGCACAGTAAGGTTGTACCTTTATTTAAAGCGGGACTTAAATCTGATCCCACAAATTATAGGCCTATATCGATTCTACCGACTCTAAGTAAAATATTTGAAAAAATAATTTTAAATCAGTTACTATTACATTTTAACTTAAATAATTTATTACACAATAAAGCATGGGAGGACTCGCAGGATGCTCTAAGGGTTTTTTGCGACCTCTCCAAGGCTTTTGACTGTGTTGAGCATGCTACATTGATCAGGAAATTGCACCACTATGGCATTAGGGACTCAGCACTCAACCTTTTGACATCTTACCTCAAAAATAGAACTCATAGGGTTGACATTAATAGTAAAAGGTCGAATGGGACCAAAATAGAATTAGGCGTCCCACAGGGATCCATTTTAGGTCCATTTCTTTTTCTCATCTACATAAACGACTTACCTTATTTTGTTAAGGATAATGATAATGAGATAGTACTTTTTGCTGATGACACTTCACTTATTTTTAAAGTGAAGCGACAACAGTCAAATTACGACGAGGTAAATAGTGCTCTCTTAAAAATAGTACATTGGTTTAACGTTAATAATTTACTTCTAAATTCTAAAAAAACTAAATGTGTAAAATTTACTTTGCCCAACGTTAGGCAAGTTAAAACCAATATACTATTAAATGATGAGAAGATGGATTTGGTGGACACTACTGTATTCTTAGGCATTACACTAGATAGTAAACTACAGTGGGGTCCTCATATTGCTAATCTTGCAGATAGGCGCAGTTCTGCAGCATACGCAGTCAGAAAAATACGGGAAATTTCTGACGAAGCAAGACTAGTTTATTTCAGTTATTTTCATAGTAGAATGTCGTATGGCATCCTCTTATGGGGAAACGCTGCCGACATTAATACGATTTTTGTGCTGCAGAAGCGAGCTATACGTTCAATTTATAAAATGTCAGCTTTTGAATCTCTGAGAGAAAAGTTTAAAGAAATTGGTATTCTAACTGTTGCTTCTCAATACATTTTGGATAATGTATTATATGTTAGAAAGAATCTTAGTAAATTTACAACCAAAAGTGACAGTCACGGAAGAAACACTAGAAATAAGTACAAACTAGAAATACCGGTGATCAGACTTAGTAAAGTTAGTAAACCTTTTAAAGGTCAATGTATACGCCTTTACAATAAAATCCCAAAAAACGTTCAAAATCTCTCCATTAATAAATTTAAAAAAGTAGTCAAAGAGCGTTTGTGTGCCAAAGCCTATTATAAGGTCAATGATTTCATAAACGATGGCACATCTTGGGAGTAGGATGACTGCTTGCAAGGCTGATTCTACATTATTTTATGACTTACAATAATTATGTATGTATGTTGACATTGTATAATTCTAGGTTACAGCATTGTAAACTTTATTTTAAAAGATTAATTTTTTTCTCACTTTTTTTGGTCAATAAAGTGGGCCCCGTGCGAGTTTCTTACGCCGGTTCTTCTCGCCGGGCTAGTTCCCGAACCGGTGGTAGGCATCATGTAGACTTTCAGAAAATATTTGCAAAAATTTATTCTGAATAAAAAAAATTGAGTTTGAGTTTGAGTTTGAGAGAGCGGTCAAGCGTTTAAGCGTTCTGCGTTCGGATTTCGAGTGGTCAGTCACACAGGACTCAGGAGCAATTCTGACGCAGTCAGAACGCCCCCTGTATGAACATATCTATGCAACGTAATACAACACAAAGAACGCAAAACTGACCGCTTGAACGCTTGTCCTAACTATGTGTTTTAAAGTCAGCTGAAAATGTTACAATACCTGTAATCCTTGTTGAAGTGAACAATTTGGTGCCGCCACGAGTACCACAGCTCTGGAAATCCGTGGATGAACAGCAGCAGCGGTTTGGAAGGGTCCCCGCTTTCCACATAATGTAACTTTACATTCTGAAAGTTTCAAAATACACATGAGATGAAAGCGCACTAGACTGTGACTGCACTGCCGCACGCAGCGGAAGCTGCCGTCGACTGCAGTCGTGTAAGAAGCCTAAGGGTCAATTCAGACCGCAACGCGACGAATTTGTATCTAGAATCGTAGATTATTAGGGTTAATTAGTATCCTATGTCCTTTCCTGGGACTCTAAATAGTATCTCCATACCCAGCAAAATCAGTTCAGCTGTTTGGGCGTGAAGAGGTAACAGACAGACAAACACACTTTCGCATAATTTATAATATTAGTATGGACCACAGACATCGCGTGCCATATCGTGTTCCCAAACGTCGAGCAATGCTCGTCTTTCGAAAGTCTGTTCTTTAGTCTGCTATCGGAATCGAACATCAATCAGAATTTTAAAAATGCCTAAATGCCTAATTGTGCCGCATTGAGCTGTAGAAATTCGAATAGAAACGTTGGTCTAGATAATGGACACGTTTTTTATCATCGGTACGTCACAGTAGGTAGGAAAAAAGCGGCACGCTCGTTTTCATATAAATGGTGCGGACATGCGGTATCTATAGGTCTACCAGAATCTGATGGCAATTTTTGACAGCACATTTTCAAAAAATATCCTTGATCATTGGATTAATTTTTATATTTGCATGTTTAACACACAGGATCAGCCGCTGTAAGAAACAAAAAGGATCAAAATGTTTTATTCCAACTACCCCGGTATTGCTAGAGTCAATTTATTTTCTCACTTTTTGCCATCAGATTCTGGTAGACCTATATCTTGATCTATGTCTGAGTTATGGACTATGTACAGTTTGTTATTGTGTACTTACATTGGCTTTAATATATTTATGCGTTCCATATTTCGGGTCTTGCAGCCTAGGCGGCGGTTCCTTTTTGCTCACATGGAATGGATTCTTAAACGGACTCTTTATAAGATTCCTTAGAAGAGATAAGAGGAAAAACACGCAAGAGAACACCACTGTTAATAAATTCGCTAAAATAAAACGTTTTATATTCATTTTCGTATATTATAACACAGTATATTATGCCGCAAGGACAACTAATCGACTGAGTATTATCAGGTCTGGAGTCAGAACCGTATAAATTATACTATGACTCACCACTTCATTTATCGTCACTATCATGGGTCTATCGAATATATCTATATGTCGCAGTATGATAGATATAGCCGTAATATAGTCATATTTCTAGGGATATAAGTTATAACTATATACCGTTACATAGTTATATGCAAGCTATTCATTACTATGTTCCTAGGAATATAATTATGATACGGTCGCAATCTAGTAATATGATTATCTTACTAAACTTATCTAGTTAAATGGTAATAAATCTGCCATAGTATTAAAGAAAATAATAGATTAGTATTTATTTTTATTTCAAAATCAATGTTGCAATTAATAACAATACTAACTAGAATTTAAAAAGAAATCTATAGTATTTGGTGTTCAAACATTAACAAGACAATTTTAATTAGTCATTAATTAAGAAAAAACTTGGTACGTGTAAAACACTGAAATAAATGAACAGTTTGAAGACAATTTTTGTTCTTACTGTGCAGTGCGCGGATTCATAAAATCTAGAATTACAGAGGACTGAATGCTTCCTATGCACACCTATTAGTCGAACACTGTGTATTTTTACAGAAACATATTTACTAATAATATGTAGAATTGGTTTAAGTTAGGGTCAGTAGAGTTAGGCCGTGTAGATTCAAAAGCTTGGCTCTACATGAGATATCATTATCTTTTTCACAGGGTAAACCTTATGTGGATCGTCTCGGCTACATTTTACAAGAAATGGTTTTTGTGAGATTTTAGTTCTTTTTATGTGTTCTTCTAAGTACTTACTAATAGGTATTTTATTTACTGTCTACAGCCCTGTGTAAATAAACTCTTATGTCCTAATTCATAAAATTGGTGAAAGTCTCATATATAAACCTCCACCTCCCCATTTTAGGGGATGGGGGGCGAAAGTTATAAGTTTATGAATTTTTATGTTGGTTGTATACTAGACTTAGACTACATTCCAAATTTTTACTTTCTAGCACTTCAGGAAGTAGCCAAACATTTTGATGATCATCAGTGTGTCAGTGTATGAGTGTGTCAGATATCAATAAAATCTAAAGTATAAGAGCTATTCAATTGAGACTTTGTATGTTTAATTAGTCTACTATTGACATCATATCCTGAGAATATGAACTATCTGGTACATCGGAAACCAACTCTATGAGGGTTCAAAAAAACGACGAAACACTTCGAGAATAGGTAGGTAGTGCCCTTGCGCTTCGCTTGACTCGTCTCGGCGGGCGCACTATCGTGCTCCCAGATTTTCAATAAAAGCGGTGAAAATTTTATGATTATGCAGCAAAATACAACACTTGCACTGTTACAATCATTTCACTCCAGTAATATGAAATTATATTACTAAACTTGTGTAAACTCAACCGTATCATAATTATGTTTCTCCTACTCATTAAAATCCGATCAGTAGTTTTTGCGTGAAAGAGTAACAAACATCCATACATCCATACATCCATACATACATACATACATCCAAACTTTCGCCTTTATAATATTAGTAGGACTAGTAGGAAGTAGGATCACAGAATATATATTAGTAGTACCAAGTAGGATTAAAATCGCTATGAAAAGTACCAATGATTATAAGGACATAACGTGATGATATAATTATGGTGTTGTGGGGGCATATTGTATCCATATACAACCATGTGACACTGGTGACTCTGACGTGGTAATGATGATGATGATGATGATGATGAATGTAATTTGCATAGTAGCATATGCTTTCAGTTCTTAAAACAGCGCCTTAACCCCCAAACTTGTATCTATAAGGAATCCGGAGTTCTCTTAGTATCTTCGGAACCATAGTATACCTTGGTGCAAAATCTTGCGTTTTGGTAGCATATGCTTAGGATACTTCTCATAAAACCAAAATCACCATATGTTTCCATATAAATTTTGAGGAGTACTTATGAATCCCATCATCTGCCCCCCTAGCATACGCCAACGAGATATCTCGTGGATATCTCACTCTCGAGCGTAGTGATATTATCGATATTGACATATATCTCTTTTTCGCTAACATGCGTACGTCGAGACACGAGAGATAAATTTCTCGTTCGTATATAGTTCATTAGACAAAAATAGCACATATAAAAAAAACAAAATTATCTCTAATTTTGACGACAGACGTACGAGAAAAATGTATGTCATGTTAGGGTCAATAGAGATAAAGAGATAAACCAGTTAACATCGAGAAAACGTGTAGACAAAATTTTGTCGTTGGCGTATGCTAGCACGGCAGATCACCACTTTTGTGAAAATAAGACCAAATTGGAGGGAAACCTAATAGAACAAAACAAAAATTTTAAAAATCGGTTCACAAACGGTGGAGTAATCGTTGAACATACAAAAATAAAAAATAAAAAAAATAAAAAAATGTCCACAGCCGAACATATAACCTTCTCCTTTTTGGAAGTCGGTTAAAAATATATTCTAATTAGTTTGCAATTAGATTAGTATTTCAATAATTAAGTATGCCCAACTCTGCATTGAATTGCTACTTCATTTATTTACTGTTAGCCAGAAGAAAACATTTTAATAACATGAAGATAGTATTATTTAATATTTATTTTTATTATAATTTATAACACAAATTTACATTTCACATTAAAATATTTTAAGAACTTTCATCATCATAGGATCGAGAATATTGACTTGATATTACCCGTTTTTTACCACTAATCCACAAAAATTGACTATTAAAGTTAAAAATCTAAAGATATTACAAAACTATTTTAACAACATTTTCTTACAGTAGAATATATTTCAATGCTTTGGGTTTTAGCCTTTTAGGGACCTGTCAGACAGAGAGCGGTCAAGCGATCAAGCTTTCAAGCGTTCAGTTTTGCGTTCTGTGTTGTATTACGTTACATACACAGGGGGCGTTCTGACCGCGTCAGAATTTCTCCTGTGTGACTGAGCGCTCGAACGTAGAATGCAAACCAACGAATACTATGCGCATTGCGAACGCAGAAGTCAGAACGCTTGAACGCGTGACCGCTCTCTGTCTGATAGGTCATAGGTCCCTTAGACTAACTTCTTGTATTTTTTATTACAATGAAACGATGCAACCATACTAGGTGTTAGGTTTAACACCGTTATCCTTAAAACCATCAAATGAGCCCGTCAAAATGAACAACTTTTTCTGTGTTAAACGGTAAACCTAACAACTTGTATAAGTAACTAAGTATATATTAAAGTGCAACTATAAGTATTAAAATTAAAGAGGTAGACCGTTGACGTAACCACCTTACATCCTTATATTTCATCATCATCATCGCAATTATCATCATCATAATCACTGGCATACGACATCCCTCGGAACAGCTCATCGTCGCTGCTCGGTTTGGTATCCAGATTGACCTGCTTCCAAACTTCAAACTCATTCATGGCTGTCGTGAATAACGCGTAAGGGTTTGACATGGGCGTGGGAGCGGGAATCTCGTTTCTGTCTACCCTGCCAGCAGTCTCTCTCTCGATCTGCTCCAAACGCTGAATAGCTAACTCCGGATCCAGGCTTTTGGGTCTCTCGTCGAAGTCTAGGTCAATATCGATTCTGAAAAAGATCTGTCTTTAGTTTGTTGGAAACCCAAACGGGGCGATACGATATACACTATCGTACAGGCTGTAAGGCCAATTTTATTTATTAGGGCGTCGCGTCGGCCCCACTGCATGCGGTCTAGCGGTCAGAGTTCCGAGTTCTGCGTTCCGCGTTCTCTGTAACCTATGTGGTGGCCTCAGGTGGTGGCTTTGAACCCTGACACACACCGTAGTTCGCGGTCCGACTGTTTTTGTGTGTATAGAGTTCTAAGCCACCACATAGGTAACAGAGAACGCGGAACGCAGAACTCGGAACTCTGACCGCTAGACCGCATGCAGTGGGGCTGACGCCTTTATATCAAACAATGATGAATGATGATGTTGCCCGCAACTTAAGAAGCTGGTGGCAATTACTAGCTATGTATTTTATTTTGATATATTATGTGATATATTTTCTGTCCGTGACCCGTCCCATAAATCTCGTGAAACGCCCAAAAATTTCAGGCTAGGGCATGTTACGCACTCTCAGAGAAGTTGATTCAAAGACAGATGGCGGGACTTACGTAATTTGGCCGCGTTATATCAAACCCAGACGACAGATCGTGACTAACATTGAATTGACTTAATCCTATCTACGTGGACCTACGTGGTCCGCCACCTGCCTATGAATGGTCGTGTTCGTCTGTTAATGCAAATTCCAAAAGCATTTCATGTCATTGTGCAACGTCACAAACTTTTGTTTACATTTGGTTACACATCAAGTTGCGTTGCCATGACATGGATTTTGACATGCGCAATAACAGATTTGCAAAAAAATGAGACGAACACGACTAATTTCTTCGATGGTGCATACGCAGCCTGTAGTTGCCGTCAACATCATCCTGGCCCAAGGCCACTAACCCAGTCTGCTCCCTGAACTTGGCCCACTCCTGCGCATCGGGCACGCGTGGTATCTCGCTCGCCAGCGCTCGGCCCGCCTCCTCCAACTGTCTCTCGATCACTTCCAGCTCTGATTCCACTGGAAGTCCAATGGAAAGCTGTACCTCAAATAAATTGCTACTAACTACTATTGATCATTTAACACAAAATAATCTGCAAGTAGGAGAAAAGTCTAAAATTTAATTTACACAGGTAAGAAAAGCCGTTAGCGAAGGTTAAATTTTCCAACATCAAAAGTGATTTAGGTCTACCAGAATCTGATGGAAATTTTTGACAGCAGATTTTCAAAAAATATCCTTGATCATTGGATAAATTTTTATATTTGCATGTTTAACACACAGAATCAGCCGTTATAAGAAAAAAAAAACCGGCCAAGTGCGAGTTGGACTCGACCATGAAGGGTTCCGCAGCAGCAATAAGGTTTATTTTTATGAAATTAAAAGGTTTTTGATTTATTTTTATATTTCAGTTGATTTAATGAAAGTTAAATTAAGTTTACATTTATGACGTATAAAAAAAAACTAGTTGCTAGATTTCGTTCAAACTAATTTTCGTTGGTAGTTTTTATAGTAAAGTACATCATATATTTTTTTAGACTTATCATGCCCCGACTTTAGAAGTTAGAGGGGGGGGGGGACACATTTTACCACTTTGAAAGAGTCTCTCTCGCAAACTATTCAGGTTAGAAAAAAATTATATTAGAAACTTCAATATGATTTTTGAAGACCTATCCATAGATACTCCACACGCATAGGTTAGATGAAAAAATTTTTTTTTGTTGGTTTAAGGTTTACCATTTATGACGTATAAAAAAAACTACTTGCTAGATCTCGTTCAAACCAATTTTCGTTGCTAGTTTTTTTAGTAAAGTACATTATATATTTTGTTTTAGACTTATCATGCCCCTACTTTAGAAATTAGAGGGGGGGGACACACATTTTACCACTTTGGAAGAGTCTCTCTCGCAAACTATTCAGGTTAGAAAAAAATGATATTAGAAACCTTAATATGATTTTTGAAGACCTATCCCCCACTTGCATAGGTTAGATGAAAAATTTTTTTTTTTATTTAAATATAAAAATATTAAAAAAAACTACTTGCTAGATTTCGTTCAAACTAATTTTCGTTGGTAGTTTTTATAGTAAAGTACATCATATATTTTTTTAGACTTATCATGCCCCTACTTTAGAAATTAGAGGGGGGGGACACACATTTTACCACTTTGGAAGAGTCTCTCTCGCAAACTATTCAGGTTAGAAAAAAATTATATTAGAAACCTTAATATGATTTTTGAAGACCTATCCCCCACTTGCATAGGTTAGATGAAAAATTTTTTTTTTTATTTAAATATAAAAATATTAAAAAAAACTACTTGCTAGATTTCGTTCAAACTAATTTTCGTTGGTAGTTTTTATAGTAAAGTACATCATATATTTTTTTTAGACTTATCATGCCCCTACTTTAGAGGACAGACAGACAGACAGACAGACAGACAGACATGACGAATCTATAAGGGTTCCGTTTTTTGCCATTTGGCTACGGAACCCTAAAAAAGGATCAAAATGTTTTATTCCAATCACCCCGGTATTGCTAGAGTCAATTTATTTTCTCATTTTTTGCCATCAGATTCTGGTAGACCTATAGTAACTAAATTGAAAATACTATTGCATCTTATGTATATTCTATACACGGGACTGATACACACATAAAGCATTGGCTTTAGGTGTGTATTAGTCCCATGTATAGTTCACTGTGAAAGTAGTAGCGCTGAAAGAGTAACTTTTTAAAAAAAATTGTACGGGCAAATTTACGACTAAATTTTGTTACATCCTGCCTAATATCACTTACTTCCATACTTAATATTATAAATGCAAAAGTGTGTCTGTCTGTCTGTCTGTTACCTCTTCACGCCTAAACCGCTGAGCCGATTTTGCTGAAATTTGGTAAGGAGATACCTTGAGTCCCGGGAAAGGACATAGGATACTTCTCATCCCGGTAAAATGTACGGTTCTCGCGCGATAAACTAATTTTGGCGAAACGGAGTTGCGGACATCATCTAGTGACGTAATAAGACGTTAACAACAATATTCTTCATATCACTTTGAATTGATCAATGCCGGTACTTATAGGCTTGTTGGCCTTTCCAAGACTTTCTCCACAAACATTCAGCAACAACAATGTTACATGCGAGCCCAAATATTGAAATTTGAAACTAACACGTCTCCAAAGAGATAAACAGAAAGAGAAATCTACATGTTACATTGTCGTAAAAGGTTTCTATGGAAACAAAATGTAAACACGGTATGTGACTGTGTACAGTGTACCAGTTATGTCATATGTGTATTACTTACTGTGTATATTTTTGAGCAATGACTAATATTTTATTTATTTTATTGTATACTTAAATACTGTAAATTATACATAATATTATACATTACAAAGTACAGTGCAGAGCATACGTTGCAGTAGTCTACGAATTTTTGTAAAATCTTCAGACTTCAACCCTATGGGCTTTGCATAGGGGATCAAATATTGTTGATGCTGTCGAGGCCGCGTAAAAAAATGTATAGTCACTTACTCGATGTACTTTTGTTTCTCCGCAGCGCAAGCGCCAAATTGCCGCACAAGGGGGCCTTAGATGTCAACTTGCTGCCGGCACCTAACCACTCCTCATCTATACACAACAGTTTTTAGTTAAAATGGATTCACTAGTTTCGATAGCGAAGTTAGATATCAAAAATGTATGGGATATCACATAACGCATCGCAAGCCCCATGACACTAATTAGCGATGCGTTATGTTAAATCCCATGACATTTTTGACATTCGAAACTGGCGTACTGGCGTACATGCATTTTGACTGAGCAATCTGGTCAAGCATCTTGATGCGAGGTCAACATTTTTTACCCATGCCAAAAAAGTATGTAGCGCCGCTAAAGAAGTCTTCATTTAAAATATGCCTACCCATAAGAGTGCTAAGTATCTGCAGCTTGGTTGGCTGATTGGTTGACCGTTCCTGAGCGGTGCTGGGCCGCGGGCGTTGCGGCGGTGGTAAAGGCCGCCGACCGCCACAATCGGTGGTGCTTGGTCGCTCACGAGGATGACCTTGGACCTACAAAGAATTTAAATACAAAGAATTCAAAGGCAGTTGACGGACCTACGTCATTTGGTCAGACTATGTAAATTTAATGTTAGTTTGGATCTGTAGGCTGGGTTTGACATCCAACACCACCGCGGCGACCAATCTACACTATCTGCCTATGAATCAACTTCTCTGATAATGGAATCCGTCGCATCCAGTGGGACTAATGATGTATAGGACTGGCCGAGAGACCTGGTATGTACCCATAGGAAGGCTGTTTATGTTCTCATCCGAAGCATGGATCATCATTCTTGTCAATAAGGTGATTAGGTTGCCTTGTCATAACTCTTATCCAATCAAATATAATGTAGGATTAGGAACTACAGCTGTTCGTAAGTCGTATGATACCAAGTCCATTTTTGAAGTCCCCGGCTGAGGCTCCGCTGGCGTTGGCAAGGGATTTTCTTTTGCATTCCTGTGATCATCTTCATCCTCTGAAGCTGTGGACACTTCACATTCAATGTCATCGAAGTTTATTTCTGAAAAATAGTGTTTGCTCAAAATTTGTTTAAGATTAACAGATTCAATGTTCAAAATTAACTAAATATATACTCGAAAAACTAATTCTCAATCATGTGGGACAAAAAGGTATTCAATTTAGAGTTATTTTTCCTCTTGATCTCTTAATCTTTATGTCAACGACCCAAGATCACTTTCATAAAACCTGTAGTTCTCTCTCATACCTTCATCTCCAACATGGAGCGGTACATCATCAAGATACGCCAACATCGGGAGAGTCGTGGCGACGGACGAGCGATAGTTGAGGGTGTCGGCGATGGGAGTACCGACCAGTGTGAGTCGCCTGAGCGCCCCGCACACGCCCAGTGTCCATATGTGGTTAGATTCCTCTATCGGATTGCTAAAGCAGGTAGAAATAGTAGAATGAAATGCGACACGGAACGCAATTTATACTGCTAAAATGTAGCTTTTTCATTTCCTTGAAGTAATACCAAAGTATCATTAATTCGATCTCACGACCGGGACTAACAAATAAAGTTAAGCCTGGAGTCGCTGCACTAGCTTGCTTACTCGTAATGCTCCAAGTATGTAGCTACTTAAAAAGTCGGAACAACTAAATAATATATCATCTTTAACCGTATCCTTTAAAAATATTTGCATTCGTAGGCACCAACAACCTCAGAGCACCAATTGGCTCAGTGCCCATGAAATAAATATTTTACACTGGCATTCATCAATCACTTACTTAGACAGATTGAGCGTATGTAACTTCTGTAACGCCACCAAAGCATGAAGGTCGCGTAGTCTGTTACCTGCCGCGTGCAGTTCTCTCAGTTTCCCCAAACCCCAGACACCATCCAAAGACGTAAGACCGCAGCGGTTTACGCTTAACGTCTGAAAATAGCACATAGACTTTCTATGACAGGGACTTTATTGAGTTTAGTGACCAGACCCTAGAGACATAAAAGCTTACATGTACAGTCTAGTTACAAACGTTAGGTAGGTACCCTCTAAGGCTCAAGAATATACCATGAGCGTAGTAAGATCAAGCCCGCAGTGTGATCTTGTTACTTTGACAGCAATACAACAGGCGAAAATAGTATAAGATCACCTGTCAAACTCATGGTGCATTGTTGTCGCTAGATACGTAATCGCCCAGAGGGTCTGTCAAGTATCAAAAACCGTACGGAATACCAGGAAAGTTGAGTTAAGATTGGTTAAACTTGAGGATATATTATTATTATTATTTATTACCGACCTTAAGATGGACCAGGCCGATGCCTAGGTCTCGCAGTGACGATATCGCGCTCCCATCCAAGTCCAGGGTGCGCAAATAAGGTGCCAAGACATGCAAGCGGCGCAAGCCAACTCGCTCGGCGATCACGCGCAGTCTCACCTCGCGTAGCCTGAGGATCTCCTCGTCGGTTGCTACGCCACTGGATTGTTTCTAATAAACACAAGAACTCGGAAAGGACCGCAAACCAGTACAATAAGTCTAAAGATGATGACTGTAATCTAAATCTTGCATGCGAATTCGTGACAAGAAGAGCAAAGAAACGGAACCGTACCGTATGGTTCTCTTAATTGCCCTTGCTACTGTCCATGCTGAACTCTTATATTACCACCAAAGTAGTTTACGTAAGTAAGATAAGCACATTCAATCCATAACATCTTTTTCTCTGGATAGGTAGGGAGTTAAGTTAGGTATTTCCCCAGGCGTGGAATCTATCTACCCACTGAAACCCCTGTAACGATTTTGTATGTTGTCTATAAAAACATACCAATGAGGTTTTATATTTGACTAGCTGTGCCCCGCGGTGTTACCCGCGGTTTAAGTGATATATAATAAAAGACTATGAAAAGTACCATTTCTACGAGCTCACCTCTCCGGGCTCTGCGGCCGCTGCGAGAGCTACCTGCAATTTACCTGCCTACAACATACCTTAAATAAATAAATAAATAAATAAATACCTATCTACAACCTACCGACCGGAACCTCTCCACCTGCACTCATGTCTTATCTTCCTGCAGTCTCCAGGAAAGTAAAGTACACATAGGCACAACAGGGTCACATATTGTGAACCACGACCCCTATTCTCAATAATATACTTTTACCTTTTTATATTTTCCTAACTCTTTAAATTTAACACTCTCTTATACCTATAAGTGTTACATTGGCGCCCAACTACAGGTTCGTTCACAATTTTTGGCCTTGTTGTGCTTTAGGCATTCTAGTAATTTCATTGGTGTTGACTAAAAAACTAGTTTTAATTAACTAGGATAGTTTTTAAGTGACTTAATTTGACTTGTTAATTTTTTTTTGTTACTGTATAGCTGTAATTAACGATTTATAGTTTGCAACACATATCTAAGATGGCTTATCCGATAAAAAATTTATCTCTGCAAAAAGCAGAGCTTGAATATGAAGTCGAATTACGCGGTGAAACCAGTGATTTCGTGAAATCATTGCGTAAGCAGATTGTCAAGCTATCTTTAAACCTGCCGTCTGAGGATATACTCGAATCTCATTTGGATCCAGCTGATGATTTGAAATCAGTTGAGGAATCTCTTTTAAAATCGCAAAATAATATTACCTTGTTAAAATCTAAATTCGATAAAAATCTTTTTATTAGAAGTGAAACATTGCTAAATCACATTAACCACAGAATTAATACGATAAATGCTACAACGGAGGTCGCTGATAATTATAAAGTTTGTGTTTTTAGTTTTGATTCACAATACAAGAATTTAAATTCACTAAGGCCACGGGGATTGCAAAAAGCTACAGTTATTGCTGCTCCTAGTGCTAGTGCAGAACTTATATCTATAACGGTTTTATGCGATCGAAGTCCGGGATCGGATATTAACAAGCTTAAATATTCGGGAAAAACTTGTATTCGATCTTTCATATTAAAAGTAGAGGAGTTTGTTCAATCTAGGGGTATTTCCTATGATAAAATATTTTCTTTGGGCTATGAAATTTTTATCGACGATGCTTTACATTGGTTTCGTTGCAAGACTTGCAACAGGTAAAAAGTTACTTCCTGGGCAGAGTTGTGTGTGTTGTTGAAACAAGATTTTAGTAGTCCCGATTATGATTATAGGTTTGCTGAAGAGATTCGTTCACGTACTCAAGGGAAACACGAAAACTTTACTATTTATCTATCTGGGGACGCGGTAGTGTCCCCGCCGAGACGAGCCAAGCGAAGCGCAAGGGCACTACCTACCTTTTCTCGAAGTGTTTCGCCGTTTTTTTCAACCTTTATAGAATTGCTTTCCGTTGTAGCAGATAGTTCATATTTTCAGAATATGATGTCATCAATGGACTTATTAAGCATACAAAGTCTCAATTGAATAGCTCTAATATTTTTGTTTTTATAGATATCTAAAATACGCCGATTTCGTCACTGACACACTGATGGTCATCAAAATGTTTGGCTACTTCCTAAAGTGCTAGAAAGCTGAAATTTGGTATGTCATCTAAGTTTAGTACACAACCGACAAAAAAAATCATAAACTTGTAATTTTCTTCCCCCATCCCCTAAAAGGGGGGGGGGGGGGGTGGTGGAAGTTAACCCTCATAGAGTTGGTCTCCAATGTACCAGATAGTTTATATTCTCAAGATATGATGTCAATAATAGATTTATTAAACATACAAAGTCTCAATTGAATAGGTCTAATACTTAAGATTTTATTGATATCTAAAATACGCCGAAATTTGGTTATACGCCGTAAAATAAGTTAAGTAGGGGTAATGGAAGTGAAAATAATATGAGACTTTCACCAATATGTAGAATTTGTTGGAGTTAGGGTCGATAGAGTTAGGCCGCGTAGATTCAGAAGCTTGGCTCTACATTAGATCTGATGTCTGTTTCACAAGGCAAACCTTATGTGGTCGTCGAGGTAACATTTTACATGAAATGTTTTTGGTGGGATCTATTATGCACGACATGTTTTCTCGTTTAAGTAAACATGTTCTCGGAAGCGGAAAAATTAGAAATCTTATTACATAATATTAGGCCATGCTATGTTAATACTTTAGCTGCATCTGCACCAATTACGAGTGTAGAGTCTTTATAAAAATCAGTTTGTCGTAATTATGAAAATATTCAGTCGAATTTTTCTCAGTTTCGTGAGCCACCTAAAGCTGTCTACACACCAAAGCCGCCAGCCCGGCGGCACGAACCCGGCGGGTTAATGCCGGCGGGCAAACCCGGCGGCTTCTGAATGTTGCAATTCGGGTAACTTGGCCGACGACGCGCGACGGCATTACAGTCGCGGCATGTCGTTCACTGTTCACAATTTGATTGCCGAGTGCTCGGAGAAATTGCACGTGTGTTTTGGTTATTACTACGTGTTTTCAATACTTGAAATGGACCAGGACGATAGTGATCTAATTTTAGCACCTTATGCAGTTATTATAGGTAGATCCCTCAAAACTCGAAATTGTTGGGTTAGGCCAAGCTTAATGAGTCGCAGTTGTTATAGTACTAGTGAAATATTAAGTGATTTAAAAAAAGTCATGATTGATTTAAAAAAGACATGGTTTTACAGAGACCCATTTCTTTCAAAACATTTATGTCATTAACAAGTTACGACTTTGAATATTTAGTGAATATCGTTGGGCACAGAATATCTAAACAAGACAATTACAGAAAATGCTTGATTTACACGGGTGACTAAAGCTGCACGATTTACGCCGCACGGCGAAAATCGACCGTGTAAAATTGGCAATTCGACAACGCCGCATGCGGCTAAAGTCGCAAGCCCCAAATTCGTGCGGCCAGCGGCCGCATGCGGCTGGTGACTAAAATCGACCGTGCAAACGCTCAGTCGCAAGCGATCGCTTGCTGCGAATACTACTGTAGCGAGTGACTTGCCGGGTGACTAAAATCGACCCGTTAGTCACCCGTGTAAATGGGGTGGCGATTCGACTTGGACAGGCGATTCGACTGGTGACTTGCCGGGTGACTAAAATCGACCCGTTAGTCACCCGTGTAAATCGGCCAAAAGCAATTTCACCAGTAGACCGATTATCGATAACAGCTGGGGAATTAATCCTGAAGTACCTATGTCACGCTTTGGTTGAAGGATTATCAGATTTTGTGAAAGTAAGTAGCCATTACGAAAATGTTTTATATTGTAATTTGGATTATTCCACTTCGTTCAAAAAACAAAAAAGTAACTTAATTAAAAATTTTATTCTAGATACCAAAGACACCGGATGAATGGAGAAACGTTGCAGATGCATATTTAAAAAAAGATGGCAAGTGCCTAATTGTCTTGGATTAATGGAACGTGGACGTAAAAATACAAGGAGTGGCAGTGATTATTACAACTATAAACATTATTTCAGTATTGTGCTCTTTGCTTTAGTGGATGCTGATTACAATTTTGTGTACGCTAATGTGGGATATCAGGGTCGGATTTCAGACGGTGGTGTCTTCAGTAATTCTGTATTAAGCAGGATGCTAAATGATAATGCTTTGAATTTATCAGATAAAAATCCTTTACCCGGACGGAATATACCAATACCATTCTTTTTTTTTTGGGTGATGACGCTTTTCCATTGCAAACCCATATTACCATATTATGGTAATCATATGATAAGATCCCCAAAGAGGACTTTCAACTATCGTGTATGTCGAGGGTGAAGGGTAGTTGAAAATGTGTTTGGGCAGTTAGCAAACAAATTTCAGATTTTCCATAAACCTATTCAGCTAACCCCAGAAAAAGCTTCTATTGTTACATTGGCGTGTATATATTTATTCAATTATATAAAACGAACTGGAGCACTACCACAAAATGAATACGATACTGAAAATAAAGATGGAGAAGTCATTCCAGGTGAATGGCGAAGGAATCCACATGAAAGTTGTTTAGTTAACATCCCTAGAGAAGTCAGTAATACTACTTCAGGCCCATATGCAATATTCACCGCCGAGGATACAAGGATGGAGTTGACTCATTACTTGTCTTGACTTTCTAATGTCGGAAGATTAGAATGGCAATATAACCAGTAAACGCCTAATAGTCAACTAAAATAAAACTAATAACATAATATTCACATTTATTTTTAATAATTAAATGTTTCTATAAACATTATCCAATAAGTCTCCTGGCGAGATATATTTTTATTTTAAAATAAAGCTTTTATCATAGATTAATGATTGGTCTCGCGCGCGGCGCTACGACTAGATAGCGCGCCGCTCTGTAAAGAAAAAACCACAGGAAAAAACAGATTTTGAATGCGGCAACTCAATATTGTAGTGTATGTAAAACAATGCGCAAAGATTGTAGTGTGCGTAGATAATTGTGCTGCCAGGTACTTGTGCCCGATCAATGGGGAAAAAAATAGTTGCTGTGGTCTTGTAATTTTTATGTTTATTAATATTGTAATAGTAAATCAAAGTCTTTTTAAAATGAAATCGCAATTATTTTTATTACGGTGTAATGATTATTATAATAATAATTACAGCGAAGGGATTATTATAATAATAAAATCCTTGTTGAAATTACGCGTATTTTCAATAAGGATTTTATAACAGCATTACAGTTTATTACAAAAATAACAATTTTATTTGAAGACGTGAGTGGAAGAACACAATAACTAACAGTAAAAAAATATAAATTGAAGAGCCATCGCATTTTTATGTTTGCATATCTTAAGTTAGATAATTTATGAACACAAAATATATAATAATATTATTTTTTTCTATTTCATGCGAAGTATTTAATTTTTACAGCTATTTCTGTAAAAAAATCCTTGCTGTCCAATGACTGGTTTACGGTACGTAACATTTTTTTAATTTAACACCTATCAAAAAAAAATTAGTAATTTTACTTAAAGTTATGAATCTGTTCAATTACAAGTACTCTTCATTATTCTGTAATGTTCTTGATTTGTTTAAGTGTAATTAGAACCTAAAATATTGAATAAATCGTTTTTACTGTGTCCAGTGAGTAAATACTCATACAATAAAATAAATACTCAGTATTTACTATAAGTGAGTTTTTACTCTGACTCAGTTTTTACTGCCTTACCCATCCCTTCTTGTGGGCTAGCGTTGGGTTGGGCGGAGCATATACTAGTAATCTGTGGGGCGGAGTATGCAAATGATGAGTAGTTTGTAGATGCATCCGTCGTCGTATAGTATCCCGGATTACTATGTGCTGACGACGGTCTTGAAAAATCCGAATACATATTATCAGCTCGACAGCCAGATTCGGCTTCAAATATTATATTATTGATCCGATGTCTTACAATAGCTTTTGTTGACCGCTCCATTTTTCTTAACTGGCCCGCAATATAATCTCCAAATAAACCATCCTCATCTTTTTCTGGTATCTTTGAGGCATTTTGTCGTTCGGAGATATTCCTCATAATAGTCAATGCTTCGGACACCATCTCATCTTTTTGTCTGATTCTAGGACGTTTATTTGGTTTCGGCAACTGTGATAAATTATTTTCTGATGATTGTGAATCTGAATCCAGTTGTGAATTGTGTCCTGCCGTATTATCCTGGAGGAACAGATAATTTATCATTTATATTATAATATTTAGCATTTAACAAAACATCGCATTAAAGAGTAGATAATTAGGATTGATATATAATCGGCCAAGTGTGAGTCGGACTCGCGCACGAAGGGTTCCGTACCGTTATAAAGCAAAAATAGGCCAAAAATTGTGTTTTTTGTATGGGAGCCCCCCTTAAATCTTTATTTTATTTTAATTTTATTATTAATTATCAAATTACACATATAACTAAGGGCTTTGTGAAAATTTCAAGCGCCTACCTGTTGCCATTATTGATTACGAGCCAAAAAGGCCGAAAAAATCAGGTTTGTTGTATGGGAGCATTAATTTTGTTTTATTTTTAGTATTTGTTGCTATAGCGGCAACAGAAATACACAATCTGTGAAAATTTCAGAAGTCTAAGGCCCGTATAAATTGTCAGTACTTAAGATGCGACCCGGTCTCAAGACGAGGTTCGGCTCTGTGATTGGTCCAAATTTTGACAGCCAACCAATCACAGAGCCAGGCCTTGTACCATGAAACTGTTTTGAGACTCAAACAATCGGACGAGAATGCTGCGTCCTACTCTAACAAACGTGAAATGACGTTGTTAGAGCAGGACGCGGCATTCTCGTCCGATTGTTTGAGTCTCAAAACAGTTTCGTAGTAGGCCTACTGAACCGTGTCTTGAGACCGAGATGCATCTTGAGTACTGACTATTTATACGGGCCTAACTATAGCGGTTTTTGAGATACAGCCTGGAGACAGACAGACGGACAGACGGACAGATGGACAGACGGACAGACATCGAAGTCTCAGTAAGGGCCGCGCCACACCGGAATGGCAGCGGCGCGGCGAGCACTTTCAGTGTCATATGATTTTTAACTTTATCTTCAAAATTGTAATACATAGTATCGCTTGAAAGTCTAGCGGCCGCCCGTAGCCGCCGGCGGCCGCTCGTGGCCGCGCGATTTGTGAATGAACTAGTACCAATTTAACTGAGCAAATTGATTTTATATGTTTTATTAATACATTAATTATTAAATACTGACAGATTGGTAAATCTCGCGACAAGCTTTAATTATCATGCAAATTGTATAATTTAAGTTTATTAAACTTTATACTTAGTTAAAATTTTTAAGGAGAAATTTATTGTCTTCTTTTTCGACTGTTTAAAATTTAAATAAAAACTTTTTTCAAAAAGTTTTTTGATTATAATTTTGGCAATTACCCTTGCTTAGAAAATAATTACAATGAAAATAATACTTCAAAATTCAAATTTGTTTAGGAAGCATCATTGTACTTGGAGTAAACAAAATTAACAACACAAAGTAGATACATTGGTAAAATGAATACATACGTAGGTAATACTTCCAGTATCGATCGTAGCTGTAGGCATATTTTTATAGCGCAGAAAATGTAATGATTTGTAGGCAAACCATTTACTTTGATATATTTCGTCGGTACCCGCTCCGGATTTATTCGAACTATCACTTCTTTTCCTTTCGCGGTAATAGTGACTTGTTAAATTTTTTATTTTTCTTTCCACTTCATTAACGGATGTAGACAATTCAGTCGCAATGTCATTTAACGCGTCGTAGCGTTTTGGTCGCAATTTATAGTCACGGTGTTTTGGGTCCCATAATAATTGTTTTGAATGATAGAGTTCTATTAGTTTCATCACTTTTTTTTCTTCCCATTCCATATTGTTTTTTGTTGATGAAAAACACAGTCACGTCACTATTCCTCGAAAGCCGGCGGGCAACTGAACACACAACAGACCCGAATGAGCGCGGCGCGGGGCGCGGCCTTGCCCGGCGGCACTGACCTCTATAATACACTGTATTATAGAGGTCAGTGCCCGGCGGGTTATGCCGCCGGGCCGGCGGCTTTGGTGTGCCGCCGGCAAGCTTGTTTCAAAGGGCTTTAGTGTGTAGACAGCTTAAAGCTACCAATAACACGCTTGTGCCGGAATTTGCGTACAAGTCCAGTAGTTTTGTGTCCCAAACTTTGTAAATATTAATAAAAATACTAGCCCTAATTATTACCATTATAAGAATGATATTGCTAAGGTGAATGCTATCGAATCTAATGAAATTATAGGTGGTGAAAACAATGTTGATGTTGTTGCCGTTACTAGTGGTTCACCTAAACCAATTTTTTGTCCGAGGTGTAGATCTAATGGCCATTCTCTAAGAAACTGTAGACAGGAACGTTTCCTTATTTGCTTTAAGTGTGGGAAAAAAGATGTGCGTTATCCTGAGTGCTCTAATTGTAATCCTAATCATTCGAAAAACTAAATAGGCAGGATTGGAAAAATAGTGTTGGGAAGCCACCAAAACATTTTGACAGCGATGAATGGAACGATTGGTTACTCCTTATTTCTAACTTATTCTCTAACAATTCTGTTTCTCCAATCCGCGATTGTGATAAAAATAAAAATAATCAATCACGACCATAACATAAGGTTGGGGAAAAAGTCTTTTCGCATTATAGTATTGTTACGTGCTAGGGTTCGAGGATTTGGAGAGAAAGACCTGCCTACTTTAATATCACTTTCAGATTTGGCACAAACAAAAAACATAGTTTTGTTTATATAAATAGAGATCATGTTTGCTTATACGAAATCCAAAAGTAATATTAAAGTAATACTGCTATAAGAGCTCATGGTAGGGGGGCTGGTGACTCTCTTGAAGACTTTATTCACTAACACTAGCTCACACAAATCACTAAGTCCAAACACTAAGCACTATCACTGTCGTAGGTCGTAGCCGAGTCGTAGGTTTAACTGGTTCACTCACTATTGATCACTTGTTTTCACTCCGAAGTCGCCTTGATGATAGCTCGTATCGAACTGAACTCCGGGCTGTCTACCTGCGGCTATTTATATGGGCGAGAGGAATTCCAGAAAGTTCCTTGCTCGATTCACGTAAACAAGTAAACAAGTGTGGTAACTTTCCAGAACGTTCGAGCATGTACTTGCGCACCTCACGCCATCTAGTATCGAACAGCGGATCTACGCTGTCTGCGTTTCTTCGATAAGTCGCTGGTTTGACGCTAGATGGCTCTGTATGTCCGTAACAGTATGTATGAACTTGTCATAAAATCTCTTGGGCTATACCAATTGTATCTGGCTGATTTTGGTATCATCAAAAAGACGTTTTAATTTTACAGAAGACAATTCCAAATTCAAATTAGGTAAATGTGAGATTTTCATTTGTTTTTCTTATTGTTAAAATGAGTGATTCTAATGAAGAAATTCGATAAATTTTTAAATTTTATTACTTAAAAGGTAAAAATGCAATACAAGCCGCGAAAAAAATTTGTGATGTTTATGAACCTAATGCAGTATCTGTGACTTGTGAGAGTAGCGCAAATTTGGTTTAAGCGTTTTCAATCCGGAAATTTTGATATTATCAAAGATGCACGTCGCTCTGGTCGCCCTGTTACGGACAAAACTGATGCCATTTTTGAAAAAGTGGAGTAAGATTATATTCGGCATATTAGTAGTTACGATGTAGCTTAAGAACTGGGTATTGACCACAAAATGGTTTTGGCGCATTTGAAAAAAGCTGGGTACACAAAAAAGCTCGATATTTGAGTGCCTCATGCGCTCACTGAAAGAAACCTAATGAACAGTATACTCATTTGTGATTCTTTATTACGACGTAATGAAACCAAACCATTTTTGAAGAAGCTGATAACTGGTGATGAAAAGTGGATCGTGGTCAAAGGCAGGTCAGGCTTCACAGACTGTGGCGAAACCCGTGTTAGCTCGCAACAAGGTGATGCTGTGTGTGTGGTGGGATTGGAAGGGTATATTATTCATTATGAGCTGTTACCGCCAGGCAGAACCATCAATTCTGAACTGTACTGCGAACGTATAAAAAAACCTTTTCAATTTTTATATAAAATGCGAAGAAACTTTTTCCCCAACCTAATATTACTGCGGTTAATAATGACAAATCTATAAGTGGATTATTATTTATTTATTATTTATTTTTTATTTATTAAAAACTTTATGCACATACAAGTACTAAGGTTATTAGACACCGGATCTAACGCAACTATTCTAACATTAAAAAAAACATCTTGTTTCTGCACCTATACTTACTTGTCCGGATTATACTAAGCCATTTGAAGTGCACACCGATGCAAGTGACTATGGCATTGGAGCAGTTCTTTCCCAAAAATTTAATGGCAATGAGAAGGTCATAGCATATATGAGTAAATCATTGTCTAAACAAGAACGAAACTATAGTGCTACTGAACGAGAGGCTTTAGCTCAGGGGCGTGCACTCCTTAAAGGCAGAAATGCAGTGCATAACTTGCCATTCACAGATATTTTAATTTAATTTTCCTACGTTTTAGATGACGTTTATTATTATTAAAATTTAAAAAATAAATACACTTAAAACGCCTAAATTTATAAAATAGCAAAAACTAATTTGCAAAACTATGAGGTAGGCACTCGACGTCTCGCAGACCCTGGGGTTATGTGTGCGCGTATCGGCGCACAGTTTGCAAACGCACACAGACAAATCCGCTTTGTAGGCGAAGTCCAGCGGCTGTACTTAGTCGGCGCGCGGCGCGGCGTTCGGTAATGATCGGATATGTTCGTTGCCTATAATCCGAGTAAAAATAATAGACGGAAATCTAATTATTCACGTATGCACATTGTGCATTTTTGTTTTGTAAGGTTTATAATTGTTTACATAGCAGAATGTTAAAAAAACAAAAAACCTTTTAATTTCATAAAAATAAACCTTATTGCTGCTGCGGAACCCTTCATGGGCGAGTCCAACTCGCACTTGGCCGGTTTTTGCATTTATAATTGTATTTAATATAAAACCGACTTCCAAGGTAAAAACAATAATAACAACCTTTTAATATGAACTAAAAAGTATTAAATAATTTTTCCAATCTAATAGTGCCTTTTTCCGAATTCGGCTAAACCTCAACTATTTCTGTACTCAATCTTCATAATTTTGAAGTCGGTACCAGATATAGCTGAGTAGCGATAAAGCTCAGTTCTCTGACAGAATAGGTATTTGAAACTTTAGGAACTGGCACCGACTTCAAAATTATGAAGACTCAAATTCAAAATTACTTACAGAAATAGTTGAGGTTTAGCCGAATTCGGAAAAAGGCACTATTAGATAGGAAAAATTATTTAATACTTTTTAGTTCATATTATAAGGATGTTATTATTGTTTTTACCTTGGAAGTCGTTTTTAATTTTTTGTTAAAAATAATAATTTCACTCTTTTTAGTTACCTAGTAAACCATCGCGTATATTCTATGTATCTTTAATCTTATTAGTTACAATTTGATAAGAGTCACACTCACAAAATATATCAGGTAGGCAGATAATTTTAAACAATACATTTTAAAAAAATCAAAGTGAACACGTGCTAGGTAATTAAACAATTTAAGGGCCGAATCACACCGGAATGGCAGCGGCGCGGCGCGGCGAGCATTTTCAGTGTCATAATATGATTTTAAACTTTATCTTCATTATTGTAATACATAGTATCGCTTGAGAAACTTGGAAAGTCTCGCGGCAGCCGGCGGCGATTTCTCAAGCGATACTATGTATTACAATAATGAAGATAAAGTTTAAAATCATATGACACTGAAAATGCTCGCCGCGCCTTGCCATTCCGGTGTGATTCGGCCCTTAATCTATCAGATTAAAATTGTATAAACTTGAATAGGAATTCGATCTGTATATGTATGGTAATAAGAATATAGTAATAAGAAGCAAAATCGTGTAAATAAATTAAAATACATTAAAGTACGAAGTATATTTTACTCATAAATGCGATTGTGTTTCTTATTCCTATTACGATGTAGATTGTTTTCCTGTGTATTTTCATACTGGGTTCAATTTATTACCTCGATCGTGGGATTCGCAGACACAATAGTTTTTTAATTGTTATGCGGCAGCCGGGTGCCGCTTGGGGATTGATGGGTTAATAGTTAAACTAGTGTAGTACCTATCGAAGCAACTTACTTCTCTTTTTTCTTTCGAATCACAGAAGTTATGTCAAATGTGTGCCTTACGCTCTGGAGTTAAGGTTGACTTTGTTATGTTCAATTTTGTGGTAGTTACATAAGTCGCTTAGAACTTGAATCATTTATTTTGAAACATTATATTTTTATTAAAATCGCTATAAAAAGTACCAATTATTATAAGGACATAACGTGATGATATAATTATGGTTGTGAGGGCATATTGTATCCATATACAACCATGTGTCACTGGTCACCCTGACGTGGTAATGATGATGATGATGATGATGATGATGAATGTTATTTGCATAGTAGCATATGCTTTCAGTTCTTAAAACAGCGCCTAAGCCCCCAAACTTGTATCTATAAGGAATCCGGAGTTCTCTTAGTATCTTCGAAACCATAGTATACCTTGGTGCAAAATCTTGCGTTTTGGTAGCATATGCTTACGATACTTCTCATAAAATCAAAATCACCATATGTTTCCATATAAATTTTGAGGAGTTCCCTCGATTACTCATGGATCCCATCATCAGATCACCACTTTTGTGAAAATGGGCCCAAATTGGAGGGAAACCTAATAGAACAAAACAAAAATTTTGAAAATCGGTTCACAAACGGCGGAGTAATCGTTGAACATACAAAAATAAAAAATAAAAAAATAAAAAATATCCACAGCCGAACATATAACCTCCTCCTGTTTGGAAGTCGGTTAGTAAAATTTGTATTATATCCCCACTTGGGTAAGTGTTGAATACTTTAAATATTATGTTTACTTTAGAGAACGATTTATGTTTTAATTACTTAATTTCATAAATATGACCATTCTTGAGAATGTAACTAAATATACTTAAACACAATGATGAAAAACTCAAAGCAGATATGTTACTACCGCAGTCCGCACGCGTTATGAAGATTCAAATACGGCCCAATCGGGTCGTCTGTTATTTAGTCTGCATCGAGCGCAGTCACGAACGTGCCGCGTCTTGTCTTACGTAGTATCTCTTATTAGTCTGTGCTTGTCTTACCTAAATAAATTGAAAATGACGTCGTGCGTGTTTCGAAAATGTAGCAATTATGACTCGAAAGAAAACAAAACACATCGTCGGCCTAATTATCAGAATTCGTAACTCCCTCTTCATGAACTTTACAGGAGCACATAAAAACTGTTTATTTTCACTATGCGCGGAAATTATTTCAGTTCATTTATGAATCTAGTAGTAAAAATGATCAAGGAATTTAATTTTACAATTTGTTTTTAGTTTCTCAGACTAGATCATTAAGAAAATGGACTTACGATGTTTTCTTTACTGCTGTACCCGACGTTGTTTGGAGTTACGAAGTGCAAGTGGAGTTAGGACTTTTTATAATTTTGATTATTTACTTAGCTTACAAAATAGTGTATAATATTTTTGTAATAAAAGTCAAAAATTCCAAAAATAATTTTATTCAAAGGGTAACACAATTTAACACAGTCGAATTGTCTGTAATAAAAATGATAATAAAAATATGAAAAAGTTATAAGTACTTTATTTATAGGAACTAATATTGCTTTTAGGCACGACCTTTAGTTTTAAACTTACTAATTATACATAAATTTTTTTTCAGTAATCTTATAAAATAGATAACAACAGAGATCTTAGAAGTCTTAAGTAGCTACTTTGTAGGTACATAAAGAATTAATTAAATATTACCGAACGTACGCTAAAGTGGCGTCAATGGCACATAATCAGTCTCAAAGTTGAGTAAACTAAATCAGTATAATACTTGCTTATTAATTAGGTAAGAACGAATGACTTTAAATTATAAAAAATCAACTTCTAAAAAGTAAATGGAATGTTCAGTATTAAAAGTGGGGTAAATCATCATAAAATTTGTGATAATCCTTTTCCATTGTATCTTTTAAAGCTTGCAAATGCAAGTATTTCTCTTTCTTTATTTTTAGTCTTGCCGAATATAATTGGGGAATGTTATTCCATGGAACGGCGCATATTTTTCTCATTCTAACTGGGAGCTCTTCCCACACAGTGTTAGAGTGTCTCAATTTGTAAACGATCTTTCCATCGGGAACATACCTCAGAGCTCTTATATTCGTCACTGTCGGATCACCTGCCCTTTTTCCAGGTCTGATACATTTGTAAAAAGGCAATGCTGTCTCAAAATTTTTGAAAAAGTGATGATAAAGGTACTGGACTTCGTAAGGACTTTTCTTGCAAGCCACTTTAGCCAGATATGCATAGTCTGCTGGAACATTAATTTTTTTATGTCTCAATGCTCTTTCTATAACAGAGTGCATGCTATCGCACTCCATTTGCGTATGGCCTTTCTCTAGGAACCTTTGTGTTATAGTTACGTTGTTCAGCATGCTGAAATTGAGCAAGGCGTTCGACAATACTGCATTCCTGTTTTGATATGTACAGCCGTCACTGTACAATATCAGCTCCTGGTCATCAGCAATCGGGTTCTGATCGATGAATTTACCTAGAGCAGTGACGATTATAGTCGAAAATTCATTACTCGTAAGTCTTCCTTCACATTCGTTCCAGATGTAACAATAGCCTTTGTTTCGCCTGACATCGTATAGAGTGAAATTGTGGACTATGAGTTTTGTTTTATAATAAAGAGCTGACACATTCGATCGTGGGCTCAAAAGTACTGACTGTAAGTCCATAGTAAATACTTCGTTGTTTGATGCTGTATCTTTGGCCAACTGTGCACGAGCTTCTTTTTTCATGTCACTATGGACTTTGTGTTCAGATTCAGTGATATTCCCAGTTTTGAACGACTCACAAACATCGCACAAATCTTTTTTTGGCCGAAACAGTGACAGATTAAGGTCTTCAAAAACGTTACAGAAACTCGTAATGCTCAGGGGTTCAGCTTTTTCTCGTGGACAGAAATCATCTTTGTATGCTTTATACAGTTGAGATTTAGATGTCCAAAATGGTTCCAAATATAATTTGGATGAGTCCTTGCGACAATAGTGAGATTCCAATTTCGGCAAAGAATCAAAAAAAATTCGTACTTGTCTACTAGGTTCATCCTTGGCATTGTTTTTTGGTACATTTTTAGGTACCTCATCGTCGTTATGTATAATCCATTTTTTGATGATCCATTCTCCAACACACAAGGTGTTTAAAAACATCTTCGTCTTGCATACTCGATATCTATTCCCTTTGTCGTCGGAAAGGTATAATTCCACAGAATTTTCTCGCCTTGATGATGTCCCAGCACATCTTTGTCTTTGCTTACGTTTACAAATGGACGACATCCTGACGTAAACTTTCTTTTCTTTCCAGCTCATGTTCCAGAATTTCTTAAAGCATTTTTGTCGTTCTTCTTCTGGCAGTTTTCCGCATTGTAACTTCGTATCGCCCTTCAAGCTTAGTTTGCAGTTGCACCTATCTTTCATATTTCTTTTACTCTTAGGCTCAACAAATCTCCATTTATCATCTATTTTCTTCTTCCCTAAGTATGGTTCTCCTTTTTCTCTTTGTTCCTTATTTTTATTGGCATTCCAATCCTGAGGTTGACTTTTTTTTTGTCTTTTCCTTGGCGGCAATGGACACGTATTTTTTTCAACTGGGCATTGGTCCACATTGTCAGTTTGTCGGTAGTCTTGTTTTTCAGACCCATTGCAATGTGCTGTTTTATTGTTGGCGTTAGGTGTAGATAGTTTTTCAGACGTAGAGTTTTCCAAAATGTGGTCATATTCTTCTAATAGGATCACATCGTAAGTATGTGTATCTTTCATTTCTTCAGCCTTTTGCATGTTACTAGGTGCCTTATCAATGTTGTCTTGTCTTTCGTTCATGTTGTTTTGTGCTTCTAATATAATTGATTGTTCTACGACATAATTAGTAAAATCGTCTGCCGTGAGTGAAATTAGGTCTGAATTCATCAGTATGGAAACGCTGCCCGTTGAACTATCTGCCGACCGTCTTTTGAGGTGTCCATCGTTGGTTAAAATAATATTGGCTGGAGTACCACGAACTACCTTACGATTTTCGTCCATGTCAAGTAGCAATGAATCATCATTTTGTAGAATATAAGGCACTGGTTGTAAATTGTGTTGTTCTGTTTCGACGTTTTGAAGCATTTTTAATATTCGTGGATTTTTGAACATCTTGAATAATTATCTGGAATTAAATTATTAAATTAATAAAAAGGTACGTCAAAATAACTATGTAAGTAATAAAACTATAACTAAATGTATGAACTTTGCGTGTAAATTAACTAAGCACCTAAATAATATCGAATAAGTGGGTATGTTTGGAAGTTGGTCTGTACCATAAGTACCTACAGTACTTAACTACAACGTGTGAAGGGGTGGTTATACCGATAGTTTGTTTGTTACAATAAATAATAAAACACTGCATTCCTACTAGATAAAAGCTTCCTAATTATTTGGATAAGACTGCGTAATTCCTTACTACAAAATCGCATTTCCGCGTTAAACAAAACAATAAAAACTCGTAACTCCAAACAACGTTTTGAATAGCTGTATAACAAGTTGGAAATAATATTTCGATCTTGTGGTTGAAAATTATAATAATCAGTTTCTTTTCAAAGAATAATATCGAATAATACTATAATAAACGTTAACTTTACGTACCTTATTGCTCAAAACAGCGCGCGACCTCCTTACGGCACAGGTGAATCCGTACTGAAGTTAGGAGTTAAGTATTTTGCATGTTACAAAATGGCGGCCAGGAAATACGTGGTTTTATTATTGACTCATAACAACTTAAATATATTTTTGCTGGACATAAGAAGTATTCCAATCGTTAGGCTTTAAAATATTCCACTAGATGGCATTAAAAGTCTATTTTCGATATTTTGTGGAGTTACGCATTTTGATAATTAGGCCGACGACATGGAATCTCTTACCACATGTCTTGATTGCAATAAATACCTCGATTATTTACATTTTCAATTATTTTTTCGAACAATCTGGAAAAAATCGAATTTTCGTCATAGCTCAGGCGAAGAAAGAGACAGCGATACGATTCGACGTTTAAAAATAGAACTGTCTCTTTTATGTAAATGGTTTTTCGTATCTTTTGTTTCACTTATCTGTCAAATTTGTCAATGTTTGCAATTTTGAATTTGAAAATTGTTCGGAAGAGATTTAAGCCGGAAAATAGTATGGACGTAACAGATCTGTTTATGTAGAATATCATTGCTAAAACATATTTTCTTGTAAATATTTATTTTGTTGTGTATTAAAGTTAAGTCTTTTCTTTACATTAATTAATAACTCGTGAGATACTATAATTTTCTTCTTTATAATTCATCCTCAATTTTGTTATTATGATTATTATTTATTTTTCTGTATTTGCTGTTTATTTTGTGTTCTTTGACTGCCTCGCCAATGATTACTAGCATGCAATAATTGTACTTAAGAATCTTGCCTGGCTAGTTATAGCTATTAATAAAAGATTTGATGTCGCAGTCAAAGTAAGAATCTGGGCAATTATGAAAATGTCTGGATGCTGATTCAAGGGATCACCGCGACGCGACGGGTACATTTCTACGAGCTCACCTCTTCGGACTCTGCGGCCGCTGCGAGAGCTACCTGCAATCTACCTGCCTGCAACCTACCTGCCTACAACCAGCTCACCTGAACCCTACCTGCCTGCATCCAGCCTACTTGCAACATACCTATCTACAACCTACCGACCGGAACCTCTCCACCTGCACTCAAGTCTTATCTTCCTGCAGTCTCTAGGAAAGTAAAGTACACATAGGCACAACAGGGTCACATATTGTGAACCACGACCCCTATCTATATTAATATTATAAAGCGGAAGAGTTTGTTAGTTTGTTTGTTTGTTTGTTGGTTTGTTTGAACGCGCTAATCTCAGGAACTACTGGTCCGATTTGAAAAATTCTTTCAGTGTTAGATAGTCCATTTATCGAGGAAGGCTATATGCTATATTTTATCACGCTAAGACTAACAGGAGCGAAGAAATAGAGGAAAATGTGGAAAACGGGGGAAAATTATTTGAGAGGGCTTATTTGAACGCGCTAATCTCAGGAACTACTAGTCCGATTTGAAAAATTCTTTCAATGTTAGATAGCCCATTTATCGAAAAAGGCTTATAGGCTATATTTTATCACGCTAAGACTAATAGGAGCGAAGAAATAGAAGAAATTTTGGGTCAGATAAGAAGTAGACCACGTGAAGGATCATAGGCTATTTTTTGTAGACTGATTTGTCTGTGAAATATCTAATTTACGCGGGCGAAGCCGCGCGGCACGTCTAGTTCTCAATAATATACTTCTACCTATTTTCTTAACTCTTTAAATTTAACACTCTCTTATACCTATAAGTGTTACACCCCCGCTAATCCCCGTTTAAGGCAAAGTTGCGGAAACGATATAGCCCACCCCAAAACCGAATGGGGCTACAAATTAAACCAAAAATTAAACAGTCGGCACAACATACCAAGAGTTCAATAAGTGTCAACTCTCTAGGGATGACGATACGCCTGTAGCCGGGAAGACGGCGCTCCAACTCCTCTTGCCCCGCCGGCTGTTCAGGGTCAGGTGGACGAATTGTCAGTGCCCTGTGAATATAAAATACTATACTATATTATTATACTATAATAGATAACACCCCCAACTTGCGTAAACTTGCGTAATTCGTTTATAGCGCGGACACAGTGTACATTTTTCCGAAACAAAAACTATCCCAAATGCTACTCCGTAATTCCGAAAATCAATTTTTAACGTGTCTTTAGCTTCACACAATTTTTTATTTAAATCGGTTCAGCCGTTAAAGCGTGAAGAGGTAACAAACAGCTGACGGTATCAGCATGACCTCGGAATAGAGGTAACGCGTATAGGAAACATCTTTAGTTGGACTGGGGCTTCAATTTTCAAAAGTTTTGATACAGCTCGATCGTAAGTAAACACTGAACAAACCTTAGTTAAAACGTTTTAGCTAGTACCATATTATAAATGCGAAAGTGTGTCTGTCTGTCTGTCTGTCTGTTACCTCTTCACGCCTAAGCCGCTGAACCGATTTTGCTGAAATTTGGTATGGGGATACTTTACTTACTTTTTATCCCGGAAAAATGTACGGTTCCCGCGCGATAAACGAATTTTGGCGCAACGAAGTTGCGGGCGTCATCTAGTAATAAAATATATATTATATTGAGCTAGTACTAAGTACCATTACTTAAAAGTTAAATCGATTTTTTCATAATATAATTGTTGTAGATAATTATGTTACGCTCAAAGACCGAAAACGTTCTGTGAGCGAAAAAATAGCTCACAACGCGTTGTGGTCACCGTGAAACAGCCACGACGCGAAATTCGCGTTGTGGCTGTAATGAAAACGGCCACGACGCGTTCTGGCAATCACAAAAAAAAAACATAACGCGAAATTCGTGTCGTTACTGATATGCTATTCGTTTTTCTTGATTTGTTCTCGATTGATTAATCGTCCATAGGTATGGAAGATTATTATATGTATTTGAATTACCACGCGTACTACAAAACTTATATTTTTTCTTGTACTAAATTACTGCATAACGTGATTTTCATTATTTATAAAATATCCATAGTTCTGATCTGAGTAATCTGATCTCAATAAATACTAAAATATATTTTTATTTTTATTTATATAAATTAAATATAATACTACTAGTTGATGCCCGCAACTACGTTGCGCCAGACAGACAGAAATAATATTAGTACGGATAGTATAGGTACAGCATGACTGGTTAGACATGATCAATACTTAAGGAGAGTACTCGGTACTCGATTCTCATTATAATTATGTAATAAAATTAGGTACTTAATTTTTGACCAAATTTCCGTTTATATAAATGAATCGTGGACACTTAGTAAATTACTATGCGGCCGGCGCGGCGGCGTGCGCCCCGCGCCGCGCGCTACCCCTCCCGCGCGCTGTGTCCATGCGTTGGTTAAATAATTATTTAACTTTAAGCTACATTTACTCAGTGATCAATTGATATTATTTTTATTTTTTTTCAACTAATATAATAGCCAAATATCACGTCCTTGAGTATTGAACATGTCTCACCAGTCATGCTGTAGAACTATGGATATTTTATAAATATCCATAGTTCTACAGAAATTCGTGTCGTTACTGATATGCTATTCGTTTTTCTTGATTTGTTCTCGATTGATTAATCGTCCATAGGTATGGAAGATTATTATATGTATTTGAATTACCACGCGTACAACAAAACTTATATTTTTTCTTGTACTAAATTACTGCATTACGTGATTATCATTATTTATAAAATATCCATAGTTCTACAGCATGACTGGTGAGACATGTTCAATACTCAAGGACGTGATATTTGGCTATTATATTAGTTGAAAAAAAATAAAAATAACATCAATTGATCACTGAGTAAATGTAGCTTAAAGTTAAATAATTATTTAACCAACGCATGGACACAGCGCGCGGAAGGGGTAGCGCGCGGCGCGGGGCGCACGCCGCCGCGCCGGCCGCATAGTAATTTACTAAGTGTCCACGATTCATTTATTTAAAGGGAAATTTGGTCAAAAATTAAGTACCTAATTTATTACATAATTATAATGAGAATCGAGTACCGAGTACTCTCCTTAAGTATTGATCATGTCTCAACAGTCATGCTGTACCTATACTATCCGTACTAATATTATTTCTATCTGTCTGGCGCAACGTAGTTGCGGGCATCAACTAGTAGTATTATATTTAATTTATATAAATAAAAATAAAAATATATTTTAGTATTTATTGAGATCAGATTACTTTATATTTAAAAAAAAACAACAACACGTTGCCGTTGCGCCAGACAGACAGACAAACAGTAATAATATTAGTACGGATAGTATGGAACTATGGATATTTTATAAATAATAATGATAAAGACGTTTTGCAGTGATTTAGTAAAAGAAAAAATATGTTGTAGTACGCGTGATAATTCAAATATAATCTTCCATACCTATGGACGATTAATCAATCAAGAACAAATCAATAAAAACGAACAGCATATTAGCGACGACACGAATTTCGCGTTATGGTCTTTTTGTGATTGCCAGAACGCGTCGTGGCCGTTTTCATTAAAGCCACAACGCGAATTTCGCGTCGTGGCTGTTTTACTGTGACCACAACGCGTTGTGAGCTATTTTTCCGCTCACTGAGCGTTTTTGGTCTTTGAGCGTAACAAACCTACATAATGCATACCACTTTAATACTTACTGAATAATATATACACAGTAAACAGTGAATATACAATGTCTGCTTGCTTTTTCTGGTACTTTATACAAGAGAGGCAAAGACAGCGGACCTCCTATCCCTCAATAGATTTCGTTGCGTAGGTACGTAATATCTTCATTAATAGGGAGCTAAGGCCCAAGACGTATGATAATAAAATTATTATTAAGTACTTATACCCTCTTATACCTGAATAATGGAGTAGCCTGAACGTTCTGTGGCTCTGGAGAACTTGCACTTGATATTTCAGAGGGTGAAGGAGATATTATGTTGGGTGTCTGAAGCCCTGAACCCAGTTCTAAGGTTGGCGCTTGTAATATTGGCATGTTCTTTAAGGTAGTAAAGTTATCTGCTCAGTTGACCCAATAAAATCTAATAACAAACGCACTTTGAGAACGGAAATATAACAAATCCTTCGACAAAATAAGTGTCTCATTTATTATTGTTTCGAATTTTTATTTACAATCGATCATTATGTTGCTATTGGCAACAAAAACAAATATAATATAACTATAATCTATGTTATACCTACTCACTGACCTCCACTTGTATAATGGAGGTCAGTGTACCTACTGAACGTGCCAAGAAATTCATCATAGAGAAATTAAAAAAATAATACACCGGGCAAAATACATCGTGAATCGTGATGAACTCTTTGAATCCAATTTGAATCCTGGATTCTTAAATATTTTGTCATCCCATTATTTTTTTGTAACACTGCAACTCTGGTGTTTCAACTTTCATGTATAGTTTCTGTTTTTTTTTTCTATCGATTGTAAAATACCACTAAATTCGTTCGTAACTCGTAAGCCTAAGAAGTTGAAGAATTTTGACATTGACTTCAAAATTTCGATTGGCGCCAAAAGTTTGTGGTCTAAGGTTTTTACTTTTCTGTTATCAAGAAATTCCATCTTTGTCTAAAAATTAATTCAAATTTGCGCTAAAAAAACTAACAAACACTAAAATCTGATTAATATGTCTTTAACAAACGGTTCAACTACAAAACATGAAGAATATCAATATTTGAACTTGGTAAAGCAAATCATCGAAACAGGTAATAAACTAATAACCAATAGAACCAACCTTATTTTCTTTCTGTTTGTCATAATCATTAAATAATATTTAATATTTATAACTTTTTAGGTAGCAAAAGAGGTGATAGAACGGGTGTTGGAACCTTATCTATATTCGGGGCTATGCAGAGATACTCTTTAAGAGATAATATTTTACCATTATTGACCACAAAGAGAGTTTTTACTAGAGGCGTTATAGAAGAACTACTTTGGATAATATCTGGTTCTACAGATAGCAAAGCCCTTGCTAGTAAAAATGTACATATTTGGGATGCTAACGGATCTAGAGCGTTTTTAGACAACCTAGGATTTACTGAAAGATCAGAGGGTTTGTAACTCCATAGTCCATAATATTAACCAGATCAAAAATATTCACATACTCAATTGTTAGGTATATGTGTTATATGTGTATATTTTTCTAGGGGATCTTGGTCCAGTTTATGGTTTTCAGTGGAGACACTGTGGTGCAGAATATAAAGATGAAAAAACTAATTATGCGGGACAAGGAATTGATCAATTACAGAATGTTATAAATACTATAAAGTAGGTATTAATAATTAATATGCTAAGTTTTAAGGTAACTCGATCATCTGCAGTCTGTTGCAGTAATTGAGTTACTTAGTTATTTTATTTTATTTCAGAAATAACCCAGATGACCGAAGGATACTTATTTGTGCATGGAATCCACCAGATTTACCAAAAATGGCTTTGCCCCCATGCCACTGCCTCGTGCAGTTCTACGTGTCTAATGGCGAGCTCTCCTGTCTTATGTATCAAAGAAGTGCAGATATGGGTTTAGGTGTACCATTTAATATAGCAAGTTACTCTCTGCTGACACATATGATTGCACATATAACTAATTTAAAGGTAGGTTTTATTGAATCAAAGGTATATTTAAGTTTCAACACTGAAGAACTGCTTTTTTTAGAAAATTTTAAACATCAATAAGCACTAACTTATAAATGTTTTCATTTATTGTTCTAGCCCGGTGAGTTTATCCACACTACAGGTGACACTCATGTTTATTTAAACCACATAGAACCACTGAAACAACAGATGGAAAGGGAACCTCGGCCTTTCCCAACATTGCAGTTCGCTCGTGAAATAAAATCAATCGATGACTTTAAATTTGAGGATTTCATAATTGAAAATTATAAACCTCATCCAAAAATCGATATGGAAATGGCTGTATAAGGCTTCAAGTACTGATAACTGATAAGGTTTATCTACACAACATGCATTTACAATATTTTTAAAACTATATGGTATATTAATTAAAATTCTTACAGCTAATATTCCAACAGTTGGTACTTAAACAATTGAATCATGGTTCTAATAATATGCAGCAAAAAAATAAATTGGGGACATAGTAAGATTGAATGAGCCACTTCTGCAGTTATCGCCCATATTGTTATAAAGAAAAAAATAATTTATCAGATTCTGATTAAAAACACCAAAAATCGTATAAAACTTTATTATAAGTAAATAAATTCATTACAATATTTTCTCGTCATCATGGCAAATATGATGTATAAGTGTTGCTAATATAAATGTAAAGAAAATATCTTTCTATACATCTCATATTTTAACAATAATTAACAGTTTTATTATTACCAATATTATTCTGTTATAATTCTACCCTTATACCATATTTGTACATTGTCTCAAGAGACGAATGGTGAGCAAGGCCTTGTATTAAGTTAAAATTAGACTGGCTAAAAGAACAACCCAGGCTGTTTCGATGTCCCACAACCAAGACAAATGTATCATTAGGATACATATCAGCAGTATTATCGTGCCAAAAATTGACATACATACACTACAAAAAATAATAATTCCGTCATTTTATTACACTTATATTATGTAGATCATGGATTAAAAGTTTTTTCGCTACTTCATAATATACCAAACAACTGTTAATCCGAGATCTAATACAAATTTTTTGTAACCCCCATTATTATGACAAAGTAAAAATGAATATTTTTTTTTGATAAATTAGTAACAAAAGCAAGGCCAAAAACTAACCATTGCTCTGTTAAATTGTTTCTTTTTTTACAGTTATTATTACAATATGTTTAAAAACCTATAGTAAATTTCTAAAAAAATGTTCTTTTGTTTTACTTCATAATAAATTAATTCATTACAAAAGAAATATAATAATATACTAAAAAAATGCTTTGCACATTAAACAACTTTTCAGAATTGAAAACAAAAAGTTGGAATTTATTTCTGAACTGCCCAATTTCTGGAGTGTTTTGACAGGAGTTTATCGGCGATTCAACAGTTATTGATGGTTTATGTTTTGAAAAGTGCTAATGAATACTTAAATCTCCTGTCACCCAGAATCTGGGCATGACTATGTAGATGAATTATGTATCTTACAAAATGTCAACACATCTGATCATCTTGTGACGGCATCTGAAATAACAATACACAATATTATTACATATTTCTCAGAACTTGGTTTGTGGACTTGTTTTTTTGAAATCCCATATTCTTTACCTGAACTAAAGTTGTGTTAGAAAAAAATAAAAAAAATAAAAGTATCTCCATATTAATTCATCTCAATTGATTCAGTGGATTAGACGTGAAGAGATAATAAGACAGAAACACTATTGCATCTCTAATAGAAGATTTTATCAACACAGGCAATGCAAGTTGTAATTATATTAATTACTAGACGTTCCGCGCGGCTTCGCCCGCGTAAATTAGATATTTCACAGACAAATCAGTCTACAAAAAATAGCCTATGATCCTTCACGTGGTCTATTTCTTATCTGACCCAAAAAACAGAAAAATTGACCTAGTAGTTCGTGAGATAAGCCCTTTCAAATAATTTCCCCCGTTTTTTCCACATTTTCTTCTATTTCTTCGCTCCTATTAGTCTTAGCGTGATAAAATATAGCCTATAGCCTTCCTCGATAAATGGGCTATCTAACGCTGAAATAATTTTTCAAATCGGACCAGTAGTTCCTGAGATTAGCGCTTTCAAAGAGTTTCCCCCCGTTTTTTCCACAATTTCCTCTATTTCTTTGCTCCTATTAGTCTTAGCATGATAAAATATAGCCTATAGCCTTCCTCGATAAATGGACTATCTAACACTGAAAGAATTTTTCAAATCGGACCAGTAGTTCCTGAGATTAGCGCGTTCAAACAAACAAACTAACAAACTCTTCCGCTTTATAATATTAGTATAGACTATACTGTACTCGGCGAAACATGGCGGTAGCCGTCATTGACTCCCTGTCATAAACTTGTCATTTTTTATACAAAGCCGCGATTGACAACATCTGACACTTCATTGTCAATCGCGGTTTATACAGAGTGTCCCGTAAATCGACGATAAGCCTTAAACCAGTCATAGGCCAGGTTACAACAGTTCTCAAAAAAATTAAAAAAAAAGTCCAAGTAATGTGTCCCAAAAAATACAAAGCTTTTAAAAAAAATCGGAAAATCGACATCTTGTGGCGGTTTTTTAGTTCCCGGCACTACAAATTTCTAATTTTTTTTTTTTTTTTTTTTTTGTATGTAATCCTGAATAATGCTTTAGTAAACTCGTACCTAAGATTTAAATCAAACGACTCCGACTTGAAAGGAAATGAGGCTTTTTGCCCAAAACAATTATTCGAATTAAATAGTTTGCTCGACTTTAACCGACTGTACTGAAAAAAAAATGTACCACGCTTGTTTGGCAAGTAATTTTAAAAGTTGGCGCAGTTAATAAGGATTCCAAAATGGTATGACACTTGCTAGATTGTTTCTTAAATTTTGGACAATATTGATTTTTGTAAAGGAACTCAGTTTTCGACAATTTTGTCTTACTTACTTAAAATTATTCAAGTGCACCCAAGACTTTCTTCTAAGTGATATTATGATTTGTATGAGACGGAGAGAAACATTCAACGAGTGTAAGGGAGATAAAATCTAAGAAGTAAAAGAATATCACGGGCCACGGGGGCCATAGTGTCTCATTACTTTTAACTTTAGGAAAGGTATTTTAGGATTTAAGAAGCTTTTAATTGAAACAAATTTTTGGAGTCTAAAATATTTTATTACATTATAACAAATGTTCAAACTGCCTCCCACCAGCATGAATGCAAGCTCGACATCTTTTTAAAAAAGACCGCTTTATCAGACGGGCAAATCTGCCGTTATTAACTAATTCAGCTGCTCGCGTTAATTGTTGTCGCAGTTCAACTAGATTTTCAATTGGCTTTGTATACACTTTTTCTTTCACAGCTCCCCAGTAAAAAAAATCTAGCGGATTTAAATCAGGTGAACGGGCTGGCCACGAAATGGTACCAGACCGCCCTATCCACCTTTCTGGATATTCAGTATCTAAATAATCTCGCACTGGACGGGCATAGTGCGCCGGACAGCCGTCTTGCTGGAACCACATGTCTCTGTAAATGTGCAGAGGTACGTCTTCTAATAAATTTGGTAAATGATTTCTTAAAAAGTCCAAATAAATGACGCCATTCAAGGTTTCTGGCAGCTCAAAAGGTCCGATGATTCTCCCGTTTAGAATCCCGGTCCACATGTTTATTTTGAATCGATACTGGGATTTATCCTCTCTCATCAAATGTGGATTATCTACATGCCACTCATGTAAGTTGTGTAGATTCATGTACCCATCTTTTTTAAAAGTGGACTCATCGGACCATAAAATTTTATCTATGAATTGTGGATCTTCCCGGTGTCTTTGTAACATCGTTTCACAAAACGTAACTCTTGGGAGATAGTCCCGGGGTAGTAAAGTTTGTACTCGCGTGACGTGGTATGGGTGGAGCTCATGACTTTTCATGATTCGATGGGCAACACTTTTGGGCACTCCTGTGCTTTCTTCGATTTGTCGTACTGAAGTACTTGGATCTTCTGCGACTGTTCGTAGTACGATGTCATCGTAAGGCAAGCGACTTCTTCCTTCACTGTGTACTTGGCTTGGGAATCGTCCCTCTGAGAGTGAACGGTGCAAATTCAAAAAAACTCGATAATCGGATGACGAGCAGCGTTTGGGTATCTTTGGCGGTAAAGCCTAGCTGCAGCATTGGCATTGCATCGGCATTCACCATAAATGAGATGCATGTTGGCATATTCCTGTGCGGTGTACACTGACATGGTGGTACTACACAATCACACGATCAACGCTAGTCCAGGAGAAAGCAAAGGTCGTTGAAAGAGAAACTAAGCAGTCCAAAACCAAATCACAAGCAATCGAGTTCAATAAACAAAGCAAAAAGGGGTATGTACGAAATCAAGACGAACGAATACGGTGTGCGCAGTAAACGAAGTAGAGTAACGTACTGATCTATTGTACTTTGTGTGCTGTACGTCGGGACCATGGACAATAGTGACATTGTCTCGCTCACACTAGTAGCATTGTATCTACCCATCTCACGTACTTGTGGCGTCACTATCTGTCTCGCTCACACTAGTAGCATTGTGTCTACCCGTCTCGCGTACTTGTGGCGTCACTATCTGTCTCTCTTACACTCATTGAATGTTTCTCTCCGTCTCATACAAATCATAATATCACTTAGAAGAAAGTCCTGGGTACACTTGAATCATTTTAAGTAAGTAAGAAAAAATTGTCGAAAACTGAGTTCCTTTACAAAAATCAATATTGTCCAAAATTTAAGAAACAATCTAGCAAGTGTCATACCATTTTGGAATCCTTATTAACTGCGCCAACTTTTAAAATTACTTGCCAAACAAGCGTGGTACATTTTTTTTTCAGTACAGTCGGTACGGTTAAAGTCGAGCAAACTATTTAATTCGAATAATTGTTTTGGACAAAAAGCCTCATTTCCTTTCAAGTCGGAGTCGTTTGATTTAAATCTTAGGTACCAGTTTACTAAAGCATTATTCAGGATTACATACAAAAAAAAAAACAAAAAAAGTAGAAATTTGTAGTGCCGGGAACTAAAAAACCGCCACAAGATGTCGATTTTTCGATTTTTTTTAAAAGCTTTGTATTTTTTGGGACACATTTCTTGGACTTTTTTTTTAATTTTTTTGAGAACTGTTGTAACCTGGCCTATCACTGGTTTAAGGCTTATCGTCGATTTACGGGACACCCTGTATAGAAAATGACAAGTTTTTGACAGGGAGTCAATGACCGCTACCGCCATGTTTCGCCGAGTACAGTATAGATGACGGCCCTCCTTTGCACCAAAATTCGTTTATCGCGCGGGAACTGTACATTTTTCCGTGTATGTTTCCGATACAAAGTATCCTTTGACCTTACCCGGGACTGAAAGTATCCCCATACCTTTCAGCATAATCAGTTCAGCGGTTTGGGCGCGAGGAGGTAATAGACAGACAGACACACTCTTTCACATATAATATGTACTGCATGACTATTGACTGGTCAGACATGTTCAATACTCGAGGACATGATATTTAGCTATTATATTAGATGAAAAAAAATAATATAAAAAAACTAGCTGTCCCGGCAAAAAATGTTTTGCCATAAAGTATTTCGCCAATATTATTTTATTGAAGTGACTAAATAAGTATAAAAAGTAGCCAGTAGCCGATTCTCATACCTACTGAATATGCATATAAAAGAGTCATGGCAAGATTGTACCTTAGTGTTTTCGGAAGCGTCTAAAAATGTGACATATACAAAAACTAATCATTTAATTTGCAGTTTTTTTTCACGTAATTGTTTTTATATGTAAAAGCCGGAGTTATTTTGTAAATAAATAAAAACTCTCAATTTATTTGTATAAAATGGCCGCATCCAATGAGGTAATAAAACGTTTATGATTGGCCCGTTTTTCTAAAACATGATGACACTTGACAGTTGACGTTTTCACTTGACGGACAATGGCTGCCTTACGATACTGAATTGTGAAAATGGAAAACGTAAATTGCAATATCTGCGTAAACACTGAACACTCTTCGCCGATATCGAATCATTGACCAGGAACACACGATTATGTTCTTTAATGTGTAATTTGGGTGTATCCGCAAATCGTAAGTTTTATTACACCTTTAGTTAATATCTTAACACCGACAAGATGTTCGAACTTCCAATATAACATAAAACTGTTACTTAATAAATGCATATGCAATATTATGCATTCATAATTAGTTAATGAACAGCTTTTAGTTCTATTTAATCAAAAAATGATAATGTTCCTTTTTATACTTCATAATAATAAGCTACATAATATGATAACCTTTTGTTTCAGATAACTGTTCAAGATGATTATGTTTGTGAAGCTTGTTCGAAACTAGCAATAGCTGCAGTTAATCACAATATGCAGCAAAACATGACCAGTTTAGCAGTGATCAAGCTGGAACTAGCTAACGAGATCACATTTATGTATGCCTTCTATGTGGATGTTCTATTGCACGAAGGCAAAGTGATATTATTATAAAGAGAATATTTAGATGATAATACAGTTAAAACGAGAGGATAATTAATAAATACTTTGAAATATCAATAAGTTTTTTATTTACTTAAACCATTAAAATGATATTTAAGCCATTATTCTTAATACAGTAAATGGTACTATAATAATACTTACAAGCGCTAAATAAATCATGCATTTTATATTTTGTAATATGAGATAATATATTATAGGATATCTAAAATATAATAATAACATGCCATTTCTTCAACTTATTACTTAATATACTTACATGCAAAAATAGTTTTTACGATTTTTTTGGCTTTTCTTCTTATGACATAGATATATTATAATATGTACCTGTAGAAATAATCATTCAATCGTTTTTATTATTTGTGACCCGTGAACAATTAAAATGCGCTCGCTACCTAGTAAAACTCCCACATACCTATATAGATGTATTTTAATCAAAGATAGTATTTATTTTAGATTTTAATTTAATATAAAATCGTATTATCGTATTATAAGAATATAAGCGTAAATAAGGCGGGGAGTCAACAATTAACATTATAATTAAAAATTAGTATCTAGTATAAAATAGCTTATAACCTCAAAAAACAAATATATGAATAAGTTTTTTTCGTGGCCTCGATAAGACAAAATTGTTTTTGAATATGATTATGTAATGCATTTGCTATCTTTTAGATATTTTTGCAACCTTAGACGCCGGAAAAAAAATCCAGGTATTTCGTTGTATGAAACTCTGCCAATGTTCTTTGGTAAAAATCAGTAAAGCCGTTTCGGAGGAGTACGGTAACTAACATTGTGACATGAGAATTTTATAATAAAATATATAAGATAATATCAATTGATCACTGAGTATTTACTCAACGCATAAACACCGCGCGCGGGAAGGGTAGCGGCGCGGTGTTTCTTTGATGGCGCACGCCGCGCCGGCCGCATAGTATGCCTACTTGCCTAACCGCGTAATTTTCTTAGTGGTCATGATTCATTTATTTAAAGGGAAATTCGGACAAAAACTAAGTACCTAATTTTATTACATAATTATAATGAGAATCGAGTACAGAGTACTCTCCTTAAGTATTGAACATGTCTCACCAGTCACGTTGTATAACATAACATTTGAATGCATAATACCCCACCAGAACAGTTAGTTAGCCCATGCCCTTCCCTATTTCTTACAATCTATGCTCATCAAAGGTGGCCCATTAGTTTTAGACATTCTTCATTTAAACTTACAGTAAAAGATTGCCATTATTACAAAAGGGAGAAAAGGTGAAAAACTTACATGGGACACTGAGTCTTCCAAAGGGCTGCTGGGTACAGGCAGAGCAGCAAGTTGCTGCGCTAGAGCCATAGTTTCCTCCGACTCAACATTTACTTCTACCCAAAGTGGATCTAAAATATACAAACCATAATATTATATTTCTTTAACTCATATAGCTGCATAAATTTTTAAAAATAGTAATTCTTTATTTTACTTCTAAATACCTCCAACTTGTTCCCCTTTGTCTGTCACTAAATGAAAGAAGCCTCTATGGGTCCCAGGTGCACTGGGTGACCGAAGATTCATAGTCACATTAGTTGTATGCCCTGGTGGTAATGGAGGTACATATACAGGAGTCGCATCAAATGACTCCCCACCAGTTTGGACTATCCTACAACTCCCAGGCCAAGCTTCAGTCCCAGTATTGGCTATATTCCAATGCTGTTGGAAACTGTAATGCAAATTGTGTTTAACATAACATGATCCTCGTAACAATGTAAGTCTGATTTTCAAGTAAAATGTATTCTTACCATGTTAATGGACCTACTGCCGATTCTAGGCTTTGAGCAGCTTTCAGTGACATAGAAGGAAGTTTAGGTGGTACACTATAATCTAGATAACAACAGATTGCAGCTTGCAAATTCCTGAAAATGATACATTTGGTAGTCAGTTATTATGGAAATTATGATGTGGATAATGAATATTTAACACAAAATATTTACTTACCAATTACTCATGTCTAGGAAAAAACTTGCAGTGTTATGGTTTAAACTAGGTCCTAGCAGTCTTTGCATTTGGCTTACAAGCTCATCTCTATCTGTAGTGTTCATACAACTAAATTGTAAGAGAAGGCTTTGATCTATGTCACCTACGCTAGGGGCTACGAGGGGTATATCTTCGTCGTCCATGGTGTTAAAAAATATAAATAGTAATCAAAGGCACTCGAAATCCCTATTCTTTTAGAAATGACATTCCCTTTGTTTATATGCGTCAGCTGACTTATTGGACTTATTTTAACTGAAAATTATTAATATAATTTTAACATGTAGATAAAAGATTTATGTTTTTTTAATTAAATGCCTAACTTAAAGATTTTGAGTAATAAACACGATTTCACAATATTACAAAGTCGATGTTTACGATTATTATTTTGGAATATGTACTTGAATGTCAAAGTATTATTTTCACAGATTAGATTATTTTTCTCTATTATGTCAAATCAACAGAAGTGTCAAGTTAAGGAGTGAGCATACTATGTCGGGCCGCAGCGTGCCGGGGCGCAGCGCAAAAATCCGCCTCCATACAATTTGTATGTGGAAGCGGATGCGTGCAGCGCGTATCGCTCACTGTCACTGACCACTGTGCCGGGGCCCGGGGACGGCCGGCCGGGGCGCATCGGCGCAGATTTTTGCGCGGCGGATTTCCGTCCATGCGACACGGTCCGGCAAGACCCGCTGCGCTGCGCCCCGACAACAGTGTGACCACATTTAGTAGATTTCTACTTTTTGGTAGATTTAAGGTCAAATGAATGACGATTCATTATGAGGTCACATAAGTTACCTCATTTATTCATTGCATACCATATTTAATTCAAGATTTTATTTCTTTTTAAGTATATACATTCTATTTATTATATTATTTATGTATGTTTTATTTTATAATTGTTTAAAATATTATAAATAACTTTTTTACATATTGCAACACTGTAGCCTTGGGTGGTCTGTTTTACGCCTGACATTTTGGATCCACAGAATATCAGGGACTGTGGTTTATCCATAGTCGTTTTACCTGAGTGGACTCCATTTCAGTGGCTTGAGCATTACACCTCCTGCCTTCCCATGATACTCTTGCTAACTAAGTTTTTTTTTTACCTGTTTGTTACCTGTTACTTATTTCTTTTTTTTTTGTTTGTTGTTAATTCTTAGTTAGACTAGTTACATTTTACACTGCTTGGTATTTTCATGTCAACTTCTTTTTAACTGTGTGTTAACGTTTTATTTTGTAATGTAGCGTGGTGTAATGCCCAAAGTTCTTGAATAAATGTTTATTATTATTATTATTATTTAGTAGTCCAAAATGTTTTAGTAGAGCGGTCGGCAACACGCGACCCGCGGGCTGCATGCGGCCCGCGAACGTTTAACTTGCGGCCCGTGAATGTTTTGTAAATAAGTTATAAGCATCAAAAACAATGTTTTCTAATATTGTCAGTAGTTATCGCAACTTAAAAACGTAGCTGTTTGTGCCATTTTGTAATAAAAACTTTGTTTATTTTTCTAAATCCTCTTATAATACTATCTCTTATTGCCAGCACACTTTTTACTAATGCCATCCATCAGAGAGGTTGAAACTTTTTTTTAAATTGTGGTCTAGAAAAGCCGTGATTATGCGTTTATTAGGCTTCTAGGGTTAATACTAGTATAAGGTCTGTGGCCCGCCTTTAGTTTGTTTTGCCACCTTGTGGCCCTTGCCTGCCAAAAGGTTGTCGACCGCTGTTTTAGTAGATTTTAATAGAAAATCGATATAATAAATTTTTTAAAAGATAATGAAGACAGTCCATAATATGAACATTTTGTTTTATTTTAGTTTTAACCACGTAGAATACATTGATAAATAAAGGTAGATTTTTGGTAGAAACTAAAACACGGTCTAGTAGATTTTAGTAGAATATAGCAACGTTTTTGGTATATGGCCATGTGTGATGTGGCCGTGGGTCACAAGTGTGCGCAGCGTCTAAGTGTGCGCATTGTAAATATCTCGAAAAATATATGACGCTAATGCCGCGGCCGCATATGCGTCTATCGTACGAAGCTTCGTGCTATGAGACGTTACCATTGGACGATACACGCAGATCGTCCAATAGTATCGTTTTTAGCACGAAGCACTACGCATGTGCGGCCGCGGCATAAGGAACGGCAACCCACGGTTGCCAACTTAGGGGTTTTACCCCCAAATTTTGGGGGCTAGAAGTGTTAAAAGCATAGAGATATTATGTACGTTAAAAGGGACATTTTTAGGGGCTACCATTTTTTGGGGGTTTTTAGGGGCTTGTAATTAAATTGAAAACAAAGCGTGTGTATTTTCAGTTTTGTGCGTAGAATGGAATTAATGAATATAATGGAAATAGAATGGAAATTTGCTCTGACATTATTGACACTGCCTGTTTCCAATGCCTCTGTTGAGTGTGCCTTTTCTATATAATATGGAATAATCAAAAATAAACAGAGGAACAGAATATCCCTTAAAATGGTACAGAGTATAATGATGGTACGAATTTCCTTAAATCGGGATTATGGATCCTGTGTAAAATTTGAACCCAATGTTGTAATGATAAAGAAGTTTAACTTGCGCATGTATTATTTCAAAAATGTGACAAATTTTCATTTGTCACATTTTTGAAATCATACGAGGAACAGGATGATGATGCGGTTTTGGGAATAATTTACACCACCGTGACACGGTACGGCGCCGTACCGTGCCACGGTGGCGGCGTCGTGCCGTAAGTCGTAACTCGTAAGTCGTAACACGGTGACGGCGCCGCGCCGTGTCTGATGGGGACGTGGCCTTAGGCCTTCTGACTTCTCTGTCACAAAAAAAAACTAAAGTCAAAAATGACGAAAGGAAAGTAGGAAGAAGGAGTTTTGTCGTATCTCTTATTAGTCTGTGGTTTTGTCGGGAATACGAAAGAGTGACGTTGTGTTTTTGTATTATTTTCCTAAAATTGTGTTATTTCGGTTTTTAATGTGTAATGTTGGTAGAATATTAACCATTAAATATTCGATGTCGTGCACAAGTGTGGGCAAGTGATACAACTTCAAGAAACGTGCAATTTTGTGTTCCCTCCAAAACTCCATCGAATGTTTTAGTAAAGGGTCTACCACTTTACTAAAACAACTGACTTGACTCGTTGACTTTACTGACTACTTTTTTAGACTTTTACTAGACTTTCGACTTGACGATAATCTGGAAAAACGACTTTAAATTTTGTAAACTTTTTACGAAATTATTTTTTTCCCCGCCATATTTTACTTGACACTGGCCATGGTTAAAAAGCCGAGCGCCATAATAAGAAAAAAAAAAGGAGGAAGAAGAAGACACCAAAGAAGACACCAGTACCATGCTCATGCCTCTTCAAAGATTTATTTTTATTAATCACTTGATGGATATCTTTAAAACTGCTGAAGCCATCCCGCACTCCCTTCAGCAGCTTCTGAAAACACCCGATTGTTATAAGCCAATATATGAGTACGTCCTTTCTACCATTGGTGATATATAAATAAATACCTTGAGATTGTATATAGTAATTAGTAACAGAGATAGTTCTCTGTAACGGTTATGTGTTGTAAATTTCCTAATTATATATAAGTACTTTGTGGTTGTAAATAATTCTCTATTATATTTGCTTTTCATCTCGTTTTTCTTAGTTTTAGTAATAAAATGTACATAACTTTAACTGTTTATTAGCAGACTTTTTAGGCATCTGTCAAGAGTCAAGACCACGTCAAGACAATGAAGACAAAGACCAATGACGACAATATGTCAAATTGAAGAAGGGACAGTAAAATACTATCAAAACATGAGAAATGGCTTCGGCCTGATGAAAAAACTTATTTCATATTATTGATATCAAAGAATTGGCTTCGGCCTGATGAAAACTTTATTTCAGATGGTTAATATAAAAGAATTGGCTTCGGCCTTCACTATCATTCATTAAATAGAGAAAACATAGAAATGGCTGTATGGGCAACGCTCCCTTTGCCTGTCCCGACCGGGACGAATTAACAAAAAAAAAAAAAACCATGCTCATGCCTCATTTTCAAAAATTCGAGAGAATTTTTGGTTTTGTTTCAATTTTGGTTTAGATTAGCTGCAGACTTAGAAATGTTTTTTATATTTGCTATTTAAAGGTGAAAATTAAGTTTTTCAAAACTCTTCACTTTCAAAAACTAGACTAGAGTAGTTTACCTATGAAGCTCTGTAATAATATTAATGTTTGTATATTATTTTCAGATTCTTAAAATTAAATAATTGTATATACTTACTAAAATAGAGCAATGAAAATGCAGTCTACGGAAAAAAAATATGTTTGTCGCTTTGAGGGCTGCAATTCCGCTTTTACCAGACCTTATAGATTAGCTCAGCATCGATTGGTTCACTTAAATATAGTAAGTAAAGGCTTAAGCTTATTACACATAAAGGGCTAGGTAAAGGTACAATTTTTCATTTGGCGAGTTGGGTAGTTGAATCGTAAGTTAATTTATTTTTAATGATCTCAGACCGTAGTGTTACTTATTTGACCTTTTGCTATAAATTTAGGCAATGGGCTTTTACTTACAATACTTAATTTGTTAACTCGTATAATAATTATTAATAATTCATTTCAGAAACCATTTTCTTGCCCAGAGGAGAATTGTACAAAAGAATATTCAAATAAGAGTCATTTAGACCGGCACATTAACAGCGTTCACAACAAGAGAGAACTTGATATTCTATTCTGGTATGTGTTATAGTGTATTCAGATTTTCTTGCAGCTCATATTTACATTTTATTACTACATAATATATTAGTATTTTTATCACCAACAAAAAAGAAGAGTAAGTTTGTCTCTGTGTGTGTGTGTCCATCCATAGCATCGTTGCATCCAAATGGATGGACCAATTTTGATCTAGTTTGTTTGTTTGAAAGTTGACATGATCAAGAGTGTTCTAAGCTATAGTTCATCATCATCAGCACGCTCAGTGCTAAAAAAATTTTGCTATCTACTTCCTTGTACTAATATATTGTATTCTGTGCTACTTCATGAAAGGTGAGAAACTTCCAGTGATTTGATTGATTCAATATTCTGCATTCTGATACTTATTAGAGTTTTGAATGGAAAAGCAACCTGTTTTATTAATTTCTTATTTAACTATAATTTTAGTTATATTCAATTAATAACTTTATGTGTATTTATAGTAAAACTAGATGTTCCGCGCGGCTTCGCCCGCGTAATTTAGGAATTCACGGAAAACGTATATGTTTCCGCAAAAAATAGCCTATATCCCTTCACGTGGTATATTCTTCATGGGCTAACTAACACTGAAATAATTTTTCAAATCGGACCAGTAGTTCCTGAGATTAGTGCGTTCAAACAAACAAACAAACAAACTCTTCAGCTTTATAATATTAGTATAGATAAACAGATATTTTTTATTTTAGCTGCCCATATTGCATGAAAAAGTATTCAAACCGACAAAACTTGAAAAGGCACATAGAAAAAAGTCATAAAGATAATAGAAAAGCTTATCAGTGTGATTATTGTTCAAAGTTATTTAGGAAAAAAACAGATATCAGTATACACATGTATGAACATACAGGAGTTAAAGCATTTAGGTTTGTTTTCTACATTTTTAATAGTACCTTATATTTTGTTTAAATATATTTGTCATCTTATATTATGCCCTTTCTTATTTTACATCTTACACCACAATAGATTAAAAACCATAACAGACTAATGCCCGGCTTCTGAGGTTCCTCGACAGGAGTTTCTCTTTCCACTAGCTTGTTCTTGATTAGTTAATTTTTGACGCTAGCCAATCAAAAGCAATACTAAAAAGATAAACTCCGATTAAAAAAACTCAGAAACTGGGCATATGTAAATTTTTATTCCGTCAATCAATTATAATAAAATTATTTAATTATTAGTATTATAGATTAGTGATATAAAATGTATTTTAGATGTACAGTTTGTCACAAAGAATTTATAAAGAACTCTCACAAAAATCAACACATGAAGAAACATAAGGAATATCCATGCCAAGAATGTGATTGCAAGTTTTATAAATTGAGTAATCTACTATCACATCAGAGGAGCCATCATTTATGGTCAGGTATAACATTTTAACTTTTAACAGCATACTTGTAAGTAGCAGAAAAAAAACATGTTACTCAATAAAAAAATTTAACACAATTATTTAGGCTACTTGACCTATATTCAATTTCATTGAACAAATGCATATTTCTAGTAGAACTTGGCCTAGGAAACCGTATTTCACCCTTATCATCAAATAAAAGCTTATGATTGATAAATAAAGTCGATTTGAAAATATGATTTTATATTTTTTAATTTGTACTGACGAAAACGCATTTGCGGTACTTCCGATTTGGATGTGACGTCATCACAATAGTAACTTAATATTTTTTATTTAACGCGCTCGTTATATGTTTATCTGTACATAAATAATAAGAATAAGCTTAGAAAGATTTGTAAAATATATTTTCTTGAATAATTCATACAAAACAGCAGTTTTATATATTATCTCCAATTACTGTAGTTGGGAAATGAAATGGCCAAAACTTTTCTCCAAAACTTTTCAACATTACATTTAATTCTTTTCTAATTTTTTGGCACTTTTAGACTCGTACGTTTAGCACATAAAAATTTTTCAATAAAGAAAGTATAAAATACAATAAATATTATGACGTCACACTATGGCGGACAGTGTTAGTCTGTTTACTTCTAGTGTTTAAAATGTTAAAATATTATTTTTTTTTTTGGTGAGAATAGCCTCTCATTGCTTCTTGAAAACTTAAAATTTGTATAAGCCTTTTGGAGTTAAACTATATTTTTATTATATTTTTCAGAATACATATGTAATGACTGCGGGAAGAAATTCAAGAACAGGTCTGGTATTATCCGTCATGTGAAAGTGCATGTGGTCTCACCGGTATCTACTTTGTTTTTCTGTCATTACAGTAACTGCAAGAAGTAAGTGTATAATTTTAATACTTTAGATTTTAGAATATATTTAGGCTGTGTTCACACCAAACCGACTTTACTATACCGATATACCGATATTCACTTTTTCGTTCACACCTAACCGACAATACGCCATTACGCTAGGCGTAGGCGCGGACATTCGATACCGTATATTTTCACGTTCACACTCACAGTGAGCCTGCTCACATTCGGCGGCGTATAGTCAGTTTGGTCTGAACACGCGCTTACTGTTAGCGCGCGAGTTGAACGTGGAACTCAGGAATGCGGTAGCGCTGCGATCTAATTAGAAATAATAATGTCGATATGTCGAATGTCGCCATATCGACATTATTCGAAACAGGTATGCCTAGCTGGTCGAAAGCCTAGACCAGCAAGGCATACCTGCAACTTATATAGAGATTATCAAAAACATATATCTAAACAGTGAAGCCAGAATAAGACTCGAAACAGTAGGAAACAAATTTCAGATCGAAAGAGGCGCAAAACAGGGCGACCCCCTCTCTCCAAAACTATTTTCAGCTGTACTGGAAACCATCTTTCGCGAACTAGACTGGGAGAAGTATGGCCTTAACGTAAACGGAGAAAAGCTAAACCATTTAAGATTAGCTGACGATATAATTATCTTCGAAGAAAACCCAAACAACCTTGAAACAATGATAAAAGCTCTTGATAAAGAAAGCAAAAAAGTAGGCCTTAGCATGAATAAGGACAAAACCAAAATACTGACAAACTCCAAACAAATAACTATACAAATTGACGATCAACCTCTCGAATACGTTAAAGAATACATCTACCTTGGACAATTAATCTCCCATGAAAACCAGACCACAAAGGAAATCAACCGTAGAATTGCAAATGGCTGGAAAAAGAAAAAGTACTGGTCGCTCAAAGAGATATTTAAATCTGACATGAGTTTAACTGTAAAAAAGAAGGCATTTAACATCTGTGTCCTACACGTAGTAACATATGGCTGCGAAACCTGGGCTCTTACCAAACAACACAGAGAAAAGCTGGAACGATGCCAGAGAGCTATGGAGAGAAGTATGCTAGGTATAAAGAGACAAGACAGGATCAGAAACACTACATTAAGACAAAAAACCCAAGTAACAGACATACTTACTCAAATAGACCAAAGAAAGTGGAGGTGGGCCGGACACATGTTAAGAGACAAACAAAATAAATGGAGCACAGCCATCACTCACTGGTACCCAAGAGATGGTTAACGTAGTAGAGGTCGCCAACAAACCAGATGGGGAGATGATCTAGCATTAACAGCTGGACACCATTGGAGAAGAGAAGCACTAGACAGAACTGAGTGGAAAAGGCTGGAGGAGGCCTATGCCGAGACGCACACTGACCTTCGAGACATTTTATAGCTTGAAGTCAGAATAAAAGGCTATTATTATTATTATTATGTCGAATGTCGATACATTTCAAAATACGCTTTTAGTTTAACATTTCATTTCATTTTCGGAAAAAAAAAAACAAGAAAGTAATTATCACACTTTTTATTAATTCAAAATCAAATAAAAAAATAGGTTTTTTTAACAGAACTTGATGGACTCGTCTTAGTCATTATTATAAACAACAATTACACGCGGCTGTAACTTGAATATTGTTGAAACTCTTTTATATACAATTTATTCTTTATTTTATTTAATTTATCAACAATTTTTTTTAAATTTAAAATATTTTTTGTTTCAACATATATTAACGCGATAACACACTACACGAATGAAAGCTGTCAAGTTCCGCACAGCACTACATTGCAGGCGTGCGAGACGCGGGGTGCGGTCGGCGGCGGGATTGCCCCCGCCCTTCGTCTCAGGCCCCAACTGCATTTAACTCGCGCGCTAACAGTAGTATAACTGTAAGAAAAAAAGTCTAATAGGTTTGTAGCTTTATATTAACTATAGTCTAATAGATAGTTAAACAATGCATACAAAACAAATCTTCACTTTAAGTCCGCATACACACGTTTTCCGTATGCGATTTCCGAATTCGTTTTCCGTATTCGGAATTCCGTGAGACTAGCGCAAACGTTTGTTTTTTTCACTCGCAAACAGAATACAGCACAAGCATTTATCACATAGCTCGTAGACTAGAAAGGTTGATGACCGCTAATGCCACCTTAATTAATTTTGAGTTCAGAGGAGACAAGACCCCTAATATATAGCTAGCATTATGTATTGACCGTAAGTTGCAGTAGTCAGCTTTTACCAAATCTTGTGCTGACCGAAAGTACTTAATTATTCTTTTACAGGTACTACACCAGGAACAGTAATCTAAAACAACACATTCTAATAAAACATAAGGACCAAAGATTTGACTGTCACCTGTGTCCAATGAGATTGGCCTCTAAGGTACATTTTTTGTTTAAAGTCGGATAAAACTTCTTGCTCAAGTCACGACTCACAACTCGCGACTAGTCACACTCACAACTCGCGACTAGTCACGCAGGAGTCACAACTCACAACTATTATCAGAACACACGAATCACGATAATCACGAGTGAATATTGACCAAAAACCGCACGACTCAATTCGTGCTTATCTATTAGGGCAACGCTAAAACTCGCGCGGGCGCACGCTCGCGTGTGTAGCGCAGGCGCGTGCGACGGAGCGCGGACGCGGGCGACGGACTGTCACACGCGCGGCGGACGGCGGGCACACGGCGCGGGCGCACGCTTTTCGCAGTCGACGTTGTTTCCGTTGACGTCTTTTTGCCAAATAATAAATTAGTAAATAATCCATGGTAATCTACTCGACACAACTGTACACGCTCGAGATAAAAGTTATACTAGCAGCGCTAAATGAGATGGGCGCAAGCAACGGGTGCCCGCTCGCGGATTCGTGGCCCATGGCGGTCTTCCGACGCGTGGGCCCGCGCCCGCATCGCCCGTGTTTTAACGTTGGCCCTTATTCTGTTTAAATTTCGTTTTTGTAAAGTACAGTTTCATAATTTCATTTTTGATTTGGCGTGGTTCCAACATTCATTATGTGGCAGTAGGTTTTGAGTTTGCATGGTGGACAAAGCAATTGTTTCCACCAGTCCGTTATAAGTTTAATAACTTCCCAGTTGTATGATTATAAACAATTTTGATTTATTTTTTCTAGGCCAGATTAGATGACCACCTGAAAAGACATGAGCAGCCAGTCAAGGATCAAAGAAGAAATCCGAAGACAATAGAAACTGGCCGGCTAATAAGAAAAGATATGAATAGTTTAAAATATTCTACAGCTATGAAATTGGCGGGAATAAAGGATGTAGATAAAGACACAATCGCGCAAAATAATGTCATCAATGGCAATGAAAAAATATGGATGTGTTCAGAAATATAACCCAGTATTATTACTGGTTTTTTTTTTCTCGTTTCAGTTTTTCAGTTTTTTTTTCTCGTTTAGGCATAAGAAAACGTACTATTTTCACATTAAATATGCGATCGAAATTTTGTCGAGGGTTAACAATGAAATGAATGAAGACCTTCCGACTGGGCAAGGGTGTTTTTTTGGTCAGGCCAAAGTGGTATATGTAAGAATATATTATCTGACACGTTTAGAAAACTTCGATAGTACGATAAAAATTAATTGTAGCACTAGTTGGTCCATGATAAATATGCTTAATGCAGCAAGAGCCATGCATGCAGCCATAAACATGCATTTATTGTTTTTGAATAAGAGGAAGTTAGAAAACGGTAATTTATCATCATTGGAGTCAGATCCTGACTTATTACCAATGAAATCATCACCAGGGATAGTTCTTGTGAACTTATTGGTAACATAAAAGCGTGCAAGTAAGATCGGTGAATGCATACGAAGCCAGAAGTGGCTCCCGCGAAAAATTGAGAAAATGTAGCAGAGAAACCAAATCTATATTAAAACAAATATTACGGAAAGTAATAAGAAATTTAAAAAAACCCCCGCCAAACAACTATTATGGACTAAAATATTACTTTATACTTAGGAATTATTTAAACTTAAAGTCAGTAAATATTATTCCATTACTTTTTAAAGTTGTTTGGCGGGGTTTTTTTTAAATTTCTTAATTTAATTTAATTTTATGCTTTTTAAACTTGTGTTGGTTATATTGCAGAATTGTTCCTATCAACAGGATCATATCCCAATGAATACGATCTATAAATATCCTCTTGGATGAGGCCGTCAATATGAGCCCAAACATGAAACCTCCACCCTGGGCTCATTCGGAGCTCGGCTCCTATACAATCCAGGTGATACTGCAGCAGCAGCATGCAAATATTTACTGCTTATCTACGTCTTATTGGTTGTCGCAATTAAAATGAGCCCAAACACGAAACCCCTCTGCTCTAAGTTGGCGAGGAGTTGGGTATCCTACTGATACAGGTGATGCTGCAGCACCAGGGTAAACTTTCCATTAATATGTATATATTCATAAGTGTCACGAACCAGAATGCAAAATATAGAACCCATGAAACGACTGCAAGTTGCTAATCGGCCTATCACGAACCGTGATATTTCAGCACTGAGCAGGCTGATGATGATGAACTATAGCTAAGAACACTCTCGATCATGTCAGCTTTCAAATAAAAAAAACTAGATCAAAATCGGTCCACCCGTTTGGATGCTACGATGCCACAGACAGACAGACAGACAGACCGACAGACACGTCAAACTTATAACACCCCTCTTTTTGGTCGGGGGTTAAAAAGAACCTTTGAACATTATAATCAGATTTTTTAACACACGAATATCTTACTACAAAATAATAGTCTATGGTATAAAGGCGAGACCGCACAGCGCACTAAAGCGACACTACGCTGCAGCGGAGCGACTTTTATATATTTCATACAAAAAATATTTGGCCGTGACGTGTCGCGTCGCGTCGCTGTCGTGTAATGTCACCTTTATAAGACCGACAAGGCTTTAAATGAACGTGGCGAAAAAAGGAACTAACGCCGCCATCATACAAAAACCCCATTTTTGACATGTTTTTGACAGTTCTTTACCGGCAGCGCCCCCCGCCCACGTTCGTTTAAAGTCTTGTCGGTCTATAGCTTTTATGACCAGGTGTGTCATGGATCATAAAACTTATAAAGAAAATGCGGCCCGTCCCGTTCCGCCCCGTCACATTGTGCACGAAGCTTTAGTATGGTCTCGCCGACTCGGTTAAACTGCAAAAAGACTGGGCTGAATCTAATTTTTATTAAGAGGGCGACTAACCCAAAAAATCAAACATCGTCCTCTCTTCACACTCACGCCCGTCTTTCAAATGCCAGGTGAAAAAGGACGACGAGGAATTATCGCCAAGTTAGTTTTTAGGGTTCCGTAGTAAACAAGGAACCCTTATAGTTTCGGTCTGTCCGTCCGTCTGTCTGTCCGCGGTTTTGCTCAGAGACTATAGAACCTACAAAGCTGTAAATCGGCATGAATGTACATATTAATGATGCCAAAAAATGGTATACAAAAACTTAAAAAAATATATTTATTTATGGTACCTCCCCTACACATGAAGCGGGGATGATTTTTTTTTTCGCGTCCACCCCAACGTGTGGGGTGTCGTTGGATAGGTTTTAAAAAAATATTACGAGTTTTCTTAGATTATTTTTCAATTTAGGTATCCATTTGTGAAATATGAAGTTTTAAAGTGGAAAAAATCGTTAGTGTCCAGTGTCCCCCCCCTTCTACCAGCTAAACTGTTGTTTCTGGAAATGTGAAAAAAATTCACGGGAGTAGGAAATATGCTGAATTTAAAAAGAAAACTATCACGGCTGACTTCATAAGTTATTGAGTAATAGTCAACTTTTCGTTCAAATTCCTTTGAAAGTAACTGAGATGATGTTGTTAGTAGTGTAAAACACGTTATAAATGTACATTCATTGACCAAACAAGAATTTTAAAAACTAGCGGTACTACGGAACCCTATATTGCGCGTGGCCCGACACGCACTTGGCCGGTTTTTTCTTAATAACTCGATAAATATACAACATTTTAAAAATCCGCCAGGTCAGTGTCTCAATGATCGAATTTTATACAATGTGTTAAAATATTAACTTAGTTTAATGTAGGTACGGTTATGGCAATATATGAAAAATTCGTGAAAATTAGATGCATCTTTGTGATTTTTTTCTATCGAGAAAATTTTAAGATATCGTGTTTTCGCTCCGATCAAATTCTTGGAAATATAATGTTTCTAATCTATGTAATTTATGTTTAGAAAATGAAACAACTCGTGGCTTATTTTCAAGTATAAAACCCTAAAAATGAATTGGTCGCTGTTAAGCATTTGTGTACTAACCCACAAAATTTTTTGTTGTTGAATTTTGAATGCAGTCTTGTTCTAAATCATCTAAAGAACATAACTGCATTAATAACTCAATACTTACGTAAATTTTTTGTGGGTTAGGACACGAATGCTTAAGGCCGTTCCCCGAGCAAATGACCTTGAGGATTTCACTACCTCACCGCCCCGCCTCACCTCTACAAAGTTACGTAATTTTATTTAGCGACATCTATTGTAGACTGCTTGTACCAATATAAAATCGAAGGCGTTGTGGTGCCATCTAGTATTTATTTATGATACTCACAACAGACACGACTCTCTTCAGAAACCGTGTAAGTCAAATAATTGTGTTTTTGAGTTAAGTAAAATAAAAAAAAAGAAATTATATTTAAAATATTTATTACGATTTACGAATATACTTTTATTTACAAAACATACTATTCACATTATAATAATAAAGGAGAGAAACAGTATTTCTCCACTATTTAATGAATGTTATTATACTTATAAGCCTTCCTCTTGAATCACTCTATCTATTATTTGGCATGGAGATACTTTAAGTCCTGAGAAAGGACATAGGATAGTTTTTATCTAGAAAAAATTTACGGTTCCCGCGCGATTAACGACTAGAAATAAACGATAAACTAGTGGTTTATAATTATAGCAAATAGTGCAATAATACAATATTTTGCATGAGAATAAAAAAAAACATCCTTTATTATTGCACCAGCGATAGCGATTTAACGGCTGGACCGATTTTGCTGAAATTCGGTATAGAGATACTTTGAGACTCGGGAAAGGACATAGGATACTAGTCCGGGTTCCGTAGAAAGATTTTTTTTTTTATTACTATCGAGCTAATTTTTTGTGAGTAGCTTCATTTTGATAAGACGAACAACAATTTTATTTGGGAAAAAGATTATTGCTTTCAAGATTTCGCAAAAAATAGCTTGATAGTAATCAAAAAAAAAAATTGGTCTACGGAACCCGGACTATACATTTTGTCCCGGAAAAATGTACGTTTACTGCACAATATACTTTTATGATTTGCGCGTAAACTATTCAATCGATTTTGATGAATTTTGGTATGGAGATACTTTGAGTCTCGGGAAAGGACAAGGGTTACTTTTTGTCCCGGAATATTTACGGTTCCTGCACAAAAAACTTTAATGATTTTCGCCTATAAATTTGGTATGGAGATTCTTTGAGTCTCGGGATTTCGTTTCGTTTTCGTTCGGGTTTCTAATGTGATGTCGTAAATAATTACATTTTTTTCCGCTTACATTGCAAACGCAGGCTGAACCCTACGAGATTTATTAAAATAATGTACTAAGTATTGTACACTATGAAAAGGTCTACAGAAAACTTCGCGATGGTATATTATGTCTATCTCTTATGGATATGCCACAATAACATTTTTTGTCATTTACTTTTAAATTCAAATTATGGCTAATTTTCGAAGCGATTTTAACCAATACGGCTTTAATCCTTATTCAATTAAATACTTTAAATACATTATTGATTTAATAATATAGATCTATATGGCCCTTTACAGCATATGATTTAAAGAATATTTTCTAAGATATTACAGATTTAAAAATTGCGGGACGTAGCTTTTGCGGCGGCACCGACCAATGCAGGCCACGGGTAGTAATGAATATAAATCAAAACTACTGAATCGATTTTAATCATTTTTTCAGTGAGTGACATAGGCTATATATTTTATACCCGTGCGAAGCCGGGGCGGGTCGCTAGTATATTATACAATAAACAAATATTTAAATAATATATTATACCAATATATACATTATATTATATACTATATATTATATATATTATACCAATTCGAATTAAATAATCATCGTTAAGATAGGACTGTCGGGCCAGCTAGTTTCTTTTAAATATTAAACAATATACTAAGATACAACACTTTCTTCTAGTTTGCATATACGATTACTTTCTGGTTCCTTAACGTCAACACTATAAATTGATGTACATAATACAGAATGTTTTTTGTAATTTTTTTTATCTTCTACCCTCGTTAACATTTTTCTCCCATGGTTTAGAGATTTTACGTCATATATTAAAAAGCAAGTAAAAACTGATACCGATTTACTATATTATTGCTTTTTTGTAATAAATAAAGGAACTAGCCCTAGGGGTAAGCATCTGTCATTAATAAAGATCGAAAAATCCGGCGCTTTTATACTTTAAGGGCGAAGCCAAACGAGCGTAATTTGTGTTGTGAGTCGCAGAATTTCGGTTCGGCAGAATTCTGTTGCATTCAGTTTCATACAAAAGTCCTGTTTGATTCACACGAGCGTAATTTTGTGAGTCATGATTTGTATGAAAAGATATTTACGCGGCAGAAATTCTGCGCCTCACGACAAAAATGAGTAGAGGTCACCAGATTTTTTTTTCGATATTTTTTTATTATTCAGTGACATCTCTAGTAAAATCCGCCATTTTTGTTTTACAAATTTTGAAGGCAGGCTCGTTTCTTTCGTGGTTATTTCGTGTCCTTATTGGTTTCTTATGTCAATGGGTCTACCAGAATCTGATGGCAAAAAGTGAGAAAATAAATTGACTAGCAATACCGGGGTAATGGGTTGTTTTCTTTTTTTTGATCTCAACCAGACGGCGCGGCGCGACGATAGACACTTCTAGATTTTCTATTGGTTCCCCACCGATCTGAATTATCTGCAGGTTGGCATCACTGACTACATATGGGTTGTGTTTCTAAAAAATCTCAATGTCCTGTCAAGTGTGACATAAATCAAAATATGTTGAACCTTCCCGTTAGCATAATATTAACATAAAACTGTATGTATTTATATGTTTCCATATATTACTATGTTTTTTTGCTTCGTCCCTCTAGTTTAAATTTCACGAAGAACATACGCCTAAGCGATCATTGGCCTAAGCGATTAGGCCAGTATACTGGTAACAGTTTAGGAACACGCTGACATAATATAATACTTGTCAAACTGAAAACTGACAACTGAAAGAGTTTTGGCGGGCATGACACTGTGACACTTCTTCTACTTTTTATTGTTGGTGTGGTTTTTATTATTTTTCCCAAATTGTGTTATTTGGGTTTTTGATGTTCATTATTGGTAAAATATTAGCCATTAAATATCCGTTATCTTGCACAAGTGCAGGTAAGATGTTGTCGAAACCAAAATGTATAATTCCTGTAACATTTGGTGTAAATAACGGTAAATAGGGAGTACTTATATGTCAGTGAAATAGGGCTATTTCTTCCGTGAGTTTTAACTAAAACATCGTTATAATAACTTTACTATCCTATTCGTTGGAATATTATTGCGTCTTTTTCAAATTGAAATGTATCAAGTTTTACATTCTTTGGCCCAGTTTTGTAGCAATTAATGATGGTATTAGGGTATTACTGATAGTTGTCTATCCATACGCCATCTAGTTACTAAAATGAAAACTGTTTGATAATCAAATTTAAAAAATAAGAAAATGCCTCATTGGAATAAAACATTTTGATCCTTTTTTTTTTCTTATAGCGGCTGATTCTGTGTGTTAAATATGCAAATATAAAAATTTATCCAATGATCAAGGATATTTTTTGAAAATCTGCTGTCAAAAATTGCCATCAGATTCTGGTAGACCTCATAAAGTTAATATACCTAGCGGAATAGAGAAACAAAGGCCTGAGCAAGAGAGATGTCACTATCAGTAACACTGCGTGGTAAAAAGAGACGTGTGATACATGACAGCAGCACTCTTTTTTTGACGTCCAGTCGGCACGTGCCGCAACGTTGACAATTTTTTTTTTTATGAAATAAGGGGGCAAACGAGCAAACGGGTCACCTGATGGAAAGCAACTTCCGTCGCCCATGGACACTCGCAGCATCAGAAGAGCTGCAAGTGCGTTGCCGGCCTTTTAAGAGGGAATAGGGTAATAGGGGAGGGTAGGGATGGGAAGGGAAGGGAATAGGGGAGGGTAAGGAAGGGAAGGGAATAGGGGAGGGTAGGGAAGGGAATAGGGTAGGGGATTGGGCCTCCGGTAAACTCACTCACTCGGCGAAACACAGCGCAAGCGCTGTTTCACGCCGATTTTCTGTGAGAACGTGGTATTTCTCCGGTCGAGCCGGCCCATTTGTGCCGAAGCATGGCTCTCCCACGTATAATTTAATCTCATAGAAATCATGTTCAATCATACTTGTGTACCTAAGTGTATACGTACACATATTTTTGCAACAGATGAAACCAATTTCGGTTTCGTTTGACAGCTCGAGATTGTTGCTCTATTCCGCTAGGTATATTTAACTTTATGGTAAACCTATAAAAATGTGCAAGATGATAATATTTAAAACGTTCTCTTTGGAAATACAAAGAGAAAAAACCATCCTCTACTGCGTCTACTCTTTCTTGACAGACTGTACAATGTGTGCTGTGCGCGAATATAAAAAAAAGGACAAGATAATAAGAAGTATAAACGGAGTTGTGTCGGGAATACGAAAGAGTGACGTTGTGTTTTTGTATTATTTTCCTAAAATTGTGTTATTTCGGTTTTTAATGTGTAATGTTGGTAGAATATTAACCATTAAATATTCGATGTCGTTCATAAGTGTGGGCAAGTGATACAACATCAAGAAATGTGCCATTTTGTGTTCCCTCCAAAACTCCATCGAATGTTTTAGTAAAGGGTCTACCACTTTACTAAAAAAAATTGACTTAACTCGTTGACTTTACTGACTAATTTTTTAGACTTTTACTAGACTTTCGACTTGACGATAATCTGGAAAAACGACTTTAAATTTTGTAAACTTTTTACGTTTTTTTTTTTCCCCGCCATATTTTACTTGACACTGGCCATGGTTAAAAAGCCGAGCGCTATAACAAGAAAAAAAAAATTGTATAAACGTCAAAACCATATGTTCACATTCAATGTTGTCAAAACTCAAGTAGGCAACAATACTTTTTATTTTACAATTTATTTTATTAATTAAGGTAAAGCTTTAATATTTGTGACATAATATTATTTATATTGATTTTGCATAGTCTGAGAAAACTTACACGTACACGAAAAATTGTTTTTGTTTTCTTTTCTCTGAGAGAAAGTCTAAGCCACAGAATATGGATTTTAATCTAAACTTGTTTACATTAAACTGTTGGTAAGTAATGGTTATTTGTGTATTTTGGTTATTTAGATACGTTAAATTGAAGTCACACAATTTCGTAACCTTCCAGGGGCATTCCTTTTGTTTCCAAAAATCGCAAGGAAAGAATTAAAGCAATTGCAACTTACTTGATAAATGCATCACACAATATTGTGTGTCTGCAGGAGATTTGGAGTGAAGCGGACTTTTTATTCTTGCGGGAGGAATTGAGGACCTGTCTACCATATTCTCATTATTTCTATAGGTATGGTTTTTTTATTATATAAAAAAAAAAAGTTTTAAACTTGTACAGGTAGTTCAGTTCTACAAAACGATTGAAAAAAAATACCAACATTCAATAAAAAATCTTATATTTTTTACTAGCTGTCCCGGCAAATGTTGTTTTGCCATCTAAATTATTTCTACTTCATCAGTTGATACAAAATTTAACCCCCTCTTTTGTCCCCTAAGAGGGGTGGTAGGGGGGGGGGGGATTTTATACACCAGATGTTAAGTTGGAAAAAGACTAATTAATCTGCGAAAACCGTACGCAAATCGGATCAGTAGTTTTCGTGTTAAAGAAAAAAGTTTGATACAAAATCTGACCCCCTCTTTTGTCACCTTACAGGGGTGGGGGGAAAATTTTTTATACACCAGATGTTAAGTGTGAAGAAAACGAATATATCTGCGAAAACCGTATTCAAATCGGATCAGTAGTTTTCGTGTGATGCTGGAACAAACATACAGACAGACAAAAAACTAACCACGTTTTTGGCTTCTATAGCAATGTAGTGTCACCCCCCACTTATTATTTTTTGAATATCTTTAACGTACAGAATTTTCATTTCTACAGTTTTATTATATGTATAGATTTCATTTTAGTGGTGTGCTCGGGTCTGGACTATGTGTGTTCTCAAAGTGGTCAATCCAAGATGTGTTCTTCCATCAATGGCCGCTAAATGGTTACATACATAAGATACACCACGGAGACTGGTTCGGTGGCAAAGGTGTGGGACTTTGTAGAATAAAAACAAATGACATTCTTATAAATGTTTACTGCACACATGTAAGTACCAACACTCAGATTCAATGATTGACAACAATTTAAAATATACCTTGTTATTATTTTTTAAGATGCATAAAGAAAGTAATATGATTTACCACAAAATAAATTTTCATAGTTAGGATTATTTGTTTTTTTACTTGTTAACAAAAGTAGAACTTTTACAGCTTCATGCAGAGTATCATGAGGATGACATGTATCTGGCTCACCGAGTGCTACAAGCATATTCAACAGCCGAGTTTGTGAATCTAACAAAGGATCCAGCAGATATTTCCATTTTGGCTGGTGATCTTAACACTGCACCAGGAGACTTATCTTTCAGGTACTATAATTATATATAACATGAAATTACCTTTTTTGTTACTTTTTTCTCTTGGCTAGTAAGTTCACATTTTTTTCTGTGTACTTAATAAAAAATATTGTACTGTTTATGAAATTCGCCCTATTAAACTATATAGCTTAATAGGGTCAAATAATATTAATCCTAATTAAATCCCTTTTAGACTTATTACTGAATTGCCTGAACTAAGGGATCCGTTTATAGAAAGACATGGAGACAATGACAATGAAGGAACATGTGACAATATTAACAATAGCTATTCTGATCTGAAGATGGTAAAAGTGAATCCAAGTGGGAAAAGAATTGATCATATCTTATATAATCTAAGTCCATCATGGGAGGTATGAATTTTTGTAACAATCACATAATATTTTGAATTCTGTATACAACCTGATTTTATTTGTTACTCATATTATACCATGTGCTTTCTATGTTGCTATTAGTTAGCAACTTTGTATATCAATGTTTTCTAGAAAGTTGTATTTCCTTTGTATCTGAAAATATTACTTTGTCATTGTTTATGTTCTTTTATTAAAATTGTTATTTCAATTCACCATTCATAAAAATTGTAATTATGAAACTGGAAATGAACACTTTATTTCATAAGTTCTCTATTTACAGGCAGAAATAATAAATTTTGGGAATCCATTGGAAAGCAGAGTGCCTGGAGAAGATTTTTCTTATTCTGATCACAATGCAGTATACTTGGAGATTAAAATGAAGCAAACAAATTTCAAATTAAGACAAAGTCAGAGCGTGGATACGCGCCGCCAAGAAACTATAAACGCAACTATAAAAGTATGCCAAGACTCAACAGCTACTGTCAAGAAATCCAGGAAGTTGTTCCTTATGACTGGAGGACTAATTTTTATGTTCCTCCTTGGATCTGTAGGTTTTTGGCCAAACAATATACTGGCTGATGTGATAAAAATAATTATGACTGGTATATGCTTTTATTATATTATGATGGGAACAATATGGAATAGAATTGAAATGAATAGTTTAAAAGCTGGTCTTTCTGCTCTAGAAAATATAAACAAAAGCAGAGATATCAAAAAGTTTTAGTAAGTAATGTTATAAAACTAAAACACTTAAAAATATTCCACATAAAACATATCAAATTCTATATAATCTAATAAGAAACAAATCGTTGTATGTGCTAGGAGTATAAGTTGACTTTTTTTTTTAATTTTTATGCATTTAATTATTAGTAAGTTTTAATCAATTAATTTAATTAATTATTGACCATTTATTTTATATTAATTTCAATTAGAATTGCGTAACCTATAACAATGTTTATACTTTATTCATAGTACATATGTTCTCAATATCAGTATTACAATAACATTAAAATAATTAAGATATATTTTTTTTGTCAAATAAATATTTGAATTTATTTTTTCACAACTCTAAAATTATATATGATATGTTTTAAATAAGAAAATCATCTGTGTTGGATGATGGATTTCAACAAAGTAAGTATTTACCGTGCCATTACTACATATGAACACGTCATATACTCAAATGTTGATACTTACTTGCTATGCTTGTATAAAATAAATAAAATATCTTGTTAAACTGAGAAATTTATTTAATTTCCGAAACTTAACAATATTTAGCGTAGTTAATAAAGTTTAAGTGGAGACAACTTTCTACATTTTATAAGTCAATCAGTAATCACATATTTTATTAATTACAAATAAGTCTTATACATGAATGGCTTTGATGAGAATCATTTCATAAGGTTTTAAATGAAATTATTAAAAAATATTTGTTCTCATACCTCATTAGGTACTTAAATTTTTAAAGTAACATTGTGGGTACCTACTTATTATAAAATAAGTAATCATTCCAAAAAGCTTCATACATTTTCAGTCCCAATAGCAAATAACTACTTCATTTAGATATTTGAACCCATTAAAGATCTGTTATTGAACCCTGGGAAATAATACATACAATTTAAAAATATAAATTCATATTTTCATCAGTAAGTACTAATGTAACTTTTTTTATTTAGGAAAAAAGATCTACTGGGTTATTAATAATAATATACGCTTGACTCATTCGGATACTCAAATTGCACATTGTCAACTGTGAATAGTGGTTTTTGTCACTCTCATCGTGAGGATGAACTACGTATTTTGTGCGGCAACGGAACAGCGCCGCTAGTGGCAAACAATAGTAACTTATTCATTCCTGGATGCTTATTTAATATAGGAGATATTATTACTGCGATGTTTTCATGCTAGACGGCAGCACCAGCATAGACAGTAAACAAAACGTTATGTTCGACGTTTGACAACGTTACTGTCAATATTCTGGACGTGTGCAACATGTCTGGACGTGTGCAACATGTCTGGACGTGTGCAACATGTCTGGACGTGTGCAACATGTCTGGACGTGTGCAACATGTCTGGACGTGTGCAACATGTCTGGACGTGTGCAACATGTCTGGACGTGTGCAACATGTCTGGACGTGTGCAACATGTCTGGACGTGTGCAACATGTCTGGACGTGTGCAACATGTCTGGACGTGTGCAACATGTCTGGACGTGTGCAACATGTCTGGACGTGTGCAACATGTCTGGACGTGTGCAACATGTCTGGACGTGTGCAACATGTCTGGACGTGTGCAACATGTCTGGACGTGTGCAACATGTCTGGACGTGTGCAACATGTCTGGACGTGTGCAACATGTCTGGACGTGTGCAACATGTCTGGACGTGTGCAACATGTCTGGACGTGTGCAACATGTCTGGACGTGTGCAACATGTCTGGACGTGTGCAACATGTCTGGACGTGTGCAACATGTCTGGACGTGTGCAACATGTCGGATTTTGGTCGTTATGTGCTAGTAGTGCCCTCAGCTCCTACCTTGTCATAATATTTCTTATTAACGCACTCTAGTTGATAAGTGACAAAAACCAACACCCAACCCACATGGCCCAGTATCCAGTACAAAGGATTTAATCCATCGATCCCCAAGCGGCAGCCGTCTGCCGCATAACAATTGAAAATCTATTGTGTCTGCGATACCCACGATGGAGGTGTTAATACAACGACATAAATGCAAGCATGTAATGTAAATTCAAAATGACTATAACTTAATCAGTTGATTGATACAAATCACTCATTAAGGTAATATTATGTAATTCTGAACTACTTATACAGTACTCTCTGTTAACAACACAATATAATATTATTGACAATTGGTAATTCTAGACAAAATGAATCGACTGTATTTTACTACGGAACATTATTATTATTATGGTTTGTGATTCGTGAATAATAATAATTATTATTTATCTAAATAACATAAACAAATAATACCCTAATTTGGATAACATAAAATAAAACATACATGAATTTTCTTACTTCTATAAAAGTATTTTTATATTGCAATATTATACACATAATTAATACAATGCTACAACTAAATCAGTAAGCAATATTAGAAATAGTTTTTATAGTATAATACTATACATTAATATATTTTTCATAGGTAACTAAATATAAGTGCACGTATTTACTAATATCACAAATTTTGCACTTTATATAGGTTTGATCATGTAGGCGACTTAAAACTTATAAAATCATGGATTAATACTCGTAAAAGTAATATTTTTATATTTGGTTTTGAACATGATTTATATACGTTTTTGTCATGAGCGATTATTGCGCTTATTTTTTATGAAAGATACGCATATATTATGAGCTCATAAATAAAAATGGCGTGTTCTCAATGTTCAAACATCGATTATATTATACGAATTGTTTAAACATGAAGGTGAGACCGCACTAGGCGGCATTACACTGCAGCGGAGCTACGCGACACAAAACGTCAATCAGAATAAGGGCCTGTTTCACTACTTCCTGATAAGTGCCATATAGTCTATCCATAGTTTATCTAACAGATAGAGTATAGAGTATCCGTTAAATAAGTTGTGGATAACCTATCCGGCACTTATCAGGAAGTGGAGAAACAGGCACTTAGTTTCGTGAGGCTTCGCAGTGTAGTCTAGTGCGGTCTTTTCTCAATTCTTTATACGGTAATCCTGTGTTATTTAGAGTTCAGCCACTCCAAATGGCTCGGGTATAACCCGCTTCAGGCCCTAACTCAAAATGTCGTCACAGAATCTTATACTGTCTGATCGTGTTTATCGTTGGGTATGAGAGGTTCGTTTTCGGAGTTCATTGAACCTGGGGCTGTGTTGTCTATAGAGCCGTACACTGTCGGCCGCACCTCCACTGGGTCCGCTTCCACCGTCAAATTCGGGGCTGAACTCGAAGGGGCAGTCTCATTCACCAGCCTCGAACTCTCATCGTAACCCCTGGCCATGTGATACATGGACTTTCCTCTTAATCGTCTGCTAAATGAACTTCCTGCAATGACAATTAATAGTCATAGAAAGTTCAATAGAGAGTATTTCTTTCGATGAAGTTAAGAAACTTTATTGTATGGCTATATTATACTCTGTTCTTTTGTCTGCTGTGCACGATTTAGGGAGAAGCCAAACGAGCGTAATTTGTGAGTTGTGACTTGTGAGTCGCAGAATTTCTGCCGCGTAAATATCTTTTCATACAAATCATGACACACAAAATTACACTCGTGTGAATCAAACAGGACTTTTGTATGAAACTGAATGCAGCAGAATTCTGCCGAACCGAAAGTCTGCAACTCACAACTCACAAATTACGCTCGTTTCGCTTCGCCCTAAAGATCGCTCAGCGAACTGGAGAGGGCATTTGACGCAAATGTATACGCAACTATTAATAACGCGTCGCAACGTGTGATCGCGGTCTACCCCAATCTGATCTATCAATAACATATTGTCTTTCGTCACTCGTCCTCTCCCTGCCAGACTTAAAATCGAATACTGCCGCTTTCCGTTCCTATTTCTCTAGCAAATATTAAAGTTGTGCACAGTCTATTATTCGTATTTTTATTTAATCTCAAGGTTGAAAGTAAACCATGTATACATATTATGATGTTGAAAGGCAAGAAAATCTGCTAGTTTAAAAATAAATGAAATCTGAAAAAAATATGACATACCAACGACTCCGAGATGTTCAGATATGTCGCGTTTAACGTCAGATACATCCCACATAGCTAGGAAGGAGCCCATGCAAGATGGCGAAGGATTGAGAGGTGACACAAAAGGCTTGTATGAGAAGCTGTAGTGATGAGCTATAGCCGCTATAAACATCTCTATACATATTAGGAAGTCCTGAAATGTTAAAAAACATTTAAAATTTAAATCCATTCTACAGCAAAAATGTCGTACAGTTTCTGTAGGAAATTATTTTGTGTATACAGAGTCACATGTAGGAAAATATTATATTTGAATATATATTTTCAGTCATACCTGCAGTTTGGAAGATATAATCTTTATCTTATTTGTATCAGTTATATCAAAGATTGTTGATATAACACCACAATATACTAAAATATTGATGATCACTCCCTGGCTGTAAAATAAATAAACACGCTTTGTATTTTAAAAAGATAAAACCGACTTCAAAATTGTACGTAATTGATAATTAAAACTCCCTATCTCCAAAAGTACTGAACCGATTTTGATGAAACTTGCACTATTCCCTAAGTTGAACAATACCTAGTACAACAAAAAAAGAATTACTGAAATCGGAATGGTAGTTCCAGAGATATGCGAACACAAACATAAAAACATACATACATACATACATGCATAAACTTTTGAAATTTGGCACATTTGTTCAGACGCTGATATAGACTAACATAATATACGAAAATTGGGCAGTTCTGGAAATATTACATACATACGCGTCGAATTGATAACCTCCTTTTTTGAAGTCGGTTAAAAATATATATAATATTAAAAGATTCCTATTTTACAAATAATAAACTATAATTTTTTTTTCTGCCAATACAGAAGCCATAAGGTCACTCTTTGATGCTAATGAAAATATACTTACAAGAATGAGAAGAAAACTACAGCTTTTATACACAAAAATTTTCCAATGGGTTTCATGGGTTTGAGTTCAGTTCTATTTGCTCTGTAGAACAGAACTAGACAGTACATGGCCACAAACTGTGATAAATTGTTGATTGCTATCATGTAGGGAAATGCTACATTGGGACTAAAGTCACTCTCTCCATAAACACCAGCTAAATCACAAATCATAGATATGACTGTTGTGATCGGTCTCACCAGTGTGTACTGTAGTATACCATGCTTGCAATTGTGTACAAATTCACTGAAATAAAAAAAAGATAATAGTAAAAGGAAAAAGGAATTTGTAAGTATGCTTCATACATTTTAAAAATATCAGTTAGTATAAGTCTACCAGACTCTGATGGCAAAAAGTGAAAAAAATAAATTGACTAGCAATACCGGGAATAAAACATAGTTGTTTAAACCTAGTTGGAATAAAACATTTTGATCGTTTTTGTTTCTTATAGCAGCTGATTCTGTGTGTAAAACATGCAAATATAAAAAATAATCCAATGATCAAGGATATTTTTTGAAAATCTGCTGTCAAAAATTGCCATCAGATTCTGGTAGACCTATAGGTTATAATACTTATCTTTACTGACATTGTTTTGTGCAATTATCTCTATCACTAATGTTACTTACTCTTTGTTGACATAAAATATCATTGAGTTAATTGATTATTTACTAATATAGATATCATCACTTAGGTTACAATACCGCATAAGCAAAATTTAAAAAAAAAAAAACAGGAGCGACAAAAAAATCTTATTTCATAAAAAATCATTTGACATTTTATTTAAAATGATTTCTTTTTCATTTAAAGCATTTCATTCAAAACATTTAATTTAAAATGATTTCTTATGAAATATGAAATTGTTTGTTTGAAAAGTTTTGAAACTTGACTTATGTGGTGTTGTTACCTACGCGACAATATACAGACTGCTTTATCTTAGGTGGCCCCTAGACTATAAATATTATGTATTGCTAAGTAGAACACCATATTATTGTATCAATACTATTGTATGTTTAGGGGCCGGCTTAATGTAAAATGTTTTTGTTTCTTACCTTCCCATTTCCCAAGGGGTCAAACAACACAAAGGAAATATGTGGTAAACCTGGGGTTTTGTCTCCAAAACAGCTTCCAGATCTTGACCTTCATTCAAATAGTTTAAAAGATATTTCATGAAATTATAAATCACATAGGCCTCGTAGCATTCTCTCAAGGAGTCCATGTATATTGACTGCTCTGGAAACTGTAAGCCCAACCAAGCATTGAGTGCATAAATTGGCACCATCCACAAGATCCTAAAAAAATAACAAATTTATATTTTAGGCATGCATTTCACATCCACAAGATCTAAAAAAACTAGTTTATTTCTTTTTAGGTACACCTTTTTCTATTGAACTTTAGGCCACTAAAATGTACCTACCTAATTATATGCTTCTGCAATGAAGGCTTGGTATAGTGTACAACATGTTGAGTTATTTGCCATATTGATATTGGTAAAGCCAACAGGACAAATCCTCCAGCCACTAAGCTTCCTTGATCGGACTTCGTAAAACCATTCCTTATTGAGTGGGCTATCAGCGCCGGCACTAAGACAATGACGAGTAACACATAACTTGATATGAAGAACGGTCGAATCCACAGCCTCCATTGGCTAAAGAAGTTCCAAAAAGATCTAGAACACATTTCTTCGATATTATAGGAGTGTTCTCAACTAAGGGAAAATGTGTTGAAACGCGACACTTATTTGCACAGTCCGAAACAAATGATTCATTTGGAATCTCCGTAAGGGCAAGATAGTATAATCACAAAGTGTTTTTGTATGTTATTGTATTGTTTTTTGAGGAATCTATGTAAATTTTTGTAAAGGAAATAGTAGGTACTGTGTTCAAAGTAATACTATCTTTTCGCTTAGTAACCATGCCATAAGGTAAGAACTTGAAACTTGATTAACAAGAAATTCTATATAAATAAATGCGATTAATTAATTTATTTCCAAAACTGGTAGATTAACATTTTCTAAGCTTAACGTCAAGTGCACTGTGATGTCAACTGTCAACAGTCTTACATCAACGTCAACTCGTCAGGAGTCTTTTTTTTTTTTGAAGAAGCCAAACTGCTTGAAATTGTCAATTAAAGCATGGTACACACTCTCCAAAAAAACCTAAAAATCGCCATCTTCCAATCCTAAAACCTATATTATAATCGAGAAAATTTACCTACTTGCCACTTCTTTCTTTTTCATATCTATTTCATTCAAGTTATATCACTATAGTAAAATATGTATTATATTAGTCAGACAGATATAGAGGCTAGAGCTAAATTGGATATTCAACCGAAACTTACAATGAATAATTTAAAGACCTTGATATATTTAATATTAGCTTGCCTATATTTTATAAGTTAAAATTACACAACTTGTTAAAAAATAAGTAGTTAATTAATTATTTATGAAAGCCGCATTTCTTTTTGTAAAATAATAAATTTGTAAAATTCTATGGAACTATTAGTTTTTAAGTAAAAATTGTATTTAGTTTAAAGATAATTTAAAAATACTGTTTGTTTCCTAAATAAAGTAAAATAAAATAAATAAAGAAACCGAAACCAAAATTGATCGCTGTTAAGCATTAGTGTCCTAACCCACAATTTTTTTTGTTGTTAAATTTTGAATGCAGTCTTGTCCTAAATCATCTAAAGAACATATTAACTGCATTCATAACTCAATACGTAATTTTTATGTGGAATAGTACACGAATGCTTAACAGCGTCCAATTAAACTTTTGTTAAATTATAATATTTTAAATATAGAAAGTACTTGAACATTACAATATTTTAGGGTTTAACTAACTTATCTACACATCATAACTAGGCAGATACTGTAATAAATTAGTTATCCTACTAATATTATAAAGGCGAAAGTTTGGATGTATGTATGTATGTATGGATGTATGGATGTTTGTTACTCTTTCACGCAAAAACTACTGAACGGATTTTAACGAAACTTTACAATAATATATCTCATACATTAGAATAACACATAGGCTACAATTTTAACCGACTTTCAAAATGGAGGAGGTGTTATGTTCGTTTTTTTTATATTCAACGATTACTCCGCCGTTTGTGAATCGATTTTCAAAATTTTTCTTTTGGTGTATAGGTTATCATCCCAATTTGGTACCATATTCATAAAAGTGGTGACCTGATGAAGGGATCCATAAGAAATCGAGGGAACTCCTCAAAATTTATATGGAAACATGTGGTGACTTCGGTTTCGTGAGCAGTATTCTTAGCATATGCTATCAACAAGCAAGATTTTGCACCAAGGTATACCATGGTTCGGAAGGTGCTGAGAGGACTCCTGACTCTTTATAGATACAAGTTTGGGAGTTTCGACGTTGTTTTAAGAACGGAAAGCATATTATGCTACTATGCAAATTACATTCATCATCATCATCATCACTACCATAAACCATTATAGAACCATGTATCGTCCCTTTTTGACCCTATTATTGGTATTTTTCATAGTCTATTATTATATTATATCACTTAAACCGCGGGCAACACCGCGGGGCACAGCTAGTCTATTAATAAATATTTAATTAATAATTATTGATAATCGTTCGATTAGTTACAGTAAGTAGTGTGTAGTGGACTTAAAAAAAGTGGCTAATCGACATATTCAGTGTTGCCAACTATGGGGATTGCCCACTAAATTTAGTAGGAAAAAATAAATTCAGTGGGTTTTTTAGGGAGTAAAATTTTTTTGGGATAATATGTATTTTTGGGGGTAAAATTTTTGCAGCGTAAATATATATTTCTTTCGTTTTTACTTCTATTATTATCTTTTTTTTTCTTTTTACTCTTTTTTTGTAACAATTTTATTATTATGTAATCATATTTTATTATAATTATTCAAATTTAAATGAACCACTTATTTTGCATAATATGTAAAAACGTCCACTTCGAGTCACCTTTTAAGATGGGCCGTTTTGAGCGTTGCATGACCAAAAAAATGACGTCATGAGTGACGTTTTTGCCGCGATCACAATTGCGGTCGCCATGTGGAACAGCTGAAGTAGTATTTTCAGCGTTTTAATCTCTAAGGGCCGATTTTTCAATCGTCAGATAACTTTTACCTAAAGAATAAATATGACACTTTGACATTTTTTCCATACAAAATCTGCCAAAACGCCAGATTTATTCCATTGGTAAAATTTATCTGACGATCGAAAAATCGGCCCTTAGTGGAACCTACCCCAACTCCCAAGTGATAAATAATATTTGGATTATATATTTTGGGGACTTTTGGTTGAAATTTAGTGGCTTTTGAAGTTGCTTTAGGGGGAAATTTTTGAGCAATGAGCAAGTGGCAACTGGGAATTTTGCCGGGAATGTGAAAGAGTGATGTTGTGCTTTCGTATTATTTTCCTAAAATTGTGTTATCTGAGTTTTTAATGTGAAATATTGGTAGAATATTAACCATTAGATATTTGTAATCATACACAACACATGTGGGCAAGTGATACTTCCAGAAATGTCCTTTTTTGTGTTCCCTCCAAAACTCCATCGAAAGATTCAGTAAAGCGTCTACCACTTTATTGAATCGACCGACTTGACTCTTTGACTGCATTGACTTTTATTTAGACTCTGACTAGACTTTAGACTTGACGATTTAGAAAAACGATGCTATAAATATTATAACAAGAATATAGTTTTCCCGCCATTTACTCGACACTGGCCATGGTAAAATAGCCGTAGTGCCATAATAAGAAAAAAAAAGTGGCAACTGGCAACTTTACTGTGGCAACTGGAATCTCCGAAAAGGAAAGCGCGGGAACTTGAATAAGGCGGTCGCGGTATTTTTTCTTAAAATTTTAAAATTAATTTTTATTTGTAAATAGTTAATTATATAGTTTATTTTTAGTCACATTTTCTCTCATTAGTAGTGTAGTTAAGTTTTATTTAGGTAAGTCTTCTTTTATTTCGTAGTTTATAAGTATACCATGGAGGAGCCCGACCCGGGGGGACCTGGTCCCCCCGTTGGTCATTATGTGACCATTTCAAATGAATCGAGTATGGATACAGATGCTTCGTACTCAACAAATCCACGTAAACGTCCAGCTATATCTAAAAAGCGCTGTAGGAAATGCATGAAAAAAATTAAAAGTGACCCAAGAAAAGCTAAAAAAGATGTTAATTGCATGTGTTCTAGCGATTCTGAAAATAACGCAGCTTGTAAAGAGAATATTATGATAGCTGAGACACAGACAATTGACAACACCGCGAAAAACCAAGGCTTAGTTGATTCTAGGGTAAGTAGGTTAATATATAAAGACACTGACTCGACTCCATATGTAGTTCACATACAGAAAGTAACTAAATCACCTAATGAAAATGTAAATTTTCATCCAATTGTTTTTGGCCATTATTTAAAGAAAAATAATATACAAAATATAATTGATGGTAGTATAAAAAAGATAGCTAGAAATAGACTATCTATTTCATTTTCTGTTTATTCGGATGCTAACAACTTTATAAATAGCCAACAATTAAGTGCAGATCAATATAAAGCTTTTATACCTTCCTTCCAAGTTAGCAGAATAGGCCTAGTCAGAGGGATTCCCGCTGATTGGTCTGATGAGGATGTTATTAATAATATAACAGTTCCCTTTGGTTGTGGGGAGATTTTAAAAATAAGAAGGTTAAAGAAAAAAACTGTCGTCAATGGAACAACTCAATTTAATAATACTGAGTCGGTTGTAATAACTTTTGATGGACAAGTATTACCCAAGAGGGTATTTATGTGTTACAATGCTCTGCCTGTAGATCTGTATATATTCCCTACCATACAATGTTATAACTGCTGTAGGTATGGTCATGTAAAAAATCAATGTCGATCCACACCTAGATGTTATAGGTGTGGTCAAGGTCATGCCGGAGAAAACTGCTCAGTTGAGGAGGATTCTGTGTACTGCTGTATTTGTAATGGTTCACATATTGCTACAGACAAAAAGTGTCCTGAGTATCAACGACAAAAGTCCATAAAAGAGTCAATGGCTCATAATTGCTTATCATATTCTGAAGCCTCCAAACTCCATCCAACTGTCTCTAAATTATATTCAGATGTACTTATATCCTCCAATACTTTGTCAGCACCTGGAAATATGCAAAAATCAAGCTCTGTAAATAACAATATTAGAAATAATAATAGTTTAGGTCAAAAGTCATACAAAAAAACAGTTTTTAAACAACCGAAATCTCCTCATAGACAGGAGTATGGGTATGATAGACAATCTCATAATAATTTAGTAAAGGATTATAATCATCCATTAGGAAGTAATGGTTCAGCCTATCCTACACCTAATTTTGATGTTAACTCTATCCAAGAAACTGTTTTAGCCTTAAACAAATTAATAACATTGCTATCTACTTTTTCACCGTCCAACGTAGCTTTATTGAATACAGAAACAAATAGTAACAATACATCCAATAATGGACCACATAATACAGTGGAATTGCCGAAGCGCAATTAGCAAAAAACATGAAATCTTATATCTAATTAATAAATATAAACCATCTATTCTTGCTTTACAAGAGACATGGCTAAAACCGGAATCTCTTTTTAAGATTTCCGGATATACATGTCTTAGGGAAGATAGATATGATGGGCATAGTGGTACAGCCTTGCTCATCAAACATCATCAATCATTTCATCATATTTCTCTCCCTCCACATCACTCAGATTTCTCAATCGTTGCTGCATCTGTAAATAACATATGTTTTGTTTCATTGTATATACCTCTTCCTTCATACAGCATTTTTTCTGACATTAATAATCTGATCAAGTCATTACCCAAACCAATAGTAATACTTGGAGATTTAAATGCACAACATCAAGCATGGGGTAGTCATAAAGACATCTCATGGGGGAATGTATTGCTGGACTTGGTAGATTATCACCAACTGTGCATTCTTAATTCCGGACAGCCAACCCGTCATACTGCTCCTCATGAAGGTTGCAGTGCTCCAGATTTATCCATTTGTTCACCAAATCTTTCATCTACTTTTCACTGGAATGTTTTACAGTCAAGTCATGGTAGTGACCATTTTCCCATCATAATATCATTTCCAGGTAGAAACAGTAATAAATCGCCTAATCATAATCAGTCCTCAAAAAAATATCATTTAAACAATAATTCAGATTGGGATAAATTTAAAAATTTACTTTCAAACCAGTTGCCATTCCTCCCTAACATAAAATCAGAAAATACATCTATTTGTGCAGAGGCCTTGGCCAAGGCATTTATTAAGGCTGCTGATGACACTTTTCCAAAAAAGAATTTATCATCTAATCATCCACCATCTCCACCTTGGTGGGATCAAGAATGCACAGTTGCTATAAGAAACAGGAAAGAAAGTGAAAAACAGTATAATAGAAACCCAAATATAATAAACTATCAGCATTATCTTGATTGTATTAGAGAAACAAAAAAACTATTCAGGACTAAAAAGGTAACAAGCTGGAAAAAATTTTGTCTATCTCTAAGTCCGGATGTACACCCTACCACAGTCTGGAATAATATAAGACGATATAGGTCAGCTTTTAAACCTTCCTTCTATCCCATTCCTGAATCTCTGTCTAGTAATTTTTTAGATAACTTAGCTCCTCCTTCAGTTTCCTGTCTATATCCATCTCCAATGATAAATGTAAATTTCGAGGACTTAAACTCTCTTTTTACTCTGGACGAACTTAAAGGGGTAGTAAAAAATTTAAAAGAATCTTCTCCTGGTCTGGATGGTATTCCTTATAGTTTCTTTGAGCATGCAAACGACGAAATTTTACAGTATTACCTGAAATTAGTTAATGAAATTCTATTATCAGGCAATATACCAACTTCATGGCGGATGCAAAAAGTGATACCCATATTAAAGCCTAACAAACCTCCATCCTCTGCCACATCGTATCGTCCCATTATATTGTCTTCAGTATTATTAAAAATTGCTGAACATTTAGCCAAAAATAGGTTAGAATGGTTTGTTGAAAAACATAACCTCCTGTCAAATTCACAATTCGGATTTCGGAAAGGTAGAGGGACCATAGACAACATTGCCATACTGACCACAGACATTCGCATTTCATTAACAGATAATAAATTTGTCGTTGCATGTTTTCTGGACATAAATTCCGCTTATGATAATGTAAATTTATATATACTAAAAGAAAAATTAATTCTTTTGGGTGTGCCATTAATTTTGGTAAATTTTATCATAAATCTACTGTTGGAAAGAATTATAATTTTAAATTTAGATGACTGTACACAAACGAGAGTTGTCTGTAAAGGTATTCCGCAAGGATTTGTTTTAAGTCCTTTATTGTACGACTTATATACTGCTGACTTAGAAAAATGCTTAGACTTAAATAATATAATAAAACTGTTACAATACGCAGATGATAAGGCTATTTACATAATTTCTAATTCTATACGTGATGCTTGTAGAGATCTGACAAATGTCTTAAAGAAGTTAAAATTCTGGTTGGACAATAATGGCTTAGAGTTATCGGTTGATAAAAGCTCTGTGGTTTTATTTTCACGGATGCGTATGCCTCCGCTTGTAACAGTTTTTTATGATGGAATTCTAATTCCTGTAAAAGAAAATGTTAAGTTTTTAGGTTTATATTTAGATTCAAAATTGAATGGTAACGCACATTTTGAATACATCTATTCAAAATGTGAGCGAAACCTAAACATGTTAAAAAGTCTTTCCGGTGTTTGGTGGGGATCCCACCCCTTTACAATGAAATTAATTTATAATGCAATGATACGAAGCATATTAGATTATGGAACTTTTCTTTTAGAGCCATGTAACTTGAGTGGACTACAAAAAATTGATAACATACAAGCCAAAGCTTTACGCATAATCTGTGGTGCTATGAAATCATCTCCGATAAACGCTCTTCAGTTGGAGTGTTGTGAACCTCCTCTCCAACTCCGGCGACAATATCTGGCAGATAAATTTTTCCTTCGCTGCTACCAATTTCTTAATCATCCTTTAATTCCTAAACTTAATACTCTATCTCAACTTTGTTACAATAATAGTAAATACTGGCTTCACAAATCTACACCCCCACTTATTCTTAGCTATCGTAAATTTTTGACTTTGGACGCTCCTACTTTTCGCTCTCCATCTTTTCCTTTATTTGAATCTTCATACGAAGCTCTAACTCTTATACCCGATGTTCGTTATGATATCGGTATCAAGAAGTCTGATAAATATTTTGCTAGTAATATATTTAAATACATAACTAATAACAATTGGCAGGGATGGCATCATTTATACACTGATGCATCGAAGAATTCTGCAGACAGTCATGTAGGAGTAGGGATCTACCATTTACAATTTAATATTGTGCAGAAAGTTAAATTTCCTCCTGAATCCTCTGTTTTTACTGGGGAGTGTTATGGTCTTTTCAAGGCTATTGAGTACATTCTACTAGGTAGGCTTGAGAAGGCTCTAATATTTTCGGATTCCTTAAGCGCTTTGCAAACCCTAAATAAGTTTCCTTTTAAATTAAAAAACTGTTTTCCTATTATTATTCAGATTCGTAATCTTTTATATAAATGTAAATTAAAAGGCTACTCTATTACCTTTGTATGGATACCCAGCCATTGTGGCATTATAGGCAATGAGTTAGCTGATAAAATGGCAAAAGACGCTATTTTTTGTGGAGATGTATTTCCTTTTCATAACTACACTCACGATTTGGTCGCTCTTGCCAGAAAGTATCTCGTAGAAGCGTGGGATGAGTCATGGAGACTGAGCAGTCAAACAAAAGCAGTTCATTATCAAAAAATTCAACCCGTGATACCAACTAAGCCTTGGTTTGCTAAAATTCATCTTTCCAAAAACGTAACAACATCGATTATTCGAATGAGACTGGGGCATTTATGCATTCCAACACACCTTAAGAGAATTGGCGTTCGACGTGATAATTTGTGCGAGTGTGGCGAAATTGGCGATTTAAACCATATTATTTTATCCTGTCCCCTACATGATCATTCCAATTTATATCATAGTTTATCATTGATTCCTATCCCATTTCCCACTTCTGTAAATATATTGCTAAGTTATAATAATAAACATGTATATATTTGTTTAAGTAATTACTTATCTTTAAATAATATTAATATTTAATTTTTAAGTTGTATTTTATTATATTACTGTTTTGTTTTTTTCATTTATGTTGAATTTTAAACTATAATAATTAACTTTTTCCAAATTCCGTTCCTGTTATTCCTTCCGCTAGTTCCTTACCTTTTACTAGTCTGTGGCACAACATACGCAAAATTGTGTCAGGTTGCCAAGAAAACAAAAAAAAAAAAAAAAAAAAAACTGGAATCTCCGAGTAATTTGTATTCTGTGACTGGAATGGAAAACCGTCATAGATGACCGTAGTGTAGATTACAAAAATGGATTTAGGTTTATAAAATGTCAGTGATTTCCTTTTAGAAACTACTAAACTTGTCATAAATTATTAAATAATACATTTATTTACGTGCCCCAATAACCTTAGGTAATGGTGGGGACCCACTTATTTGTGCATTTACAGTTATTCGTGTAACACGTATTTTGTGCATAGAGTTCAAGCGTTGAATTAGGCCACATAGCGATCTCTCCCTAAAATACCGCTGTTCTGGTTGTCGACGTATCAAGACAAGCTATCGTGAGTGTGTTGATTTTATGATTATTTATAAACTTGGTGTTTCTCGTTTCGAACCTTTTGAGTGGTACGGGATGTGTTCAGGATACAGTAGATAACGTCTATAAATAGTCTAATCGCGAGTCGATAATTCGTGTTTTCGTAAATAGGTCACCTCGCCATTCTTTCGTCAAAGTTGATATCGCGTGAATACTTTGTAATCTGCGATTTGTAGAGATGATTTCTGGAATATTTAAGGTTTCATTATGTTCCTAACAACTGTGTTTTAGCCTGGTGAGGCGGGAAAGTGATGATCGTAAAGTCCGCGATCTAATGTGATGTCATCAAAAGGGGAAACAGAGGCCGATTCTGGCACCGTGTCACCGAATTTACCTGCTGTTAAAAATGAACCGGTGAGTATACCTGTAATAAACTTCAGTGTTAATTTCTTGGATGCAAAAAAGTCACTACATTTACTTGTACCAAAAAGCACTTTACTTTTTGCTGTAAACAATATTATTCTCTACAATTGTTGCTTTTAATTTTAAACTCTAGGATAATTTTAGTCTACCATAACATTTACAAACGAATTTATGTTTGTGTTTAGCCAATCAGCTGTCCTATTGTTATGATCCAACTTAAAAACATTGTAAATTGTAATAGATTCATGTTATCTGTCTTACACAATAATTTTTTTCTGAATGTACAGAAATACTTGTGAAGTACAATCATATCTTCTTATTTCTCTAATGTTTAGGGCTACATAAATTATCTAATTTTCATAATAATTGTCAGTCATTACCAAACATCAGTATTTAAGCTCTACAACTGCAGTTATTAAGTACAATATCATTATAATGTTATCATGTATCTTGTTCGTAAACAACAATAGTTTTATTACATAATTTTCGATGCAAATATTGTTTACAAATTTATTATTAATATTTATCATACAAAAGTCAACATCATAATATATATTTTGATTCATTTATGAAATTTTATAATATTATCTGTCAGGTCAATTGATAAGAATTTAAGCCAAATGCTAAATAATCTAAGAATATAATTTGTAAATTATATCATGAATACTACTATACTGTACTCAGCGAAACATGGCGGTAGCGGTCATTGACTCCCTGTCAAATGTCATTTTCTGTACAAAGCCACGATTGACAACATCTGACACTTCATTGTCAATCGCGGTTTATATATAAAACTAGACGTTCCGCTATCTATATCAATTTGATATTTCACAGACATATTAGTCAACAAAAATAGCCTATGATCCTTCACGTGGTCTACTTCTTATTTGTGCCAAATAACAGAAAAATTGCTTCAGTACTTCGTGAGTTCAGTTCAGTTCGTGGAGTCATTTTCCTCTATTTCTTCGCTCCTATTAGTCTTAGCGTGATAAAATGTAGCCTATAGCCTTCCTCGATAAATGGGCTATCAAACACTGAAAGAATTTTTCAAATCGGACCAGTAGTTCCTGAGATTAGCGTGTTCAAACAAACAAACAAACTCTTCCGCTTTATAATATTAATATAGATGACAAGTTTTTAACAGGGAGTCAATGACCGCTACCGCCATGTTTCGCCGAGTACAGTATATAAGTACATAATAGTTTGTATAATGGCAATGTTACATAACTTTATGTAATATTAAATTCATTATTATTTTCAGGTGCCAGCAGCGAGCAAAGAGACTCCCAAAAGGGGAGGTGGTACATTGTTGAAATGTACCACCTGCAATAGTTTCAGTACACTCAGTAGCAGAGCATTAACAACTCATATGGCGCAGTGTTCACCAGACAACAACAATGTGGCTGCCACCCAAAACAATACAGATGCGAGACCACACAGAAAATTATTTGAGTGTGATGTCTGCAATATGAAGTTTTCCAATGGTGCTAACATGCGTCGTCACAAAATGCGTCATACAGGTGTCAAACCGTACGAGTGCCGGGTTTGCCAGAAAAGATTCTTCAGAAAAGATCACCTAGCTGAGCACTTTACGACACACACCAAAAGCTTGCCATATCATTGCCCTATCTGTAATAGAGGATTCCAGAGACAGATTGCCATGCGTGCACATTTCCAGAATGAGCATGTCGGTCAACATGACCTCGTTAAAACTTGCCCGCTTTGTAGCTATCGTGCACAAACTATGAAGAGCCTTCGAGTGCACTTCTTCAACAGGTAATTATAATAAATCCATATTCAATTATTTTATAGAAGTAATTTTCCTAAAAAATATCAGTCTGAATTATTGTGGTATCCACGGGCATATATATAACTTTGATAAGGGGGGGTCCCTAACGTAAAAAAACGGCCAAGTGTGAGTTGGAGTCGCCCATGAAGGGTTCCGCAGCAGCAAATAGGTAACGTGTTTACAATTATCGGAATGTTGAATATATTCATTAAAAAAATAAAACGTAAAAGAGTAAATTAAAAAAATAAATTTATTCTTTTACGTTTTATTGTTAATTGATTAATAATTTCTTTGGTATCAAGCTGACACCAGATCTCAGTGTACGCTCATTAAAGCCAGTCCAGTGAGTCTTTCATCGCCCATTTCTTTCTTGAATAAGTTTTTAACCTCTTTAAGGTAGAGAAGAAAAACTTATGTAAATCACATAAAGAACCATCATTTTATGCATTTAAAGCAAATAATCACAAAAAATTTCTTACTGTCAAATAGCCTATTTGTAACCAACAAATTTTAATGTTGCAAATAATTAATTAATATTGTAGGTTAGCATTTTATTAAAACATTTTATATTTGTTACAGGCATGGTATTGATCTGGATAATCCTGGTCCAGGCAACAATTCTGTTTCCCTCCTCGCTGCAGGCATAGCCAATGCTGCTTATGCAGATGGCATGGACCCTAGTGCTATCAGCGCTTTGGGAGCACTCGGTTCAGGTTTGTCTGTATCCGTGGCAGCTGCATACTCGGACAGCGGCGACAGCAACGGAGAACGATCAGTGGACAACGCTACCCCACCTATGCACTACCTTACCCCACACGTGGAGATATCAATGGCTGACAACAACGAAACATTCTCACCGGGACAAAACAATCACACTGGTAAATCATTTTGTTATGTCTTCTGTGACTTTTGCATTTTACCTTCAGTGGTGATTAAGATTTAGAAATTCATTATACATAATAAAAGTAGTTGCTAACAATTAAGTTTCATTTGTAAGTTGAAAAATACTAAATATTAAATACAAAATTTAATGTTTAATTATTGTTATAATATTAATTTAAAAGTTACATAAAAACTGATATAATATATTCTGAACTTCTATACCGAGCACCGAGACATTGCTCATAGCTTGATTATTTGTGTCCACTTCAGTATGGAATGTATTAACTTATTTGTGGTTTTCTGTATACAAATCAATGTGCTTTAAAAGCACCGTGATTTGTATGCCACTGGTTTTAAAAATATTAATTTCTGATATGCAGCTTATTTTGAGAAAGTACTCATATTTAAGCCTATACTGTTCACTAAAACTGGCAACTAGCCCATTTTTATATGACAAAGAAACGAAACTAAATAACAGTAAAACAATCTTATTAGTGACCTAAACTGTATGCTTGTACTCGCTGCATCTGGGTTCTATTACTTCACACATTATTCATTATTATCTCATAAAATATAAATGTTAATGTTGCATAAAATAATCGAGGTACTATCAGAGAAGTTGATTTCTAGGCAGATGGCGGACCTAAGTAATTTGGGCGCGTTAAGTCAAACCCATCCGACCGATCACAGCTAACATTGAATTGAAATAAGCCGACCATATGACGGACGGACGGACCTACCGTCAACTGCCTAGGAATCAATTTCCTCTATGGTACCTACTGATTCAAGTTATGTAGTTGTTATTCTTCAAATTAGGTAAAAAATTTGCCAACAAAAACATTATTATTTTTCAGAGCCGCAAGTAAACGGCGAGCGCTCTAACTCTCCGCCATCGGGCGACAGCGCAGTACCAAGCAGTTCTCTGTCCACCGGCCTGCCAGCCAACATCACACCTTCTATTACTCTTATACCCATCAAACAGGTACTTTTTTCATTAATCATTGGAAAAGTAGGACACAACAACTGATGTGTAAAAACTTTGATTAAATTAACATGATTTGCATTGGATTCTACCAAAAATTTGGAGGACTATTCCCTTAATATGCGTGTATTTCGAAATATAACCTAGTATACCGCCCAGTGCCCATGACGTCAGGAATCGACGCCATACTGTTGATTCAATCCGAGATATACAGGCTAATGCATTGACATAATATACACTATACAACTTTGTTATGTCATTATTGCAAATATGAATTATGAAATATACACCACACTTGTCTCCCCAGTACAATATGTCGGTCTCACGATGTCATAAGCACTGGTAAGTATACTGAGTTGTGTTGCCGAAGTCAAAATTTTGAGTAACATAGCATATTATGTTTCCCAAAATTTGGAGTTTTTGGAAGATGTCCATATCTAAGCACGAGACATAGATATGTGATATGTCACGTGCTTATTATATTAACATGTGCCGTTACATTTGGTATGGCCCTTTTCCTATCACTGTGACCGTAATTTGTGGATGAAATCAGAAGAAGCGGAATAGGCTACTTGACCTACTTAATTTTTTTTTTTCCCGTGGTGCTTCCCCCTTTTGTTCGGACATCAATGTCATTACAATTTTGGCTGTCTCCCGCTTTGCTTGGGGAGGGAAATTGGATATCTCCTACTCCTACATTTCTTCTGATTAATTTCGTTGCGGGTCCCAAGACAGATTTAGCTTGTCCCTCGGGCATCCCTGAGATCATATCAAAGGGTTTTCGTGGTTGGTTACCACTGTTGATCCTGGCGACACAGGAGTTGCAGTGGTGGGAATGTGTGGTGGGCCTTTTGCCCGTTAAATACTTGTTTTCTTCATTCTAATCACTTCTCAATCATTCATTTTCACCAAAAAAAACTAATATTTTAATATTTTAAACAGTAGAAACCCATAAAAATGTTTATTGAAAAATATGCCTTTTAAATGGCGCCGAAAACACTGTCCGCTATAGTGTGACGTCATAATATATTTTATGCTTTCTTTATTGAAATTATTTTTATGTGCTAAACGTACGAGTCTAAAAGTGCCAAAAAATTAGAAAAGAAGTAAATAAGAAATGAGAAATCAATTGTAATGTTGAAAACTTTTGGAGAAAAGTTTTGGCCATTTCATTTCCCAACTACAATAAAAATGGAGATAATATATAAAACTGATGTTTTATTTGAATTATTCAAGAAAATATATTTTACAAATCTTTCTAGGCTTATTTTTATTATTTATGTACAAATAAACTTACATATAACGAGCGCGTTAAATAAAAGATATTAAATTACTAGTGTGATGACGTCACATCCAAATCGGAAGTACCGCAAAAGCGTTTTCGTCAGTGCAAATTAAAAAATATAAAATCATATTTTCTAGTCGACTTTATTTATCAATCATAAGCTTTTATTTGATGATAAGGGTGAAATACGGTTTCCTAGGCTAAGTTCTACTAGAAATATGCATTTGTTCAATGAAATTGAATATAGGTCAAGTAGCCTATTTGTGAATAAGGGTTAGTGCAAACACGAATCAATCTCAATGGGAGGTGCCAAGTTTTTCGACACAGAATTTTAAATATAAAATTAATCGTGAAATATTTTATTTTCATTTCTGTTTCTCTTTACATGAGATTCATTGCCTAAATACAGGTTTGTAACTTCTGTGATGATAGTGTTAATATTATAATGCTAGTAAGAGATAATATTGTTGTTTAAGTATAGTTTATTGTTTTGTTTGTTTTAAAAATCCTTACATTTGATTTTTTATCGCAATAGCCATTATTATAAACCTAGCAATGACGCAAATTCGTCGGCATACCTACATGTATTCAGCGCTTTTACTCCCATCCAGCATTTTAGATCTGTAGTGAACGTGTTAACGATCGATTATGAATAAAGATGAATATATTCTAGCTTGTAAATAAATAATCAACCTTATTAAAGCTATTTACGGGTTTCGTTGCGCCTAAAGTCGTTTTTGCGTATTCTTTTAATTAATTTTTATCGCAAAAAAAAAAAAAACAAAAAAAAAAACAAAAATTATATTTTTAACTAGACGTTCCGCGCCGCTTCGCCCGCGTAAATTAGATATTTCACAGAAAAATTAGTCCACAAAAAAAGCCTATGATCCTTCACGTGGTCTACTTCTTATCTGATCCAAATAACAGAAAAAAATGCTCTAGTAGTTCGTGAGATAAGCCCTTTCAAATAATTTCCACCGTTTTTTCCACATTTTCCTCTATTTCTTCGCTCCTATTAGTCTTAGGGTGATAAAATATAGCCTATAGCCTTCCTCGATAACTGGGCTATCTAACACTGACTTACATTTCAAATCGGACCAGTACTTCCTGAGATTAGCGCGTTCAAATAAGCCCTTTTAAATAATTTCCCCCGTTTTTTCCACATTTTCCTCTATTTCTTTCTCGATAACTGGGCTATCTAACACTGAAAGAATTTTTCAAATTGGACCAGTAGTTCCTGAGAATAGCGCGTTCAAATAAGCCCTTTCAAATAATTTCCACCCTTTTTTTCCACATTTTCCTCTATTTCTTCGCTCCTATTAGTCTCAGCGTGATAAAATATAGCCTATAGCCTTCCTCGATAAATGGGCTATCTAACACTGAAAGAATTTTAGAAATCGGACCAGTAGTTCCTGAGATTAGCGCGTTCAAACAAACTAACAAACTCTTCCGCTTTATAATATTAGTATAGAATTATAGATGAAGGATTTGAACTGAACATAATATGTCCCTTCTCAGGACCTTAGCAATTAGGGAATGTGACCGCGCATGATCGATATGTCAAGATATCGAAATCGTGGTATCGGATGTAAATATTATATGCAACTTTAAAAAAATAATAAGAGAGAGCGAAATTGTTCAGGAACCGAACGCACAAGAGGAGGGCGCGGATAGGGAGGGGGGCGACAAGCGCGACGTGAGCTCGAGCCTGTCGTCGCTCATCAAAGTGTCGCCGCTCAAGAGTCTGTTGCGCGAGGACCTGCGCCGGCGCATCTCAGCGCGCGGCCGCAACCGCGCCAACGTAAGTGTCCCGGGGCAGCTGGGCTACCGCCCAGGGCGACGAATAAAAAGGGGCGCCGAAGGCAAACAAAAAGGGGCCCCGCTGGTTTAGGACTACCATCGCCCTGAGCAAGATTTCTTCGCGGCGCCCAGGGTGCTGGTAGTGATTAAACCGGCACTGTCCGGGGCCAGTTCCCGCTGCAACGTGACGCGTAGATGCCGTTACATACATTTTTCAATGCATCTATTTTGAACTTTATTCACTAATTTAAATTTAAAAGATACACATTGAATTGACAGACTGCAATGTAACTTGTATGAAGTTACGTTGAACTCTGTCAAAAAATGAAGCAAATCAAAAAAAATGCATGTCACTGCATCTACGCGTCACGTTGCTGTGGGAACTGAGAGCCAGTCCACACGGCGCGTTGCGTCAGCGTTGCGTCGACACAGCGCTCATTGCGTTGGTTTAAATACCAATAACCAAGGTATTCACACGGCGCGCTGCGTCGTGACAGCAGCGCGCAACGCACACATGACGGACAGCAGCCCCCGAGACGAAGCGGGAGGGTGTGTTGACGTTAAGACTGCTTCGTAATAACGCTGCGATGACGCAGTGCCCGTCTGGCCGGCTATGCGTCAAACGGCAGCGCTGCGTCGACGCAATGTGTGGACAGGCTCTTACCCTAGGTGTCTTGGCTAGCTGAGGCGGACGAAGCGTGTTCATTGTTCATATAGTTAGAGTCCGCCTCACGTAGACGAGGCCCTAAAGCCCGCTTTACACTATAAGCGCGATTCGCGCAAGACCGACAGCCGAACGCACGCGTAATACTTGACGTTATCGTGCAGTAATTGACGTCGTTTTCGCGCAATATTTGCCATCGTTTTCGCGCAATATTTGGCATCGCATTTGCGCAATATTTGGCATCGTTTCGCGCAATATTTGACATTACGACATTATTTTCGCAGGGTCGTGCGCGATTCGTACTCGAAGTGTAGTGCGGGCTTATAACTTTCTGGGCAGATTAAGACGAAAATAGAGTAACGAAACGAAATAATGATTACTAATTATTTAATTTTGCAAACCTGAAACAATGATTTATGATTAGACAATTACATTTGGCTGCCCTACCCTAGGGAAGTTTTAGATACCACAAAAGCCATATTTTTAAAATAACAAAAGTCTGGATAATGCTTCGCTACGGCTAATGATATATTATGTGGTGGTGTTATAATAGGGTATTTGACCGATTTATAATTCGGTCAAATACCCTTTCTATCTTGAAATATATGAAATATCTGGAGCAATTAGAAGCAATATCGCCGAAATAATTGCCGCAATTTATTGAAATTGCACCATATCGCTCAATGTCGCAGATACGAATTGAGGTATATCCGATGGGTTTTTTCCCATTCCAGGAAATTGTATTGCGCAATATTGCTGCTTGTTGCCGCAGATTGCTTGATGTAGTCGTGACGTCATAGTTGACGAGAATTGACTGGAATTGAGCAATTTTAGTTGCCCGTATAAGCGCACCTTTAGTGACGTCACGATCGTGTAAACCAATATATATTTTAATCTGTGGTGTAAACGAGTTTACTCGCCTGTGGCGTCATGACATTAGCCAATCCGGATTGTTTCCCAATAAGTAGCGCGAGAAACAAAAAGCCAAACATATTTTTGTGTACTTTGGATATATTAATTGTTATTATTATTATTAAAACTCATGTAAATCACATAAACAAACCTCATTTTATGCATTTAAAGCAAAACATCACAAAAAAAATCATACTGTCAAATAGCCTATTAACAATGCGTATCTTCACTAAGTTCTCTGTATTCAGGCATGTCCATGTAAATATCAACTTATTATATTTCACTGTGGGCTGTGGCTCAAAATTATTATTTTCTTTAAAAACTTTAAAACTATAAAATTTATAACGTAACATTACGTTATAATCCGCGCGCGATCAGAAAGGGATCAGAGTGACAGTTTTGTTTGCTAATGTGTGTGTAAATGAAGTAGCGATAGCAAAAATTTTGTGAACATTAATTTATAGGTTTATACATAATAATAATAATAATAATAAAATACGTAATCGACCGATTCTGTACATTACAGATATTACTGTGTTTTTGGTCAACCCTGTGGCAGCTACAACTCTTTCAGTTACTATTTTTTTATTTTTGAGCAAACCCAAAATTTTCATGAATTAAGAAATTTAAAAAAACCCCCGCCAAACAACTTTAAAAAGTAATGAAATAATATTTACTGACTTTAAGTTGAAATAATTCCTAAGTGTAAAGTGATATTTTAATCCATAATTGTTGTCACGGTGTGTCGAGGGACCGCCAACGGGACTTTTGCATTTTGTATCGCCAAGTCACTGATTGTCTCGATTCGGTTCGCTGTGAACTGACCCTTAAACTATAATGTTATGTGAAATCAAACATCTACATAAGCGGTCCCCCGCCCGACACACCTTGACAACAATTATGGATTAAAATATCACTTTACACTTAGGAATTATTTAAACTTTTTTAATTTCTTAATTTAATTTATTTCATGATTTTTAAACTTGTGTTGGTTATAGTGCAGAATAATTCCTATCAACAGGATCATATCCCAACGAATACCATTTATGAATGTCCTCTTGGATGAGTCCGTCAATATGAGTCCAAACATGAAACCACCACTTTGGGTTCATATGGAGCTTGGCTCCTGTAGAATCCATGTGATGCTGCAGGAGCAGCATGCAAAAATTTACTGCTTATCTACGTCTTATTGGTTGTCGCAATTAAAATGAGCCCAAACACGAAACCATTGCTCTAAGTTGGTGAGGAGTTGGGTATCCTATTGATTACCATGTGATGCTGCAGCACCAGGTCAACTTTCCATTAATGTGTTTGTATTCATAAATGTCACGAACTAGAATGCTAAATATAAAGCTCACCAAAGTTGCTAATCGGCCCTTCACGAAAAAAAATTAAAACAAAACTTAAAATAAATGTCCGCGAACGAAAACGTCATTTTGTTTGTCGACCCTACGGCTGGCCAAATGTCAGCGCGCGGCAACAAAACTGTCATTCCGATCCCATTCTGGTCGCGCGGATTATACTATTCTATGTAGTATATTATGCTATCAAGTTATATTATGCTTGATGATCTAAATTCTATTCCATCATCCAGCTTCCATAGATCAGAGTACTTAGTCAAATGCATTTGCTAGTTTCGATGGCGAAGTTAAGGTACCGTTCCGACTAGCGGCAAGCGATCGCGGCCGACAAAAATTCAAATAAAATGCCACTTTATGAACTAGGTTTTATCTTTTTAAAATACTATTTTTGACATTTAACTTCGCTATCAAAACTAGTGAATGCATTTTAACTAAACTCAGCTCTAATATTATGTATTATCAGGAAAGTTGATTCATAGGCAGATGGCGGACTTACGTAATTTGGTCGTGTTATGTCAAACCCAGCCGACAGATCACAATTAGCCCGGCCGCACATAGTGCGTATGTTTTGTTGTGGACCCCGCATACTATCAGAATTCTGACGTTCCTGACGTGTCTGACGTCCGCCGTCGATCGGATAGCAGAAATGTTTCTGACCGCGCATTCTCTATAGTCTATACATTTTGTACTATACCCCACACACCTATTAGAAATTTATGATAGGTTTGCGGTGTGGTATCCGGCGGGCGTCTCGCATCAGAAATTCTTATAATGTGCGGCTAGGCTTAACATTGAATTGACATGATCCGACCAAATGACGTAGGCCCGTCAACTGTCAATGAATCAACTTCTCTGATAGTACCTTTATGTGCATTAAGTTGTAAACAATAAATTGTGCCCTCCAGGCGCGCGCTTCGCCGTCCGAGGGGGGTGCGATCACGTCGACGGGCGGCGCCGGCGGGGGCGAAGCCCTGCTGTGCACCTTCTGCTGCATCACCTTCCCCGACACGACGCTGTACTTCCTGCACAAGGGCTGCCACTGCGACGCCGACCCGTGGCGCTGCAACATCTGCGGCGAGCAGTGCTGCAACGTCTACGACTTCAACACGCACCTGCTCAGCAAGAGCCACCAATGACTGGCGGCCGGGGGGCCGTTCTAAGCGTAGCGATCGATCGGACGGGTGATACTAACCGCTCTTTGCACAAGATCGTTCAGGATGTTAGGTCATACTCAAGTATCATCTGAGTGCGAACGTGTAACAAACGTCGGTACTTAACTGTGCTGTCAAACTCTTACTTCACCTCGGTCAAATCTTGACAAATTAATATTTTAATACCATCTCAAGATTCTCAGAGCGTATCGACCGAGATCGGTATTGAGTAGGAGTATGAGAGCGGTTTATGAGTACGGACCTAAACAGAGGTATATTCGACGTCCTGCTCGATATAAGGAGGTATATTCAACTCTTCCCGCTCAATACTTTGCGTGCAGCACGCGAATAAAGTAAAAAATTACGCGGAAAAGATTTGCACCTCGTAATTTTTTTTTGCGCAATTCGCGTCCGCGGGCTCTTCGCACGAGGAGTGTAAAGCGGGCCTTAAATTTTTTCACTGAGTTATCATGTAGTAAAAAATCTGCCAAGTGCGAGTTGGACTCGCGCACGAAGGGTTCCGTACCATTATAGAGCAAAAATAGGTAAAAAATGTGTTTTTTTGTATGGGAGCCCCCCTTAATTATTTATTTTATTTAAATATTATTATTAATCATTAAATTATAAATACAACTGAGTATTTTGCCATTATTGATATCGAGCAAAAAATAGCAAAAAAAATTACGTTTGTTGTATGGGAGCCCCCATTAAATATTTAATTTATTTTGTTTTTAGTATTTGTTGTTATAGCGGCAACAGATATGCACAATCTGTGAAAATTTCAGATATCTAGCTATAGCCGTTCTTGAGATACAGCTTGGAGACAGACAGACGGACAGACAGACATCGAACTCTTAGTAATAGGGGCCCGTTTTCACCCATTGGGTACGGAACCCTAAAAAGAGTAATAGAACTTTATTTTTACAACAGCAAAATTTCAAGTGACTGGTTAAATCTCGAATATTTTCGAGAGAAAAATATATAAAATTAATTTGACCATTTAAAATTCAAAAAGTAGGTGATTGTAGAAACTGGAAATAATATAAGAAATGCCTCCTTAGTGTCACTCGTCCGACTTACTCGTGTTCGTGCGATACTTTGATCCCGATTACATGGGATGCCCGCAAATAATTCTTGTTAGATAGATCACGAATCCTCAGAATGTCATGTATATCGAGACCAAGGTGATATGAACACGAGTAAATCGCCTAATCGATATTTTAATATTTGTTGTAAGACATTCCTTTTCTGAGATTTTCTCACTGGCACGGAAGTGCTCGGATTGCTATTCGCTGAACGCCCCCCGAAGCTATGTAATAAAGTTTAAACGGTTCGGTTATTTAGTGGTAATTTAAGTTAATGAGGGATATTCGTATTGATATTTAGGTTTATTTACTCGAGTGCTGCGAATCGGCCTCGGCGAAAGATTCCAAATTATGCGGCAGATTCGACATTCCAATGTGAAATGTATGCATTCCATATAAAGAGATTTGTAAGTAGAGTAGACTTTGGCGGGGAGGGGTGGTGATCATTATCTCTATATTTTTATTTATTGATTTTATCTGTACTTAACCGTACGCGTTATTGGAAACGATATTTACAAAGTATTTTGGTGCGATAGTTGAATTATACAAATGTTTTATTATATCTTATCGTAGAGAGTGTACAAATTAATATATTTTTACATACGCTGTTAAAGAGTACGGAAGGCGAAGCCTCTTTTCGGTTATTATACTTAATTGTGATCGACTAATAGAAATGAATTTTGAATTCTACATTCCACGTTTACAGCATGTAATGCGAGTCCACGACTACTTATGTACAAGTTATTTTTTGTTGTTATTATTTATTTTCTAAATTATGATGTGGTGACATCGTGTCGTACTTAAATCGTATCGGGGTGACATGTGTGTGTGTGGGTGACGCACACACGCGCACTTGCTCAATCGCCCCGACCGGCTCAATGTGTTGATAACTCATATATTTCATATATTAAATTTCATATATTAAATTCGCACAAAACAAATCTTATATCCAAAATTACATTCCAAAACGAGGAATTTTATTTACACATATTTTTATTCGAAGACGTAGAATCGTTCTGAAAACTTTTAATTGAAGTAGTATGTATATAACTTCAATTTTATAATAATATTTAAAGGTTATAATGATGGTCTCTATTTTTTTTATGTGACAAGTCCCAGGACGGTCAGAGTCTAGGTATGCGTTGTGGCATGGAATATATTAGGGTGAACATGACTAGTGATTGGACAGTACTAGTCATTGGATAGAGCACAAAAACACTATAATATTTACTATAATTTCTTTAAAAGCTACCTGTTTTTCTTTAAAATCAGGCGTTCTATTACTTTAAAAACAGGCAGTTTTTAAAAGCAACCGTAATAAATATTGTGTTTTGTGCTCTGTCCAATGACTGGTAGGTACTGTCCAATCACTAGTCATTTACCCTATATAATTACGACGCAATTCTTGGAGGAATGAAGCCGATGTTAAATAAATTTTATTGATATTGTTACTTAAATATTTATATTTATTATCTTAAAAAGTTACAAATAAGTATAGCTGTATTTATTTTATATTATTAGGGGACGTGAAGGAGAAATGATTGTATAAAAATTACGTTAGCATTGGGTTTAGTAAATTTCTGTCCAATCTGTATCATGTATGCATTTAATATTGTTTGGGTCATTTTAAATTGTTCATGTTATCGCAATAATTATGACCAGGTGCAGCGGGCGGGCCGGACATTCTATACATTTTCCAAGTACCTATAGGTTATATAAATATGTATATATCCCACTTACAGGTTATAAAAATATGCATGGAAAATGCGACCCGCCTAATGTGCCGTATCATGTGTGCGTTACTGCTTAAAATACTATTATAATAGTATCATTACAAAATTAGGAAACTGTATTTCTCAAACATATCGTTACACATATGAATTTTTAAAATAATAATAGTCTTGACGTTCCGTTTTTTCATAATTCAAAACACCAGCACAGGTAATTACTTAGAGCCAACTGAAGAGATAAAAATTGAATCAGTAAAATAAGTGTATGAGTTTCAATAACTTCAGAACAATGCTGGCGTAATTGTCTACCGGTGCGAGTACTTATATGCGGCATTTCGGACATCCGAATGGTTAAGCCGAACTGTTACTAGTAATCCACATATAGGCCCGTTCGCGCCAATCTGGGTTGCTGCTATATCGTTTGTCAAATAGCGTGCCTTCTCTTTCATTCCTTAAAGGCATGAGAGAGATAGCATGATATTTGCAACAGATCGGTGTAACCGAATCCTTAGCCGCTACTTACAATCGGTTGTGCTCTTGCCTGTTAAGTTTATGGAATCGATTTAGGTGGAAATGTAATTGTTTACCAACGAAGTTTTATTGTTTTGTTGTTTGAGTTTAGGTTAGTCGGTGCGCGGTAGTCCGTCCGTACCTAGAGGACTTTAGTGAGTTACCTGAAATGAGCGACACAATATATTTGTAGATTTTCTTTTTTCGTGTTATTTTATTGTTGGTCTTTAACGGAACGATAAATCGTTAGTCGAACGCAGTGCAAACGGCGATTTGTCGAAGCGATATCGCAGACCGCGATTTTTATTTTTGTGTCTACCGTAGCGCCGTGTGCTAGCAGTAAGGTTAGAGTAATATAAAAGCTATTAATATAATTAATCGGTAACCCCGTTGGGCGCCTTCAAACAATCCGTCCATATCTAACTATAGATATTGCCTTTAATATTTAATAGAGATAATATATTTATAGATTTTAGTAGATAAAGTAAGGAAAGATCTTAAGATTATAATATTTACATATATTTACAGACGTAGACAAATTTTTATTCGATTTGAACGATGAAGATTTAAACATATAATATGTACTTACTTAGATACTGGTCCTCAAAACAACGAGAAATTTTAGCAGTCGTCACGTTTATATCATAGAAGTTCCACCACTACAAAACTGTCAATTGATAAGACGAGATTATACTGTACATCTTTATTGAATGTATTGTTTTTGATGTGTGAATAAATATGCATAATTTTATTCCTCGGACTGGTGCGTTAGTTAAGTTGTTATTTTAATTCACTGAAATAATTTTACTTTTTCTTTGGACTGTTACACCTAACATACTTAGGCTGATGTGTTCTTGTTTGAATAATTTGTTAAACTATCCCAGAGACCCTTGTCGGTGTTGTCAATGTATTATTGCAGTGAATTAAAAACTCTGACAGTAGAGACGGTTTCGCACCGCTGTTGGCCACCCTCACAGAGTGGCATCCAACATTAGCGTAGCAATCCTCACCTTAATACCAAAACACAGCTTACCAACATTATAATTTTGTTTTAGTTGTTATTTGTGTAATATAAGCGTAGGTAATCGTTGTAATGCAATTATTTGTAACGGTAAACAGGTTCAGATCGTTGATATTTGCTGTTAAATTTATTATGTTATTAATGTAAGGGTAACATATTTTACTAATGTATAGATGTGAGTGATATAGAAAATATCCTGATTCATATAATATATCATAGCATATCGTGCCTTAGATACATAGTAATGTCCTTATAAGAGATTACCGGATGTAACTCAAAATAGGTGTGTGCATTTTAATCTATTACAAAACAGTAAAAGTTTCAGTTTTTAATAATTTAATCAAAAGTATTAGAATATTGGAATAAAATGTTATTTATTTATATTCTTAGAGAAATATTTGCAATATGGCTGTTTACTTGTTTTTATGGTAAAGTTTATTTGCAGTTGAAATAGTAAATCTATAATGTATTTATAAAAATAAAATATTATGTCTATTTCGTCGCGCTTATGCGATTGTCATAAATGAAGAGTATGGTACTTATTACCGGGTACGTTATTTTATTTATTTTAATATAATAATTTGGTAAAGGGTCTATTAACTAATAATAAATTATGAAACAAAGTAAGTGTTTTATTTTCTCCTTTTTTGATTTTAAATTTAATCTTTAAAGCTGTTCTCATAGAGTAAACTAGCCTATCCAATTATTATAAATAGACGTTCCGCGCGGCTTCGCCCGCGTAAATAAGATATTTCACGGAAAAATTAGTCCACAAAAAAAAGCCTATGATCCTTCACGTGGTCTACTTCTTATCTGATCCAAATAACAGAAAAAAATGCTCTAGTAGTTCGTGAGATAAGCCCTTTCAAATAATTTCCCCCGTTTTTTCCACATTTTCCTCTATTTCTTCGCTCCTATTAGTCTTAGCTTGATAAATGTAGACTATAGCCTTCCTCGATAACTGGGCTATCTAACACTGAAAGAATTTTTCAAATCAGACCAGTAGTTCCTGAGAATAGCGCGTTCAAATAAGCCCTTTCAAATAATTTCCCCCCGTTTTTTCCACATTTTCCTCTATTTCTTCGCTCCTATTAGTCTTAGCGTGATAAAATATAGCCTATAGCCCTCCTCGATAAATGGGCTATCTAACACTAAAAGAATTTTTTAAATCGGACCAGTAGTTCCTGAGATTAGCGCGTTCAAACAAACAAACAAACTAACAAACTCTTCCGCTTTATAATATTATATAGAATATAGATATACGGTGTCCCTACGACCGTGTAACTTAGGTCTAACTTCTAAGTTTAATACTTGTCAATTGTCATTTGATAGCCGCATTAAGCAGAAAATGACGTTAGCTCCGAAATAAAAAAAAAAGTGTCAAACTTCAAAGTTTTGTTGACTTGGTTTTGCGAAAAAACTTTCTATACTTCTTGGCCAAGATTAGGGTGAGAGATCACTCCTTATGTGAATGCGGCCTGGACGAGGGCACTCTAGACCACATTTTCTTCTCATGCCCAAGGAACCAACCTTCCCTGTATGATATCCTCCCCCCTACAATTCCTCGCCCTATCAATCTAAAATCTGTTTTGTCCTTTGTAAATACTCCATTTGTTGAAATGTTATGTTCATATATTCATACTAACAAAATAAAACTGTGAGGTGTATAGTACTAACCCTAAATGTTTGTGCTTGTTTTAGATTTTTCAACATCCGTACGCGTCTCAAATTATACCTTGTTTCTTCATAAAGCCAACCCATCATAAAGCAGAGTCGCATCAACCACTTTGACATTGGCAACTCACTACGGGGCCATTTTAAAAAGAAGAAGAAGAAGAAGAACTTTCTATACATTCTTCAAACTTTTTATTTTATTATTTAAACCTAACCATTTATTAAAATAAGACAAACAAGTTATTTTGTATCAGAAATATTAACAAACTGTAATGGGTAAAACAAACCAAGTTGATGGTGACAATAATCCAACTTCAGATTCTGATCCTGCGAAACTGCTCGAGGCGGCTTTGCTGCAGATGGATGGAATTATCGCCGGTAAGTGAAAAGTTTATTACTTTTTTCAGTTATAGATAATCAAGGTAATAATGCAAAATAACTTTACTTTTACTTTGTAACTTACCACTACCATCTTTTCTAAACTTCAATACCAACTTATTATTTTGATGAATATTATATTTTTTGATTTTGTTTTATTACATTCTGATATATTAAATTGTCTTAATACCATCTAGTAAACTTGTCTAGGTAAAATTTAGTATGATACTGCTAAACTTAATTAAACATAATATTATGTTAAATTGCTTTGCATCAGAGCTCTGAGGAATATTAGGGGTAAGCTTACACATACAAGATAGTTCTGTCATAGTTGAATGTGGCCCCAACACTTCTAACACTCCTGCTCCTAGGCCTACAAATAACTTAAGTTTATCTACAAACTTTTATTAAACCTTAAATATAATTCTAGTAAAAAAGTACAAAAAAATATTGTATTGTTATATTTCTGCTAGTACAGGTTTTTTTTCATTACTATCAAGCTAATTTTTCGTGAGTAGCTTCATTTTGATAAGACGAACAACAATTTCCTCTGCGAAAATTCTCGAAAGTGGTTGCTAACAGAGATAGAAAGGATTTAATCAATAAATAACAACCAGTCCTCGTTGAATACGGAACCCTAAAACGGAACCCTCACCAGCTGTTTTTCTGTATATTGATAGGTTAATAGCTATATAATTTAAGAGTAACATTGTCCTACAAATAAAACAATCCATATTTTAGGACCATCAAATCAAAATTTTAAACCCTTTCTACCTCTGTTAGCTACCACTTTTGAGATTTTTCGCTGAGGAAATTGTTGTTTGTCTTATCAAAATGAAACTATGTACTCACGAAAAATTAGCTTGATAGTAATCAAAAAAAAATTTGTTCTAAGGAACCTGTACTAGTTATACAGTAATAAGACTCATAAAATTGAACAATGCAAATAAAACATAAAACTTAGACATTATAATAATATATTTAAAGTTTTTACATTTTTGAAGTTTTTGTTTGTTATGATGGCCTGTATGTCTACCAGTCTGCAGGCTGTATCTCATGAACTGCAACAGTTAGAGGGCTGATATTTTCCTAAATTGTGTATTTCTGTAGCCGCTATAACAACAAAACTAAAAATAAAATAAATAATTAATGATGGGCTACTATAAAACAAACATGATTTTTTGGCCTTTTTAGCTCACTTTCAATAATGGCTCAGGTTGGCGCCCAACGGGGTTAGCTAAAACTTCAAACAAAGTATATTGTAACGAAATAATATTCGAATCTCGTGTGCTCCCACCCTTATAGAGGGTGCAAACTGTTGAACAGAGGGTGGCGGCGCCAGTCGGCCGCTGCCTCGCGTACGTTCGCACGTCGCGTCCCGACGTCACGCGACAACACGCTATCCGACCCCTCAACACCCGCGCCCTTCCGCGTTATATTTTGCAACACGTGTTTTGAGTTTTCCAATTTCAAAAATCGTGTCGCGTGAATTAGGTGTGATTCGTGTTTCTCAGGTTTTTATTCGTACTAGTTTTAGGTTTTATTGAAGTTTTTTTTAAAATATTATCTGGTCCACAACCTTGATTTATGCTGTATGACATGTCCCGATAATTTTTTCTGTTTTCTCTGAGACTATCGCTAATGCTATTACAATGCAAAATTACGCAAACTATAGATAATAACTGTTTAACATACATATCGGAATGTGTGCTAGCAATATCATAATTCATAGACATAGTCTATGTAGCTAAATATTGGAATCTCAGATTTTAATAAGGAAAAACAATATCTACTAAATCTATATATTAATACGCGAGCGAAACTTTGGATCCGAAATTTTGCACAGTAATTATAGTTTACTAGAGATCGCCCAATGGTCGAAATTGGACCTCAAATAAAAAATTAAATTATAAGTTTCAAATTTCAACGCTTTTCTATTGATATTCTATTGTCAAAATATTGACTATAAGTATTATTTTTTTAAGGCCCGTATTCACTTTGATTAGTAATAAGTGCAAGTGATTAGGGCAGGTGATTAGTTACTAGGAGAAAGTAAGTGTGGACAGCAACTGATTAGTGCAAGTGATTAGTCGACTGCGTAGTAACGTGATTAGAAGCGTTCTATTTTTTGCGAGTGCAAGTGCGAGTACTCACGTGCCGCGCCCCCTTCCTCCCTTCACTCGCAGCGTGCCTGCCAGCTATGAAATTGAGCTTTACTTTTTCTCGAAGGTCAGGTAGACCTTCAGAACTGGATACCTCCTTAAATAACCGCGACCGAAACTCCATAGTTGTTGGTCGTTCTTACCTCTGTAAAGGTCACAAACAGGTAAACTTTCAGCTTTCCGAAACTGAGGAAGGTCTGGCCGTCACAGGTTCTTGGTCCATTAAATAAGATGGATCATTTTTGAAAAAAATAACAACAGAATATGCCAAAAAATAGTCGGAAGTTTTTAATTCATACTGGTGACAATGGAAATATCAAATAGAGGGGGCTAATCTATACTAATATTATAATCTATACTAATATTATAAAGCGGAAGAGTTTGTTAGTTTGTTTGTTTGTTTGAACGCGCTAATCTCAGGAACTACTGGTCCGATTTGAAAAATTCTTTCAGTGTTAGATAGTCCATTTATCGAGGAAGGCATAAGGCTATATTATTTTATCACGCTAAGACTAATAGGAGCGAAGAAATAGAAGAAAATGTGGAAAAACGGGGGAAATTATTTGAAAGGGCTTATCACACAAACTACTAGAGCAATTTTTCTGTTATTTGGGTCAGATAAAAAGTAGAACACGTGAATGATCATAGGCTATTTTTTGATTTGTAAAATATCTAATTTACGCGGGCGAAGCCGCGCGGAACGTCTAGTTCATTATAATTATCATTATAATTTATTTATTCTTTCAATTTTAAGTAAGTTTTTAATTTATCAAAATAAAGTACAAAGGACGCTCTTTCAGTTACTTCCATACTAATCCATACTTACTTACTAATATTATAAATGCGATAGTGTGTCTGTCTGTTACCTCTTCACGCTTAAACCGCTGAACCGATTTTGCTAAAATTTGGCATGGAGATACTTTGAGTCCCGGGAAAGGACATAGGATACTTTTTATCCCGGAAAAATGCACGGTTCCCGCGTGATAAACGAATTTTGCCGTCACCTCCTAATTGAAGCCAGTTTCTAGATTAAGCTATTATTACGCCACCAACAAATACTTAAAAAAATCATAATATTCCATTTAACGACTTCACTATGATGACGTTTAGTCAAGACGTTAAACGTTACAGTCAACGTCTTGACTAGTTGTCCTTCAGTCATTCAATAAAATGGTGTCATTCAATGAATACGCTAGTCATTCAATAGAATCACAGATTGAACCAGATGACTGCGACAGACATAATTCCTGCGACAGTCTCAGATTAATAATGACTTTATTAATCTGAGACTGTCGCAGGAATTATGTCTAAAAATAATAAAGTCAATATTTTGAATATCAATAGAAAAGCGTTGAAATTTGAAACTTATAATTTAATTTTTTATTTGAGGTCGAATTTCGACCATTGGGCGATCTCTACTTAGTTAAAATAAATATTTAAAGGTCTCTTGACACAAATATTGCAAAAATATTTTTATGGCGTTTTTTATTCGTTTCCTTATATTTTATTTTAAAATGATAATGATAATATTATGCTCTAATATTAAAAATTCGAAATTTTGTGTTTGTGTTAACCGCTGAACCGATGAAGATATAATTCGGCAGAAAGATACTACGAGTCCTAGGAAAGTTTTATATTCACGGCAAAGTGTACGGTTCCCGTGTCATGCCGGCACAACGTAGTTGCTGACTGTTGTCACTTGTCAGCAACTACGTTGTGCCTACTAAGGTGTTCCTTTACTTATCTTATTTACCGCTATGTAATTTAGGATCATAAAAACATCAGAACATATTTTTTCCAGCATACTGACAAAACTAACACGAGCGAAATAAACTAATCAAAACAGAAAAAAAAACATTGAGAAAACCAGCGAGGCACGAACACTGTTTCACGAGCGTGGGTTCTGTACCATTGTTACTAACTCACAATTCACAAATAACGACTCCTGACTGCTTTGATTACAACTCTATATCTCTGACATACGGACACACAAGGTGATCTTATAAGGGTTGCGTTTGTAAGGCAAGAATGTCCCTAAAATTAGCAGGTCGATGTCTGTCAGTACGAATATCGACGTAAAGGACATTAAAATAACATTCATATTATCAGCGCGCCTTGTATCAGTGGCGGTTACGACGCTCGCCGCGTTCTTGATAGGGCGAAGTAGGAGAAAATTATACATTTTTTTTTAATGACCGAATCATTTATTAAAAAACTAGCTGTGCCCCGCTGTGTTTTCCGCGGTTTAAGTGATATAACACATTTTATTATTTATACTATGAAAAGTACCAATAATAGGGTCAAAACGGGACGATACATGGTTCTATAATGGTTTATGGTAGTGATGATTATGTTGATGAATGTAATTTGCATAGTAGCATATGCTTTCCGTTCTTAAAACAACATCGAAACTCCCAAACTTGTATCTATAAAGAGTCAGGAGTTCTCTCAGCACCTTCCGAACCATGGTATACCTTGGTGCAAAATTTTGCTTGTTGGTAGCATATGCTTAGAATACTGCTCACGAAACCGAAGTCACCACATGTTTCCATATAAATTTTGAGGAGTTCCCTCGATTTCTTATGGATCTCTCATCAGGTCACCACTTTTATAAATATGGTACCAAATTGGGACGATAACCTATACACCAAAAGAAGCATTTTGAAAATCGGTTCACAAACGGCGGAGTAATCGTTGAACATAAAAAACGACCATAACACATCCTTCATTTTGAAAGTCGGTTAAAATTGTAGCCTGTGTTATTCTGATGTATAAGCTATATTATTGTAGTTTTATTAAAATCCGTTCTGTAGTTTTTGCGTGAAAGAGTAACAAACATCCATCCATCCATCCATCCATCCATCCATCCATCCATCCATCCATCCATCCAATCTTTCGCCTTTATAATATTAGTAGGACTATTCGGTTATTTTGTTAGAACTATAGAAAAGCTATCCTTTTTGTAAAAAAATCATATTGTCATTGAAAATTACGAGATGTTCGAATTTGAAGTGTATTTTTCTGGTGATATTGAAGTTTTTTTTTACAAAATTACCATGCCATTTTTCAATATTCTGTTCGGTTACTTTGTTCCTGTTTGAGTCTACATCAATTTTGGTGTAAGAGAATTCCACATAATTTCTTCAGACTGGAAGCTTAAAAATCGGTCTTTTCGAACTGGCCTCGCCTTAAGCCTTTTGAAGTCCGAACTGAACCCTAATTAACAAGAAATTAAAACCGACTTCCAAGGTACAAACAATAATAACATACTTATAATATGAACTAAAAAGTATTAAATAATTTTTCTAATCTAGTAGTGCCTTTTTCCGAATTCGGCTAAACCTCAACTATTTCTGTATTCAATCTTCATCATTTTGAATTCGGTACCAGATAGCTAAATCTTTAGTTCTCTGACAGAATATTTGAAATTTTTGGAAGTGGCACCGACTTCAAAATTATGAAGATTGAATACAGAAATAGTTGGTTGAGGTTTAGCCGAATTCGGAAAAAGGCACTACTAGATTGGAAAAATTATTTAATACTTTTTAGTTCATATTATAAGTATGTTATTATTGTTTTTACCTTGGAAGTCGGTTTTAATTTCTTGTTAATTAGGGTTCAGTTCGGACTTCAAAAGGCTTAAGGCGAGGCCAGTTCGAAAAGACCGATTTTTAAGCTTCCAGTCTGAAGAAATTATGTGGAATTCTCTTACACCAAAATTGATGTAGACTCAAACAGGAACAAAGTAACCGAACAGAATATTGAAAAATGGCATGGTAATTTTGTAAAAAAAAACTTCAATATCACCAGAAAAATACACTTCAAATTCGAACATCTCGTAATTTTCAATGACAATATGATTTTTTTACAAAAAGGATAGCTTTTCTATAGTTCTAACAAAATAACCGAATAGTCCTACTAATATTATAAAGGCGAAAGATTGGATGGATGGATGGATGGATGGATGGATGGATGGATGGATGGATGGATGGATGTTTGTTACTCTTTCACGCAAAAACTACAGAACGGATTTTAATAAAACTACAATAATATAGCTTATACATCAGAATAACACAGGCTACAATTTTAACCGACTTTCAAAATGAAGGATGTGTTATGGTCGTTTTTTATGTTCAACGATTACTCCGCCGTTTGTGAACCGATTTTCAAAATGCTTCTTTTGGTGTATAGGTTATCGTCCCAATTTGGTACCATATTTATAAAAGTGGTGACCTGATGAGAGATCCATAAGAAATCGAGGGAACTCCTCAAAATTTATATGGAAACATGTGGTGACTTCGGTTTCGTGAGCAGTATTCTAAGCATATGCTACCAACAAGCAAAATTTTGCACCAAGGTATACCATGGTTCGGAAGGTGCTGAGAGAACTCCTGACTCTTTATAGATACAAGTTTGGGAGTTTCGATGTTGTTTTAAGAACGGAAAGCATATGCTACTATGCAAATTACATTCATCAACATAATCATCACTACCATAAACCATTATAGAACCATGTATCGTCCCGTTTTGACCCTATTATTGGTACTTTTCATAGTATAAATAATAAAATGTGTTATATCACTTAAACCGCGGAAAACACAGCGGGGCACAGCTAGTTTTTTAATAAATGATTCGGTCATTAAAAAAAAATGTATAATTTTCTCCTACTTCGCCCTATCAAGAACGCGGCGAGCGTCGTAACCGCCACTGATACAAGGCGCGCTGATAATATGAATGTTATTTTAATGTCCTTTACGTCGATATTCGTACTGACAGACATCGACCTGCTAATTTTAGGGACATTCTTGCCTTACAAACGCAACCCTTATAAGATCACCTTGTGTGTCCGTATGTCAGAGATATAGAGTTGTAATCAAAGCAGTCAGGAGTCGTTATTTGTGAATTGTGAGTTAGTAACAATGGTACAGAACCCACGCTCGTGAAACAGTGTTCGTGCCTCGCTGGTTTTCTCAATGTTTTTTTTTCTGTTTTGATTAGTTTATTTCGCTCGTGTTAGTTTTGTCAGTATGCTGGAAAAAATATGTTCTGATGTTTTTATGATCCTAAATTACATAGCGGTAAATAAGATAATTCGGAAAAGGCACTACTAGATTGGAAAAATTATTTAATACTTTTTAGTTCATATTATAAGTATGTTATTATTGTTTTTACCTTGGAAGTCGGTTTTAATTTTTTGTTAAAAATAATAATTTCACTCTTTTTAGTTACCTAGTAAACCATCGCGTATATTCTACGTATCTTATTACAATTTGTATCCATATACAACCATGTGACATTGAGATACAACCATGTGACATGATGATGATGAATGTCATTTGCATAGTAGCATATGCTTTCAGTTCTTAAAACAGCGTCTTAACCCCCAAACTTGTATCTATAAGGAATCCGGAGGTCTCTTAGTATCTTCGGATCCATAGTATACCTTGGTGCAAAATCTTGCGTTTTGGTAGCATATGCTTAGGAAACTTATCATAAAACCAAAATCACCATATGTTTCCATATAAATTTTGAGGAGTTCCCTCGATTAGTCATGGATCCCATCATCAGATCACCACTTTTGTGAAAATGGGACCAAATTGGAGTGAAACCTAATATAACAAAACAAAAATTTTGAAAATCGGTTCACAAACGGCGGAGTAATCGTTTAACATACAAAAAAAACCGAACATAATATAACCTCCTGCGTTAATATTTTTTGTATCAGGTAAACTCCGTGCTATCAATAAAGTGAAAAACTCTTTTGATATTATGTTTATTTGTCTCGCGAAATAATATGGCTGTTCCGATTTCATACTCGTCTCACGTATTTTCGTCAGGAAAATAACTTATAAAATGTTTGTTGTAATTTTCCTGACGCGGTACGCCAGCGGATTTAGGAAGCGTCTAAGGGGCTCAAGCTTCCTTTCAAAACCATACAAGGCAGACAGAGCTCTTGAAAGGAAGCATATTATTATCTTTGAAAATATTGTACCATAATATAATATTTTTACAGAAAATATATTATCAAGCCCTAACAAAATCCTGTACCTGTTCACGTTACAACAAAACGCATTTGCGTCGTCCCCTTCCATTGGTGTCGAACGATCTTAAAATTATGCAGGGCCTGTACCCTTTCATTAAAATGTCATAAAAACAATACTTTATATAAAAAGTTGCGTTCAACTGTAAACGAGTTCAAGTCTAACATTTATAGGACTTCGTATTTTATTTTCCACGGCGAGCGCCGCGGCTTGGTGAACTTTTTTAATTGTGACGGGCTCAGGTGGCTACCGCCTCCGGGGACATTTTTATACGGGTAATTTAGTGCTAGCTTAATGAACTGACTTATGAATTCTGTAAATCATTTTTCGATTCACCATTGAATCTGGGAGTCGGTTGAAAACAGAAGCGATGAACGCTTGACGAAAAGATCAGTTCCCTGAATATTTTGATCCAACATATCGAAGCTGTGTGTTTTGCGTTCTGATTGGTCAAAACTCAAAACTGCATAGATCAAACGTTTATTATCTTGCTGTTTGATGGAGTACGTTCTGGAAGTAAGCATTATTAATGTAAGATTATACATATTATATTAGTAATTAGATGGACATCAGAATCGGGTAGTCCCTAATTATAATAGTAATTAGACATTTATCTGATATAGGTACTATTTTTATTGCTTTTACATAATGTCATGTAAAAAATCTAAACGGGTCAATTCGTCTCATAGCTTACCAGAAGTTGAACAAAGTGCTGAAAGTTTTGTGCGAAAACAATCGGTGTTATTGTTTGAGCCTTTAGAAAGACTCGTATTCATCAAAGTACATGAACATCGAACGTGCTACGTACATTGTTGTGTGTAGTTTATCCGCGTGTAGCATCCTTGCCAAATTGCTGTAATATTTTCAGCTTTTGCAAGCATTTTTAGGGCACTGCTAGTTGCTACTCAGTTTTTATGTTTTGAATTCATTGTATTAATGTGAATAGTAAAAATGTATTTGTATGGAAGTAAAAATTGTAATCTGTTTTACAAGCAGCTTTGACATCAGACTATAAAACCGTTCGAATAACTAGTCTTTTGCACGCTTCGTAACTTTCGTTATAGAGTTAGTCTGAACTCTGAAGACCTCCACTGGACATGAGACATCTCCCATAAATTTCCAGTGCGACCGATCGCATCTAAACCTTAACTATGCGAAATTTCGTACCCCTCAATTGATTGGCATAATTTTAACAATAGGCGGTAACTAGTTACTACGTTCTAATTCACGTAAAAAATATTTTCCGAATTTAAAAACAAAAAAATACATACGAGTAATTATCTTAAAATTTCAAAAAATATTGAATTAATTTGATATTTTAAATATTATGTGAATTTCATAGTGCTAATGTTACAAGAATTTAATTATGTGGTGGTCTCCCATAATTATCGCTTCATTGAATCTATACTTAATATTATAAAGCGGAAGAGTTTGTTAGTTTGTTTGTTTGTTTGAACGCGCTAATCTCAGGAACTACTGGTCCGATTTGAAAAATTCTTTATAGCCTATATTTTATCACGCTAAGACTAATAGGAGTGAAGAAATAGAGGAAAATGTGGAAAAAACGGGGGAAATTAGTTGAAAGGGCTTATTTGAACGCGCTAATCTCAGGAACTACTGGTCCGATTTGAAAAATTCTTTCAGTGTTAGATAGCCCATTTATCGAGGAAGGCTATAGGCTATATTTTATCACGCTAAGACTAATAGGAGCGAGGAAATAGAAGGAAAATGTGGTAAAAACGGGGGAAATTATTTGAAAGGGCTTATCTCACGAACTACTACATCAATTTTTCTGTTATTTGGGTCAGATAAGAGGTAGACCACGTAATCATAGGCTATTTTTTGTAGACTGACTTGTCTGTGAAATATCTAATTTACGCGGGCGAAGCCGCGCGGAATGTCTAGTTATCTATACAATCCACCATTAATTTTGAAATCAAACATTTTCCTCTGACCTTAAGGGTGAAACCAAACGAGCGTAATTTGTGAGTTGTGAGTCGCAGAATTTCGGCTGGCAGAAATTTTGCTGCATTCAGTTTCATACAAAAGTCCTGTTTGATTCACACGAGCGTAATTTTGAGAGTCATGATTTGTAGGAAAAGATCTTTACGCGACCGAAATTCTGCGACTTACAACTCACAAATTACACTCGTTTGGCTTCACCCTAAGTCATCGATAATAATAATGAACGAACCTTGTACAACTCGGACGAATCTTAAACTGTCCAGAGCACTTAGACAAGACTTAGAGGAGATTTTCGTAATCCAACTCAAAAAACCAACTTTTTGGGTTGGAAAAAATACAAGAATATTTAAGCATAATTTTTAAAAATTTGCTTACAGATGAAAGGTTATTCCTGTATTATAAGTACTATCTGTATGACTTCTACACCATTTCACAGGGCATTTAGGCATTTTAACAACAAAAATATTGTAAAAAGCTACGTAAAAAGTAAGTAAACAAATTGTAAATTTATGAGTTTGACAATAATTATCATGTCAACCTGGTTGAATGTCACTCGAGTATCGAAAAATGTGTACCGAACACATGCATAAATATGCATGTATTCGGGTCACATTTTGTAGCCTTTTGGTGCACTTTTTTTGACGGAGTTACTCTTCCTTGGTTTTTATTATTCGTAGATTAATTATTAATTCATCAAGCCCCATACGGTCACCGGTGACCGAGACACAATAGAATATCTAATATCTGTTGTGTCTCGTTTTCCCACGATCGAAGGGTTAATGTTTATAACATCCATTTATTTGTTGGATTTTTATATAAACTCTAAGGACAAGAATTTCTGAATTTGGTGAGAATTACCCACCTACACAACAAACAAACAAAGAAGAGGTTCAAATTTTTGTGTGACGTAATATGTGGATGGCCCTCCAAGTAACGGATTGTATATTCGATGCAAATACTAGCAGTGGGGCGGTCGTTAAGACGATTCCATGAATCCTAGAACAACAGTCGACGCTATTACGCGATATAAATGGAGGCTTCACAATGATTACAAGAATTCAGAACGCAGCGCAAAACCAAAATCCGCTTTTAATATTGAGGTAACCGAAGTTTGTAGTTACAAGGGGTTCACGATCCCCGTTCAACTCAAAGGAAAATATTACTGTATATTTGGTATGATTTATATAATACACTAGACGTTCCGCGCGGCTTCGCCCGCGTAAATTAGATATTTCACAGACAAATCAGTCTACAAAAAATAGCCTATGATCCTTCACGTGGTCTACTATACGACCCAAATAACAGAAAAAAATTCTCTAGTAGTTCGTGAGATAAGCCCTTTCAAATAATTTCCCTCGTTTTCCTCGCATTTTATTCTATTTCTTCGCTCCTATTAGTCTTAGCGTGATAAAATATAGCCTATAGCCTTCCTCGATAAATGGACCATCTAACACTGAAAGAATTTTTCAAATCGGACCAGCGGTTTCTGAGATTAGCGCGTTCAAACAAACAAACAAACTAACTAACAAACTCTTCCGCTTTATAATATTAGTATAGATTATACAGTATACACTATACACCGTTCAAGATGATTTAGCACAAATTGTACAATTAAATAATTATACACTTTCCTTGCACTTATTCCACTTTATTTTAATAGATTTATTACAAAATTATTGTATTCACGACCGGTTTCGAAAAAATCATCATCAGGTGTACTGCAGGTAATTTTAAATTTTAAATTTTAAATTTAAAATTACCTGCAGTACACCTGATGATGATTTTTTCGAAACCGGTCGTGAATACAATAATTTTGTAATAAATATATTAAAATAAAGTGGAATAAGTGCAAGGAAAGTGTATAATTATTTAATTGAACATGAATTTCCACCAAGAAGTGACAGTACATTCAATATCATACAAATTGTACATTTAGAAAAAATACATCCATCAAGCCCCACACGAGCACCAGTGATCGCGACAACAATAGAATACAATAGCATTTTCAAGAATCCGCGATCGAAGAATTAATAAGTATTTAAGTACAAAATATGACGTTTTTTAGGGTTCCGTACCCAAAGGGTAAAAACGGGACCCTATTACTGAGACTTCGATGATGTCCGTCTGTCTGTCTGTCTCCAGGCTGTAACGCAAGAATCGAACGGTAATAGCTAGAGAGTTGAAACACAGATTATGTTATTCTGTTGCCGCTATAACAACAAATACTAAAAACAAAATAATTTTAATATCTAAGGGGGGCTCCCATACAACAAACGTGATTTTTCAAACATTTTTTGTTCGGTATCAATGATGACAACAGATAGGCACCTAAAATGTTCACAAAATACTCAGTCGTATTTATACTTTAATGATAAAAATTTAAATAAAATAATTAAGGGGGGCTCCCATACAATAATCATAACTTTTTACTATTTTTGCTCTATAATGGTACGGATTACGGAACCCTACGTGCGCTAGTCCAACTCGCACTTGGCCGATTTTATTTTTTACTCTTCTGTACCAATAATATCGAGGAAAGTTTTGTTTGTGAACTTTGCATCGAATAGGCTCCGTAACCACTGGATCGTTTTTGATGAAATTTGGTACAGATCCATTGTAAGAAAGATAACAGGCTAGTGCAGGGGTTCCCAATCTTTTTCAGCCTGCGGCGCAGTTACACGTAAAATATTTTGTCACGGCGCCCTACTCTACCTAGCTATTAGAAAAATATACATAAATAAATACCTTTACCCCCTTACTAATAACCGTTGTATAAGCTTTGAATAGTTAAACAGTGTTTTGTTCCTGTCACACAAGTGACATTTTTAATTGGATTGAAGAAGACAAAACACTGTATAATTATTCAAAGCTTATACAGCGTTTATTAGTAAGGGGGTTAATGATTATAGTTAGGTTAAGCAGGTAAATAATAATGAACAAATATTTAATCATCTACCTGCTTTACATAATTAATATTATAATTTAATTTTATAATATTTGTGGTTTCGGATAATGATGGAGGATCGACTCACGGCGCGCGGCGCCCCTCTTGCCTTTCCTCGGCGCACCAGGGCGCCTCGGCGCACAGTTTGGGAACCCCCGGGCTAGTGTTTGATTGCGGACAATGTACGGTTTCTGTGGAATTTTCTACATGCCCTAAGTGCGGAAAACATCTAGTAAATTATCATGAGAACAGTGGCCACTGGCCAGTGGTCATAATTAGGTAAAGATAAAACGTAATTCAATAAACAAGTTTATCTTTTGACTTGTATCTCATTTTATTTCTCAATACTTGTCTCAAAAATATTCAAGCTAGAAGTCTTTACAATTTAAGCTCAGATCAAAATATAAGATACTGTGACAGCCTACTTAGTAGACGAAGTATTATAGTTACTTTCAAATGTCATTTTCGTTTCGGTTCATGGCGTCAGGCTCGATGAAATTGTAATGCATCATTACAATTCAGCGACAATGCCGTCATGAAGTAGGCTCTATGCGAAGGTCTACAGCTATACTCAACCTGCGGCCCGCCGGGACTTTATCGGCGGCCGCGTGAAGTCAAACCATTTTGAAATTCACGATTCATGCCCACCGGCAATAAAGTGCTAATTAATCGGGAAAGTCGTGAAATTTTTTAAACTTTAAATTAGCTAATTTCGAAGGGTTATTTTTTTACCCTCAAAATTTTTGGTTTCGGCCCGCGACACCAAGATCAAAACGTGTTTGTGGCACGTATAGAAAAAAAGGTTGAGTACCACTGGTCTACAGCCTATACCGTATATATCTGTCTGCGTCTAGGCTTCAAAAGCGATAGGACAATGAACCCGTTTGTTACCTCTCCGTGGCAGTGAATGATGCCATAATCCTCAGGATTGCAGTCATCGAGATTGTTGTCGCATATAAAATGATTTTGGGTTCTATTACTTCCATATGTCACTAAGAATCGTGTCCAATTAATTATTTTTTGAAATATTCTTTACACTCCTATAACCCTAAATTAAACTATCCTCTTGTCGTTTTATAACAATCGAAGCTTCATGAAAATCGGATTAGTGGTTCGTCAAGAGGTGGGACAGACTTAGTTAAGTAGTATGGATTATGGGTATAAACTTGTTCTCGATGTGGTGAGGAAGTCACAAACTTCAATAAGCATAAGCTATCCTCAATAGTATTCGCATGCCAGGCTAAGGCCGTTTGTCCACCGTCGCCGTCACCGGGACGTCACTGATAAGAGTTTAAATAAAATCCCACTGTATGACACCTAGGCTATAGGTTTCATTTTCTACCGACATTGATCTGGCGACCCATGCCGTCGCTGGTTTGAAGTGGCGTAGAGCAAAATGAACCTATAGCCTAGGTCATAAAGTGGCATTTTATTTGAATTTTTGTCGGTGACGTCCCGGTGACGGCGGCAGTGGACGAAGGTAAGATATAGTTGGCATAGCATTGTTCGTGCATAGATCAATACTGGCTTATTCCGTCTCGGCTGTTAAGGAAATTACCGGGAACTTCGAAATTCAAACAACCCGAAGTGTCATGGACTTATAGTTCAGTTTCAGTAGCCTGCATCAAAAGTTTGTCAAAGAGAAAACTCAGATACACAGTATTCCAAACATTCGGTATATTCGAGATTTAATTGATAGCCTGTATTATTTCATATGCCTGGAATATTGAAATGAAAAATTAGTATGAAAGATATTGCCAGTATTACACGTTTAGCAATATTTGTACACGGAAAGCATAAAATCAATAAAAATTTAATATTTCATAAAAAGCGAAAAGTACCTATCGATCGCTCTTGAAACACAATCTCTCTTCACTCCGGGAAGGATGTAGGGACTCCACCGCCACTTCTATGAGTGGATTCCATCCTTTTGAACCCTCTAGGTTAAGCATTCAGTCGTGAAAATCGGACTGAATATTTCTAAAGCGCTTTCACGTCCAACCCTTGGAAGAGGTGTTTCAATGTTCAGATATCGGTTTCTAAGTTTTCAAAGTACCTAATCTGATTGTCTTACAGTGGGAGTTATTTCAAATACATTTGTAAAACTAAGCATCGAATTATTATGTATCTGAGAAACAGAAATAACTTTCCTTTTACATTGAAACAAACTTTTAAACAATCCCAACCTACTTGTAAACTTAAGAAAACTAATCCAGCGTGAAAAACCAAACGAGATGTAGGAATTTGTATTTTATTCTTAAATTATTAAAATGTAAGAAACCTAGGGCCCAGTAGCGTCTGCGTTTTAATCTAGGACTCCCAGATAGCCCGCGGCTCTTGGCGCGCCAGGATCAATGTTGTTCGAGATAATCACGCCTTCCACGGGAGGGAAGAGGCGGAAAAAACTTGCCTCATACACTCGAGCAAATTGAAATTGCGTTTTATATTTTGTGCAAATAATTAAAGCTTTAGAACTTTCTAAGGATTTTTTTATCCTATTACGTGTACTATTTATGAAGGATACTGAAATGTGATGAACTATGGAAAGAATGAAGGCAGGCCTTTGCTCAGCTGTGGGACAAAGCTGTAGGCTATTAATAAGAATACTCAAATGTACGGATAATGTCGACAAGTTCACATGTGCTCGTAACATTCTTACTACAACAAATGTCATTTAATTTGCGTTTCGGGGTTACGGGATACAGGCTGCAGCCTAATTAAGCGCTCGCGAACTTTAATTAGTATAGGTTGATAACTTCACATAGAACGTTTGTGTGCGCGGAAACCGCCTATAATAATGTGTTCCATAAATAAATAACTGAAAAATATATGTTTTCAAAAACTTAAATACCGATTGCGTTTTGAAATACCCACACTGGGTATACCCACTCTCACAGGTAACTATTATAATTCGTCCATGCTATTATAATATAAACTTAAGAGCGCGCTGTGAAAACGCTAGCCCCCGCCTACACACAACGCTATCCTCCAATCGTGATACAATAATTCCATGAATCGTGCTCCCGGGCAATGTACTTTAGGCTGCAGCTAATAGTGAACAATATCGCGTAACAACGGTTCCCGCATTATAGCACGAAAGTAAAGGTCGTATGTCCCAAAACTGTTTTTTGATTACTTAAAAACTAAATACAATACAAATATTTTCTTTAGCTATTATTAATAGTAACTCAATAAGTGTAACAGATATTTGTTGAAATGCCCAAAAAGATTCATAATTTCGAAAAATAAAACTATCGAGTCAAAATAAGTGAATCGTGTTTTCCGTTAGCTAAATATCAGATAAATATACAATGATTAAATAAATCTCAATTTCATTTGAGTCAATCGTCTTCCGGGATCGTAATACTTATTAGAAAACACAGCAAAATTGCACAGCCCGCTCTTAATCTCGAAAAACGTAACCCTCCTGGCGCAGTCGGGTAAAAACAAATGTCTGTAACTCTGTACCATACGGACCTGAGTAATCGTAAACTCACCCAGTATTCCAGTGACAATGTGTGAGTAGTGAAGAGAGGTGTAACTCGTGTGCACGGTGTACAGTGATGTGAGACGATGCCGGGGTGCTGGCAGTGGCCCGAGCACATCACCCGCTGCTGGCTGTTCGACGCCTGCCACCGGCGACTCTTCACGGAGGGCGAGGAGTCCCAGATACCGCAGCGTATGTAACCCAGGGCCCTGATTCACAATGCCGAATTCGACTCGGTTTCGGAAACTTCCTCGCGCGACATCCAATAAACGCTCGCCGCGCTAGGCATTGACCAATGGCCGCACCGTAAAGTTTCCGAATCCGTGTCGAACGGGAATCATGAATCGCCCTGCTGGCAGTTTATGCTAGCCTCTGATATTCTGGCTATCCTAGCTGGTCTGATCCGAGATGGTATTTTAGCAGTAGTAATGAGGAATCTCAGATTTCACAGCGTTTGTAGATTTGGCCCATGGTCGGCTCGGTTCGGATCAGAATGCTTCGTTAAAATGCGTTCGCCAGTTTCGATAGTGAAGTTAGATGTCAAAAATGTTTGGGATTTGACACAACTCATCGCTAAGTGCCGTGGCGCTTGCGATGCGTTTTGTCGAACCCATACATTTTTGAAATCTAACTTCGCTATCGAAACTGGCGAAAGTATCTTGCCTAGGGGGCCAGGTTTTTGCTGATCCGATTTGAGCCGATTGAGTATCAAACTTCACCTCCGAGCTAGAGATATCCCGAGCCTTTTCTCATCTTTACACTATACAAGTGATAATAATATTTTAGTAGGATGTGTATATGTCTCGGGTCACCGCAGATATACAATTTGAAGTTGGCCGACTATCGTACAACGTATAAATAGCGTAGTCTCACAATTTAATTGGACAACTTTTTAATTACATTTTTAACAAATGAAACATTAGTAAAAAGCTGGTACAAACACTAAACATTTTATAAAAGGGACCTTATTGTCGGTGATTAAAATTTTAGTGATATCACATAAAAATGAATATAAATTTTGATTAACATTGAGGTTCTTATTTTTAAAATAACTTTAATTATCCTTTAGTAACAAGATGTGTAGCAAAACATGCTCTTAGTTATCATAAAATATATTAAAAGGGACCTTAATGTCGGTCGTTACATTTTTAGTAATAAAGTTAAAAGAAGATACAAAAATACTACTAATTTCGTAGTTGTAACAACGAATTATAATTTGTCTCTCTATTTATACAATATTTAATGATAAATCAACGGGCGGTCAACCTCTAAATAAACCAATTAGGGTAAATTGTCGTAACTGGCCACATAATATTATGTGTCCAGTTAAGACGATTATGACCGATTTGCCATTATCGCCGAATTGCCATTTTTTTTTTAATGACGCTCCACACCACGTCAGTCTGACCCTGTGCTAAGTACCTGAAGGACTTGTGTTACACGTACCAGACAACGGAAATATATTTAATACTTTTATACTATACATATATTTAAGATTTTTATTATATCATACACATCTATACTAATATTATAAAGCGGTAATATTATAAAGCGGAAGAGTTTGTTAGTTCGTTTGTTCGTTTGTTTGAACGCGCTAATCTCAGGAACTACTGGTCCGATTTGAAAAATTCTTTCAGTGTTAGATAGTCCATTTATCGAGGAAGGCTATAGGCTATATTTTATCACGCTAAGAGTAATAGGAGCGAAGAAATAGAGGAAAATGTGGAAAAAACGGGGGGAAATTATTTGAAAGGGCTTATTTGAACGCGCTAATCTCAGGAACTACTGGTCCGATTTGAAAAATTCTTTCAGTGATAGATAGTACATTTATCGAGGAAGGCTATAGGCTATATTTTATCACGCTAAGACTAATAGGAGCGAAGAAATAGAAGAAAATGTGGAAAAAAACGGGGGAAATTATTTGCAAGGGCTTATCTCACGAACTACTAGAGCAATTTTTCTGTTATTTGGGTCAGATAAGAAGTAGACCACGTGAAAGATCATAGGCTATTTTTTGTAGACTGATTTGTCTGTGAAATATCTAATTTACGCGGGCGAAGCCGCGCGGAATGTCTAGTATTTAATACACATCCAGACCCGGGAACATTGAAAACTTTTTGTTCCGTCGGCGGGATTCGAACCCGCGACCCCCGGCTTGAGCTGCCACACACTTAACCATTTGAGCCACAGAGGTCGTCAAGTCGTCACAAAAACAGTCGATTTTCGCCGTGCGACGTAAATCGTGCGACTATAGTCACCCGTGTAAACCCCGCATTAGCCTTTTCAACATAGCTTTGCCACATGAGCAATACACAGAAAAAAATGTAAAGGATCGCAAATAGCGTGCAAACTTCTAAGGCACAGGTATTTACTATTTAGTATAGGCTTCTAGAGTCTCTTAGATAAAATTTAAACTAGTTAGTATATAGATACTCACTAGGCTCATTATCTAAACAAACAAGCTCGAGCACCAACTGACGTGACGCACTGACGAGTAACGAAAAAAAGAAATTAACAGGCGGGTACGCAGCGAGTGAGCGAGTGGGCAGAACCGACGCCACGAATCAGAAAGATACGACAAATCCTTTGATACACGCCGCCACCGCGTCTCGCCGACTAGTACCGTCAAAGTCTGTGTGTGCACTGAGGCCCACGTGATGTTAAACTATTTTGAAATTCGCGCCCACCGGCAAAATAATGTAGTCGTGAAATTTTTTCCACTTTTAAATCATTAATTTTGAAGAAAGTTGTTTTTTAACCCTAAAAAATTTTGCTGCCGCCCGCGACACCAAGACCGAAAGATATTTGTGGCCCGTATGAAAAAAAAGTTGGGGACCACTGGTCAAAGTCTTTTAACCCGATACCGTGCCGACAGAAAGCCGCAATCGACTCGGCTGCAGCACCGACAATAAGGCCCTTTTTTACTAAACTTTAGGTTCAATTTTAACCTATAAAAAATCGTTTTTAAAGCTTGTGTATTTGTTATATCAAAATTTAGAGTCTGTTTATTAATATGGAGCAAAAAAAGAAAAAATGATTTTTATTCGACGTTTTACTTTAAAGGCGATTATCTCGGAAACTAGAACCGACAACAAGGTCCCTTTTCCCAGATAGCGTCACATTTAGTTGTACAATTTAGAGTTCACTGTGAAAGTTGCAGCAGCGAAAAAGATTTTTTGTGTGATTTGTATGGACAAGTGCCCCAGCATCATGAATTTTCCCATACAAAAGTAAAAAAAGGTTACTCTTTCAGCGCTGCTACTTTCACAACAAACTACACAGGGGACCTATAAACTTATTAAACACCCTAAAGTATTATCACTTAGTTTTGTTACACCTTGTATAGCTGTTTTCGTAGCAATCATATTTTTTCTTTTATCCGTGCTTGGTGATTAGCTTTTTTATTTTATCCGAGCTCATATAGAAGCATTCTTTACTCTGTCCGAGCTTATTTCGCTGCTTATTTGCAGATATCTTAATTTGTGTCAACTATCCTCCAGCAAACCAAATAAGTTTTAAGTTTTGCTTTAGGCTGCCTTCACATTATGTCGCGGCTGCCGCAGTACTCGCGACGTAATGTGAAGGCAGCCTTAGGTGTAACTTACTACTTGTAAATAGTAGATACATTAAGAAATTTAAAAAAACCCCCGCCAAACAACTTTAAAAAGTAATGAAATAATATCTACAAGTGTAAAGTAGTAAAGTAATATATTAGTCCATAATTGTTGTCACGGTGTGTCGGGGGACCGCCAAGTAAACTACGACAACAGCGACTTTTGCATTTTGTATCGCTGATTGTCTCGATTCAGTTCGCTGTGAACTGACCTTTAAACTATAATGTTATGTGAAATCAAACATCTACATTAGCGGTCCCCCGACACACCTTGACAACAATTATGGACTAAAATATTACTTTACACTTAGGAATTATTTAAACTTAAAGTCAGTAAATATTATTTCATTACTTTTTAAAGTTGTTTGGCGGGGGCTTTTTTAAATTTCTTAATTTTATTTTATTTTATGCTTTTTAAACTTGTGTTGGTTATCGTGCAGAAATGTTCCTATCAACAGGATCATATCTCAATGAATACGATCTATAAATATCCTCTTGGATGAGGCCGTCAATATGAGCCCAAACATGAAACCTCCACCCTGGGTTCATACGGAGCTCGGCTCCTATACAATCCAAGTGATGCTGCAGCAGCAGCATGCAAATATTTACTGCTTATCTACGTCTTATTGGTTGTCGCAATTAAAATGAGCCCAAACACGAAACCTCTGCTCTAAGTTGGTGAGGAGTTGGGTATCCTATTGATCACCAGGTGTGACTCAGGTGTGTGGCAGCTCAAGCCGGGAGTCGCGGGTTCGAATCCCGCCGACGGAACAAAAAGTTTTCAATGTTCCCGGGTCTGGATGTGTATTAAATATTGTATGATATAATAAAAATCTTAAATTATAGTATAAAAGTATTAAATATATTTCCGTTGTCTGGTACCTGTAACACAAGTCCTTGAGGTACTTAACACGGGGCCAAACTGACGTGGTGTGAAGCGTCCATAGATATTATATTATAACCAGGTGATGCTGCAGCACCAGGGTCAACTTTCCATTAATATGTATATATTCATAAGTGTCACGAACCAGAATGCAAAATATTAAACCCATCAAACGACTGCAAGTTGCTAATCGGCCTATCACGAACCAGATAAACCGTGATATTTCAGCAATGAGCAGGCTGATGATGATGAACTATAGCTAAGAACACTCTCGATCATGTCAGCTTTCAAACAAAAAAAAACTAGATCAAAATCGGTCCACCCGTTTGGATGCTACGATGCCACAGACAGACAGACAGACAGACAGACAGACAGACAGACAGACAGACAGCCCGACAGACAGACACGTCAAACTTATAACACCCCTCTTTTTGGTCGGGGGTTAAAAATAGTATTGAATATAACATTATATACTATAACTTCTTGGTGGAAATTCATGTTTCACGGTAATAATTTACACTTTTCTGTGTCACTTCAAGTGGAATAAGTGCAGGAAAAGTGTATTATTATTGTTACCATGGAAATAGTAGTATAGTTACACAAAGAAAGTATAGGATAGCTAAATTGTGTGTAGATCAGGCCCTGCAGCCAAGACGTTTTCTTTATCGCTTCTTTACAGAATCGCCGATCAAAATGTATGGAATTGACATAAGCGTTCGAGAATATGAAGTTGACGTTCGACTCGTCTAATGTAAATTCAATACATTTTTGGCGATTTTACAAAGAAACGATAAAGAAAAAGTATTGGCTAGGGGCCCTGGTGTTAATTGTAGTGTATAAGTATGTGTGTTACAGTGAGTAGTGACTAGTGTAGATTGTAGACCAAGTTCAGCTCCGCCTCCCGACAGTCGTAGAGTGACTATTCACTTTATAATTCACTTTATTTGTAGAATGTGTCGTAACTCGTAGTATTGCAATTTGTCCTGTCAGCGAGATAGTAATGTGCGTCCCACAAACGAATAAGTCTGACGTGTGATTGCGATTGTGAATGATTTGTGAAATTCAGAAATATAGCTAGCTATAAATGGGGCTTCATTGACGGAAAAATTAAGACCAAAAAGTTGTAACGACACTTTTTGCCACAGACATAGATTAAGATAGATACCGCATGTGTATGTACTTCGCGGGGCATACGGTATCTATCTTGATCTATGTCCGTGCTTTTTGCTATAGTTGTAAGCCGTGTGGTAGCGCGTGTTTCTCTCTGTCTCTTTTTTTTGTTTTTTTAACCCCCGACAAAAAAGAGGGGTGTAATAAGTTTGACGTGTCTGTCTGTCGGTCTGTCTGTCGGTCTGTCTGTCTGTCTGTCTGTCTGTCTGTCTGTCTGTCTGTCTGTCTGTCTGTCTGTGGCATCGTAGCATCCAAACGGGTGGACCGATTTTGATCTAGTTTTTTTTGTTTGAAAGCTGACATGATCGAGAGTGTTCTTAGCTATAGTTCATCATTATCAGCCTGATCATTGCTGAAATATCACGGTTTATCTGGTTCGTGATAGGCCGATTAGCAACTTGCAGTCGTTTGATGGGTTTTATATTTTGCATTCTGGTTCGTGACACTTATGAAATACATATTAATGGAAAGTTCACCCTGGTGCTGCAGCATCACCTGGTAATCAATAGGATACCCAACTCCTCACCAACTTAGAGCAGAGGTTTCGTGTTTGGGCTCATTTTAATTGCGACAGCCAATAAGACGTAGATAAGCAGTAAATATTTGCATGCTGCTGCTGCAGCATCACCTGGATTGTATAGGAGCCGAGCTCCGTAAGAACCCAGGGTGGAGGTTTCATGTTTGGGCTCATATTGACGGCCTCATCCAAGAGGATATATAAAGATCGTATTCATTGGGATATGATCCTGTTGATAGGAACAATTATGCACTATAACCAACACAAGTTTAAAAAACATAAAATAAAATTAAATTAAGAAATTTAAAAAAAACCCCCGCCAAACAACTTTAAAAAGTAATGGAATAATATTTACTGACTTTTAGTTTAAATAATTCCTAAGTGTAAAGTAATATTTTAGTCCATAATTGTTGTCAAGGTGTGTCGGGGGACCGCTAATGTAGATGTTTGATTTCACATAACATTATAGTTTAAAGGTCAGTTCACAGCGAACTGAATCGAGACAATCAGCGATACAAAATGCAAAAGTCGCTGTTGTCGTAGTTAACTTGGCGGTCCCCCGACACACCGTGACAACAATTATGAACTAAACTATTACTTTACACTTAGGAATTATTTAAACTAAAAGTCAGTATTATTTCATTACTTTTTAAAGTTGTTTGGCGGGGGTTTTTTTAATTTTTTTTGTTGAGTGTATACTGGTTTATTCTACATAAGAAATAACTTCGTTCCATCCGGGTGTCCCTTGACACCTCTCAAGTTTTTTAACAGATTTCTTCCATAGTAACGTAGGTTGTTATTACTCGTATTATTATTTAGTATTATTGAGTCTATTTCACTAGATTCTTCATTCTAACTCTTGTTACCAAAAAAATCTTAGTTTTGCCGACCTAGCTCAAACGCCGCGCCGTAGCGGCTGATAAAAAATAAGGATTCAAACCGTACCAAAGTAAAAAAATTAACGCAATAAAAGTCGACCAGAAAATGAAAATGTTTCTGTTTTCTCACGTTCATTAGTCACTGAAACCCGACAGTGCTTATTGGAAGCTAAAAAAGAAAATTATAAAATTACTAATTACTTCTGGCTTCCGAGTAGAAACTTATTATGCAAATGGTTATTTCCTCCGGAACATATCTTTTCTTCTTCAAAGTGTACCTAATATCCATTAGTGCTTATTAATTGGAATAATTGGACAGAGAATAATGCACAAAGGTATAACGTATAAATTAACACAAATTAATGTTTACAATTATTATGAATTAGCTAAGACCGAAACGAAGAAAATACTTTTTATTAAAAACATTAGGTAAGAGTTCTGATATTTTATTGTTTTTTGAGTTTCTAAGAACTGAATAGGGAATATGCATGAAAAAGAAACTCAATATTATAAAAAATAATATATATAGAATGACAAAAAAACTGATTTCTAAGCAAGGTTTTTTTGCGATTAATCATGTCAAGTTATCTGTTTATCTCTTTTTCCCAAAACTAAATTTAGTATATGTATACTCTCACTTTCTAACTGACTACTTAAAAAGGCTTATATTAACTTCGTATTTTTTAACTTATCAAAAAACGAATTTGACTCGATAGATTTTCAATAAATATAGGTTTACTTCAATAAAAAAAAATATGCGTATTCTTCGTTCTGGTTGTGAGCTAACCCTAACTCAACGTATTTCGTCACTCGTGTAATCGTGTTATGAACTGTGGCCGGTTAGAACTGTCACTCTAGCAGCTAGATATGTCCTCGTTGTTCCCATCTCCATGTACATTGTAGTACAAAACAAAAAGTGCTAGTTTAGGTGGGATTTCACCAGTCACACTTAAAACTTCGTTTTATAAAACTTCGTTTTATAAAACTTAGTTCTCATTGAACGCGTTCACGCGGCGACGTAAATCTCGTTTTGTTTCAAATGGATTTCACAAAATTAATCTAAGTTTACATGACGTCACGCTATGATTTTACATGTTTTCATTATTTTGGAGCCTTGTCATGTTAATTTAACAACAAAATAGCAAGAAACAATACATAAACTAATAGCGTTTTCGGTTATCCGGGATTATACTTTCAAGGTTTCAAGAGTTTCAGTACATGGTTCGCGAAACTTAAGTAGCCCTGTTTTTAGTTCAAGTTTTAATAATAACTAAGCTATTTAAAAAAACGAATATTGTAATCTAGAGCTAAATAATATATTCTATCTGTATGTGCTCTATGTTTCAAATTACTACAATCACGGCAGTTTATAACTTTCCATGCAGAAAACACTGGAACATATATTTTTATTTGAATCATACCTTCCATTTTTTATAAAAGCATAATATAAATTCCTTCCCCTGGCAAAGCCTTATTGTTTCTGTCCGGACTCTATTAGGAATCTCGTTCTCGCGAGATCTCGTTGTCGCGGGATCTCGTTTTCGCGTGATCTCTGCTTTTTAGCGAAATTGATATCGGTCGAAAAAATGAATCTTAGCTATATTCAAAACAAGATGACCCAGTGAACTTTGTGTAACTATCCTCGTAATATAAATCTTCCTTTTATTCGAATAATTGAACAGAACCCACACAAAACTAATAATCTCGCGATATCTCGAAATTGGCGAGATCTCGCGAGATTGATTTTCACAAACTAGCGAGATCTCGCTTGAGCCCAATCTCTCGAGATTTGCATTCCCTAGACTCTATTCCTGCATATTGCATAAACGGTATCTCGATATTCGGACCTGTATAATGGATGGAATGGTAATTTTTTTCTGACTGCAGTGTTCCTCGACGAAGCAATTACAGAGTCGCACTACTCGGTGTTAATTGGTCGTAGCTTTTAAAAACCGGCCAAGTGCGTGTCGGGCCACGTGCAATATAAGGTTCCGCAGTACCGCTAGTTTTTGATAATTTTTGTATGGTCAACGAATGTACATTTATAACGTGTTTTACACTACTAACAACATCATCTTAGTTATGTTCAAAGGAATTTAAACCATTAAAACTTCGCCGTGTACTTCTTAGCCGTGATAGTATTCCTTTTAAATTCAGCATATTTCCTACTCCCGTGAATTTTTTCACATTTCCAAAAGCAACCGTTTAGCTGGTAGAAGGGAGGGAGATTTTTTCCACTTTAAAACTTCATATTTCACAAATGGATCCCTAAATCGAAAAATGATCTATAAATACTCGAAATATTTTTAAAAAACCTATCCAACGACACCACACGGTGGGGTGGACGCGAAAAAAAAAATACACCCCCGCTTGATGTGAAGGGGAGGTATCATAAAAAAATATTTTTTTAAGATTTTTTAAACCATTTTGTCGGCATCGTTAATATGTGCATTCATGCCGAATCACAGCTCTGAAGGTCTTATAGTCTCTGAGCAAAACCGCGGACAGACAGACGGACAGACAGACAGACGGACAGACAGACGGACAGACAGACGGACGGACAGACCGAAACTATAAGGGTTCCTTGTTGACTACGGAACCCTAAAAACGATTGGACGCTATAATACTTGGGAAAATTGGATTTTTGACGTTAGCTGGACAGAACTCATGCGACGATTAGCTCTTAATACATAGGATTTAGATTTATGAAAAAAAACAATTTAAAATTTTTAACAACACGAAATGTTTTTTAAATGCAAATCCCTTCTGGTAATTTTTTAATAATAAAGTTACCAATCAATGTTTTGATTTAATAATAATTCCTAACGCGTATTCGTACGTATTGGTATTTAAAAAAATCGGCCAAGTGCGAGTTGGACTCGCCCATGAAGGGTTCCGCAGCAGCAATAAGGTTGATCAGGGCGAGCGAAGCGAGCCCTAGTATGTCCCACAACCTGTACATTTTGTGGTACGCTTTACGGAAAAACTATCACGTCTATTGATTTGTGCGTTAACATAGTAATTTTAATTTACATGTAGATGTGTTTAAATCACAGACATAGATCAAGATAGATACCGCATGTGTATGTACTTCGCGTGCCATGCCCATATCGCGTTCCCAAACGACGAGCAATGCTCGTCTTTCGAAAGTCTGTTCTTTAGTCTGCTATCGGAATCGGACGTCAATCGGAATTTTAAAAATGCCTAAATGCCTAATTGTGCCGTACTGAGCTCTAGAAATTCGAATAGAAACGTTGGCCTAGATATGGACACGTTTCTTATCATCGGTACGTCACAGTAAGCAGAAAAAAAGTGGCACGATCGTTTTCATACAAATGGAGTCACACCTTGACTGACCGATGATAACACATCTACATAATACCACAGAATATATATTAGTATGATAATACATATAAAAAAACCTTGACTGACTGATGAATGATGATTTAAACCACAGACATAGATCAAGATAGATACCGCATGTAGGGACATGCGAGCCCTCACAAAGCTCGGCTTTTAGCTAGTTTTTATGAAATTAAAAGGTTTTTGATTTATTTTTATATTTAATTTAAATTAAGGTTTACCATTTATGACGTATAAAAAATAACTACTTGCTAGATCTCGTTCAAATCAATTTTCGTTGGTAGTTTTTATAGTAATGTACATCATATATTTTTTAGGGTTCCGTAGCCAAATGGCAAAAAACGGAACCCTTATAGATTCGTCATATCTGTCTGTCTGTCCGTCCGTATGTCACAGCCACTTTTCTCCGAAACTATAAGAGCTATACTATTGAAACTTAGTAAGTAGATGTAGTCTGTGAACCACATAAAGATTTTGATACAAAAATGGAAAAACTATTTAAACATTTTAGGAGTATTACCCCATAGGTACAACTGAAACCAAAAAAAAAAAAAAATAATCATCTAACCTATGCGTGTGGGGTATCTATGGATAGGTCATCAAAAATCATATTGAGGTTTCTAATATCATTTTTTTCTAACCTGAATAGTTTGCGAGAGAGACTCTTCCAAAGTGGTAAAATGTGGGTATATTTAATTATATTAGAAAATGTAATTATATTAGAAACCTTAATATGATTTTTGAAGACCTATCCATAGATAACCCCACACGTATAGGTTAGATGATTTTTTTTGGTTTCAGTTGTACCTATGGGGACCATTATAATTTTTCTATTTTTGTATCAAAATCTTAATGCGGTTCACAGACTTCATCTATTTACCAAGTTTCCATAGTATAGCTCTTATAGTTTCGAAGAAAAGTGGTTGTGACATAAGGACGGACAGACAGACAGACATAACGAATCTATAAGGGTTCCGTTTTTTGCCATTTGGCTACGGAACCCTAAAAATACTATATGTATAGGTTTTTTATTTGGTGAATTTCAATCTAGTATATTTTTATACAGTCTCATCAAATAACATTTCAATGCAATGTTCAGAATCCTAGTATCTAAAGCGGAAGTAATGTAAGCCGTCCTCGACATCGATACTCGGTAGTCGATACTTATTATCGACTCGATACCCATCATCATCACCCGCTACAACTCTGATTTGTGAATCGATTCGCTTCACACAGGACCGAGCCTCCTCTTAGTTAGTTCTAGACCCGAAAAGTTAGATTTAAAAATTTGTGATGTATGGTTGACTAATATGACCATCATACGATCAACAGACTAAGGAGCCATTTTATAAAAGAAGAAGACTCATCCAAATTTCGAGGTTCGAACTACCGAGAGATTCGAGTTATTGCAGTTCGATCAATTTTTGGCAATAAAATTGGTCGTCTAGGGGCCCGCTGAGAGTTATAAGTTGACTACAAACATGAAGTATTGTCAATAAGGGCCCGCACACACGGTCGTCGCTATATTTCCATAAATATCACTGAATAGGGAAAAAATTGCGCTATGTGAAAAATGGACTAATTTACATACTCAGAATTCAAGACGTGAGTGGTAGAATAAGGTAGAATAGGCTAACATGAAAAAACTTCCCGTATTTTTTTTTCTTAAATGGAGGCTTTAGGGCCGGAAAAAATATTTGAAATAGAAAAACTATGGATTATATGTATATGTAGCCAGATATATTAACTAGGTTATGAAGTAGATAAGTTACAAGTTTTATTAAAATAATTAGGGAAAAAAAAAGTTATTGTCCGTATGTTACGAAATGTTACTTGTTCGATTCTTCCACTCACGTCTTCAATTATTTGAACAAACCTTGTAACTTATCTATTTCATCATCTGGCTAAAGTATCTGGCTACACATAAAATCGAAGGTTTTTTTTTATTTCGAATCATTTTTCCGGCCCTTAGGCCGTGTTCAAACGAAACTGACCGTACGTCGCCGAATGTGAACAGGCTCACCGTGAACGTGAAAATATACGATATCGAATGTCCGCGCCCACGCCTAGCGTAATGGCGTATTGTCGGTTAGGTGTGAACGAAAAAGTGAATATGTATGGAAATACAATAAACTGCGTAACGTTCGCTCACATTCGGCGGCTGACAGTCAGTTTGGTTTGAACACAGCGTAAAGCCTTTATTTTATGCAAAAGACGGCAATTTTAAAGTGTTACTTTTTCAAGTCGTTAAAAATATGTACTGAACACTTATATTTTTTGTTTTCTTGGCCTCAAGCCGTGTAAGGCTCAGATTACATTGCCATTGTCTCTTGATCATACAGCGTAAAATATTGCTATACAATCCAGTGATCAATAGTAAGTTAGTAACGCCACAGAATACACATTAGTACAAGTAGCAACGCTATGAAACTGACGTAGCTTTAGCTCGGTGGATAAACATATTATGATACCTTTTCCAATATCCTGCGGATGGCTTTAATAGGTTAACTGTTTTCAAAGGAATCTTTGATGCTATGGCAAAGGACCGCCGCGCCGTACCTTTGCCATCAGTGCACAATCTAAGTCTATATTATAAAATACATGTTGAGTAAGTATCTTTATTGGTTATTTCCCTGGCTTATTATTGTTTCCACTTCCTCACACTGACATTTCATCTATATATATAAAAATCGGCCACGTGCGAGTCAAACTCGCGCACGAAGGGTTCCGTACCGTTATAGAGCGAAAATAGGCAAAAAATTGTGTTTTTTGTGTGGGTCATGGGATCCCCCCTTAAATATTTATTTTATTTTAACTTTATTAATTATTAGAGTACAATTATAATCAAGGATTTTGTGAAAGTTTCAAGTGCCTTGCTGTTGTCATTATTGATTACGATTAAAAAAGGCCAAAAAATCACGTTTCTTGTATGGGAGCCCTCCTTAAATATTAACTTTATTTTATTTTTAGTACTAGCGACCCGCCCCGGCTTCGCACGGGTATAAAATATATAGCCTATGTCACTCACTACAAAAAATGATTAAGGCGGGCTAAAACCAATGGGGTTTCAGCCCGCCTTAATCATTTTTTTATTTCTCGATACCCGATTTACCTAGTTCCAATATAATAACGAAATGTAAAAAAATATGAGATATAGAGCACAATATTTAAAAGGGTTGAAATCAAAAACGTTTTAATAAAAAATAATACTTTCGCTGTAATTAATTTACAAACTCACCTCCGACAAAACTCTTTGTCATCGAAATATAAGTAGTAACAAGAATAACTTACATTTTATTTTAATAAATTGTTAATGAATCTATTTTAAAAAGGTCTGAAACGAAAGATATTTAAAAAACACATGAAAAATAGAGAAGATCCGCCCCTAGAAACTACAATTTTATGCTAAGCTAAAATGAATCTCATTGCGATGCGTACACGCTTGGTCTTTGGTTGTGTGCAAGGTTATCGTTTGGAATTGAGATAAGTCCTCGCCTTAAAATCGATTCAATAGTTTTGATTTATAATCATTTACTACCCGTGGCCCGCATTGGTCGGTACCGCCGCAAAAGCTACGTCCCGCAATTTTTAAATCTGTAATATCTTCAAAAATATTCATTTAAATCAATCTATTTTAATGAAATTTGGTATGGAAATACTTTGAGTCTCGGGGAAGGACAAGGGATACTTTTTATCCCGGAAAATATACGGTTCCCGCACAATAAACTTTTATGATTTTCGCCTAAACTATTTAATCTATTTTGATGAAATTTGGCATGGAGATACTAATTTGAATCTCGGGACAAGGAATGCTTTATGCCCCGGAAAAATGTGCGGTTCCCACACAATTTATTTTCACGATTTGCGCGTAAACTATTCAATCGATGTACGGGAACAACTATAAACTAAAGTCCACGCGGGCGAAGTCGCGGGCAACAGCTAGTTTAGTTTATAATTACAAAGTAATCTATAAAATTTCGTAATTTTACAGATTACTCTGAAATCACGAGATTTGACGCTAAAAATGTAATGCATTTAAAGTTTATGCTAGCTCAACTTCCCTACTTGAATTCCATACTTAGATATTTGGCAGCCGCTCCTATAATGGACCATTAAAACTTGTGCAACAGAAACGTAAATGCTGTAAGTTTGTTACTTATTTTCTACTGAATATTACAGCGACTGGCAAATCTCGCTTCCTGGAGTTTAATTTGGGTAACTACTAAAACTTTGACCTCTCGGGTAAAATAATGTTAGGCCCACTCGCGCTGCTTTGGGTTAACTTTAATCGTCGATTAAATATCTCTCTCGTATTTATGAAGAAGGCGTGAACGTAGCCAGGGTAGTAGCGTAGCTTTGTAATTATTTCAAACGAATATTTATTTTTCATAAAAAAATTTCGAACCTCCTTCGAAATTACAATTTGGTTAGTTTATCTAATTGATTTTGTCAATCTAATTAACCCAGACTGAACTACTGACTAGAATTAACCTAGGCTGCTGGCTGGTTCTAGTGTTCGTTAAAGTAGCTACTAGTCGTATTCCAAGCTCCAGGTTAAGTGTTTAGCTGTCATGTTCCAACATTCATTTGTGTCTGGGGGCATCTATACAGAAGTAATTTACAACAATGTCTACTAATGCTTTTAAACTTTATATTATAATTAGCTAGCGCTTATGGATTTGCTCTGAAAACTACGTTGCAGAATTTTCGGCACTAAGGCTGCGTTTCCACCAGAGATGTGTTGCGAGGAATGTGTTTTTGAGAACCAATAGAATCGCTTCATTGACGTGACCTCGTTCAGCGCAGCGATTCTATTGGATCTTAAAAACACATTCCTAGCTAGCAATACAATATCTCTGGTGGAAATGCAGCCTACGGTCGTACTCGGGAGAATCCACACGGGTGCGGTGCGGCCGTGTGGCCTATCATTGATTTTTATATGCAGGACGCCGCAGCGGCACCGCTCCGGCGCCGCACCGCACCCGTGTGGACGCAGCGTAACCGGCCGTCTAGACAAGCAATTTTAGTTGTAAATATCACGTTCAATTTTATTGAACAGTTTATTTGACAATTAGATAAGGCGCGCGATGTTTAATATCATCCCTAGATTTTCAATAATATTACGCAATACGTGATATAAATTTGCTCGTCTAGGCGGCCATATATATTTTAAGATATATTATGTTATTGATTACTTAACTTTAAGTTAATATAGAATTTGACAGTGTTGTATGGAGTTTGTGTCAAAATCTTCACAAAATTATAGTTAAGTAGTCATTAAATGTCCGAGTGCGGACGTTAAACTTTTAGTATACCTCTATTTGATATTTTGTTTCTTTTGTACATTCACGTATTAACTGTTTACAAAAGGAAAACGAATCTTTAATATTAATGTGAATTATTATTTGTTCGACGTTTTTTACGTATTTGCTCATCGGGAATATTTATTTGTAGTATTCAATAATCCTACTCGCTGGCAACACGAGCTTACTTACAATTTAAAAGGCTTCCAGGCGCGACTGGAGGAATAAATTTGAAACTTCCTTCCTTAGGAATGACACTGAAGCTAAAAAATAATAATTTCAACTGCAATATAGTTCTGGCGCAATAATATTAAGAGTACTCATGTAATAAACATGAGTTTAGTCACTTTAACAACATTAAGTCACTTTGCGTTTATTATGAATTTAACCCATCAATCCCCAACCGGCACCCGGCTGTCGCATAACAATTGAAAATCTATTGTGTCTGCGATTCCCACGATCGAGGTATTACCAAAACTAGTGGTTTTTTTTAATCTTGGTGCACGATAGTGCACCCGCCGAGACGAGCCAAGCGAAGCGCAAGGGCACTACCTACCTTTTCTCGATTCCTATTTCTAGTCCTAAATGATTTTGGAAGTTCAAATTTATTCACTTGTAATGGTCGCGTTGCAATTTAGAGAGTAGTTTACATTTGGTGTGATGAAACTTCTGTTAAGTATTGATAATTGAATATGCTTTCGAAACGAAACCTTAAAGTAGCACCGCTGAAAGAGATACCTTCAGATTCGGCGCTGCTACTTTTACGGTGAACTCTATATATTGTTACGTGCTAGGGTTCGAAGGATTTGGAGAAAAAAACCTGCTGACTCTTAAAAAGACTTTACTAGCACTAAGTCTCACACAACTAAGCACTAGATCCAAATCACTAAGCACTATCACTATCCTAGGTCGTAGCCAAGTCGTAGGTTCACAGTGGTTCACTCACTGTTGATCACTTGTTTTTGCTCCGAAGTCGCCTCGAGGATCGCTCAGATAAAACTGAATTGCCGGGTCGTCTACCTGCGGCTATTTATATGGCGAGACGAATTCCAGAAAGTTCCCTCGCCCGATTCACGTAAACAAGTAAACAAGTGTGGGAACTTTCTAGAAAATATGCGTAAGTAAACATACACCTAACGCCATCTAGTATTAAGTAGGGGATTTATGTTTTCTGTGTTTCTCTGATCAGTTTCGCCGGTTTGACGCTAGATGGCACTACGTGTCCGTATCCGTAATGATATTATATTAGACACACATGCACACTCTATAGTATTAACACTTACCTTTTACCAAGCTTTTTTTTCGTTTGGTCTACACCAGGGGTTCCTAAACTTATTTTGTCCACTGCCCACTTTGAGAACAAATTATGTTTTAGACCTTCAGCGCCCACAAGGGGGCGTTATCGACTTATCGCCCACGGAAAAGCTGGTCTACATAATACATGCAGAAATACCAAAAAAATATCTCTAAAATCATCTTCTCTAATCCAGAGGCGGGCGGCACTGGCCCAGGCGGGACGGGCACGGGGCGGGCGGCGCGCGCCAGGGCCCTGGACCTAGCGCAGCAGCTGGCGTCGTCGCTCCAGCACGCGATCCCGCCGCCGCCCAGGCCGGACTTCACCACCGCCAGCGCCATACTCCGCTGGCTCCAGCAGAACAACAACTCCGTGGCACTGGTGAGTCTATAAAGTCTAATGTTAGCTTGTCAAAAAAGAGTAGACGCCGAAGATAATTTTTAAATCACATAAAAAGTACAAAAACCTTATTATATGGCTGCGAAATCCGAAACGTTCTTTCGACTTCTATCTTAGGTTCACTTGCTGTCAAATGAATTCTTAGTTAAATATGTGATCATCTGGATCGTTGAGTTAGTTTAATATAAGGATATTTTACTTGCGCTTACGTTCTTGTCTGGATGAAAACACTTCTTGTCGAAAGCGATTACTCAAAATAAACTAACCTGAACTTGACGCAGGTAAACAGAAACCTCAACCGCTTGGAAAGAATGACTCTACAAACTGTTCGGAAAAGATTTATTTTGCAGTCCATAATACTCGAAACATTTATTTACAATTTCAAAAAGGCAGTTCTGGTTAGCTGCTCATTTTTGTATGTTTAGCTTACCTATTACTCCTCTGTCTTTTTAGGGTTCCGTAGTCAACAAGGAACCCTTATAGTTTCGGTCTGTCCGTCCGTCTGTCTGTCCGTCTGTCTGTCCATGTCTGTCTGTCTATCCGCGGTTTTGCTCAGAGACTATAGGACCTACAGAGCTGTAATTTGGCATGAATGCACATATTAATAATGCCGACAAAATGGTATATGAAATCATCTATACTTCTATACTAATATTATAAAGCGGAAGAGTTTGTTAGTTAGTTAGTTTGTTTGTTTGTTTGAACGCGCTAATCTCAGGAACTACTGGTCCGATTTGAAAAATTCTTTCAGTGTTAGTCCATTTATCGAGGAAGGCTATAGGCTATATTTTATCACGCTAAGACTAATAGGAGCGAAGAAATAGAGGAAAATGTGGAAAAAACGGGGGGAAATTATTTGAAAGGGCTTATTTGAACGCGCTAATCTCAGGAACTACTGGTCCGATTTGAAAAATTCTTTCAGTGTTTAGATAGCCCATTTATCGAGGAAGGCTATAGGCTATATTTTATGACGCTTAGACTAATAGGAGCGAAGAAATAGAAGAAAATGTGGAAAAAACGGGGGAAATTATTTGAAAGGGCTTATCTCACGAACTACTAGAGCAACTTTTCCGTTATTTGGGTCAGATAAGAAGTAGACCACGTGAAGGATCATAGGCTCTTTTTTGTAGACTGATTTGTCTGTGAAATATCTAATTTACGCGGGCGAAGCCGCGCGGAACGTCTAGTAAAAAATTTTTTTTTATGGTACCTTACCTACACATCAAGCGGGGATATATTTTTTTTTTCGCGTCCACCCCATCGTGTGGGGTGTCGTTGGATAGGTTTTTTAAAAATATTATGAGTATTCATTGATCATTTTCCGGTTTAGGGATCCGTTTGTGAAATATTAAGTTTTAAAGTGGAAAAAATCGTTAGAGGCCAGTGCCCCCCCCCCCCTTCTACCAACTAAACGGGGGCTTCTAGAAATGTGAAAAAATTCACGGGAGTAGGAAATATGCAGAATTTAAAAGGAACTTTTCGTTCAAATTCCTTTGAAAGTAACTGAGATGATGTTGTTAGTAGTGTAAAACACGTTATAACTTATAAATGCACATTCATTGACCATACAAAAATTTGAAAAAAAACTAGCGGTACCTCGGAACCCTATATTGCGTGTGGCCCGACACGCACTTGGCCGGTTTTATTTTTACACGCTTTTATTAGCTTCACTTGTCACTATGTATGTAAGAAAATCTTGGAATCTTAATTTGACCCACTTCCCGGTCTTTGATTAGGATGTTTGCACACGCTCTGAGTTCTGATGACAATACATGACTAGCTAAGAAAAGTCAGTACAAATTCAATATGGTGGCCTCCACAAGATGGCGGAAAATCTATTTGAAATGTACTCCCATGATATGGGTATCAAATAAAAGGGTTTGCTGTCAGGAATACGAAAAAATAGTCACGCGACTTAAATCCAACATGGCGCACATCCAAATCCAAGATGGTGGATTGGCTTAGTGCGTGCTAAAAGCGTGTTTTTTAGTTTTTTAACTATTCAATTATTATTATACTAGACGTTTCACGCGGCTTCGCCCGCGTAAATTAGATATTTCACAGACAAATCAGTCTACAAAAAATAGCCTATGATCCTCCACTTGGTCTACTTCTTATCTGACCCAAATAACAGAAAAATTGCTCCAGTAGTTCGTGAGATAAACCCTTTCAAATAATTTCCCCCGTTTTTTCCACATTTTTCTCCTTCCTCGATAAATGGGCTATCTAACACTGAAATATTTTTTCAAATCGGACCAGTAGTTCCTGAGATTAGCGCGTTCAAATAAGCCATTTCAAATAATTTCCCCCCGTTTTTTCCACATTTTCCTCTATTTATTCCCTCCTATTAGTCTTAGCGTCATAAAATATAGCCTATAGCCTTCCTCGATAAATGGGCTATCTAACACTGAAAGAATTTTTCAAATCGGACCAGTAGTTCCTGAGATTAGCGCGTTCAAATAAGCCCTTTCAAATAATTTCCCCTCGTTTTTTCCACATTTTCCTCTTTTTCTTCGCTCCTATAAGTCTTAGCGTGATAAAGTATAGCCTATAGCCTTCCTCGATAAATGGGCTATCTAACACTGAAAGAATTTTTCAAATCGGACCAGTAGTTCCTGAGATTAGCGCGTTCAAACAAACAAACAAACTAACAAACTCTTCCGCTTTATAATATTAGTATAGATGGGAACCGGAAGTAGGTCCCATTTTTAGGTAATCTACATATACAATGTGTCCCAGCACCGGTGTCCGATCCTTTAATGTTATGATGTATGACATATTTTATTGACAAATTGGCTCCCAAAAATTTTTTTTCTCGAACTTAAAAAAAATATATATTTCTTTGGCTCTCATACTAATCTGACCAACACTTCATAAGAAAATCGTTATAACTTCTGAGCTATCTGACTTAGAGCATAGAAGTGAAGGAATTTATTTAAGATAAAGAACTCCTCTATCTTTTTAAAATAAAAAAGAACCAGTTTAATGCGCTAGATTTTTCACAAAAAGCCATTAATTAAAAATACACAATTTTTTTCCTTAAACTTTGATTTTAATATGTTTTATTCCGCTAAATTCATAACACATTGTCTATGTAAGCGTAGTCCACAAGTTCAGCTATCAAATGAGACCTTTTTTATGTTCATAGGATATTTACATGAGCAGTATTGGTCAAATTAGTGTGAAAATTCGAGAAAAACTAAAATGGCTGCCATTTTACAGCCGTAAGAGAGAGAAAAAAATTTGAGAGCCAATTTGTCGATAAAATATGCCGTACATCATGAAATTAAAGGATCGGACACCGGTGTCGGGACACATTGTATATAACTCAAACGTGACTGACTGACTGACTGACATAGTGATCTATCAACGCACAGCCCAAACCACTGCCCTGCTCACTGGACGGATCGGGCTGAAATTTGGCATGCAGGTAGATGTTATGATGTAGGCATCCGCTAAGAAAGGATTTTTATAAATTCCACCCCTAAGGGGATAAAATAGGGGTTGAAATATTGTAAATGATAATACTTCTTAACTAGAGCGAAGCCGCGGGCAAAAGCTAGTTAATTAATATAATATATTGTATGTCTTTTTAGACGGGAGGTAAGACGAAAATATGGTTTAAAATGTTAAATTGATTTCTAATTTTTGGTGCATAATTATTGTTTCAACCGAAGGGACTGCTGGGCTTCTTCAGCTGAAACTTGTAACATTAAGCGACGCAAAAGCGGATAAACTTGTTTAAAACGCCATTCACATGTGTTTTGTAGAGTTGCAACATAACAAGTTTTTCTGAAAGGAAGGACGCCCCATTTTCCTGCTTCTAGTGTTGGCAGCTTCACAAGTAATTGCCTTAAATCTAGGGACTTTATCGTTGAAATGTTTCGCTGTAGCTTTTGAAACGAGCAAAAGCGTCAGTAAGATCGAAGCCACATTTATCCGTGGCTTTGCGGTGCGTTGCGTGGTTCGTCGTCGGAAAGGCGTAACTCCTTATTTATGGGCCTAGTCATAACACTGTTCTGCGAGTTGCGACGTCGCAAAAACAACCATTCGCAGTAGATTTCTACGATGCGACGCCGTGTTGTGGTTTGGCTTGGCCCTATCTTCTGTTCGTCGTTCAGACCATATACCAATAATAACCATCTGACTCCGTCTCTGAGCCGTCTGACGAAGCAATGCTTCGATGTGACATAATGTCATAAAGTATGTAATGTGGCAATGTTGGCACAGTTGGCTTGTGATGGATTAATACAAGCTATAGCGTAGAGCACGCCACTACGCTCGTACTATCGACGTCGATTGTGAATGCTGTAGGAAGTTGCGACGCGTTGCCGCAACGCAATAGAACATTGTGGCCTCACTCTAAGTAGACCATAAAAACGACAATGAAATGTGCGTTGCGAACGTTCTTACATATTAAAGAAAGGATTTCTTGTGAATCTGTATCGACATGTGAAGACATTAAGCTCCTAGTAAGCGTGTAAATACGACGACGTAAATTATATCGCCAGTGTCCTTTTAAAAGAAAATGTTTAAAGTTATATCAACGTATATTTTGAACAAAGTACAAGGAAAGGTTTTATAAACAAATCTTTTACTAATACGAATATTACTTACGTCTGTATAGGAAGCGTTAGAGGGGTAGCGTTACGTTAGTATTCTGTAATAGTTAAACAAAGTTTTGGCTTTGTTTGATACGTAAGAACGCCTACTCAATTGTGTCAAATATGGATAAAAATTGCGTATAAGATTTTAAAAAAAGCAAGCAGCAAATGATAACCAAAAGTGAATCTAAAACTGTTCTTAAGCCCCCTGGCGATTCTATTTGACTGTGAAAATCGTTATGATGAAAATCATAATTATTAATAACCCTTAATAACGTTATTACGTGATATAACTAAGATGATATACCAAACATCGTGGTGTATTTTCATCAGTCATTATTGTGTAACATAACATTGTAGTCAGGTAAACATTTCATGACAAAGGCACAGTTGACGTGGGCCTCTTTTGTTCACAAATCACTGATTTTGGCCACCAAATCTTGTACATTGTATATTTACGTTGTTGGACATTTTTCTTTGAACGCCCTTGTACCCTGACACTGGTGCCGACAGGTGAGGCGTAAGTGCAGTTCACGAGTGATACTAGAATCGGAAAAATTTCTACCGAGTACCAAGTGTAATCACCCCCCCCCCCCTTCCCTCCCCTCAAATCTGTTAAATCAAAAGCCTCTGACCCCGCTTGCGAACAGTTGATAGTTGTCAGGAAATATGAATGTAAGTGTTCTGCGTTCATGTTCGAAATGGAATATTTTATCGAATACTTGTATAGGTACCTGATCTCGGTTTTTTTTTAATTTTGAATGGACTGAGTTTTCAACATTGAATGGACAGTTGTATGACACAGATTATTATTATTTAAGCTCTTCTTCCCGTTGGGCCATCCTAAATAGCCATGATGGTCTAGATCAGAGGTTCCCAAACTACTTTGTTTCGTGGCCCACTTTTAAGGTGTTGGTGCACTGCGGACCCCCTGAAGTTTCTAATAAGAGAAATCAAGCCTACACAAAAGTTTTTCACTGCTAACCAAATTAATTTACATGGACCCCCGCCTACAATTGTGGACCCCCATTTTTTGTCAGGGCCAACGTCCCCCCCCCCCCCCCCCCCCCGTCTAGTGTCGCGTGGACCCCTGGGGTTTTTTTTTAATTCATTGGTACTCTTTTTAAATATTTGGGAAATTCAAGATGTAGGGTCATTCTTTAAAGATACATAGAAGTCAATTCTCTTTGATTCTTTCACAGAAACTCTACTTACATAAAGGAGTTTTTCCTGTCATGCGTGTTGTCAACGCGCGCGGATCTGGTCGGCATGCGGGTGACAACAAGCTCTTGGCCGCGCGCGTAAGTATTACCCGTATGACAGCAAATACATCTATGAAATGATAGGACGCGGACCAGAGAGCGGGAGCTGACACGCATGACAGGAAAGAGACACATAATATCCTAAAATTACTATTACACATTTATTTTATGGTACACGTTCTACGAGCGATTTATCCATTGTACTTAAAATTAGTCTTATAGCAAAATTTACCTAATACCTTTTAGATTTAAAAAATATTGTCTATCGCTTTTGGTATGAACATAAAAATAACATTTTTAGGTCACAGCACTAAAAGGTTCTTGGTCGCAAAGTACACATCGTGATTCGACGTAACTATAAAATTTTTAAACTAGTTATAAGGCTTTTTCATCGATATTCATAAAAATAAACCTGACAATATTCTAAAGTTAAAAACTCTAAAGCGACTACACAAATTATTATAAAGCTACATAAATTATAGTAATTATTAAATTACATGGTAACCGTTATTGTCATCTCATTTACTAAGTACACTAGCTTATGCGCCTCGAAATACATATTAAACCGAGTGCCAACACGATTTACAGCTTCGCCGTAGTCGAAACAAGGCAACTAGCGAGCAATAATTGAATATTCAGGTTGGTAGACACGCCGGCGGCTCTGGGGTAACAGGTGTGTGATGAATGCCCTGTTTGCTGACCAGGATCCTCGCTTCAATGGGGATTCGCTCCGGCTTTCATCTGCCGGGGTAACTAACCTGCCTGAATACCTAAATACCCCGTTCACGGTTAAGCCGTGAGCCCGTGACGAATCGTTATCCCTGCACTGTGAAGACAATGGCGCAGACTGTAGTTGACTTTCCAGCTTTTTGTGCACTGTCCTTTTGTCACTGTTGTACTATAACCTTAGTTCTGTGATCTGTCTGCTCTGCTATAACGTTATCTACGTTACAGTCCAACAGTTACTATAATGGGTGTAACAAAACTAAGTGGTAATATTTGAGTGTATGTACTGTGTACATAGAGTTCCCTTTTATATAGTTCACTGTGAAAATAGCAGCGCTGATTTTCCTTTAAATATCGTATGTGCAAATACATGACGCGGCTGGCGTCATTCAGTCAGGCGTTCTTCTTATAGAAACACAGAAGTCAAAGTAACTCATTCAGCGCTGCCACTTTCACAGTGAACTCTATATAAGGGACACGTCATACGTCATACATACCCTAAAGTATTATTGATAAGTTTTGTTACACCCTGTATACATTATAATATTTGTTTATCTTATAATGTCTGCAGTGTACATTACAATGCATGGCAGAAATAATTCCTCAGGATATTTACAAGCGTACAATTTTTTTTCAATTCATTTCAATCTAGGAATAGCTTAAATCGATAGCGTCAGAATTTTTTAGTGATAACACAGTCCCTTAAGACGTTGTTGAATATAAAACTATTTATGCCCCAATTCCGCGCCCTGATTACGAATAATAATATATGAAATATTTTATAACTTTAAAGCGCTTAAAATTGTCCTATTAACCTTATACGCCGTGAAATTAATTAATGAAGGCGGGTCGCACTGGCTGCAGGTTCCATTACTGCTAATTAGAAATTTCTGCGAGCCACACAGCCAAGGTATAACCACCTCCCCCTAATTTTATACACGACTAGATGTTGCCAGAAATTACACTGATATCGTATATTTTTTCCGTAAAGGAAACTTATGTACCCGGGACCCAAAGTATCTCAGTAACAAATAAACACTCTTTCGAATTTATAATATTAGTATGGAACATGGATACTTATTAGTTACTAGCTGTTGCCCGCAACTTCGTCCGCGTGAATGTGTATTATTATAATCGAGATTAAAAAAATTAAATACTCTTAATCAACAACGTATTTATTTGGATGAGGATTAATATTATATTATACACATATTTAATACACATCAAAGACCCAGGAACATCGAAGGCTATTAAGTAGCTTCCGACGCGACGGCGGGATTCAAACCACAGATATCCTTAAAAAATGTCCTTTCTTAGTAAATGACTTGGCGTGGACAGAGTATAGGGGGCACAGGACAAGAGACAGGGGATACAGTATTAATTACTGTACTTAGGTGGTTTTAAAAAAGTCATACTATGTCTTATGTCTTAAAAGCCATACACTACCCTAAATATGCATTACAGACCTACTATGGTATTATGTTATTTATTACATATTATAGACAGTATAAAATATTGTTGTTGAATTATAATGAACATAATTTGCACAGTAACATAATATGCTTTCCGTTTTTAAAACAACGCCGAGACCCCCAAACTTGTATCTATAAGGAGTCAGGAGTTCTGTCAACACCTTCGCAACCATGGTATACCTACCTTGATGCAAAATCTTACTTTTTGGTAGCATATGCTTAGTATTACTTTACATAAAACCAAAATCACCATATGTTTCCATATAAATTTTGAGGAGTTCCCTCGATTACTCATGGATTCCATCATCAGGTCACCACTTTTGTGAACATGGTACCAAATTCGAGTCAGACCCTATACAACAAAAAAGCAATTATGACAATCGGACCACAAACAGCAAAGTCAACATAAAGTCCTCCTTTTTTGAAGTCGGTTAATTTTTTTTCATCTAAGATGTTGACCAGGGATGTAAGGTATCACCATGCCAAATTTAATTAAAATCGGTCCAGCGGATTCAGAGATTAGCCTGTACAAACAGACAAACAGACAAACCGACAAACAGACAGAGAAACAAAAATTTCAAAAACAGTTAAGATGTGTTCTATTACTCTTCTAAAATGCCCCTGACTTGTTTTTTTAAGTTTTTATTCAATGTACAAAAAATTTACCTCTACGATTTTATTATATGTATAGATTACCTTATTCTTAAGAGCAGCAAGTGAATTGCTTTAGTTCCTAGTATCATAACGGTTATGAATAAATAATAAGACAATGCTTATTGAAGGTAGTAAAATATTAAAATATTAAACAGTAGGTTATACTGTTAAGGTTATGACATAACCTTAATAGTATATTTCTTTGTTAGGAATTTTCCTTTCTTATTTTATATAATTCATGGTATGTAAATTATACATAAATAATAATTAAAAAGAAATACTTCTTAACCCCCGACGAAAATAAGTGTTTTGAGTTTGACATGTTTGTCTGTGTGTGTGCAGTGTGTCCATCCGTGGTGTCGTAGATTTTGATCTAGGTTTTTTTGGTTTGAAATCTGACATATTAAGCGAGACTGTCCTTAGCCATAATTCATCATCCTCTGTTCGCTCGCTGCTGAAAAGTTTGGTTTTTTATTTCTTATTTTATACTTAGGTACATTATTTACACTGGAACTTGTGAAATCTAACAGAAGGAAGAATTTCTTGTTTGCTTTTCGTCTTTTAATTGATTTCCAAAAAAGGATCTATAGTAGATAAGTTTGTTTAATAAATAAATAAATACAGGATAACCCAATACAGAAGATAGTTATAGGAACTTAAACGTTACAACACAAACTTAACAACAATTTACCCTTAATTTATTGAAAACTGCTGATTGTACTACAAATAACTAATTATTATGTCGAATGTCAATATTATTCATTACAAAGTATAAAAGAAAGTAGCTTCCCGCTTCCTTCCCTATGTATGCTTAGGTCTCTAAAACTGTGCAGCGAATTTTTAAGTGTAAAATAGTAAATTGAAATATTCATTCGGAAGCTTTATAATGTTACATGCATAATATCCATATTCCATACTAATATTATAATTGCAAAAGTGTGTCTGTCTGTTATTTCGTCACGCCCAAACCGCTGAACTGATTTTGATAAAATGTTGTATGGAAATACTTTGAGTCCCGTGAACGGACATAGGATACTTTTTATTCCGGAGTTGTGGGCGACATCTAGTAGAAGATAAAAACTGAAAGTTTTAGATATTTTCCACTTGTGTGAACTCGTAATAAATGTTGACTCCTGCATTGAAATAATAGCAATGGCTTATAAATAATTGTGCCATGTATTCATAGGCAGGCGTTTAACCGCGATTTTCCAATAAACTACAAATTGGAATTTAATCATTATTTAATTTCCGCTTCAGCGAATGTTGCAGTGTAATAGTTAAAATGTTTAACCTTAATTGGCTACATGTTATATTTTAAAACGGCTGGTACAGTCTGTCCGCCATCAAACACCATTAACCCGTCTACACAATGGCGATGGCCTGTAGTGGACCAGCTGCAGCATGGACTTCACAATGGTGAAAAGGAACCTTTAGGATTCTCAGGGTCAGTTCGATGATAGTTGCGATGTATTTCTAAAAAAATATATTCGTAATATTTGTAACCGTCAGCCCGATACTGCCTACGGCCTGTCTTTAACGCCACAAAGTCAATTTTAGCTCCTTTGTGGCGAGGGTCCCGAAGCATCATCTACCGACCGAGGAGGAAATCTGGCCGATTGGAATCGTCTACAGGAGGTTCCGAGGACGACTTCCGAACACGTCGCGCGTCGCAGACAATACGTGTTTAATGCTTAGTGTTAGTATAAATGTATGTATGTTAGTCTATAAGGTATATATAATATGGGTCAAGATGCCTGATTTAAATATATAAATAAAAAAATAAAATTAAAAAAGCATAGCATCGCCACGTTACGTTGTTATGTAAACTGGCCCTTAAGCCCAAAAGTAGCACTTGTCTGAACTATTGCTGTTGTTTAGCATGTCTAGACTTCTCTTATATTAATTAGAACCGTGGGCCTTTGGGAATACATATCATGTTCTCGATAGTTTTATATAATATGTACTTACTTTAAGACGCACGCAACTTCGTTGCGCAAAAATTCGTTTATCGCACAGGAACATGGACAATTTTTTCCTAACAAAAACTATCCTTTGTCGCTTCTTGTGCATGAAAGTATCTTCATACTTAATTTCATTTATATCGGTTCAGCCCTTGAATCGGGAAGAGGTAACAGAAAGCCACACAGACTTTCGCATTTACGATATATCATATAAATAAGAAAGACGAGTCTTACAATATTTGAAATAAAATCGAATTTTAATTATCTAAGGGGAAACCAAACGATAATGAGCTGAAAAAACTGTCGGAGGTCGTCACGACAGTATCAAGGTTTCTCCCTCTTCGGTGACATTTGCGGGCGTGAAAGTAGGCTGCGTCCGGTTTCCGGGACGCTGTCTCCCTCCCCTCCCGTAACCCGCAACCCGCAATCATTTAGACCAGCGGTTCTCAACCTTCTTCAGTCTGCACATCCCTTTTTTTTACGGCCGGCGGGTTGGGGATGTCGACCGGATAGGGGACTCCCCTGGTTTAGGGTATACCCACTAAAACCCCATGGTGCACCAATCCCCGCTTAAGGCAGATCAGTTGCGAAAGAACCTTCCGCCACTCTGCCAGAGCCTGCAGACCTCTAGAAAATCAAGCACAATTTCAAGGGCCTTCTTACTTAAAAAACACAGAAATAAAAAGGATTTATTTTAGCACGAAAAAAATACATTTTAATAAAAATATTATATTCATGTGAAGGTTGGTGCTGCCCTTTGTAACTAAGTTGGTAATATTCGGAATGATGGCGGACCCCTATATTATACACATACTTGCGGACCCGGGGGACGGACCACAGGTTGAGAACTGGTTTAGACCGTGATTCGCACTTGACCGTCTCAACCTTAATTGTGTGACAGCGTCAGTGAGTATTCGTGCTGAAAATGCTGAAATACTGTTCCTAAACAAACTTGTTCTGATCTGTGTTGTTGTGTTCTAAGCTTTTATTTTACTACTTTCAATAACCATTTTCTCATTATTTATACTAATAAATGTTTAATGTTCGAGATATAAACTTTTTGTATATTCATTGTAAAAGTTGTTCTTCTAACGAGGCTATCTTGTCTGTTTTTAGGGTTCCGTACCCAAAGGGTAAAAACGGGACCCTATTACTAAGACTTCGATGTCTGTTCGTCTGTCCGCCAGGCTGTAACTCAAGAACCGCTATAGCTAGACTTCTGAAATTTTCATAGATTGTGTATTGTGTTGCCGCTATAACAACAAATACTAAAAATAAAATAAATTAAATATTTAAGGGGGGCTCCCATTTAACAAACGTGATTTTTGTGAACGGCAACACATTTGTACTTTAATAATTAATTATAAAATTTAAATAAATTAAATAATTGAGAGGACACAAAAAATCAATTTTTTGCCTATTTTTGCTCTGTAGTGGTACGGAACCCTTCGTGCGCGAGTACAACTCGCACACAATTCGGCAGGGGCCTTCAATATTTCCATGAAATTTTGTATGTAGGACATTTGTGAAAAGAACATCGATCTAGCTAGGTGCTTGAGAGACTTCTGTGCTATTAATATTTCAAAAATGTGTATATATAAACAATTTTTTTTTGTCTCGCTTTCGTTTAAAGTTTTACTTTGGCCGATTTGCCAAATTTTAGTATTAAAATATTCGTGGAAGTCCAAGGAAGGTTTTTATTAGGAGGGTAGTGAAACGAAGTCCACCGGGTCATCTAGTAATAAAATTGGTAGTATTTATTTTATTCGTAGCACGTCGTAGCACCGACGTAGGTCTGCTACGGCGCGCTACAGCCTACGAGCACTATTGTGCTACGACGCCTACAAGCTACGAGATGCTACGGTACTTATAATATAAATAAATTATAAACAAAAAACTTTTTGAAAAAAAGCTTTAATTTAAATAGTCTAAAAAGAAAAAAATAAATTTCTCCTTAATTTTTTTAACTATTAAGTTATAATCCTCAATATATTATACAATTTGCATGATAATAAAAGTTTGTCGCGACTCGCGAGACTAAACAATCTATCAGTACTTGATAAATTTATTAAAATAAAAATATAATACCAATTTACTCAGTTAAATTGGTACTTACCAGTTTATTTACAAATCGCGCGACAAGTTTTTATTATCATGCAAATTGTATAATATATTGAGGATTATAACTTAATAGTTGAAAATTTTAAGGAGAAATTTATTTTTTTCTTTTTAGACTATTTAAATAAAAGCTTTTTTTCAAAAAGTTTTTCGTTTATAATTGATTTTTTGTTTTTTAGTTATCTCTGGCTAGATTTCTTAGTCTGTTTGATAGTAATTTGTTTTGTTTCAAGAATTTGTTAAAATCTGATTAACTTAAGTCCTTAAAAAATCGTACTCGACTTTGACAATTGGAAAAACTATATTTAGCGAGTTGTTATATTCCGTTTATTTCTGCATGACTAAAAAGTTAAATTTCATTTAACGAAAGTGACCGGATTCAACCGGGCATTTTCTGAAACCCGGGTGGATTTGACTTGATGTCACGTCACGTCAAGTCACGACACGACACGACACTACACGTAACGTCACGTCATGTCATGCCACGTCACGTCACGTCACGACACGTCACTTCACGTCACGTCACGTCACGTAACCTCACGTCGCGACACGACACGTCACGAAACGACACGACACGACCTGACACGTCACGACACGACACGATACGACTTGACTATTACTTTTCAATTTACTCTCAATGAGCCCTTTTATTTGATACCCATATTGCAGAAGTGCTTTGAAAAATGCGGACCAAGAATGCAAGAGACAAACTGAACCTTAACTTCTTCGATTAATATTTTCTATTGATTTATAACTGTTCTACTATCTTAAACATCATTGTACTTTGTAACCTCAGTCTATTATAGTTACACAGAATTTTGTTTGTTGTGTTAAAAATCATGTTTGTTTGCTAGTTCTTCTTTGTTAATGGTGAAAACCTGTCATTGGCTTCTTGTTTTATCTATAATTTGACTATTAAGTAATATTGTAAGCTGTTGGTTTTCCGATATTAAATAAACAAATAAAAAAAACTATTCCCATATCTTGGCTAAGCTGCCATATTGGATAAAGAATGACATTACATTCGTTTCCGAGTTACTCTCAATAAGCCCTTTCATTTGATATATTGCAGAAGTGCATTAAAAATAACTATTTCCGTATCTTGGATGAGCCGCCATATTGGATGTAGAATGACATTACATTCTTTTTCGAGTTACTTTCAATGAGCCCTTTCATTTGATACCCATATTGCAGAAGTGCATTAAAAATAACTATTCCCCTATCTTGGATGAGCCGCCATGTTGGATGTAGAAATAAATTACATTCGTTTTCGAGTTGCTCTCAAATAGCCCTTTCATTTAATATCCATATTGTAGGACTGCATAGAAAATAATTATTTCGCCATCTTGGATGGTCGGCCGTATTGGATTTAGAGTGATGTCACATACAATATCTTGCATTGTCATCCAAACTAAAAGCGTTTGCAAAATTTCAGCTGAATCGGTTAAATGTATCTACTTCAAAATTGAGTGCCAAAATTCCACCGTAACACACATACTTACATACATACAAAGCAAGTTAAATAAAAGCTTTTAAAATAGCTGATAATTGATAATAATTGATAGATTCTTATCAAACTTTAGTAAATTTAATATTGTCAATTATATTCTTTCACCTTAATAGTACATTACGCACCGAGGGAGGAAAGTAGGACATTTCAACCCGCGCGATACCCGAGCTGAAGGCGAGGGTGACAAAAGCGTGGGTTGGAATGTCCTGCTATCCTCCCGTGGCGCGTATAGAACTTTTCATCATACCAGGACCGAAAGTTTAATGACATCGTATAATATATAAGAAAAACGAATGTGGTTCAAACTAATCATCGACGGGGTCGGGGTTTGACGAAACCTAGATTTAATTAAACAATGTTGTATCATTAAAATACAATTTTGTAATGTAGTGCTTTATTTGTAAAGAATAAAGATATTGAAGTGACTTAACAAGTATGGCACCATGGCAACGTCCATCGCTGTCCCGACTCAAAAGAGTATATATCAGCTCTCCCCCGCTTTTGCCTATTATTCCTGACTGCTGGCGATGTGAGACTTATGTAGTGTAGTTGGCCCAGGCGACGTAAAATAGCTAAGTTCGTAGCCGCCTCTTCAACTCAACATTATATTTTATTTTATAACCTTTGGGTACGGTACCCTAAAAAGTATGGATTGTGATAAAGCCAACTTTAATAAAAAATTGAACAGTCAACAGCTCACAGCATATCTATCAGTCTCAAAGCTTACTCTTATGATAGATAAGCGTATCATTTTGGGGAGTCAGACAAAGATAGATGGAATAAGGTACGATTACACGGGGTGTTAATTTTTATAATATACTAGATGACGCCCGCAACTCCGTTGCGCCAAAATTCGTTTATGGCGCGGAAACCGTACATTTGTCAGGGATGAAAACTATCCTATGTCCTTTCCCGGGACTCAAAGTATCTCCATGTCAAATTCATCAAAATCGGTTCAGCGGTTTGAGCGTGAAGAGGAAACAGACAGACAAGACAGACAGACAGACACACTTTCGCATTTATAATATTAGTATGGAAGTATGGATCTTCTCTAGGTAGTGCTCATTCAGTCTTACGGTGTGCTCTTGAATCTTATTGCTAAAGTAATAGGGTTTCAACATTTATAAAAGACAGCGTACCGAAGTAAAAGCATGTCATCTAAAAGCCACACTTTGAGTTTAAAATCTCTATTAAAAATCGATTCTTTCTTTTTGTCATTCTATTCATTAAAATAAAGATAATTAAATATTGAATCTGATTGCGACAAAATTTGAAGTTTGAAGTCGACTTAATAACTCAACTTTTTATTGCACGACGATTTTTCTACCAAAAACATGTCGTTTCATCTTAACTTCATAAGTATTAAAATCTGTGTAAAAAAATACTTTTGCACAGAATAGATAATAGTACAAGCCTTAAGTACTGTGCGTGCTTCCGTTTTTCCTACCTGCCTCAGTAAATCAGTTTTTGCTGAGTAATATGAAATCTGAGAGTCTGCTGAACTTCCATTTATTGTGATTATCTTACATTGTACGCGACACAATGATAAAAGCCAACAGACTGAAAGCGGTTGATATTTTTTGAAAGAAATGAATGGTCGTTTCAAAATTAGGGTTCCTGAATCCCGATTTACTGTTGTTAATAAAATGTTGTAATGCTGTTTATGTGTACAGTAGTAACTCGATTTTCCGGCCCTCGGTTATACCGATTGTAATGTTTACCTTAATAATATCCGAATAAACATTGGTTTTCTGTGTTAAAATTTATATCGGCTTTATGTTTATGTATAGTTCAAGTTTCATAAGGATCGTTGCTGCGTCTCTCCTGGGTCTTAAATTTTGGATTTGTGAGAGTGATCGATCAAAAATTATTTTTGTATAGGTCTACCAGAATCTGATGGCAAAAAGTGAGAAAATAAATTGACTCTAACAATACCGGGGTAATTGGAATAAAACATTTTGATCCTTTTTTTTTCTTATAGCGGCTGATTCTGTGTGTTAAACATGCAAATATAAAAATTTATGCAATGATCAAGGATATTTTATGAAAATCTGCTGTCAAAAATTGCCATCAGATTCTGGTAGACCTATAACTACAAAATACTCTCTCTAACACATAAATAGTAGGAAGTTCTGAAACATCAAGAGATATTATTCTCGATTTCAATTATTTAAAACACAAATTGAATGTTACACGTATTAACCGCGAAAAAAAGCATAGCATTTTGCTCGATCTGAAGAACTTCCTTTTGGGCTTGCCACTATAAGAGCCAGTCCACACGGCGCGTTGCGTTGCGTCGACGCAACGCAAACATTTTGACGCATAGTCGGCCACACGTGCGCTGCGCCATCGCAGCGTTATTACGAAGCAGTCTTAACGTCAACACCCCCTACCGCTTCGTCTCGGGGGCTGCTGTCCGTCATGTGTGCGTTGCGACAACGCAGCGCGCCGTATTCAGAACACCTTGGTTATTTGTATGTAAAACAACGCAACGCGTGTTAACTGGCTCTAATATACCTACAACGCGACGATACCAAATCACACTTACACTGATATTATAAAGGCGAATGTTTGTGAGTTTGTATGTTTGTAACTTCTTCCCGTCTAAACGGCTCGAAGTATAGTAATATGTGTGCTATTTAAAGAGCTACGCACGGCATTTTGTTTGATATAATTTCAGAAGCGGATAGCTTTACGCCCAATAATGTTTGGTGCTACATAAACATGGAGCGGTGTCCGTATTATGTAAACATCTCGCTTTTCCGGCAATAATTAAATGGGGCAGGGTATTATTATCCCGAAACAGAGTAGCTTATATCTAATTCCCGCTGAAATTTTACGTTTCATCGTAACGATTTAACGGTGTACGTAGAACAGCAGTGATTGGGTGTATCTATACTTAATATTATAAAGCGGAAGAGTTTGTTAGTTTCTTTGTTTGTTTGAACGCGCTAATCTCAGGAACTACTGGTCCGATTTGAAAAATTCTTTCAGTGTTAGATAGCCCATTTATCGAGGAAGGCTATAGGCTATATATTATCACGCTAAGACTAATAGGAGCGAAGAAATAGAGGAAAATGCGGAAAAAACGGGGGAATTTATTTGAAAGGGCTTATCTCACGATCTACTAGAGCAATTTTTCTGTTATTTGGCACAGATAAGAAGTAAATCACGTGAAGGATCATAGCCTATTTTTAGTGGACGAATTTGTCTGTGAAATATCTTATTTACGCGGGCGAAGTCGCGCGGAACGTCTATACTGTATAATATGCCAAATCCTTTTATTTGCGATACACCAAACCTATTGCTAGACATGCTGTCCATTATCACAGTTTCCATACAGGTTTTCGATAGTCTTCTTCCCTATCTCTAACTCCTAAAGAAATAGATTGATAAAGCTAAAGAGAATATTATATGATGTTGATAGATGTAGAGGTACATTACCTTCTTCACTTAAATGCTTTGGCGAAATTCGTCACGCATATTTTCGATACATAAAAAAAAACTCAGGAGACAGATTGTAGTAAATAAGAGATAAAAAAAATAAAATAAAAAAGTCTCGATACTCAACTGCTCTGGCGCCCTTATTCTTCCGATTGCTTTGTAAATACGCAGTTACTTTAGCGTTACTATAAAAGGTTGGTTGTATACCAGGCTTTACATTATCGCTCGCCGACCTGAGGTAAGATTTCCCACAAATAAAAATACACTTTGTTTGACATAAATTGAGATCATGCTGCATGCAGCATGCTTGTTTATACGACATTCTAAAGTAATATGAAAGTTATACTGCTGTAAGATCTCGTGGTAAGGCCCCTGTAACGCAAAAAGTGTTCACCACACTTTTTCACTTTTCACAGCAAAAAGTCTTAGCAATTCATCTTTTCTTTTATTTAAATGTTTATTTTGCTTTCTTTGTTGCCCTTTTTGAGGCGTGATTAAAATCTCCTTTGTTCGTTCGGAAAAATATATTCGAACAAACACCAGCTTACCCTAGAAAAGTATCCGTGTCACCTTTGTTGTACTTATTTTTATTAGCCTATTTTGTTTAATACTTTTTAGGGTTCCGTACCCAAAGGGTAAAAACCGGACCCTATTACTAAGACTTCTATGTCTGTCTGTCCGTCTGTCTGTCTCCAGGCTGTATCTCAAGAACCGCTATAGATAGATTTCTGAATTTTTTACAGATTGTGTATATCTGTTGCCGCTATAACAAGAAATACTAAAAACAAAATAAATTAAATATTTAAGGGGGGCTCCCATACAACAAACGTATTTTTTTTGGCACTAGGTAGGCACTTGAAATGTTCACAAAATACTCAGTTGTGTTTATACTTTAATAATTAATAATAAAATTTAAATAAAGTAATAAAGGGGTGCTCCTATACAAAAAAAAAAACACATTTTTTACCTATTTTTGCTCGATAATGGTACGGAACCCTTCGTGCGCGAGTTAACTCGCACTTGGCCGATTTTTTTATTTTCTTTCTTTATTCGTAATGATTCGTAACAGCTTACTACTAGAATATTTTATATATTTTTTGTAAAAAACCTTACAAATTATAATTCAATGCGTTTAGGCATAAAATCTTGCCTTAAAATAATTACAAAACATTTGATTTTTCTATTAGCCTCATAATAATTTTACATCAATTTCCGTTACTCATGATTTATGAACATAATATTATGATGTAATTATGTACTATCAGGGAAGTTGATTCGTAGGCAGATGGCGGACCTAAGTAATTTGGTCGCGTTAAGTCAAACTCATCCGACCGATCACAGCTAACATTGAATTGACATAAACCGACCAAACGACGCGACGTAGCTTAGGTCTGTCAACTGCCTAGGAATCAATTTCCTCGGGTATACATGTTGTATGGCCTTTCGCATTTACGCAGTTGGGTCTACATTCAATTTCCACGAACAAAGTACGTTTAAACGAACGAACTTACGACCTAAGGGCTTTCCTTAAATTTAATTTGCCAATACATTGACGCCCGCGCCGGCTTCGCTATCAAGGAAATTATAATAATAATACTACCAATTTATCAATACGGTATTCGATTTTGGCACAAAAGCCGGTGAGCAGACATGTTTCATTTGTGGTAAAACCTTTACGGAAATGTTTCAGCACTTTTATTCTTATTGCTTATTGCTAATTTTACTGTACAAACGGCCGCACTCAAAGACATTTAATGACGAATGACGATTAAACTTCAATGTAATGAAGACTTTGACGGATATAATATATGGGGTTAATGTGAAAATCTTCGTTTTATTACAGTTAAGTAATAAATACTCGTAACTGAGTGCGGCAGAAAGAATTATTAAATTATGAAGTTAGTTTATGAAAAACATAAAACAGTTTCTTACGGTCGGAATCATATAAAAAGCTTACTTTGTGTCCCAACTTGATTGGATTTAAGTTTCGTCTACACGTGTTGTTTCCGCTAACACCGAAATAAAGTCACGGTTTTATTAAATATTCGAATGGGAGTAATGCGACAGCTGTCTTTCTATTCCTGGGTGTGGGGGAGGACGTTTAAAGTTATTATACCTCGGGTTTTTATAGTCTGATCCCTATGTCAACGGCATCCTTACAGAGGTAAATAACCGAATCAACTGATTTACGCCGTCGGCTGGTATCGTTGATGGTGTTAAATACAACTGCCAATAAACGTTGTCAAAGTTGTTTGGGACTTGCTGTCAAAGTTATCAATTTATAACTTTGAATTCATTATGTCAACACTCAAGATTACAAATCTCAACTATTAGTATAGGAGGTAGCAACGTTTTCGAGAAAGTATTTCAGGACGGCTGATTTTGTGATATGTTATATTCTTGCTCTTCTGGCTAGAGTCCGGGCGATCTGGCTGCCGGTAGTGGTTGCGTTCATTAGTGCGCATTTCATTTATCCAGGTGATGCTATTTATATAAGGAGCGCCTGATAAAAAGAAATGGCAATATCTCGCTTCTGGCTATTGTCATGTTAAAGGCCAGGCTTTAACAATTATTATTATTGTTGTCGTAATTATTTCGTTTGTGTTAAGCACTCTTTGCCCACTAAAATGATTATAAAATCATTTAAGTATACAGTATGTATACTAAAATGATTTTAAAATCCAGGATTATAACCTGGACAAAAAGCTTGCGCACTAATGAACGCAACTACTAGCAGCAGCGAGACCGCCCAGACTGTAACCAGAAGAGCAAGAATGACGACATATATCACAAAATCAGCCGTCTTGAAATACTTTTTTTTCAAAAGTTGCTCCCGTACCATATGTACAGTTTAGATTTGTAATCTTGAGTATGGACTAACTTCTAACTTATAAGTTAGATTTTAGAACATTGTTTAGAAGTACTAAGTAGGTAAACGATTGCAACTTGTGATCCGACAGTGCCACGGTGCATACAAAATGAATGAATGAATGAATGAATGAAATATTCTTTATTGTGCACACTTATAAAGATACAAAAGGTATACAAGAAAAAAAAAGACAAAATGACATAGGTCCTAGATAATGAATCGCAAGTGCTAAACTTACTTGTGTAAATATTACTAGAAAAGCCTCCTACAGTTTTTTATTTGAAATAAGGAACCAGGAACATGCTTGTACCCTATTTGATTTGGACCATGTTTTGTTGATTTCCTGATCCATTTAATAAAGTAATACTGAATAGCACCCGCAAATGTGTGAAGACTTAAGTAAGTTCAACAATATTAATTGACCGGAATCTTAACTGAGTACGTCCCTGTTACCGATACTCGGGCGGAGGCGATAAGAAGTAGAAGGATGGGCGGGGGGCTCTATATCAGGATCTAACTGCGCGCCGTACACCTTGAGTAGTTGTTGCGAGGGACGCACTCGCTGCACGCACGCCGTTCGCCGACGCGCACCGCTCACGCGCATATGTAACGACGGTTTTTATTTACGTTTCGTGTTTACCGGCTGTTCCGAAGAAACTCATGTTTATTTAACGCCGGTTATACAAAGTTCTACCGATTTAATAATGTGATAAACAGTCGACGCGTAGTGTGTAACGCGGCAGAATCCAGTTCTATTTCCGGCCCGGGCGGCGCCTATACTCCTTAAGCGATTTATTTAGATCAAAATCATGCGCGAGCTCAGCCGCGGCGGCTCCCTCGTCGCGAACACCATCGCGTCCCTCCAGAATCGAGCCGCCGCGAAAAACAATTCGACGGGCGCGCAAACGACCGACAGGAGTTTCAGGAAGCCCCTGAGGAAGATCCGCGAGGACAACGACGAAGACGACCTGTACAGGATATCGGCGGCCAGCGAGCGCCCCGTGTCGACGGCATCGGAGACTTCCGAGCGCGACTCGGCTTCGCTGCAGTCGAGCGAGGAGCGACCCCTAAACGAGAGTACGTAGTCGACGCTCTATGAACGAATCACTGACGTAATACTACTGGATCACGGCCAAATTTAAAATAGAGGTGGGTACGTCGGTGACTCGTACGGCGAGCTCGTCGCGCAGTGTCACCGAAGGGAGGCCTCATGTCCGACCGCGAATTTCTCACGGAGCCCCTGGACGAGGAGGAGCGCACGGCGGTCGGGTACCTGCACCCCGCCGTCCGCTCCTACATGTACTCGCCGATGGGTAGGTCGCCCGACGTCGGCCGTGAGGCTTCCCGCGTCGACGCCGACGCTCAAACGTGTTATCGTGGCAGGTGGCGATTCGGACAGCCCCGAAGAGACGACAGTGAAGTGTACCGCGTGGACGGACCGGAATGCGGTTCCGGCTCGAGCCGACTCCTCTGACTCCGACACTTCGAGCAGCCAAAGCGACTCCGAGGAGCACGAGGAGTACGAAACGGGCGGCGGGGAAGCCGATTATCACACCCTGACGCCGAGCAGAGGTGCCGATATCACGACGCGCTGCACCGACGACTTCCGATGGATGCCGACGGGAGAAATAGTGGACGACAACAGTGAGCTGCCCCCGATGGGTCCCCAGGTGGACGATTACTCGGCTGCGAGCCTCGAGCGCCGGCGACGGACGTCGGGCTCGCGAAACGAAAGGGACAGAAAGAGTAGGTCGTCCCTGTCGGCGAAGCCTCCGCAGCACCCGTCGAGCGTGCGGGCCTCGCCGCGGCCTCGGCGCACCAGAAACGATGAATCGCCGTCCGATTTGCAGCGGCGATGGAACTCGTACGAACACTTCCGTTGGCCCGAGGGTGGGTGGTGGCCCCCGATGTGCTGGTGTCACGGCCCCCCGCCGATGCCTCCGCCGTGCTACATGCAGGACCGCGCCTGGCCCTCACACCCCTCGCTTCCCCCGATGTCCACAAGGTCGAATCAGGTACGACACAATGTCACAAACTAAAAATATAATTCGAATTGAAGAATAAACATTTTTTCCGTATTTTACGGATGTAAATAAGATGGGTCAACTCGTTTAAGTCTAAGAGCGAGTGTTCAACACTTACATAAAGTAGCAAACTCTATATTAAATAACTGTTTCATCTGCCGTTGAACAATGGGCATTCACTATTCCCAACGAGGGTACCTGCGCGGCTCCGCCCGCGTAAATAAAGAATTTCCTGGGAACCGTACATTTTCCCGCAAAAAATTGCCTATGCCTTTCCTCGTGATTGTTCTTGTTGATTGTTGTGTTGTTGCAATATTCTATACCTGTGCCAAATTACATAAAAATCGGTCCTGTATTTTGTGTGAGTTTTTCAGTTTGAAAGCGCAAAGCTTTCAAACTAAAAAACTGTTCAGCTTCATTATATACAGTATTTAAATAGTAGGAACCGGAATAAATGTCTGCCATTTAATTTGTAAACGCAAAAAATCTATATATTTTAAGATATCAAAACGGCAGACATGCTGTGATCACGTTTTGAAAGTCAATCTTTATGCCACGCTCAAAGGAACCCTCGTTGGGAATAGTAAATGCCCATTGCATAAACGGCAGATGAAACAGTATACCTGGCATTAATATGGAGTTTGCTACTTTACTGTAAGTCTGCCGAACACTCGCTCTCAGTCTATTCAATATGATCCTCTTAAATGTAAAATGACTAACGGTCTTGTAGATTTTACTCCAATCTGCTTCGTACTATTTAATCAATCAAACAAATCTACATTATGCACCATTGACAACGTTTCCGCTCAAAGAGTCATGCGATTTATATCTTTTTCAGACGTTTAAAAAAGAAAACCACCTACGACTGCAGTCGGTATCTCTTGTATTCAAATAATAATATCTATGGACGCTTCACACCACGTCAGTCTGGCCCTGTGCTAAGTACCTGAAGGACTTGTGTTACGGGTACCAGACAACGGAAATATATTTAATACTTTTATACTATACATATATTTAAGATTTTTATTATATGATACACATATTTAATACACGTCCATGACCCAGGAACTTTGAAAACTTTTTGTTCCGTCGGCGGGATTCGAACCCGCGACCCCCGGCTTGAGCTACCAACAGCCCACCAACTGAGCCACAGAGGTCGTCATAAAATAAATACATTGGTCGAGTTGGAATACTCTACCAGGATGCCTCAATGTGTTTGAACACAAGGAGTCAAAACTTTGTTCATATTGTATAGTGTACTAGACGTTCCGCGCGGCTTCGCCCGCGTAAATTAGATATTTCACAGACAAATAACTCTACAAAAAAAAGCCTATGATCCTTCACGTGGTCTACTTCTTATCTGACCCAAATAACAGAAAAATTGCTCTAGTAGTTCGTGAGACCCCTTTCAAAAATTTCCCCGGTTTTTTTCACATTTTCTTCTATTTATTCGCTCCTATTAGTCTTAGCGTGATAAAATATAGCCTATAGCCTTCCTCGATAAATGGGCTAACACTGAAATAATTTTTCAAATCGGACCAGTAGTTCCTGAGATTAGCGCGTTCAAATAAGCCCTTTCAAATAATTTCCCCCCGTTTTTTCCATATTTTCCTCTATTTCTTCGCTCCTATTAGTCTTAGCGTGATAAAATATAGCCTATAGCCTTCCTCGATAAATGCAAATCGGACCAGTAGTTCCTGAGATTAGCGCGTTCAAACAAACAAACAAACAAACTCTTCCGCTTTATAATATTAGTATAGATACCTACATGAACTATAACAACTCAATTTGGCTAAAAGTTTGAACCCTGCGGTAAACCAATAAAATTTGTTTTGTAACCTAACGCGCTACTGCTGCATCCACCATCCAATCCACGTTGTCAATATTGTTCTGTTCGAACGAAAATGCAATCGGAAAATTACGTTTGTAGTTGATGTGAATCCTATATGTATGTATATTGTATAGATTATTATAAGCAAGCAATACACCAGTCGTCAATTTGGAATGGCTGCGCTCCACGCACTCCAAATAAAAGAAATTTTCAACCCGTCAAGCCCCATACGGCCCAAGTGAGCCGCGATAACAATAGACCAGCGGTCGGCAACACGCACCCCGCGGGCCGCATGCGGCCCGCGATCGTTTAACTTGCGGCCCGTGAATGTTTTGTGAATAAGTTAAATAAGCATCAAAAACAATGTTTTCTAATATTGCCAGTAGTTACCGCAACTTAAAAACGTAGCTGTTTGTGTCATTTTGTAATTAAAACTTTGTTTATTTTTCTAAATCCCCTTATAATACTCTCTCTTATAGGTCTACCAGAATCTAATGGCAAAAAGTGAGAAAGTAAATTGACTCTAGCAATACCGGGGTAATTGGAATAAAACATTTTGATCCTTTTTTTTCTTATAGCGGCTTATTCTGTGTGTTAAACATGCAAATATAAAAATTTATCCATGATCAAGGATATTTTATGAAAATCTGCTGTCGAAAATTGCCATCAGATTCTGGTAGACCCAAATTTTGCCAACACATTTTTTACTAATGGATGGCATTAGTAAAAAATGAGGTTGAAACTTTTTTTTAATTGTGGTCTAGAAAAGCCCTGATTATGCGTAGGTATATTGGGCTTCTAGGGTTAATACGAGTATAAGGTCTGCGGCCCGCCCTTAGTTTGTTTTGCCACCTTGTGGCCCTTGCCTGCCAAAAGGTTGCCGACCGCTGCAATAGACTAACAATATATTTCCAAGAATCCGCGATCGAAGGATTAAATGGATGGCGTTTTAACCATTCACGAAATCATCTTTGAATTTAACGGCGAACAGGCCCTTTGAGTTGCGACTTGTGAACGGTTCGTGCAGTGTATGACTGCTATTAATATTAAACTCTATATTATAATACAAAATATCCCATCGCTGGCATCCTGTTTTCACCTTAGATTTTTGTTTAAAAAATACTAAATATAAATAAATGCCAATAATAGAAATTTGTGTAGTATGCTGCATGACATTTTAAAGTGCTTACAATAATTTGGGTGTTTTACCTTATGTAATATAGGACAGTCAAGAATTACGTATTTAGGGGAAAACAAACTCATTACTAATACTATAATTAAACATCAATAAATCAATCAACTAGTATCTAATTACATGAATGTAATTAATGGAACCAGCGTGATGTAACGCTTACGAGTTACGATGTGTTTCGCTGAGTGAGGATCGAAGCCCTCAGAACAAGTAACTTGCAGTCTCGCAGAAACACGTATTTTAGGTTCATTAACCTCTACTACATTTATTACAAAAATTTCTCCGCTCTTTTTATCTCAAACTCAAAAAACTCAATTTTTTTTATTCAGAATAATTTTTTGCAAATATTTTCTGAAAGTCTACATGATGCCTACCACCGGTTCGGGAACTAACCCGGCGAGAAGAACCGGCGTAAGAAACTCGCACGGGGCCCACTTTATTTACCAAAAAAAGTGAGAAAAAAATTAATCTTTTTAAATAAAGTTTACAATGCTGTAATTTAAAATTATACAATGTCAACATACATACATAATTATTGTAAGTCATAAAATAATGTAGAAGCAGCCTTGCAAGCAGCCATCCTACTCCCAAGATGTGCCATCGTTTATTAAATCATTGACCTTATAATAAATAGGCTTTGGCACACAAACGCTCTTTGACTACTTTTTTAAATTTATAAATCTCTTTCTCTGACGTCCGGAAAGGATGTCCGGACGTCGAATTTCCTGTAATCAGGAAAACCGTAAGGATGGACAAAATTCCAATCAATTAAACAATTTCATATTTCGTCTTTATAATCATCAGATAGAGCGAATTTTTATTGGAAGGTTTATACAAGGTGTAACAAAACTAAGTGATAATACTTTAGGGTGTGTACGTGTTCCTTGTAGAGAGTTCACTGTGAAAGTAGCATCGCTGAAAGACCAAATTTTTTTTTTCACTTTTGTATGGAGATTACGCTGGGGCGCTTGCCCATACAAAATTGGTTTTGGTCTTTCGGCGCTGCTACTTTCACAGTGAACTCTCTACAAGGAACACGTACACACCCTAAAGTATTATCACTTAGTTTTGTTACACACTGTATTAGGAAGAAAGCGATCCGAAGTTCACCGTCACCTAGTATTATATGCACAATTTGTACTTACCCCTTTTTGTTGTTCGCAGAACGATGCCGAAGACAGAGTGCGGAGGTTGGAAGCCGACAAGGAGAGTCTGCAGCTGCAGGTGCAAGTGCTGTCGGAGCAGATCGCAGCACAGACTGAGAAGATGGCGGAGTTGGAGCGGTCGCTACACGACACCAGGCAGCGGCTAGACGACACGGAGCAGAGGCTACAGAAGGTAGGCTTTGATAGTCATATATAAGTAGGTACCATCGAGGAAATTGATTCCTAGGCAGTTGACAGACCAACGTCATTTGGTCGGATTATGTCAATTCGATGGCTGTGATCTGTCGGATGGGTTTGACATAACGCGACGAAGTTACGTAGGTCCTATCTGCCTATGAATAAACTTCTCTGATAATACATGTCTGTATAACAAGGCAGCAGGGCAAGTGTACTGTCGGCCAACTGGTGACCCCCATGGCGTTTAACGTGTTAAGACCCCGGAATGGATATAGGATAGTTTTTATAGCGCCAAATGCGACCTATCCCCGCTGCTCCCATCACGTATGTAAGTGCACTATTAATGTCAATTTACAAAAAAATTGGTACCCCTTTATAAAGCAGCAACCTACTCCCTTGGATGTTAGTTAACTGTTACCGACGATTTTCCTTTAAATAGAAAGGCCCTCGCAAGCGCGTTTGCCCACCCTGACGATATAATGATAAAGGAAATCATTAAAATTAACGACAATATGCGTGCTTGACTGAATCCTTATTCATTATTAATTTATTGTTACTCTGTTAACATAATATTATGTTCAATATAACAATGTTTTGAAACATTAGATATAACTTATAGTTCAAAAGTTTCAGTCACATTTACTGCTCATTGAAATAAAAAAAAAAACGAAAACAAATAGTCTTAATAAGATACTGGTAGATCGTAACAAGCTCATTTTATGTATATATTCTGAAATCGAAATATAAGATCACAACTACAATACAGAACTGTCCACTGACTAGAAAATCAAGAAAAATATTATGCCTCGGGGCTCGGATGCGTTAGATTAGTCGTATCCTGGTATTTGATACTAGGTAAAGGACAATGGAAGTAGCGCAAGTGGTCTAAGACTTGTTAGCATTCATACGAGCTGTAACCTAGTGACCGGGACTTGCTGAACACATAACTGTGAATCGCGAATTCATTACTGGACACTTTTTATTGATTGGCGAAACGGGATTGGCCTTTACTATTATGGCGTCTAATGTCTATCGTGCTTCTTGTAGACTAGCATTCCAATTGATGTGTGAGTTCTTGCGATGGAACTAAAATTTTAATCTATAAAATTAACTGTAAAATGTGTATGTAAGCGCTAATCTCGAGAACGGCTGAGCCGATTTTGCTTATTCTTTTGTTGTTGTGTTTGCCAATATCGGAGGAAGGTTGTTTGAGAGAGAAAAATTTTGCATTATTGTTTTACTTGTTACTTTTGATCCTGGCGACACGGCATTGTGTGATGTGCCAAAGCCCATTTAAAAAAAATAGCTTGTACAGTCCAATAGGTTTTTTTATTAACATTGCTTCCATTATGAGAATTACCTAATTTATTAAACATCGTCCGCCTCACAACCGAGTATTGTCTGCTAAGACTTCACAAAATGAAAACATTTCATAAAACATTACCACCGTCTTAAAACCAGCTGCACTTTATATAAAAGCTGAATTAATATTACGGTGAATAGCGAGTGAATTAAAAATAATGTTAAACTTAGTTTCTAGGCTACTTTCGTTCCTTTGATAAAGAACTTGCCAGAAATAAAAGCAACATAATTTAGCAGTCGGTTTTGGAACGAAGTTCCTTATGGCGCGTTCGGCGTTGCGAAAGGAGGCTAGACGAAACGACACTTTACCTCGACACTTTTTTATTACCAGCATAGTAGGGGCAGAGGGCGTTGATAGTATTCCTGTGCGTCAACTAGATGGCGTTTTTGAGAATAAATAGCGACATCTACCGGTCGTTTAAATAAATTTTATTACAATTCCACGAAAGTGTCGTTAGTATTCCTGGGCGTCAATAGATAGCGTTTTTTATAACTTCATTCCATCCGGGTGTCCCTTGACACCTCTCAAGTTTTTTATTTAAATTATGGAAGTTCTAGATACAAAAAAACTTAGTTTTATATTATAACAATATCAATCTTATTCAGCAACTAAAACCTATTTACAAAAATAGCCCCAGAGAGCAGGCTTAACATAATGTGTCATTAAATGCTGTATAATTTTTGCGAATGTGAGCCAGTCCACACGGCGCGTTGCGTTGCGTTGCGTCGTCGCAACGTTATTACTCAAAGTAGTCTTAACGTCAACACCCCCTCCCGCTTTGTCTCGGGGGCTGCTGTCCGTCATGTGTGCGTTGCGACGACGCAGCGCACCTTGGTTATTTGTATGTAAAATAATGCAAGGGCACCGCTGCGTCGACGCAACGCTGACGCAACGCGCCGTGTGGACTGGCTCTAAGTTTTATCTGTATGTGCAGTGTAACCTATTTTAATAAGCATGAAGCCAAAGCCTAAAATTATTTACAAAATTTTAATATATTTTAATATTCACACATTATAACACTCCGGTTGCATGGAAAGTAGTGTCACGTCGCTCCACTGCAGTGTAGCTACGCCTTGTGCAGTCTCATCTTAGTCATCGAATCTGGAAATGGAACTTACTTCACTGTTGTGTTTACTATAGCTGCTGCAGCTGTTCGTATAAATACTTTTATGTCGTGTTGTACGTGAATCCCATAAATGAGTTTCCAGCTACGAATAATAAAAACTAAGGAAACGTAACCATACTTCAATCGTTTTGAATTTGGTTCTCAAGATTCCTTTCGCACACTAAATTAATATGGCTATAGCTACGAAACACTACATTCAAATTGACAAAATAAAGCCGTTAACAATAATAGGCTACTTGACCTATATTCAATTTCATTGAACAAATGCATATTTCTAGTAGAACTTGGCGTAGGAAACCGTATTTCACCCTTATCATCAAATAAAAGCTTATGATTGATAAATAAAGTCGATTTGAAAATATGATTTTATATTTTTTAATTTGTACTGACGAAAACGCTTTTGCGGTACTTCCGATTTGGATGTGACGTCATCACACTAGTAATTTAATACCTTTTATTTAACGCGCTCGTTATATGTAAGTTTATCTGTACTTAAATAATAAGAATAAGCCTAGAAAGATTTGTAAAATATATTTTCTTGAATAATTCAAATAAAACATCAGTTTTATATATTATCTCCATTTACTGTAGTTACTTATATATATTCTGTGCTGTAGTTGGGAAATGAAATGGCCAAAACTTTTCTCCAAAAGTTTTCAACACTACAAATGATTTCTCATTTCTTATTTAATTCTTTTCTAATTTTTTGGCACTTTTAGACTCGTACGTTTAGCACATTAAAAAAATTCAATAAAGTATAAAATATAAAAAATATGACGTCACACTATGGCGGACAGTGTTTTCGGCGTCATTTAATAGGCATATTTTTTATTATTCGTAGGTTTCCAGCGACTACTCTAGAAATCTCGCAAGGCCAGTGTATTTATATTTGGCAATCCATACAAATATTATAAATGCGAAAGTGTGTGTGTCTGGTTGCTATTACCGCCCAAACCGCTGAACTGATTCTACTGAAATTTGGTATGGAGAATGGAGATACATACATACTTTAAAGTCCCGGGACATAGGACACTTTTTATGGCGTAAAAATACGATCCCGGCACGATAAACGAATTTTTAGCGCAACAAAATTACAGGCGTCATGTAGTACATACTTAGGTTATATTTTACACCATAAATAAAAAAGTGCAAAATATCATAAAAATCGAGCCAGTATTATTCAGAGCTTAGTTAAGGCGCACTATAATATGAGTCTAAATTCAGATTTCCGTAACAAGCAGTAGTACAGTTCTGTTCCTAATTCTGATATCCTTGTAGATATTCTCTAACTCTCCTATTCAGAATTTTGTGACATGTGTAAAAAAGGTGTCCCCAGATTTGTATGTTAAATTGTTAATCCATTTATGTACTAATACTTTCTGAGCTTCTTTGACAGGAGTTTACCTATTCACTATCTCTTTTGATTGGCTAACGTCAGAAAGTTAACCAATCAACAACGCTAGTGAAAAGATAAACACCTGTCAAGAAAGCTCAGAAACCGGACATTAGGGGTTGAAATGTGACGAGGGTAGAAAATTTAGACGTTATTAAAAATGTAAACAGATTTGAAGTTATAGGTGAAACATTTCACATTTCGTTCACCACAAATAACCATTCATTTCAACCATGGATATATTAAGTGAATGATTTTTCAGCGCTTAAATTAATTGGACAATTATTTTTACGAATAAGCGGATGTTAAAATAGTTTTTCGAAGTGAAAACTTCTTTGCTGTGCTCTTTTTTGCGACCAGTACAATATTATGTTAAACTCGCGTCAGTACACCTGACCTGACCAAAATTCGTGATGCTTCTGCTCTTTCGGGAGAGAAGGCTTCAGCGCGGTGTAGGACAGGAAGTAATATCCCTCTCATTAGTTGGATAAAATATAAATTATTATCATCAGACATCATCCCATTCATATTGAATGAATATAAACAATCATAGATTGTTTATAATGTTATTACTTGTTTACTACAAGTTTTATTTTACTTGTCAGAGTGGTCTCGTAAAAATAGTCCATAAAATGTATGACTCATCTTTGGCCTAATTTTACTGCTGAATTTGTTTTGTTTCACTTGGCCCGGATACGCTATGAAAAAAATAGCAAATGTACAGTCAGTGAAAATGTTTTAGAATTACGATGTTGAAAAGTCCCCTTTGATACCCGTAGGGCTGCCTAGTATCCGGTCAGTCCGGTCCGTGATCCGGTCCGGCACGGAAACACGCAATAAAAACCAAGCGGCTTTATCTCTTCATGGGTTAGCAATGGTAATAACCCAGATAGCACAAAGGCTATGTAAGATTTTTCTTACATCGCTTTTGGCCATATTAAAGTGATGTAGCCGCGATTTACAACACAAACAGCCGAATAGCGGCATATTACATAGCCAATTATATTTTTCATTAAAGCTGTCTAATTGCGCTGTAAACGTTTATACAGCGCTTTTATACAGCTGTCATAATATGACAGCTCCTAATACAGCATTTTCTAGCTGAGTAAATTCCATTTATACAGCTTTTCGTCGATTAGAAGCTATTAATATTTTATATAGCCATCAATTCGCTGACCGCCATATAATTCACCTTTCATGACTGTTTTATTTATAAATGCTGAGTAGTTTGCTTTGAAATATCTTTAAGTGTATTTAAAAGCGATATTTAAACTAGCTGTTACTCAGCTTCATGGAAATTGTCATGAAAATGCCGAGTAAATTTGGCTTATAGATCTGTAATATACGGTTAAAATCACTAATTTGTTGCCAATTACCATATATACATCAATTTACACATCATACCTGTTCGGGCTATTAAGTGTGAAGATCGGCTGTATAAAATATGGATTTAAATCTATGGAAAAAATTTAAAAGAAGTGGCGGTTACCGGAGAAAAGTGCAGAAAGAATTAAAAAGTATTTTAATTTGATGCGTTAACAATGCTACGTATTTTCTTATTTCATAACTAATAGCAATTTAAAAGCTAATTACATCGCGTCATGAATTTACATAGCGGATTACATCGCAAGCATCTTACAGATCTAAAACCAATATAAAAGCTAATTACATCGCTTCATGAATTTACATAGCAGATTACATCGCTTCCAGCCTCTAATTAGCTTCTTAAATAGCAATCAGCATCCCAAAACACTTTTTTTGCAATTTAAGCCGCATCGCCATACTTTTTGACATTTCTATTTTATGAATTATCGATTTTAAGGTTTAATTTATGTTATCTATTTAATAAATTATTGTTTTTTAACAATGGTTTTTGTTAACCGAATAGGTTTTTAGACTTTTAGGAAACTTAATTTCAGCTTCTAGTAATAAATAAAAAATAAAATATTTAAAAATTGTGTTTTAATTATTAATACAATTTATAAAACTAAGGAAAATTAGAAGATGACGACCTATGCCGGGGGTCGCGGGTTCGAATCCCGCCGACGGAACAAAAAGTTTTCAAAAGTTCCTGGGTCATGGATGTGTATTAAATATGTGTATCATATAATAAAAATCTTAAATATAGGTATAGTATAAAAGTATTAAATATATTTCCGTTGTCTGGTACCCGTAACACAAGTCCTTCAGGTACTTACCACGGGGCCAGACTGACGTGGTGTGAAGCGTCCATATATATTATTATTATATTATTACATAGATACGTTAAAAGTAAAATTTTATTTGCGTATAAAATTAGGCTCATGTATGGCGTGTGACAATTTTTATAAAATACTAGATGACGCCCGCAACTCCGTTGCGCCAAAATTCGTTTATCGCGCGGGAACCGTACATTTTTCCGGGATAAAAAGTATCCTATGTCCTTTCCCGGGACTCAAAGTATCTCCATGCCAAATTTCAGCAAAATCGGTTCAGCGGTTTGGGCGTGAAGAGGTAACAGACAGACAGACAGACAGACACACTTTCGCATTTATAATATTAGTATGGATATATAATACGTCAATGTTTTAAAAGTAATTATGTAGTCGCCATATTTTATAGTCGTGTGATAATGTACACACCATATTTCTGATTTATATTATCTATGTTTTTTGGTGATTGAAAGCGACTTACATGACAAAAAAACAAAGCGACTTACTTCGCTTTCATATAGCAAAAATGCTACTTATACGGCAATCCCACAGCAATTTTGCGGTATAAAGTGTGCCCAATTTGGTCATGTAGACGTTGAGTAAAAGCTTATATAGCCATTTTTTATAGCCAATGGCGATGTAAAAAACGTGCTCACAGCCTTTACACAGCAATTTTGTGCTACGTGGGAATCAACAGATTATAGTACGGGAGCCCTAGAACAATTTTTTTTTATTACTATCAAGCAAATTTTTTGTAAGTAGCTTCATTTTGATAAATTGAACAACATTTTTTATTTGCGAAAAATCTCGAAATTGGTAGCTAACAGAGATAGAAAGGATTTCATACTTTGATTTGATGGTCCTAAAATATGGATTGTTCTATTTGTAGGACAATGTTACTCTTAGATTATATAACTATTAACCTATAAATATACAAAAAATTAGCTTGTTAGGGTTCCGTTTTAGAGTTCAGTAGTCAACCAAGTTTTGTTGATTACAGAAAGGACCATCAATTCAAAGTATGAAATCCTTTCTATCTTTGTTAGCTACCACTTTCGAGATTTTTCGCAAATAAAAATGTTGTTCGTCTTATGAAAATGAAGCTACTCACAAAAAATTTGCTTGGTAGTAATAAAAAAAAATTGTTCTAAGGGCTCCCGTACTATTCGATGTTGACACTTTGATATCTCATTAGAATTTAACAAAACTTTTGCAATCTATTGATGTACCCCAATAATACGGAACCCCAAAAAGCTAAAAATGGTTTGTAGTAGTAACAAAACAAATGAGAAAATTTTTATGAACTTAGGGGTCGGACAACCGGCTTTTTAACAATCTCCGCCCAAATTGGATGATGCGTCCTGCTTTTCGGATTGGCGATCCGGCAACCCTAGACACTGGGTATTCACCACGGAAAAGCACATGCACAGAATGTTCGGGGCTATTTTTACACATTTGTATAAGCATTAATGTGCTCTCCGTCCAGATTTATTTTGCATCGGAGTAGGTATTGTGATCTTTATGTCGTTATCGTAAGGTTCAGAAGTATTAGAACTAAACCATCTGTTTTAGCTTTTAAGTTTTTATCTGTAACCGGAATGATGTAATCTTTATCTATATTCTATTGCGTTAAAGGTAATTCTTGTAAGTTTGCCAGATGTTCTTTTATGATCATAAGTTCTGTGACTGTAAAAGTTCGGGTATAATCTTTAACGGGAATTTTGTTCTCTATCTCATTCGTTTAACAAAAGTTTTGTTTGTCATAATATTATATACAGGGTGCAATTAAACCTTCCTGCCAAATTTTGATATATTGATCCTTGTTATAAATAAAAATACACGTATTTTTTCTTTTATAATCACTCAGTACTAAAATTTTGAGAAATAGCTTCCGAAAGTTATCCTAAAAAACACTACAATTAATGGACACGACGCGTCGGCCGTGCGTGACGTGTCCCCACGCGCGCGCCTCACCCCGCGTCACCCCCGGTCATTCCCCCGCGACGCGAGTGACCGTTCTGCAACGATTTTAAATGGGATAAAATATGTCATTGAAAAAAAATAACACCCAATTTTTTTTTTTTGTTAAATGGACTCTCCTAATGATACCTAAGCCCTGGAAAAAATTTGGCAGGAAGGTTTAATTGCACCCTGTATGTTTTTTATGATACATCAAGATAAAGTTCTGTACAGTCTATTAACAAACTACAAAGTACCTAGTACAAAATGTATATCTAAATGCAGCGTTAAGTTCCTAACAAGCTTGTCTCTCGCAGACACTGTTTTATTTCCTTTATCGTGAACGTATTAGCTTTAATACTACAAATTACGTAACGACTATGGAAGCTCGGTATTAACGGGATTTACACAATTATATTATATTTTTAGATCTCCTGACTTGTTATCTAGGTGCTTACAAATAAACAAAGTCTTATAAAGGAAACTACGTGGGTTGTAAAGTATCCTGAATAAAGAAATACATATTATAATTAGACGTTATTGCACATTAAGCTAAGAGTCATAGCTTAAATCGTATTTTAGTCGCCCGTAGTAGGAATTATTACAATTGTTGTACGAATCTTTCATCAATAAATTTTTTGTAATTTTTTCTTTCTCTGCGCGCCCAATGCACGAATAAAATCCACCTGTAGAGGTACTATGGCTCTTATGTTAACCACGCCAACAAAATGTTATGTAGTTTGGCAGGCTAATAAAACTGTAAAAGTATTAGGGTGCGTTTCCACCGGAGCTGCGTTGCTAGGAATGTGTTTTTGAGAACCAATATAATCGCTTCATTTGCCTGAGCTCGCTAAGCGCAGCGATTCTATTGGTACTCAAAAACACATTCCTCGTAAGTCGTAGTCTTAGAGAGAGTTTTCATAAATAATTTATTTTATATTTAAATTTGCAGGAGATGCTGCAGCGGTCGTCGCTGGAGACACAGAAGTTGGAGCTGCTGACGAAGCTGAGCGAGGTCCGGCTGCGAGTGGCCGAGAGGGGAGTCCTAGAGAGGTCCCCGCCGCCGGAGCCCGCGCCCACCAGACCCGCACCGCCCAGAGTTAGTACCTTCATTTAACATTTCATTTATTAAAGTTGAGACCGCACTAGGCGACACTATGCTGCAGCAAAGCAACGCAACACGACACGGCCAAATATTCTTTGTATAAAATCGTTTGAGAATTGAGCTAAGCCGACTTCGGCACAAAGTGGCAGCGAAGCTATGCGATACGAAACGTCTATACTCTATACCAGTGTTTCCCAACCTGTGGTCCGCGGGGTCCGCGAGTATGTGTATGGGGGTCCGCAGTGCCATCTCTGGACCATACATAAATGCTATATGCCTTGTAATCGCTACGCTTACAAATTGCGCTTTAAATGAATCCGTTTTTTCTTTCTTGTTTATTTTATTAAGGGATCCGTAAAAACTGTGCTTGATTTCCTAGGGGTCCGTGGCTGAAAAAGGTTGGGAAACACTGCTCTATACTACTCTATAATATGGAACGTGAAGTGTCACGTCGCTCCGCTACAACGAGTGTCGCATAGTGCGGTCTCGGTCTTCGGTCACTAACCGAAAAGAGCCCGTATGTTATAAGTTCAACGTGACTGTCTATCTGTCAAACGAGTAGACCGATTTTAAACTTGATTTTTTTGTTGCACAGCTGACACGATAAAGAGTTCTTAGCGATAGTCTGCTCGAAAATTTTGGGTTAACGTTTCCATGAAATTCAACGTACTGATGCCTGACAAAGTATTAGAGTTTTGAATCGGCGTTTGTTTTGAAATTTAAAAATAGCAAGAAAATTAAGAATATAAAAAAGTTTTGTTAATTTAAATCTCATTCAAATAATTTACAATTAGTACCTACTGTATAACACAAAAGTAAGGGTGAAGCCAAACGAGCGTAATTGTGAGTTGCGAGTCGCAGAATTTCGGCTGGCAGAAATTCTGCTGCATTCAGTTTCATACAAAAGTTTGATTCAGACGAGCGTAATTTTGTGAGTCATGATTTGTATGAAAAAATATTTACGCGACCGAAATTCTGCGACTCACGAGTCACGACTCACAAAATTACGCTCGTTTGGCCTCACCCTTATATTGCAATTTGGCAGCCTGCCAGACTTTATGTCCGGTTGGCGGTTTCTAAGGTTTCTTGACAGGAGTCAACAGCGTTGTTGATTGACGTTAAAGCCAATCAAAAGCTGTAGTGACGAAACTCCCATTTTTTTTAAAATAATAATACAAATTTCAATGTTTTGGCCAAGTGATCGGGCCTTTTCCTACTAAGAAATACTTTTGTTTGAGAGTTCGGGGCTGGGTCGACCGTAGTTTATCACGTGGCTACGATAGACGATATGTGATACAATAGGGTCTGCCCTATTGTATCAACTATCAGTCAATCACCTATCAGTCTATCTATAGACTATCCCGATGTAATTTCGGAGTAGTTGGAGAGAGTTTCAAAACTTCGGTCGGCTTTCCGTCGGATCCGAAGATTGAATGCGCCGTTTAGGAGTAGGCCTCCAGAATCTGGAGTCCAGTTTATAGAGGGTCCACTATATTAAGTACTAAACGTTCCGCTACGGCCCGCGTAAATTAGATATTTCACAGACAAATTAGCTCAAAAAAAAAACCTATGATCCTTCATGTGGTCTACTTCTTGTCTGTGCCAAATAACATGCAAATTGCTCCAGTAGTTTGTGAGATAAGCCCTTTCAAATAATTTCCCCCGTTTTTCCACATTTTCCTTTATTTATTCGCTCCTATTAGTCTTAGCGTGATAAAATATAGCCTATAGCCTTCCTCGACACATTTGTCATTGTTGACGACCTCTGTGGCTCAATTGGTTGAGTGTGTGGCAGCTCAAGCCGGGGGTCGCGGGTTCGAATCCCGCCGACGGAACAAAAAGTTTTCAATGTTCCCGGGTCTGGATGTGTATTAAATATGTGTATGATATATAATAAAAATCTTAAATATATGTATAGTATAAAAGTATTAAATATATTTCCGTTGTCTGGTACCCGTAACACAAGTCCTTCAGGTACTTAGCACGGGGCCAGACTGACGTGGTGTGAAGTGTCGATAGATATTATATTATTTCTAAGAATTTTTCAAATCGGACCAGTAGTTCCTGAGATTAGCGCGTTCAAACAAACAAACAAACAAACTAACCAACTCTTCTGCTTTATAATATTAGTATAGATTAGATGACGCCCGCAACTCCATTGCGTCAAAATTCGTTTATGGCGCGAGAACTGTGCATTTTTCCAGGATATAAACTATCATAATTATTATGTCCTTTCCCGGGACTCAAAAGTATCTACCTTTCAGCAAAATAGGTTCAGCGGTTTGGCATAGACATATTATAGACATACAGACAGACACACTTTCGCATTTATAATATAAGTACGGATCTTAGATTTTCTATGTATAGGTCTACCAGAATCTAATGGCAAAAAATGAGAAAGGAAATTGACTCTAGCAATCATCTCTACCAAAAAGAATCTGCCGTCCAAATTTGCCATCAGATCCTGGTAGACCTATAAATAGACAAATAAAGGAACCGAATCTGTTGTCACGCAGTAAACATTTACACGCCGTAACATTGCGGTAAATTGAAACTGATTATCATATAGATAGAAAAGATTTTCATTTCTTTTTACGCCTTAGGTAGGTACAATAATAAATACTGGGAAGCGATAAATATTATCATCCGGAATTCAGTGAGCGTTGTAACTTCAAGCATTTAAAATAGACATCAAGTTTAGATTAGAAGAATCTCCAAAATACAATCCATACTATACTTACTAATAATTGCGAATATGTGTGAAATTTCGTATTGAGATACTTTGAGTCCCGAGAAGGGACATAGGATACATGATATCCCGGATAAATAAATGTACGGCTCCCGCGCGATTAAGGAATTTTGACGCAACGGAGTTCCAGGCGTCATCTAGTTTATAATATTTTAAAGACGATACATTGATAAAACCGTTTATTTTTTTATTTCAACTAGTAAGTATGCACTAGACTCTAGAGAATTCAGATTTACAATAATATACATGGTTTAAGATTTAATGGCCTCCTTGCTAATAAAAATACTTTTACAATGGATATGCTATTCAAGTTGTGCTTATCTTTGACTGGAGCATTTGTAAAATTAAATTGCAGACGGCGTAGGTATTCAAGAGAGGATCTTGAATACCTACGCCGCGCTGGTCGCTGTGATAATAATATATATAAATGACTAGTGTTGCCAACTATACTGTTTTAAACAGTATTATAATTTATACTGTTTTTCACTAAATTATACTTTTTACTGTTGAACAATAATAAAGTATACTTACAAAATACTGTTTTCACAATTTTTTCACCATCAAAATACTTTATTATGATGTACCTATTAAACTTTTGACGCTCAGACTTTTTATTTTTTTTATGTTTAGTAAGTTAAATGTGAGTAGCAGGAGGCTATCATAAAGTACGCATTTAAAAGAATAAATAAAATATAAAATACTATTCAATTCTCTTAAATATTGTTTAAAATACTTCAGAGATCTTCTGAAAAAAGTTGGCAACCCTAGGTATGGCACTAAATCTATGTAGTAATTATTTAGTAATCTCAAATCTGTGACTAAAACTGTCGGGCTATGTATGCATCAGCGCTTAAGAGGATACGCTAGCATTGTTTTTCCATACAAACGTATTCCCCAATTTACTCCCTGGACAGTGCGTCTAGACAAATTATTTTTTTTATACAATATTGGGATATGTTAAAACTATGCCTCTACGTTCGATTTTTTCTAAATTTACTAATAAATAAAAAAATATGACCCTCCAAAAATCGCAAAAAAATGAATGCCCCGTACCCCGCCAATCCACCGACCATAAAACAAATTTGAAAGATCTTTAAGATAAAATAAAAACGTAGAGGCATACACTCACTCTTCCTGAAGATATTTAAAAAAATTAGATAGGCTCTATTTTGAAGGAGGAATCAGAGGACTACCGCGTTTCCTCGATTTACTGTATCTGTCTCTATCACATACACGTGCCGGCGCAGGGTGAAGCGTGATGGCAATAGTTTCTTCATTTAAATTCTGAGTCCGTATACGAAATTTTGCCGATTTCGCTGATTTAACAGACGTGATTTAACAGTTAAAATATAGTATTTCTATAAGTTTTAATGCACAACATGTAAGATCATTTCAATTATAATCTAATGTTGGAGCTAGATTTTTTTATTTTTTTAAGTATTTTTAAATAATCCAACTCAAACCCGCGACAGTTTTGTGATTTTTGCTGTAAAAGGTTTAGAATATCACCTGTGTATGGATTGTATTGACGTCTTAACGGTATGAAAAAAATACAATGTACTGTTGAGAAAGTCGTCTATACAATGTTGGAATTACTTTTTACCACATTAATATGAAATAGTTGAGTAAAAAAATATGTAACTCGGCAAAATTTTAGAGAAAATGGGCAAAGAATTGCTTTTAATTTCGGCAACTTGGAGCTGTAATTCATAAAAAGAAAACGACAGAAATAATCTATACAAAAAATTCTATCCAATTCGAGAAAAAAGAAAAAAAAAACAAATTGTGCCAAAAGACACGATTCAAAACAACCTAAATCTCACATTATATTACTCGCCGCAAGGCTCGAGTCGGCAGTCCGCGCTGAGCGTTTTCAGAGGGTGGCCGTATCGCTCTGCGCTCCCCGCCAATCCATCGAGATCGCGCAACGACTACAAAAAACGTGACCGGACCGTGAGTTCTTGATACTTTAGTAGGTAAGTTTTTTTTAAATATTTTGTGATGATTTTGACATGTTGTTTTGAATGTAATGTTAATGTAATCATTTATTATACTTTCACAGTTGGGTTCGCTGGACTGATTTTTGTAACATTTTTTAAATTATGATTAAAATCAAATTTTCATATTCTCAGATCTGAAAATAACAGATGGCCGGAAAGAGCAAGAGCTTTAAATATGGTGCTGTGAAGCGCAAAAAGATTTTATTAAATAACTTTAAAGGTTCAAAGCGAGCCAAGAATGATTCCAGGTCAGTAATACATTATTAATCTATTTTAAGCATTACTACTATGCGCGACAAAGGAGTGAAGAAGGTATTGTGATGGCTAAAATATTAAGTGTGTGTGTCCGTCTGGCGCTCTTGTTCCCAAACTACTGGACGGATTTGGAATTTTGGATGAAATTTGGATACGGGGATTTTTTTTTATTACTCTTGTCATTTTTTTTTAATTCCCCTATCTTGATTTTTTAGGGTTGTCACCATAGTAAATAATCTTATTTTATTTTTCTCTCGAAAATGGCTCTAACGATTTTGATGAAACTCTGTACATTAGTATAACTTTGTATGGACTACTTTAGGTCTTAGTTTGGTTAGGTAAAATTTGAATAAAGTACATGTCATACAAACCTAGGTGGTTAACAAAAATGGCTTAAACGATTTTAGTGAAACTATGTAAATAATTATGTGTCATTTTTACACTTTTTTTTAGGTGCCACCCCTGACAGTTTCTATGAAAATGGGATCATCGAGATCAAATGCCCTATAACAGCGGTTGGTATAAACCCGGAAGAGGCAATTCGTGCCAAAAAAATAAATTTTTGGAAGGTCGATAAAAAAGGGGAAATAATATTGAACACAAATCACAATTGGTATTACTAGGGATTGCAATCCGGATACTTCGAAATCCGAAAAATCCGGATAATCCGGATTTTTTGGGCCTATGAAAAATCCGGATTTTCATTTTTCAAAATCCGGATTTTCGGTTTTTTCGAATAGTAGATAAAATTATGAAAAAGAAGCTTTTAAGTAATATAAAATTAATTTAAATGTATCGTGTAATATCTGACATACAAATTCACATTTGTTTAAAGGCGCTATCACAACTGCGTGGTCTACACGTACCAAAGTTAGAATTTCATATGTCTAACTTTCCATTGTGTGGTTATATTTTGGTGATTGTAATTACATTTCTTTACATTTTTTCATTTTATTTAAAAGAAATAACGACATATTTTAATTTCTTATAACCTAGCTCTTATTTTACTGTATTATTATGTTTTCTATATGATAATATAAATGCAATGATGATAAATTTACAATTATTGTAGAACATTTTGGTATTGAATACAATGTTTTTTCTATAAAATATGTTGTTTTTGTTTACATTGAGGTTATTATAGTTATAAGTTATAATTGTTTACGTAACCAATGCTGATTTGTGATTCTGTCTAATTAAATAAAGGAATATAGTAAGTTTATAATATTACGAAATGTTTATTTAAAGTTTAAATAATTATTTAAAGTCATTATTCTGTGCAATAGCCTAATTATAAAATATATACTATCCAACTGCTGAGCAAAGGCGCCGCCCGAATCTTTCACTTGCTCCAGCGTCACCGTTTGCCAGCCTAGCTGATATGCCTCCAGTGGGGAGTTCATAACCGTGTTCTAGGCTAAAGTCTTCGCAATCGTTGGTTCCTCATTGGTAACGTAACCGCTGACGAGTTGGCTAGTAAGAAAAAAAAATAGAATCCTTGCCAGAAGCCTGACTGGACAATGTAAGCTCAACAAGCACCTTTACAGAATAGGTGTTAATAGCATTACGACCTGCAGATTCTGTGACACACCTATTCACCTTCTATTTGACTCTACTGCTCTACTACAGAGCAAAAACTCTCCTAATTTACTAAAGAGGAAATATGTGGCACCAATCCCAATCACATCGTTAAATTTATGAGCAGCACTGGGTTGGGGTCGGTACTCTAATACTAAGGAGTCACAATAAATCCTCAAGGATCGTCGTAACGTCAGGATTACAGTGATCTGCCTTCGGAGGAAAAAAATACCTCCAGAGCATAGCGCTATCTTTTCTTAGGCCTAGATACCCACACAGTCGATATCCACCCTAGATGTATGCGGATAACGTGACCAGCTCAATGCCACTTTAGCTTGGCCGTTTGGCTAGTTTGGGAGCACATTATGTTTTTTTTGTTTTGTTGAGATTTGAGCTCTATTGCTTTTTGGCAGACCCTGAGTTGGAACTTTTGTAAATCGTAAATCGGCCAATAATCGAGTTTCCGAATCGTTGGTTATGACGAGCGAAATACACATATCAACGAGTCTGCGCTTCAGTGAGATTAACAAGTCACCATTCTTCATGGACCAGTTTTTCTGCCTTTCTGTTATCATAAGAAACTAATTGGCCCAAGTACAGGTACTCGTTGACATATTGAATTCCTTGCTCGTCTACCTCGACCCTACGTCTCGTACTGTTGATTATTGTTTGTGTCTTTGACCTATTTTTAGTAAGTTCGCCACTAGGCTTGCAGATCTTGGAGCATAATTTGATGATGTGTGGCTGACGGCTGTAGGCTTAAAAATGATGAAGTCGTCGATAAAGCGAAGATTGCTTAGGATTTTCTTGTTAAATCAAAATTTCACATTTTTAAATAGTTAAAAAAATCAAGGTATTTTTAAGTTGTTAATAATATTTAAAGTACCAGATACTGTTATTTTAATCCCTTCCTTTTTGCACCCATGTGAAAATCGCTAACTTAAGAAAAATGATAATTTTTTAAGACGTTTTATTTTGCACTTTTAAAATGAATGTTAAATAAATAAATAATAAGGAAAAAGCTCACATTGAAAGCTGTTTATCAAAAATATTTAAAAAATTACAAAAAATCCGGATTATCCGGATAATCCGGATTTGAGGATGAAAAATCCGAAAATCCGGATTTTTTTAAAAATCCGTTTTTTGCAATCCCTAGGTATTACCGCTTGGTAATTGCATATTACAAAAAAAGATATTTGTTTGCTGTGTGGACTGGCACAGACTTTCCATTGAAAACTGCAATCATCAAGAGGGATGACAATTTCTGGGAAACAAAAATAAAAAATCGGCTTATAGATTTTTACTATACCCTCGAAAATGTCGTTCAATGGAACTTAGAACTTGTTCATATTTATAAACTAGCTGCTGCCCGCGGCTCCACCCGCATAAATGTTGAAAAAAGTATGTGTTATTCCAGACTATAATCTACCTCTGTGCCAAATTTCATCAAAATCCGTTCAGTAGTTTTTGCGTCAAAGATTAACAAACATCCATACATCCATCCATCCTCACAAACTTTCAAATTTATGATATTAGTAGGATAAATGTGCCAGTCTATCGATGTAAGATATTTAGTTTTTTTATTCATTTGAAAATATACCTACAGGTTGAAGATTGATGTACGACCCATACGAACGTATTCGAACTGTATGGGGCTTCCACTCATCATATTGAACAATTTTTTTAACATTTCCCAAAGAACCCATAGTCAATTCTTAAAAAAAAAACGAAGCTCCATATAAATATGTTAAAAAGTTCAAAGTTGTTCAGTTTGATGAGTACAAGCCCCACTTAACGGATCGGGTCGCTCGGTCAGGTCGGTCGAGATATTTAGGCTTAAAAATATCAATGTAACGGATTATCATTTCGTTTTTTGTGAACTGCCTTTATTTCCTGTAAAGTTACGAATATAGTAACATTTTTGATACAATATATTTCATGCAAACTAATTAACCAGACTTAATTATTTATTTCAATTAAAAAACCACGATATTCAAATACACGTAAATAATAAAAAAAAAAGAATATCTAAGGATCAAAACTGTTTAATCACCAAAATTACCGTCGACTCACGCACAAGCTACAGAGCGTCCTCGCGTTTGTGTGTGTGCGCGTTAGATACCTAATTTCGCCAGTCTCGATTTAGTTACCGGCCTCTTAACAAACGAATGTAAAATTGGTCGGTATACTCTCCCATGTAAACTGTACCTAAATATAGCATATTGATGTTTGTTTACTTCAAATAGATTGTTTGTTTCGAAATACCAATTGGATACGTGTTGTAGTTTACAGCGATGTGTTCTGTTTACTTTACGAGGGTAAAATAGTAATAGGTTAATATATGGTAAAATATGCCTAGAGTCGCTTAATTTTATTATGTAAATATGTACCATCGAAGAAATTGATTCATAGGCAGTTGACGGACCTACGTGTTATGTCAATTCAATATAATATGACAGCAGGGTTTGACGTAATGCGACCAAATTACCTAGGTCCACCATCTGCCTATGCTTCAACTTCTCTGATAGTACATAAATAAAAATATAATTTTCAATTTTGTTAGTCCCGCCAAAATTCGAGAACGGCTGTACCGATTTACCTAATTTTAGTTTTAAAATATTTGTAGAAGTCCAGGAAAGGTTTATATTAGGAGGAAAGAGATACGAAGTTCACCGGGTCGTACGTCATCTAGTTCATTTAAAAAACATTCGAGGCTTAAGCTATGTTTACAATATCTAAATAGCATACTTTTGCATAATAATATAAAGGCATGACTCATGACTCAAATGGGCGCACATTCTGTCTCACGCTCGAGTGTAACATGACAGCCATCGAAACGTCATTCGGCGCATGAGAATAGGTTATAGGACCCTTGACGACTATGCATTAACTGCAAAATATATTAATTATTCCTCTTACTCATAAAAATATCTACTGTGTATACATAAGCTATAGTTAAACAATATAGTTAATCAAGCCACTCTTGTAACGTACCAGATAAGGACCAAATATTGTACAGCGTGGATATTTCCATAAAAAAGGGGTTTTAAAAATATGCAAACTATAAAAATATACAAAAAATATAAAAAAATATACAAACTACGAGAGAAAACTGTTTATTTTTTCAACAGTTAAATTGCGGGCGATGTAAAAATATGTAAGGATATTTTAACCGTGCATGTTTCAATAAGTTGACCTACTAACGATTTTTCTCCTCCGCCATTCATTCCTGTATACCACAGTCCACAGGTGAAGAGTCACGTGAAAATGTGCTTTGTGCCGTTAATAATAAACGATAATTTCGTTTGCACCGCCTTTCATTACTGTAGATAATTTTATCACGTGGATCCTGAAACAAGGGGTGCTCATTAGTTGTGCTCCGCGGCCCTAATGAACGGTTAATGATGCATATAAAGTACACAAACGAAGTACCTTATAAGTAGGCAGACTGTCTGCTGTACATTAGCTGTACTTGCCCTAAAATCATGATTCATGAGTATAGACATACGTATAATATATGAAAGAACAACTAAAACTTTCTTATGAAAAAAAAATACTCCGTATCTTTTAGTGCCATTTCCAAGTAAGGCATTTACGCCTTAACAGTTAACTATAAAACAAGATCATAAGTGAAGTCCAAAAATTTAAAAAATAGATCGTGACTCTTATGAATCTAGGTGAAATTTTGTCTGTTCGTCTGTCTATCCCTCTGTTACCTCTTCATTCAAACGGCAAACCCCTTAACCGTTTTTGGTGAAATTTGGTTTATATTTTAGGCCGCTAAAATTTCGTCGCATCGATGTTGCGGCTAACATCATAATATGACTTTGTTTTGAGTAATTTATTTTTTATTTTTATAAAGACATATTTACTGTCTCTGCCGCACTCAGAGACATTTAATGTTAGTTAAACTTCAATTAAATGAAGAGTTTGATTGTACATAATGTATGGGGCTAATGTCAAAATATTCATAAAATGACAATTAAGTTATTAATATATTCGTTTCTGAGTGCGGCAGTAAGAGTTATTTAGTAGTTCTGAGATAATGTCCATACATACGTAAATCCTCACGAAATACCTAAGTGATCAATAGGCTGACCCCACATTAGGCGTGCGCGTTCCTCGGGCGTATGAGCGATGCGAGCGCACTGCATAAGAGCCTGTCCAGATGAGGCTTTTACGCGCGAGTGAGCGACTCGCGCGTTTTACGCGCGTAACCGAGATACTAGAGCTACATAATATATCGCGTCCAGATGCCTACACGCGTTTTCTAACTCGCGCGTAAAACGCTTACAATGAGCAGGACTCTCGACTCGCCCGTAAAACGCGCGAACGACGCGCGATTCTTGGGTGCCATTGCAGCGTCCAGAACTACGCGCGAGTCCGTTGCGAATGGACGTATTTGATTGGAGCGTGATAACTTCTAGTCCATGTCTGTAGCGTAAAAACGCGGTATCTGGATGCAATAGAAATTGAAACGCGCGTATGGACTTCGCGCGTAAAACGCCTCATCTAGACAGGCACTAAGCGTTGCACTCGCGGCGCGCACGCGGCGTTCTCTCGCTCACACGCCCAAGGATCACTAAGGTATTTCGTGAGGATTTACGTATGTATAGACTTTATCTCAGAACTACTAAGTAACTCTTACAGCTGCCGTACTTTAATGCTTCCAACGCCTGTTCCCAATATTTGATCTATCTCTGGTTTTGCCCTACTAGAGATAGGAATAGCTCTCATTAGAAATGTCTAATGAGAGCTATTCCTATCTCTAGTAGGGCAAAACGAAACGAAATTCGAACGAACGAAAGGGCTAATGAGCCCTCTTACTAATAAAAACTTCTTAAACAAGCGTTCAGCGTGTGAATAGTTAAACAGGAGTTTTTAAGTTACACACACGTTACACAGAGTCTATACAGAGAAATTAGTATGGAAATGACAGCATCGTTATACAGGCCTTATGTCAAAAAATGATTATTAGTAGAAAAAATCTTATGCACCCTCTATACACGCTGTGTAACTTTTTATTAGTAAGAGGGTAGATATATATTTTATGTCAATTCAATGTTAGCTGCGATCGGTCGTATGTCAAACCAGAGATAGATTGAATATCGGGAACAGCCGTAAGTGCGGCCGATATCCTCTATTAATTCCTGTATGATCAATTCCAGACGCCGCCGGCGAACTACGGGCGTCAGATCGAGCGGAACACCCACGCGTACTCGTCGCTGCCTCGCTCCTCCATACTGAGCTCCGCCGTGGCCGGTAAACACACGGTGGTGGGCTGCGGCAGGGGCCGCTCCGTGCCGAACCTAGGTGCCGACAGTGTAGCTAGCTGCAGTGTAGTACCCCCGAGCCTTGATGATTTGTCATTGCTGTATACACGAAACTCTACAGGGTGCAACAAAACTAAGTGATAATACTTTAGCGTGTGTATGAGATCCCTGTATTGTAGAGTTCACTGTGAAAGCAGCAGCGCTGTAAGAGTTACTTTTTTAGCTTTTGTATGGGCAGGACAATGGTATATGGGACTCCCTCTAGTCTACCCACTAAAACCCCATGGTGCTCCACTCCTCGCTGAAGGCAGAGTTGCGGGTATGATAGAACCTACCGCAACGCACCTATGTAGCCTAAGGGTTAATTCAGACCGCAACGAGACGCGTAGACGCATTTCTAAATTTGTACTGTATTGACAGATTTCGTGAGCGTGAGACATCTTGCAAATATGTCAAATCCATACCAGGCTTATTCCACTTTTCCCCGTTGATAATCCCCTTCAACGGGGATTATTAAACTTTTTGTTCATTAATCCCCGTTAACGACAATTGGAGCTTATAATGGGGATTTATGAACTAAAAAGTTCATTAATCCCCATTACGTTAAAAATAAAATACTAATGTAAGAATCGGGTACCTTCTATTTATTATTGGATAAGAACTCACTTATTGATTATTTTTATAATCAAATTAAATTAAATTTAAGCCTGATTACAACACTTAAAAAAAACTACTTAAAAATTTACAAAAAAACAGAAATCAGAGTCACAAACGTTGCTATTCAGACCTCCTCTGAGCCTAACTTGTAACTAAAAACTTAAGTTACTGCAAAACTTAAGTTGCGGAAATTACAATTGTAACCTCGACAATCAAAGTCTACAAACAATGAGATCGCACTGCCACAATTGCGGCGCGATCGACTCGCCGCCGCGTTTGTGGCCTTAAGTTTGATGGATCTTAGTGTCTAATAGAAGGAATATGTCTTACCATGACGATAACTACGACTTTTTAATAGTTGGCCTTCAAAGGAGCGTGGCCTTCCATGGTCGTTATATCACGATATAGCTGTCATGTGTCACGATAATATGACTATTTGACACGATAGACCCTAAGGCTATATAGCGGAACCTGGTGGCAAATAGAATTTAAAACACTCCATTGTTACACACATCCCTTATGTGGTGTTGCACCAACGAGGCCATACTACTCCTACTTGTAATGTTGTATAGCAATGACAACTCGGTTAGGTTCTGAACCCCCGCCTGTAGATATGGAATAGCACCTAAACAGTTTTGAACCTCATATTCCCTCGCTTTTGTCGCTTATATATTGTAGTAGCTTGTAATAACTTAACGCATTTAGCTTATATTTAAGAACGGCAGTGTTTGAGTAAATTGAATGTATTGGGAATTGGGACTGTTCCCAGTAATATAAATTACAAAAATAATAATCTCAGCAGGAACTGCTGTTGCCCACCAAAATAAGATATTTAACATGACATATTACCTGCGTACAAGTATGTTTTGCCACTTGATTGACCGTTGGCAGGGGAGCAAAATGATACAAGCGCGCCACTATTCTCGTAGTGCCGTAACTAGGCAGTAGAGGTCATTGACCCCCTGCCGAGAAACTTGACATATTTTATCGTTTTCTATACAAATCGCGTTTGACAATGAAGTGAAAGATGTTTCTAGTCTAAGGGCGATATCGTATTGCTACGTGCTAGCCTGCTAGGGTTCGAAGGATTTGGAGAGAAAGACCTGCTGACTCTCTTGAAGACTTTATTCACAAGCACTAGGTCCAACATAAAGCACTAGGTCCAAAACACTAAGCACTATCACTGTCCTAGGTCGTAACCAAGTCGTAGGTTTCACTGGTTCATTCACTATTGATCACTTGTTTTCACTCCGAAGTGGCCTTGAAGATCGCTCGAAATGAACTGAATTGTCGGCCCGTCTTCCTGCGACTATTTATATGGACCGAGGCGAGCCCTAGACAGTACGAGAACATCCCTTTCCCGAATGTACAAGATTCGCGTAAACAAGTATGGAATTTTTCTGGAAGCCTAATGCCATCTAGTATCAAATAGCGGATTTACGCTGTCTGCGTTTTCTCGATAAGTTTCGCTGGTTTGACGCTAGATGGCACTGTGTGTCTGTATCCGTAAAAGTATTTTGCATACTCGAGTTAAACTGAGTATGCAGTAAATCGCTTTGAACTCATAAAAAGTTGGAGATTATCATTCTAAGGGTTAAATCAGACCGCAACGCGACGCGTTGATGTATTTCTAAATTTTTATTGAATTGACAGATTTTCAAGACGTCTCACACAGTTAAAATCTGTCAAATCCATACCACATACAAATTGAGAAATCCATCTACGCGTCACGTTGCGGTCTGAATTGACCCTTAGTGTCTAAACACACTAGGCCGAAAATACGCGGCCGAAGTTCGGCATGATTACGCCAGCAATGCGCTAAGCATACAATATAACGCGACGTAATTTTGGTATGGTGTGTCATCGGTAATTTAAAATACATTGCAGGCGTAATCATGCCGAACTTCGGCCGCGTTTTTTCGGCCTTGTGTGCTTAGACACTAAGAGTTACCAAGAGGTTTTCCTATGAATCTATCCTAATAGTCTGTGTCTTTATAAGAGGTTTATTTTTGTTTATAAGTTAACAGAAAACAGTGAGAGCACTTTTCTCATCGCTCCTAGACTAGAAAGGTCAATGACCGCTGCACTGGTGTCATCTTGTTTCATTTTGGCTGAAGTTCCAATGGGGGCTACCGCGTGTGAATTTTTCGCTAGAGGCGCTAGTGTCGCGCGAGGTCCAAAAACGTCTATTTTGTACTAGTTTTAGCGGTCTTCGTGACATAAATTATTATTTATGCAATTTACCTGTTGAAAAGCGATCACCTTCGTAAAATTATCCCAAAAAGTATTATTTAGCGATCAATGTAAATGCTTTGAAAGCAAAATTAAGAAAAGAAACAATATTCGTATTAAAATTTCGGTTATTAAAAAAATTAGCCAACGTAAAGGAGATATTATAATTTAAATTAAATAAAATAAATAAATGGGATTCTAGATTATTATAAAGTCGACTTTAATAGCTATACTTCGGACCTTAGTCGACAGTTGCGCCATCTAGTGAGCAAAAAAACGGTAGCCCCCATTAACCTGACATGACATTGTAAAGCTGGTTGTGGGCGGCGTTAGTTCTAATTTTGGACTCGTGCCAAAATATCCTTGTAAAATTGTATTACATAATATATAATATTTTAATAACTAAAATAATAATATCGTTAATCAATATAAAAAATAATCATAAAAAAATATGATTAACGATAATTTCAAACGTCACAATTATCGTGACCTTATAAGCAATGAAGTTCATGTTCATCAAGGTTACATAATAAGGGGGCAGGCTGGCCTGGCGCAAAGCGACCAAAGACAATATAATTAAATTACAGCGGAGAAGGAGGAGACGGGCCGCGGCAGTCCTTCGCCGTCGCTGCGCGAGGTTCGCGCGCGGCTCGGCAGCAACAGCGTGCGGCTCGAGGGCGACGACCTCGCACGCGGCACGCTGCGTGCGTCCGTGCGCCCGCCCCGACCCGTCACCATGCCCTGGTACGTTATAACAACGAGATAAGGCTCATTTTCCCACCCATTTTATAAGAGTACACGCGCCAGCACACGAAGGCGACGAAACCGTGTGCGTAAGTGCGCTCGCCCCGAGTCATCACCATACCTTAGTAGGCTTTATGACAACGATATAAGGCTTATTTTCCCAGCAAATCTGCTTCACTACAGCACCGGTGTTCTGAGTTGTCGGGATGGAATAACGCGTTGTATGCCACACGTTTTAATTTGGTTTTTGCGATCTTGTAAATACATATTTTATGTAGCTTTAAATATATGGTTCTATTGTTTTTAAAATAGGAATAAAGTTTTTTTTTTGTAATTGTACAGGCAAACAACGGACGTTCGACAGTGGGACTGCGAGACGACTTGCGGGTGGCTGGAGTCGCTCGGCCTGGAGACGTACGTTACGGCGGCGCGCGCGTGGCTTGCGCACACTCAGGACAAGGGGGTCATCGCGTCCGCTTCCTCGACCGTGATAGAGAAGGAGCTGGCCATTAAACATCCCATGCACAAGAAGAAGATACTACTGGCGCTAGCTGATTTATTGGTATTTTATATCAATTTATTTTTTTATAGAATAATAATATAAAGACAATTGCTTGAAGTTTTAAATAGTATCTCTTATGTAATCACTTAGTGAGACATTGACGATATTTAGCAATGATTAAAAAATTATTATATTATGTTACATTTGATTACTGGCGATTAATGGCTTTATCTGCAGATATATTGTTATACACAGTTTAATAAATAAGGGGGCAAACGAGCAAACGGGTCACCTGATGGAAAGCAACTTCGCCCATGGACACTCGCAGCATCAGAAGAGCTGCAGGTGCGTTGCCGGCCTTTTAAGAGGGAATAGGGTAATAGGGGAGGGTAGGGATGGGAAGAGAAGGGAATAGGGGAGGGAAAGGAAGGGAATAGGGTAGGGGATTGGGCCTCCGGTAAACTCACTCACTCGGCGAAACACAGCGCAAGCGCTGTTTCACGCCGGTTTTCTGTGAGAACGTGGTATTTCTCCGGTCGAGCCGGCCCATTCGTGCCGAAGCATGGCTCTCCCACGTATAAATACATATACAGACTAAGTATGTGAAAATGTAAAATTGAATGGGAAAATATAAACGTAAAAAAATAAAATATTAGTAACAGGATAAGATAATGAATAAAGTTCTGAGGTGTGATGGATTTAAATTATATTAAGAGTATCAACTTTAAGCCTTAGTACGAACAAAATGTTAAGAGACTAAAAATAATATTATGGGCGAAAAGATGACACAGATTATTGTAAAAATAATCAGGGTGGTCACGGCGACGCTTTACTGACGGCGGCGGGGCGTCTCGACGGTGCTTGGGCGCTGCGCTGGCTGGAGGACGTGGGAGTGTGCGCCGCACGCGCGCCCGCCGCCGACGCCGCGCTCGACGGCCGCACGCTGCACCGCCTCACGCACGCCGAGCTGCACGCACACCTGCGCGTCGCCACCGCCCTGCACGCGCTGTCTATACGACGAGGTACGTGCCGCTTGCGCTGTCTATACGACGAGGTACGTGCCGCACGCGCTGTCTGTACGACGAGGTATGCGTCGCATGCGCTGTCTATACGACGAGGTACGTGCCGAACGCGCTGTCTGTACGACGAGGTATGCGTCGCATGCGCTGTCTACGACGAGGTACGTGCCGAACGCGCTGTCTGTACGACGAGGTATGCGTCGCATGCGCTGTCTATACGACGAGGTACGTGCCGAACGCGCTGTCTGTACGACGAGGTATGCGTCGCATGCGCTGTCTACGACGAGGTACGTGCCGAACGCGCTGTCTGTACGACGAGGTATGCGTCGCATGCGCTGTCTATACGACGAGGTACGTGCCGAACGCGCTGTCTGTACGACGAGGTATGCGTCGCATGCGCTGTCTACGACGAGATACGTGCCGCTCGCGCTGTCTATACGACGAGGTATGCGTTGCACGCGCTGTCTATACGACGAGGTACGTACCGCTCGCGCTGTCTATACGACGAGGTACGTGCCGCACGCGCTGTTTGTACGACGAGGTATGCGTCGCATGCGCTGTCTACGACGAGGTACGTGCCGCTTGCGCTGTCTATACGACGAGGTACGTGCCGCACGCGCTGTCTATACGACGAGGTACGTGCCGCACGCGCTGTCTATACGACGAGGTTAGTGCCGCAAGCGCTGTCTATACACCGAGGTATGTGCTGCAAGCGCTGTCTATACTACGAGGTATGTGCCGCTCGTGCTGTCTATACGACGAGGTATGTGGCGCGCGCGCTGTCTATACGACGAGGTATGTGTTGCCCGCACGCGTGACCTTATGGCACACTTGCTCGACGTCACGGCTCTGCACTCGCTCTCCATACGAGGGTCTCATGGGAGGAATGCGCTGTCGCAGTTCTGCTCGCACCGTGTAACAATTCAACATCTTGTATGCACTGGACCTGCTTTTCTTCGTACATTCGATTTTAAATTTAATTACCGGTTAATAGGCATGATGACTATTTTTTTTTCTTCATGGTGATTAAAGGACCATTCAAAAGTAGAAACATCGGTGAAAGAATTACTCTGTTAGCTTAAAAACTTCCCAATTCAAAAATCTAATAAAATAGACCTTCCCGAAATGCTCCATACAAAGTGCTACTAAATTATGACGCCACCGTTTTGTAGTTTGTACGCATCGGGGGAGAACTTTATTCGATAGGTATATTAAATATTGCGTTTGTGAAAGTGGTTTCATAACAAAAGTTGCTTTTAATTGTATAAGTTATCGAATGGTAAATAAATATTTATATAATTTATGGAAAAAAAATCGACTTATCTAACTTTGAAGGCTCAGAACAAAAAAAATACAAAAGTTATCAAGTTGAAATTTTGGAAATACTTATTTTTTACCGTTATATCTTTATCTTATTTAAAAAATCTGCTAATATTTGACCTTGTCATCATCCCAATTAATCCTGTTCATCAAGTTTTTACTGTATGCAAATTTCAGGTATCCAAGTGCTGCGCGACAACAAGTTCAACCCGGACACGATGATCCGGCGCGCGGCGGAGGAGGCCCCGGCGCCGGTGGCGGTGGGGGAGGAGGGCGAGGGTGCCCGCGTGCCGCCCGACGAGCTGGCGCGCTGGTCCTCGCACCGAGTCATGCAGTGGCTCAAGGAGATCGACCTCGCCGAGTACGCGCCCAACTTGCGCGGCGCAGGTACTCCTTTACTAATAATGGGAATTAATGCTATTTTATATTAATTTCATTATCATGCTAATTTTGATGTCATAGCATGCTACGTGTTATTGCTTTGCTATTTGCTAAAAACGCGGCATCGTGAATTATCGGTTCGCATCGCAACGCTCGCGTCAAGTATTATTATTTATTTCGCATCGAGTGAAAAATAGCAATTCATTAACAGTTAGCGCCGCGGTGGGTAACAGCGCGGACGTGAATTATTTATCATGATCGCAGACTATTGCTGCGCACGATAATATTATTACCAATCGTATTTTTAGCAAGTACGATTAATTTAATTATTATTGCTAATGGGCATTTAACAATTAATTATTATTGCTAATGCGATTTTTACCAACACTATCCTTTACTATAATCAAGGGTCATGTTCGTTGGTGCTGTTATATAAATACGGCTATGGAATGCCTACACCGCATTTTAAAAAGGAAAGCCACTCAGGCTTCGACCGCGGCAGAACCGTGTGATTAAGTACCTGATCTTCCGTGACCCCCGTTGTCATTTCATTAAAATTACACAGACAGTAAACTGTCTAAAATTATTATTAAAGTGTGTTTAATTAATTTCGAGCATGCGCCAAAAATCACGCCAACGAACACGGCACATGTTCGTTGGCATGTTTTTTCCGCATGCGCTGTAAAAATTGTAGTAATGTGTTTGTATGCATTTCAATGTTCGCATTTTTTTTTAATTGTGAGATTGTTAAAATATTAATATTATCTTATATATGTAGGCGTGCACGGCGGGCTGATGCTACTGGAGGCGCGGTTCACGGGCGAGCTGCTGGCGGCGCTGCTCAACATACCCGCCAACAAGACGCTGCTGCGGCGACACCTCACGCAGAGGTATAAGTGTGCCTCGACCCTTACATTTCGCACTATGCTCTAAGATCCGAACTCAAGACGACCTTCACCGATAAAATTATACACATTTTATAACAAATTTAGTAGATCAAAAAAAATATTCAGGCTGGATGTATATACGCTCGCGCAAACGCACGTTTTAGCCGCTACACCGCGAGATCACAAGCAATAGTATGTAACGATTTATTTAAATAACGGCAGTCGCGTTGTCGTTTACATACATTTTTCTTTATAATTTCGCGGTGTAGCCGCCAACAAACCGCGCGTTCAGGCGGATGCAAATAAATCCAACCTAAGAATTGGTTGGCTAAAAAAATCCCGGACACGACTATTTTAAATTATAAAAGAAAATATTTCAAACTATAGATTTTTTTAGGTCAACCCATTCTTAATATTTTCTGATATACGTTATAAAATATGATGATTAATTCCATTATCAGCTCGATGAAAGGTCTTTCAAGTTAGAATCTTCTATTACATCGTCCGCCTCTGTGGAATGACGGCTCGCACTAAATCCAGCTTAGTATTGTGTGCGTGAGTGTATAAGTTTGTGCTCGCTACGAACGACAACAATAAAACTACACAGTTACAAAATATTACGCCGTCTTTACCTTTTTTTTTCTCGCATAGAACCAATTTTCACAACGGTTAATGTATGTAAGGATGATGTAAGAATACACTTGACAAACAAAAAACATCATAAAATTGTTTATTTTTCAGATTTAACGACCTGCTAGGCCGCGACGTCATACAACAGAAGCGAACGGCCGAGCAGACGCTAGGGTATCAACCGCTCACCGCTACTACTAAATACAAGGTATACACTTATTTTTTACCCGACTACGGCAAAGCAGAAAGGAAGGGTTATAATTTTTACTTATATGTATGTTCGGTGCGCACAATCTTTTTATGATAGTTTCATATTGATTAGATAGAGAGCGAGAGAAAGTCAGTTTTTAGGGTTCCATAGTCAACAAGGAACCCTTATAGTTTCAGTCTGACCGTCCGTCTGTCCGTCTGTCTGTCCGCGGTTTTGCCTAGAGACTAAAGGACCTACAAAGCTGTAATTTAGCATAAATGCACATATTATTAATCCTTCGATCGCGGATTCTTGGAAATCTATTGTAAATCTATTGTTCTCGCGGCCCAAGTGGGCCTTATCGGAGTTGAAGGGTGATACCGACAAATAATGGTACATAAAATCTTAAAAAAATATTATTTTTTATGGTACGTCCCCTACACATCAAGCGGGGATGATTTTTTTTTTCGCGTCCACCTCATCGTGTGGGGTGTCGTTGGATAGGTTTTTTTTTTAAATATTATGAGTATTAAATTATCCGATTTAGGGATCCATTTGTGAAATATGAAGTTTCAGCGCGCCCGCTAAAACTCTCGCGGGCGCACGCTCGCGTGTGTATAAATGAAAAATACAAAAAACGGTTGTTTCTGGTAATGTTCCGTTACATACATACAGCCCAAGCTAATAAAAGCATGTTAATAAATAAATAATTCCAGGTGCCAAAGAGCCGGCAGTTCTCGCTGAAGCGGCGCAAGAGCCGGGATGAGCTGGAGCTCGGCGAGCTGGTGTGCCCGCTGCGGGACGACGGCTCAGGTGACTCCCCGCCCGTAAGTCCGCACTAACACATTAACAACGGGTTGGCACACCGACGCCGCGAACTCAGAGTCAATTCAGACCGCAACGCGACGCGTAGATGCATTTCTAAATTTGTATGGATTTGACAGATTTGCAAGGCGTCTCACGCTCACGAAATCTGTCAATTTAGTACACATTTAGAAATGCATCTACGCGTCGCGTTGCGGTCTGAATTTACCATTAGAGTTCTTACAGACGAACGACACTTGTCGACACACGACAAGACGTGTCGTCGGCAGCCGTCAACTGTCAACGGCTGTCGTCGTCGACACGACAGGGTTAAGAGTGGCTTTCCAAACCTAGCGGCACGCGAACGCGACCGGCAAAAATTCAAACAAAATGCCACTATATATAGCCGAATACTAGCCACTATATATACGAAACATATAGCCTTGGTCATAATATAATATATGACCTAGGCTATATGTTGCGTTTTGGTGTGCCGACCGAAAACGCCACTGATTTATAGTGGCGTAAACCAAAATGAAACCTAATATTAATTGGATCCGAAAGCTTGGACAACCTTAAAAAAAACGAAGTGGCACAGATATCTTTTTCACTCTTATAGGCCTTGATCGGCCTAGTATATTTTGAGAAACAAATAGCTACTCACAGTTAAGCTTTAGGGTTACTTTCATGTTCTATCCTTCTATCGTAGATCTATGAACCGCTTTTTTGCGGTCAGCGATGTCGGTGTGCAAACAGCATTAGGTAGTTGTGTACTTTACTTTAAAAATTGTATCTATCTTGAGCTATTTTACCTAATCATTTTAAGCGCTCAAAGCGACGAAGACAATATTCTAATCGAATCACATTTCAAACTATTTTCATTGGTCAAAAGTTTATTCCAGTATTGATCAACATCTATACAACAATTCTGATGTAGCAAATGCTACAACTATTCAAATGGTATGGTACAGTTTTATTAAGCTTGGTGTTATTAATCCACTAACAAACGCTTTGGTTTTGGGTTTTATTTAAAAAGTTTTGGGATACTCATAAAAACAGATGATTAAAGCTGGTTATTATACTGCCTAAATATAAACATTAAATGAACAAAAAATCTGTTTTCATTTATTAATGTATATATATTTTTTTATTATTATTAGCGATTGGTAATCTAATATATTTTAGTTCGAGTCAAAATTCCATAGTGGCAAGTTTTTTTATAAATCTGATTTTGTGTTTGTGTTCAGAAACTCGAAAGTCGAATATTATATACTTTAAAAATATGTATAAAATTATGTGGCCAGTCTTGTTATTTTGATTAAAAACAGTATGTTGCACTGGCGACATTCAGACGTGCGCGTATTCTGCTGACTGCTGTAGCGTTTGGGACGCGAATAGCGCGCGGCTTCAGAGCTCGCGCGCGTCTGAACGCACCCCCAAAAGTTTCGGAACACAACCATCATATTTTTTCTAAGATATTAATATAAAATGTTACAAACAGACGACGAAGACCACATCAGTAGCGGGAGTCGTCGAGTCGGCTGCCTGTCTCCCGCGTGACACCGCGCGCACACACTAGTTCATATCACACAACCATACTTATAAATTGTAATTGTTATACTAAAGATAAGATCGCACTAATATGGACTTGGCAAAAAACAGAGTGAGGCGCTCTGGCACAGAATTAAAAACTGCTTGCATACAGCGAAACGGCTGCAAATTAAGCTGTCCAATTGATAATTCGTTGCTACGCAGTGTGTTTTCGAAATTGCGCTAGAGCGCATTATGCGGCATAATGCTCAACGTTGAATGTTTCAACTACAGCAACACTTCGCACAATCAAGCAGTTTCATAAACTAATTCACTTTCCAACTAAGCATTAGCACACTTCAGCACCGCCACTGAGTCGGATTATGCTCTAAGTTTGGAAAACACATAATTTGTGCAAAAATTTTACTAAGCAAATAACGCTGTATACGTAAGAAAGGGTAACACACGTACGTAGTAGTGAAATCAAATTTACTAAGTTACGCAGATAATGCCTGTTTAATTTTACTCTGTGATATTTGTCGAGGCGCTTCACTCTTCTGCCATCGAGTGCGGTCTAAGTTCTAACCTAAAGAGGAATGTCGATTATCGCTACTGATAAGTTTATATTATTTGTAAAATGACATATCCTTATAGCTATTATAGCAACCTAAAAAATGTAACTTTTTGCGGTCCAAACATATACAATACTATAATCCACACTCCTAGTCCTGCAATATTACTATGATTTGAAATTATAGACGTGAGTGAATGAATTAGGTAACAATTTGAAAATGATCGTTTTTTTGCATAAATGGATGCTGTAGAACCGGAAAAAATGATTTGAAATAAAAATGTGGATTTTATGTATAGCCAGATATATTAGTTAGATAATAAAGTAGGTAAGTTACAAGAAAGGGAAAAATGAGTATTTTTCTTTATGTTATAAAATGTTAGTTACCCACTTCATCCATTCATGTCTTCGATTGTGATAGGAGAAACGTATAATAGTTATTTTGAACTTATTATTCTTTGCTAAGTCAATGGTATTCAATGCTACATTTAATTTTTTTTATTGGCAAATTTTGAGCGTTTCCCCAGCATTTAAAGAAGAATTTTATCAATATCGGGCGGATGATATACCAACTTTTGTTTTCTATTGTATTAAAGCAGGATTAAAGTTATCCTTTTTCACAATAGGGAAATGATTAAAGTACTTGCCTAAATAAGTATTCACAGTAATAATATACACTTTTTCCACTTTTATTATTTAATTTATTACAATTATGTTTCACACGACCGGTTTCGATAAAATCATCATCACTACACCTGATGATGATTTTATCGAAACCATCATCAGGTTTAGTAGTACCGATTTATCGAAACAGGTCGCTTAGTTTATTCGAAGGACCAAAATTAAATTAATAAAAGTGGAAAAAGTGCATGAAAAGTGAAACATTATTACTGTGAAACATGAATTTCTACCAAGAAGTTACGGTACATTCAATATCATATTATAAATAAGTATTGTAGATGTTGAGGCGTCCCCCACATTGGGCGTGCGCGTTCCTCGGGCGTGTGAGCGAGAGAACGCCGCGAGCGCGACGCTTATGCAGTGCGAGCTCGCGGCACGCACGCGGTGCTCGCGTCGCTTATACGCCCGAGGAACGCGCACGCCTAATGTAAGGTCAGCCTTAAACCAAATTTGACCAATAACGCATTAACATTTATCTGCGTTCTGTAAATTATTAACTAATTACAGCAAAGCAAAAAAATATTATTTGTGTCACGTTATTTATTGACTGTCTGCTTAACGTAGGCAGAATTTAGATAAGATTATAAATGCTATAATTATTATCATGGACTCCTTAAATGTTACATACATTTCTACTTTGTAAATATGGTTGTGTTCTGTATAATAAAATTATAACACTTTGGATTTGCGACTATAAATAATATTTCTAATTATTCTACAAACATTAATCTTAACATTATTTTATTCTTATTTAAAATTAAATCATTATTTTTATTCTACTTAAGGAACGTAATCCAAAGTGCACTAAGAATTATTTATTGAGACTACAACTGCCAAAAACTTATCTTTTGAGTAGATAGTAAGATATTAATTTATTTAAATGTTAAAAAACGGCGCACTATGTTAATAGACATTCCAGTATTTCGACATTCTGTTCATTATCATAGTTACAAGCGAACCTCGAACTATAATGATCATAACTTACACAATCGAATTATGGGAATAACGGATTTCTTGAAGTCAGAAAAAATGCAACACTAAAAGGTCACAAAACCAACGTACTAAATAACTGCACAGTAAATACTAAATAACTATTCACTGCAGTTTTGCTTGTCCGTCATGCATATTGGAAAATCATATGACATACCTTAAATGGTGAATAATATGCTGCATTATGCATAATATCTTGCAGATATCCGCATAACATGAAAAGTTATAACGTCAGATGCTATTTTGTTTAATTATTTCTATTTTTCTATTGGTCCTACGAGGTTTGCACATAGTCTACCATATTTTGTATCATTAAGTGTAACTTACGACTGAGATATGACAATATAACTGGTCTATTTCGATTTGCTCGTTTTACAATAAAATAGTTAAATAAATGTATCAATTATGGATTGTTTTATAAATGTATAATAAGTAATATGTTAAAAGTTTTGAACTTTGAAAGTGTTTATCAAAACCTGTTCCATTTCTTTATCTTCACCTTGTCAAAAATAATGTATTTGCTGTTTTCTGGCTAACGTTTACCCAATTTCTAAGGTATTTTGACTGCAGCTCATCTATTCAACAGCTTTACCTAATCAGTATTTTGACGTTAGCCAATCAAAAGCGCTAGTGAAAAGATAAACTTCAGTAAAAAAACCCCAATGGCATGGGCGCCGGCAGTGCCAGGTGGAGCACTTGCACCCCTTGGGAATCTCGGGACAAAAATCAATAGGAATTATTGAAACAAAAAGCAGTCTATTAGAAATCATTTTTTTAAGGACGAAACGTTAGTTCGTAATGTTTCGGCACTAAATTTTAATGTATTCTGTTCACGTAAATAGACAGTCACTGTTGTTCGTAAGAAGTAAAAAAAAAAGAAAACTAAAATCTGCACCCCTTGGAAATTATTTCTGCCGGCGCCCATGCCTAATGGTCAGAACTCACTATCGGTATTACTCGATAGTTTTACTCCAAATCGAGTAAAAATTATCGTGTGGACCGCAAAAAACACAACTCGAAGGCTCGCATCGAGCCGGCTCGATGGAATTAAATAAATCTAATTTCCTTCGAACTTACTTGACGCGAGCCGTCAAGCTTTACTCAAGCGTGTGAGCTTTGCGGTCCACACGATAATTAGGGTTCGGAAACTGTCGAGTAATGCTGAATGTGTGGACGAAATCCCAAGCCGTGGTTTTTACTCTACGTGATTGCTCGATCGAGTAAAACCGTATGTGAGTACTTAGCATAATAGGGGTTGTTGACTACGGAACCCTAAAAACCGGGCATTAGACGAACGCCTAGTTCTTAGCGTTTCCCCGCGAACTCGCATTTTATGAACAAGGTCTTCAATTCCATACTAATAGCTCATATTTATACTACTCAAGTCAGGGCAGCTATACAAGTTAGATCAGATGATTTTAATTAAGGCCAAATTAACAAAATGTGTATCGTCTACAAAAAGTTTCTTTCTTAACGAGGAAGATCGCTTGTCGATTCGATACTATCGATGTAGCGTTGGCAACCCCTATATTGATTCAATACTTGAACCTGATTGTTGTTAGATACTAGACGGTAGTGCGATCTACTCGTTACGTTTTATAAGAGTTTTCATTGTTAGTAGTAATGTAAAGTATAGGTTATTGTACCCGTTATATATTATTATGTATACTTCTATCAGAGAAATTCATAGGCAGATGGAACCTACGTAATTCAGTCGGATTATGTGTGTACTTGGCATAATCCGACCGAATAACGTAGGTCCGTCAATCTGCCTTTGAATCAATTTCTTTCATGGTCCAATATAGTGATATCGCACAAACGAAGGGATCCGTACAAATGCTAATGGACCATTTGCACTTGCGTCCTGATTCCAGAAGGCCCGACTTAAAGTTTACAGTACAGCCCCAACACATGCTATCCTTTTCACTTGGTGGGGAAGTAAGACAGCAACTGTCAACTTTTAGCAAATAGAATTAGTTGGATTTTTTTTTCAGACGCAAATAAATTTTATAATGTCTGTCGTTTTAACCAAAAATCATCATACAATTGCAATGTTTTTCTCGGTGTGACTAAAGTTCGGTCGCCGGATAGAAAGACATTCCGTCAATGACCCCAGTCTTTTTACTATACACATGAAAATGTTTGTACGTGCTCACGCAATATGTTTGGAGTCAATAAACAAGTATTTATTTATTTATTTTCGCATATTTTGTGTAATATCAGTATTTTCGTGTGTGTGTGTGTGTGTGTGTGTGTGTGTGTGTGTGAATGAGACAAGCAGTTATCTTTGGCTGAATATCTCTCTATTCCACGAGCGAACTTTAGCGAAACGTTGCCTTGGTTTGAATATATCCTCTTAGTATCTATGTAACATGATGTATTACATAGGGTAAGTCAATTTGGCGCCTAAGTAAACTTCTTTTTAAGCATGATTGTTGACAAGTGTAATTAATAAAGTATCTAAAACGATTGTTGTGATTAATGTTATAAAATCTTTAATATACCTTTTATATGAAGTCGGTAACGATCCTGTCTTGTCTATTTTACACAAACTCTAGTTCTACAAAATGTATTCATCAAAATAAAAAAGTATTCTATTTTAAAATATTTAGATAGACCCCCGTCTTCCACGACCTTTTAATACCTAGACTAATAAGTGTTCTGCGTACAACCCAAAAACACAAGTGTTTATACAACATTATATTAAATAGTTTTACAATAACTTAAAATACATAAATATAAATGTATAAAATTAATAAACACTGATTCAAAATTTTTGTGTTCTTTATTCCTCGTTTATAACTTGTTGTGATATTGACTGGGCAGTTACTGCTTTTAATACTTTTAAACTTTCTGAAATGGAGAGAGAAGTCATGAAATTTTTTAAAGCTGCTGGAAAATGTTCAGGCTACCTATTTCAATTTTGGAAGATCGTAACTGCAATCAGCAATGTCTTTAATCAATAGAATTTGTAGTACCTTTTGCTCTACTTTTGCGTCGAAGTTCTGCCAATCTTTCAGATTCTAAAATGTCGTCCTTCGCTCCCGATCTCCTCTTCATTTCTTCTTCAGCCTCTTTTAATAAAGTTTCCTCCAAAAAACTTAGTTCTATAAAGTTAAAATTTTAAATAATAACTTTAATCATATTAAAAGTTTCATTCTTCAGAATGGAAAAATAACGTAAGTGTTTTTATGCCTACGATATAATATAGTTTCGTGTATCATGATGTACGAACTGTATGTAAAACTAACTGGTGAGTCTCGCGTCCATGGCGATCCATGGTCCTTCGAGCACGGCGGCGGCGGTGGGACGCAGGGGCGGCTCGGGCTCCAGCAGGTCTGTCACCTGCTTCCGGCACTCCATAGACAACTGATTCACAATGCCGGACCGAAACCGCCACTTGCGCATCACCTTTAAATTATATAACTTATAAGTTACCATGTGGCCGTTTTAACTGTTGATACATTAATAGTATGTCTCAGTATCTTTCGTCTACATACTTGTCTATTTATATGCATATTGTACAATACGGACGAAATATCTGTAGATCTTATTTTTGATGACAGTTATCTCTCAATCTAGCAGTCTATATATTTTGATCGAGTTGTAAGTCAAACGATCGTACCTGTTTCTCGCGAAGTTTCTTTACCGAGGTTTCGTTGAACGGCAGCGCCTTGTTCAGCATCGTGTACATGATGATGCCCACGGACCACATGTCGGACAGCTTCGGGTAGTACGGGGTGCCCTTTAGCACCTCCGGAGCCGCGTACGACAACGAGCCGCAGTACGTGTCGCTCGCGATATCGCGGCTCCGCTGTCGCACGACCCGCGCGAACCCGAAGTCCGTCAGTTTGACGTTGTAGTTGGCGGTTATCAGTATGTTTTCGCATTTCAAATCCCTGTGCGCGATATTGAGGGTGTGGATGTAGCGGACTCCGGACACGATCTGGCGCATCCAGAATCTGCTCTGCGTTTCGGACACGGCGCCGTTCTGCGTCAGAAAGTCGAGGAGGTCCCCGTTCTCGGCGAACCGGAGGAATATGAAGTACTTGGCTCGGCGCTGGAAGATGTTGGAGACGTGGATGATGTGGGGATGGTTGACCCTGATGAGGATGTCCAGCTCGCGCGGCAGGAACTTGGTGAGGTACTCGCGCGGAGCCTGCGCCGTGTCGATCACCTTGCACGCCACTACGTTATGCCGCCCGTCCTCCTCCATATGAACTGACTTGAACACCTAAAATACATTTATTTGCCTCGCGTATTTGCATTTACCAATCTCATGAAGAATATATTTTATTTAAAAAAAATACTTTGGCATAGAATCCCTGGCCTAATATTGTTTTCAGTAAAAATCCTCTGTCCTCCAAAACTCGGTAGTCGGATTCGGTTAAAGTGAGATTCAGCTTCGTCATTTATTTTCTTTTGAACCCAAAGCGACCGGATGTAAAATTTTAGCATGGTTGCTCTGTGAAGCGTCGATGAGCAGGTCAATTTTTATAAAAAAATCATAGTAAATTCACAAAATTTCCATTTTCCGTGACATCATCGAAAACAAATATCAAGTGTGTCAACCGTTATCACTTATCACCAATGACATATTTGACATACCAACGACATCAAACAGCCAGGATCATTATTGCTAAAAAAAGTTTAGGTATATTAAAGCGTGTCCCAGACAGACGCGGCCTACGGTGGCGATCTGCCGTTGCCTTCTTGCTTGACCGTGATAACAAACCGCGGCCGCGGTGGCGGTCATTCTAACCTACGGCGGCACATTAGCTCACGAGTCTCACCTGCGAGTGGACGTTAGTAATGGCCAATCGTAACGAAGTTTTATTGCTTTTATTGGGGATTGAAGAAGATGAAAGAAAATGGCAAATAAGTTCAAAGTAATAAAAGCACAGTTTAGAAAAAAAAATTTACTAACGTCGTTGTATTTAATATTTTGGTTATTCTTTTCAGAAAAAGAGAATTGTGGGTCCATGAAATTAAAAAAGAACGGCAGCAACATGGGGAATTCTAGACATAGGCATAATTTATAGGCATAATTTCACGCGGTACACGCGGCCTGTTGTAAATATTTACAACTGAATACTGATCGCGTAATGGCCGCCTCATGTCCGCGCGCTCATTTACACAGAAGCGGTGGCGGAGGGGGCGGGGCTTGCGGCTGCGGTAAGCCGCGCTGTGACCGCGTCCAGGCCGCGTGTGTCTATGTCGTTCCTAGAACTCTCAAGTCATCCAACTGACCGCCACCGCAGGCCGCGTCTGTCTGGGACACGCTTTCAGTCTCCCAGAATCTGATGGCAATTTTTGACAGCAGATTTTCAAAAAATATCCTTGATCATTGGATAAATTTTTATATTTGCATGTTTAACACACAGAATCAGCCGCTATAAGGAAAAAAAGGATCAAAATGTTTTATTCCAATTACCCCGGTATTGCTAGTCAATTTCTTTACTCAATTTTTGCCATCAGATTCTGGTAGACCTATAATTATTATCTAATTATCATAATAGTATTCCGTCGCAAAGTGGAGAATGATCACCAACTTAAACCTGCCGTTCCTTCCATTTCTTCGGGCTGTTCAGAGTTTAGACCGAATATTCGCTTCGATGGTTTGCTGGACTTTTAGTGCTTTTTTTTATAAAGTTCGCTTTTTCCTGCCGAGCTTTGTTATAAGCGATCGTTTCGTTGAGGTTCCATTCTACAAACAATTTATAATTTTCTAATGCGTTTAAGTAAACGCACTCATACGCCGCTAACCTTAAATCTAAACTACTGTACGATAAAACTTTTTTCTATGGAAGAAACGATTTCAGCTCTGGACGGAAAGCTTCTAGACCTACTAATCTCGGATCCATAAGAATCCATTTGCTGCGCGCCACCTCCTCCGCCGTGATCCTCAACCTGGGGTTGGGTTCCAGCATCAGAGTGACCATCCTCTTGCACCGGTTCGATATCGTAAATTCAAAGAACGGGTTGAACTTCCAATTTCGGTCGATCTGAGCCCGCAGGATCGCTCGCACGCGCTGATTGTCGAAGGGCATGGCCTGATTCAGCATCACGTAGAGAACGACCCCCAGTGACCAGACGTCCGTCGGTTTTGGGCAGTAGGGCTCCCCCTGCAGGATCTCCGGGGCGGTGTAGGAGACGGACCCGCAGAAGGTTTCGCTGTAGACCGGTTTCGAGTCGCCGTCGACGCACGACCTCGAGAAACTGAAGTCGGTCAGCTTCGCGTTGTAGTTGGCGGAGAGGAGGATGTTCTCGCACTTTATATCCCGGTGAGCCACCTCCAGCTCGTGCAGGTACTGGACGGCGAGCGCCAACTGCCGGGTCCAGACCCGGGCCTGCTCCTCGGGGACGGCTCCGTGCCGGACGATGTAGTCCAGCAGGTCCCCTCGCTCCATGTACCGCATGAATATGAAGTACTTGTTGTTCCTCTCGAAGATGCTGTGGGCGGGGACGAGGTGCGGATGGCTCAGCTTGGTGAGTAAGTTAATTTCCCGCGGCAGAAACTTCTCAACGAAATCACTGGGCGCTACATTGGTGTCGATCACCTTGCACGCTAGAACTTTTGCTTCATTACGCTTTAGAGAGTTTTTGTATTCTGCCAAATACACCTACAAAAATAGTTAAGAACTTTAAGACTTTTGTACTCACATAAAATCATAAGCAGTGTTTTAAATTATATAAAAATTACCTTTGAATATGATCCCTCGTTAATCTTCTTGATGATCTTGTAGCCTCGCAACCACAGAGTCGATTGTTCAGATTCTGTTAATTTTAACACATTTTTTTCCTGCGAATTTAATATATTTAAGAATGGATACTAGGATCTGTTTTAAATTGTGTAAAATAATAATTTTACAAACTTTCTTAAATCTCTCCATTTGGTTCTGTTAACTTTGTTTTCTTGGGATCTGTAGGTGAATTCTTTAACATTTCAGTTACCTGGAAAAGCGTACGTAAATATAATTCATATTTTTAAATTTTAACAGAGTTTTATGTTGAATCAAAAAAATAGAAAATGATTAACTTCTTGGTTTAACATCCACGTAGGACAGTTACCAAGATAATAATTTTAATTTTACCCTGAACGATGAATATCTTTCGTGCGTTTTCGTCGGCAAAATAGAACCTTGTTTCTTTGGTTTGCTACGCAACTGGAATTTTACTCTCTCTTCTTTAGCTTTTTTAATCGCTCGCTCTTCCACCGGGTTCAATCCTGGACGAAGACACTTTATGAGATCTTAAGTATCTACGATCAACATGCATACTTATGATACGTAGTTAAATCATTCGATTTAGGTGAATATTTTTAATTTTAAGAGGGTCGCAATTGAAATTTTCTTTTGCACCTTTGAGTCTACTGTCCATAGCGATCCAGTCGGAGGCCAAAACCTGCGCGGCGGAGTGGCGTAGGCCAGGGTCCGGCTCGAGCGTGTTCCTCACCACCGTCCTGCACTCGGACGAGACGACGCCGGCGACTCGGGACCGGAACCGGTACTTCCTCCTCATCTGCTGCTCGTACAGCTTCCGCATCCGGGCGTTGTCGAACGGCATCGACTTGTTGAGCATCACGAAGAGGACCACGCCTAACGACCATAAATCCGTGGGCTTCGGGTGGTAGGGTTTCCCGCGGAGGATCTCCGGCGCGGCGTACGACATGGACCCGCAGTACGTTTCGCTCAGGACGCGCCTCTCGTCGTCGTCCACGCAGTACCGCGAGAACCCGAAGTCGGACAACTTGACGTTGTAGTTCGCCGTCAGCAGGACGTTCTCGCACTTGATGTCCCGGTGGGCGATCTCCAGCTCGTGCAGGTACTGCAGGGCCAGCGCCAGCTGCCGGAACCACACGCGCGCCTGGTTCTCCGACACGGCGCCCCTCTTCAGAATATAAGTGAGGAGATCGCCGTTCTCGGCGTTCCGCATGAATATGTAGTACTTCGTTTTCCTCTGATATATGCTGTGGATATGGATGATGTGCGGGTGATTCAGGCGGACGAGAATGTCGATCTCGCGCGGCAGAAACTTCGTGACGAAGTCTCGGGGAGCCTTCAACGTTTCTATCACTTTGCAGGCCAAACTCTGCTTGTGCTCGTCCTTGTCGAATGTTGTTAAATACACCTGTCGCAATAAGCAGAAGTACATTGTTATGAATAACTAGATATTGCTCGCAACTTTGTGGGGATGAAAACTGCCCTATATTGTATTTTCCCGAGATACTGTAACTATCTTCATAACATACCGACATACATAAGTACCTATCAAAAGTAAGTTAGACTTATAACGAACAATTATTTTATTGCTAGTTATTACAATAAATCCGCTTACTCTACATACCACCGTACCTTTGCATAAGCACCTTCCCCGATGAGTTTATCTAATTTGTAACCTTTGTCCTTTAGAGTATTTTCTTCGGAGTTAGTTACAGCAATTTTTGACATGATACGTTACGAAAATGGTCCACGATACATTTTGCTATGGCGGAGATTTTTATGTACGATTTCGTAGTGAACATTGGGAGAAGTGAGCGAATGGGCGGCATTTTCTATTATTTTATGAATCTACATAATTTACCAGATTTTTATCAAAGGTTAGTCAAGGCCGAAAGATGTCATTTTGACAAAAAGGACAACAGATTACTTAAAATTTAAACTTTTTTGAAGCGTTAACAATCATTCGTCGCATCATAAGATGAAAAAAAAAATAGATGATTCTTCAGTCTTTAATAACATCAATATATTTTTAATTTTCTCTAGGGAATGATAACATATATTATAATTATTAATAATTTACAACAGGCAACAGCAGATAAACAATTGCTACAACACACATTTTGGAATGATTTAACTGTAATACCACAAAGTTTTGGATTAAATCTATAATATTTTAAATACTTATAGGTACACACTAAAGCTGTCTACACACCAAAGCCCTCATTTTGAAACAAGCTTGCCGGCGGCACACCAAAGCTGCCGGGCAAGGCCGGGGCTTAAACAAACTTGAAACAAACAAAATTGCAACATTCAGAAGCCGCCGGGTTCGTGCCGTCGCCGGGCGGCGGCGGCGGCGGCTTTGGTGTGTAGACAGCTTTAGGTTCAGAAAGGGGACACAACTCACAAGCCTTCATGTACCATCGAGGAAATTTATTCCTTGCCAGTTGACAGACCAACGTCATTTGTTCGGAACATGTCAATTCAATGTTAATTGTGTTCTGTCGGCTGGATTTGATGTAACGCGACCAAACTAAGTAGGTCCCCCATCTGCCTAGGAATCAACTTCTCTGATAGTACATACATACAATCGGTTTGTCGTAACGCGACCAAACTTCTCTGATAGTACAATCTATTTTTTTATGAAATTTTGTGCCTCGTTATTTCGATTATGCTATACAACTGCTTACACCTTATAAGAACATTATTGTTTATAAGATATAAGATAGTAATACTATGGCATAGGCGCGTGCGTGAGAATAAACGCCCGACGCGCACATTCAAAACGCAAATCCAAACCGATAAGCGCTTCTATGAATTTTATGTTATAGTTTTCTTACTATTACTGTTATATTACAAAAGTCTTTTAACTCTAACTGATGACCCAGCAACATCGATTTTATACACAATTTCGAAAAAATAATGATAATTCCCTGATTGATGCCCTTCCCAGTACTCTTTCAAACACACTCACTAAAAAAAAAAATACATGAAACACAAAAAAATAATAGTAGCTCCATATGAAAAGTCGTAGCGCGTTACCTTGATTCTCTCCGTAAATAAGTTTAGCACCCTAGATTCCTCCGATTCTAGGGTGGTAGCCTCCGGCTATCCATGCAACTGCTCCTTGTAGAGGAATTCGCCGGCCAAAGATATTCGCTGCAGGAACGACGGCGCCGGAGTCAGGAGCAGACTGTATTTATCCGCATCCGGATGATCCGGATACCTCTTCTCTCTCCTTATCCGTTCTAGAAGGCGCTGGGGTTCACACTTGGTCTTGGACCGCCATGCGTCCACGTTCAGAAAGTCCTGAATCACTTTCGGGAGCAAATTGATGGTTTCCTTTGCTTGTCTGGCGCTCGGGGGCATGAAGTCTTGTTGGGATACGATCAAGTCGTCAACGTCTACTCGCTTTTCGCTTTCTTCCACTTCTTTTTCCTTCTCCGTATCATCGCTCGTGTTGTAGTAGCTGCTCAATTCTTCTTTAATCTCGCTGCTGAATTTATCCTCTTCGCCCCTCTCGGTGCCGTCGATGTTCAAGTAGCTCGTTGTAGATTCCGTTCTAATCTGGGAGGCGCTCTCGTGTTTTTCTATCTTTTCTATTAAATGTTCTCTAAAATCTTTCTTAGTCGTAGTTTTGTTATCGTTCTCTGCGTCGAGCGTCTGTAAACGTATATTGTCCTCCTCCTCCAATATTTCGTAAATTCTGTGTACTTCGCTTATGTTGACTCTGGAAACGTAATATTTGAAGTTTTCGTGAAAAAGGTTTTCTTGCTAAACCAATTCTTAGACTTTTACCCCTCCACTTAGTAGGTATAGACTATAATAAGGAGGTATTTTTACTAAAATATTTAGGTACCTTATAACTACTCAATGTCCGCTATCTTGATCAAATACGTAGGCAAACCTTGTATAGTTTTAGATATATAAATAATTTTCTACGGGTACTAAAGTTATATAACTCCGTGTCAATATCTTTTAAGGGTCAATTTATACTAGCGCAGAGTCGAAGCGCACTGAAGCGTCATACCAAAAACTGAACATAACAAATACAACCTTAAATCCAGAGCGTAACGCACACATTACTTCTGCGATTCTGCGCGAGACAAATCAGCGTTGGTCGCGCGAATTCGCAAGAATGCGCGCGTCTTTTTAAAATGTCATAAGTAATGTGAGCATTACGCTCTGGAGTTAAGGTTGAAATTGTTATGTTCAATTTTGGTAAGTCGCTTCTTTGCGCTTTGACTCTGCGCTAGTATAAATTGACCCTAAGTTCTGTCGTCTATCTACATTTTCAATAAATAAGAAAGCTGCATAACTCGACCAAGTGACACAGTCCTTATTATGTAACTTTGATGAACGTGAACTTTATTGCTGAGGTCACAATAGGCTACTTGACCTACTTTTTTTTTCATTCTAATCGCTTCTTAATCATTCGTTTTCACCAAAAAAACTAATATTTTAATATTTTAAACAGTAGAAACCCATAAAAATGTTGATTGAAAAATATGCCTTGGCGCCGAAAACACTGTCCGCCATAGTGTGACGTAATATGTTTTGTATTTTATACTTTCTTTATTGAAATTTTTATGTGCTAAACGTACGAGTTTAAAAGTGCCAAAAAATTAGAAAAAAATAAATAAGAAATTAGAAATCATTTGTAATGTTTTGCCATTTCATTTCCCAACTACAATAAATGGAGATAATAATATATAAAACTGATGTATTATTTGAATTATTCAAGAAAATATATTTTATAAATCTTTCTAGGCTTATTCTTATTATTTATGTACAAATAAACTTACATAATATAACGAGCGCGTTAATATAAGATATTAAATTACTAGTGCGACGACGTCACATCCAAATCGGAAGTACTGCAAAAGCGTTTTCGCCAGTACAAATTAAAAAATATAAAATCATATTTTCAAATCGACTTTATTTATCAATCATAAGCTTTTATTTGATGATAAGGGTGAAATACGGTTTCCTAGGCCAAGTTCTACCAGAAATATGCATTTGTTCAATTAAATTGAATATAGGTCAAGTAGCCTATTATCATGACGTTTTTTTCAAATTCAATTTAAGAAGTATAAACGTCAAAATATTGACATTACAACTTTTTAAATTGTATTTTAAACAGTGATATGATAAATCAATAATCACTCACCCTTTGCTCGCCTCGTGGCAGCAGAACAGCATACTGGGGTCGATAGGATGGGCTTCGGTGTTGAACACGTAACCCCCAACGTCCACCACACACTCGCCGTTCGGAGTGTTGATGATGGTCGCATGGACACCGGGGTTGTGTATAAAGTTGTCGGGGTCGAACAGCAGATAGAGATACTTCGTCGTCTCCGCCAAAAAGAACGACTCCATTCGATCCTCTTTTCGATGGTCGCGAACGTCTTTTATCTGGAAAGTTGAGCAAATTATATTTTTATTAAGGGCGATGCCAAACGAGCGTAATTTGTGAGTTGTGAGTCGCAGAATTTCGGTTCGGCAGAATTCTGCTGCATTCAGTTTCATACAAAAGTCCTGTTTGATTCACACTAGCGTAATTTTGTGAGTCATGATTTGTATGAAAAGATATTTACGCGGCAGAAATTCTGCGACTCACAACTCACAAATTACGCTCGTTTGGTTTCACCCTAAATGTTGTCTTTTCCTCTTGACTTGATTTTGTGCATTTTTCGGCCATTTTACGTGCATATTTGCATGCATATTTCGGCACTTTAATAGTGCATAATATAATCTGATGTCTAGTATTGCCTAATACAGGACAATATAAAGAATATGTTTTAATTTTTTTAATGTGTCATGTAAATTATTGATAATTCTGGTATTTGCTGATTTGACGATTTCTGCATAAAATATTAAGTGATTTATTGTATCGTGAAAATTAGTAAATATACCGTAGCATATCCGCACGGTGTCCAAGCGCTATGTTGTATACTCCTCAATATATCTTCACCCATTTGCAACAATATGGGGTCTCTCGTATCACGATACAGGTACATGATAGATTCAATCAACTCCGGTCGCAGCGGATAACTCTCCCTGGAAGCAGACGCCTCTCCTGTACCGAGGTGGTAAACTTCAGGTGTGAATCCGTATTGCTTCCAGACACTGTGGTAGTTATGTATTAACCTCATAGCAGTGTCGCTCTCACCTGTAAAATATATTTATATAAAACTTCATTGACAATTTAAATTAACGCTCATTTTGAAATAATCGCCTATTGAATCAGGGGAATCAATGCTTGCGCAAAACTCACAATATCTGCCAATAACGTGTCACCGTCGATCCATAATAACGACCTGTCTAAACACACTGATTTACCATTGATAGCAAGTACCTGATCGCGCACCAGCCCCACTCACTTTGACAAACACATTGACAAATCAGAAATGATTAAAAAGAAGCTTTACAATATGCTTTCCATTCCCAGTTTCGCCGAACGATCCCACAACTGCACGCAGGCTAAGCTTTCATTGTATTTAATTTTGAAGCTTAAAGCTTCGACCAAACCTGCGCGTCCGCGTCAGTAACGTGGGTCGCGATGCGGGAGCGTCTGCAACGAGAAACTTATTCCCTCTCTGCCGACGCGAACGTCTCGCATTGCGGGCGCGCAGGTGTGAACAGCGCCATAAGATTACATGGGCAGCGTCCGCCGCGCGGTAAACGCTCCAACTTCGCAGTCGCTTTGGTCGCGCAGGTTTGGCCGAAGCTTTATATTTATAATGTACATACCAATCAGGCTAAGTACTCCAGGCCAGTAGGACTCCAACGACTGGAATATGGGCAGTGTGACTTGGCCACGTAACATAGTCGCCCAAACATACCAGTCGTCCTTTTTTAGGTACTTATCTATTACTTTCCTCGCCTCTTTAAACATTGACATTAATTCCGGCTTCTCCAGAAGTATAGCTCCTGAAATCGAATTCATTTAATAAAATAAATAATAATATATGTGACATTTCATAACTCTGTAAAATCGAAATTGATTAATTTCATAGTTTTCACCATAAAGTTATTATACCTAGCGGAACAGAGAAACAAAGAGCTGAGCAAGCGAGATGTCACTATTTGTAACACTGCGTGGTATAAAGAGACGTGAAGTATACATGACAGCAGAACCCTTTTTTTCAACTGTTTTGACAGTCAGTCTGCACTTATCGGCACATTGAGAATTTGAGTTCTAAGAAAAATGTATGTAGGAACATCATTTTCACGCACACATAAACAGATTTGTACACACAGATGTAATTCCATTTAGGTTTCGTTTGACAGCTCAGGATTGTTTCTCTATTCTGCTAGGTATATTAACTTTATGGTTTTCACTGATGGACACTAAAAAAGTTACCTTTGACTAAGTATTCAAAATAGGAATCGACCCCACCACCTATGCCAGAGTCATGTGCAATCCAGCGTCCGCTCATAACGTCAATGTGATTTCCCACCAAGCCTATTGGTGATCGATGATGATATAAAGCCTTTAAAGCATTGTAAGCTACCTGAAAACCATTACACATTTTACTTATTTATTAACATATTGTGTCCCATACAATGTATGGCATAGTAACCCATCAACTCCCGACTGGCACCCGGGTGCCACATAACAATTGAAAAGCGATTGTGTCTGCGATTCCCACGATCGAGGTATTAACATTGTAAAATTTAAAATATTGAGGTGGATCTAATTAATATATGTAAAATTGTGAATTTGTGATGTTACACTAGGGATGAAAATAGTGTGACATATTTTATGGATGGGGCCTCTCTTATGTCTGTTACAATAAGGTGGTGCAATAAAAAAAGAAACCGAAAAATGTGTACATATACACCAATGTTCATAGGTAAAGATCACAAATTACTTCTTCATACAAGGGATCTCCTGTAAGTCTGCTTAGAGTGCCAAACTCTACAATAAAAGTGCCAACACCAGCGGTACAAGTGATGCTAGTCTCTCCCGGTGGCACGCCAGATCTTAGATTGATTGTTCCATATGGCATGCCAGTTGTAGTGTCAAAAGCTGCAATGAGTCTTTGAGCAACATCCTCCGCTAGTCGTAATAGAGGGCCGTTACATGGCCAGCCAGGTTCTAACTTCATACCTGACCTGAAAATGTGATGAAAATTAAATCATTGTTCTCCAAACAACAAAATAATATTAATAATAATTAAGTGCTTAATATTATTAAGTGCTTTTTATTATACTTTCAATAATATCATATCTGTAGCTAATACTTAGTTATAAATTTTTTTACGGTTTAGCATTATGAAATATTATTTTGTATAACATGATAGAACTTATTATATTTTTGAAAATAATTCTTTTAAATACACAATGTTAAATAAATTGTATCCCTTAACACAGCTATCCCACACCCGCACCCGCGGGCGGCATGCGTCTTTTTTCTGTGGCCCGCATGTTAAACCATTTTGAAATTCACACCCACCGGAAAAATAATATAAGTCGTTGTTAAAGTCGTGAATTTCTTTCCACTTTAAAATCGTTAATTTTGAAGAAAATTATTTTTTAACTCTAAAAATTTTTTGTTGTGGCCCGCATCACCAAGATCAAAACATGTGTGTGTAGTCAAAGGTTGGTGACTACTGCCTTAACGTGTGCCTGTACATGCACATACTCACTTGTAAGACAAAAGATGAGCACTGAGCAAACCTCCAACAATCCTTATGTTAGTTTCAAATACAGATACATTGATATCAGTATCAAAATTTTGTTTTTGGAGTACAATGTCTACGACCCGATTGAACTCTGTGTAATTGCCCATAATGACAAGCATGTCTAGGGCGTCTATGAGTGTTAGGGAGTAGCTCCCCCATGTGTCTACACCGTCACAACTAAGGGGTCGTAGCTCATCATACGGGTATGCATACTGCAAGTAGCTGTCGTAAGCATGCTGGAACATATCTCTCACTTCCTCCCTGAAATAATAGTGAATAAAGCAAATCATATATCCCTCTAAGATTTTTATAAGTTGAAATCAATAATTATTGTGTCATGTACTAACAGCCATTCATTTCTTCTTAACCTTCTTACAGACGAACGGCACTCGTCGACGGCACGCGTCGACGACTACCGTCGACTGCCACTTCTTAGTTCTTACAGACGAACGGTGACGATAGCCATCGACACTTGTCGACGCGTGCCGTCGACTGCCGTCGACAAGTGCCGTTCGTCTGTAAGAAGACTTACATAGAAATTGATATACCAACCTTAATTTTATTATATCCTCTTTTTTATATTCACGTAAACTATGACACGTATCACAAACGTAACATAAAACTAAAACGAATGCTAAACTGAGGTGCTTCATAGTTGACCCGGTATAAAGAAAAAATCGAAATAAAGAGATCACAGTTCTGAAATGTTTCTGTTTAGCACATGAAACGATGAATGATAATGTTATAAATAGTTACACCAAAATAAACTTAATACTTAAATGTTTATCAACTTTTTACGTGTTGTAAAAGCAATGTTTTCTGGTTTTCTGTATTCAGTACCTATTGTGATTTCATTTCTAAATTATACTTCTTCTTCTTCTTCTTCTTCTTCATTTGGCGTAAGCCTCCTTTTTTTTTTTTTTATTATTTTATTTTACGGGCCTGGATTCTAGTCCTTTTAGCCCAGTCTTAAAATACATTTCATTGTTTTTAACACAAATACACAGAGCATTACGAAATTAAAGTTTTTTCCCAACATTTTTTAGAAAGCTGTAAAGCGGTCCATATAAAATATTTTTCTGAAGTAAATCTTTCAAAGACAAGTTGTCTATGCTTAAATTATCACTGTCACTGTCATATTTGTCCGTTGTTATTTCACTGATTTCACTACACATCAACAAGCGTGCTATATTATGCTTTCCACATCGAAGGACCAGATGATCAAGAGTCTCCTCTTCAACGCCGCAGTCACAAAGTGAGGTATTTACCATCTTCAATCTGTAGAGATGAGATTTAACTTGGCAGTGCCCAAATCTCATCCTGTTCATAGTAACTATAAATGATCTAGACATTCCTTTCAACTTATGGTACCACGGTTTGGCGGGCGGGACCTTTTGTATGTCGTAATACCATTTTCCTTTTTCAGATGACGTTTGGGTATAGTATGCCTTGAACAACTCTCCCAGGCAGTCTTTCATAGGAGCATGTATATCTGTATACGGTATGTGCTGTAGTTGACTGTGGTCTTCGTGTGGATCTCCTCTTGCTGCTGCATCAGCTTCTTCGTTGCCAGTAATTCCAGAGTGAGAAGGTACCCAAATGAATTTAACATTTTTACTATTATTATACATATGGTACAAAGTTTGTTTGATTTTGAATATCAAATAATTTGTATTAAACTTTAAAACCCTATTCTTAAGAGCAGTTAGAACACTAAGTGAATCAGTTAAAATCAAAAAATTGGTTTGATTAATTGAGGATATATACAATAATGCTCTATATATAGCATAACATTCAGCAGTAAATATACTACATTGATTTGCTAATTTTAAACATTTTTTAACTTTTTCCTGAGGATCATAGTAGGCTGATGTAACAATATTTAAGGTTTTTGAACCATCAGTATAAATTCTGTACTCATTATCTATAGTGTTGAGAAGATCATTTTGATTACTTATTTGTTGCTCACATATTGTTACATCATGCATGTAGGCATTATATTCAATATTATACATAGGCCAATGATTTTCTCTAAAAATGTAATTTCCAAAATTTAAGTAAATGTTTATCATAATCCTTAAAAGTTCTGGCAATTTTCTAGAAATAATGTTAGAAACATTAGTATATGGACCCACATTCATACTATTTGATGGAACTATAGGAAGAATTCTATTTAAAAGATGATCATTTTTAGAGGCAAATACTTTTAGGCAAAATCGTTCTGCTATTTTTAACCTTATGATAGTTAGTGGAGGTATACATGCCTCGGCCTCCATAATATGTATAGGAGTAGAGCACATTGCACCTGTTATGACTCTAAGAGCTTTATTTTGAATAACATCCAATTTTCTTAATAAATTATAACTACAGTTATAATATGCTAAGGTGCTGTAATCAAAGTGACTACGAACTAAACTCTTGTATAGCATAGATAAAGTTTTAGGGTCAGATCCCCAGTGTACTCCTGCCAAAGATCTAATTATATTAAGACCTCCACAGGCTTTTTTGATTATTTGTTGGATATGATTTTCAAATTTTAACTTATTGTCGAGATATATCCCCAAAAACTTTTGTTCCGAAACCCAATTGAGACTGTTGTTGTGAATTTTAACATTAAATAAACTTCTTGGATCTGATTTAGAGAAAATCATGGCTGTACTTTTTTCCAAACTAATCCATAACTTTAATTTTCTAGTATAATAATTATATACTTGTTCTAATGCCTTATTCAATATATTTACAGCAATATTTACATCCTTATGACTACTATACACAACAATATCATCTGCATATTGTAGAAATTTAACATTACAACTTATAAGATATTTACACAGCTGACTTGTGTATATGCTATACAGCAATGGCGAGATAGTGGCACCTTGCATTGTGCCTTTATATATATGTCTAGGTCTATGTAAAATGTTATTAAATTTGACATACATTGTTCTTTTAAATAAGAATTTAAAAATCCATTCACAGACTTTTCCGGGGACACCTATATCTATCAAGACTTCAGCAAGGATAGTTGGATCAACATTATCGAATGCCCCCTGGACATCAAGAAAGGCACAAACAGTGGAAGAAAATGACTGAAATGAATCTTTAATATCCCTTAATAATGCGACAAAGCTTTCTACACAACTTTTACCTTTACGAAAGCCATACTGCTCCTTTGGTAAGATATTATTTGATTCAACATACCAGTCTAGTCTCACCTTAAGCATGTATTCGAATATTTTACCAACACAAGATGACAAAGATATAGGTCTATATGAGTTATAGTCACTTTCCGGTTTTTCCGGTTTGAGGATTGGTATAATACATTGTGTTTTCCATGAGTTTGGTATTAGATTGTTTGTCCATAATAAATTATAAATATCTAATAAAATTTTTTGGACATCTTTATGCATGTAACCTAATATTTTGTAAGGGATATCGTCTAAGCCTGGAGTAGTGTCTTTTCTAGATTTCAAAGCAAATTGAAATTCTTGCCACGTAAAAGTATTACTCAAAAATATGCTACTAGAATTGCCTTCTTGGGCAAAATATGAATTTAATAAATTTGTGTCTATATATTTTTCAGGTGGATCATCGGGTGCATACTTATCAAGAAAATATGGAATCCATTCACTGTTTTTTGGTCTACTAACAGAAGAAGCTCTTTTAAATCTGCGGATATAATTCCAGATGACAGTAACAGGTGTTTGTCTGTTGAATGATTCACAAAGGCTTCTCCAACCATTCTTTTTCTTTTCCTTTAATAATTTTTTTTTAATGGCATCTATTTTTTTATATTCAATGAAATTTTCTACAGATGGATGTGTTCTATAAGAATTTAGTGCAGCTTTGCTTTTTTTAACTGCTTCTAAGCATTCATTATCCCACCAAGGAACTGGTTTTTTCCTAATGGTTGGGGAAGTTATATTTAGTTTTGGAATACATGATTCTTTTACTGTATTTAATGTAACACAAAATTTATCATAAGTAGATAAAGGTTCATTGTAATCAATAGAAAATGACCTGAATGCCTTTTCTGTTTCAGATGCAAAGAGTTTCCAATCTGCCTTGTCATACAGAAATCTTTCTATTGGTTGACCCACTTCAAAATCTTGTGGTTGGAGTTCAATAAACGTGAAAGTGGGATAATGATAGCTGCCCATTGGATCATCACTAACGCTCCAATGGCATAGAGGAGCGATTTGTGGGCTAACACAAGTAATGTCAATTGAAGATTGGCTATTACGTAAACTACCTACTGTTGTTGGAGCTCCTGAGTTCAGGATACATAGGTCACATTCATCTACTAAATCATAAACATCTGTACCTCGAGGCTTGGTTTGAAGACATCCAAAAGCAACATGATGAGCATTTAAATCTCCAGATAGTATTATCGGTTTTGGTAAACTATTAATAATTTGTTTAAGTTGTCTTGATTTGAACCGGCCTGGTCTTGGTGGACTGTAAGTACATAAGATAGACAAATTACCAATATCAGTTTTAAGAACTATAGTTGCAGATTGTAAATCCTCATAAAAAGGTAGATTTACAGTAGTGTATTTGAAATTATTCCTAATGAGTATGCCAACTCCACCTCGGCCATTAAGGCCATGTTGATAAATAAAATTATAACCTGTTATTTTGAAATTGTGGTTTTGTTTTAAATGTGTTTCATTTAACAAACATATATCAATGTCATTTTGGTCCAAGAAAGTAATAAGTAGAGGTTTTTTACTATTAAGACTTTCAACATTAAATTGGCATATTTTCAAAAAATTACTATCCATGTTTAAGGTTATTTAATAATACTTCCTTTATTACTGATGTTGTCATTTTTTTATTACTGTTACTTAAATTTACTAATGTTGCTACTAAAGACTTTAAAATATTGTCGCTTTTTATTATACCTTGTATTAATTCCTCATTAGTTATCTCATGTTTTTTGTGTGGTAGAGCCGGGAAATCAGTACTGTAATGTGCCAAACTGTAAGTGTGGTCAGTATTTTTAGTTATATTTGCGTATGCCGTTTTATTTTGTTTTTCCAATATTTTCTTTTGCTTAATCGGACAATTTCTAGATATAGCAAGGTGTGGTCCACCACAGTTGGCACAATGCAGCGCCTGATCATCAGGGCACTGAGAATAATGGTGTTCCTTAGAACAAATCGAACATTTTTGGACACATTTACATATCTTAGCATGGTGATTAAATTTAAAGCACTTGTAGCATTGCAACAAAGGAGGGTTATATTCATATACTTTATAATTAAAAACATCTAATGACACAGATTGAGGTAATATATTTGAAAGAAATGTAACAGAAACCGTTTGAAACGGTTTTACTTTACCATTTACTTTTTTGGTAAACCTTCTCACTCCTATAATTTCATATGCTGAAGTTAGCTTTTTGAATAGTTCTTCATTACTAATCCTAGTGGGTACGTACCGTAGTACTCCAATTTTTTCGATGCTCCTAGCCGGGATGAAGGCTTTTAAATTATTCTTGAGATGGAAGGTTTCATTAAGCAAGTAATTATTGGCATAACTTGCCTGGGAGAACGCAATAGCTATTTTATTGGCTGCTACTCGTTTGATACCGGTTATTCCTTTAATTTCTTCTTTGAAGATGGATGTTAGTGTAAGTGGATTTTTGTTGCCGATATTGCTATCAGTTTGGGTGGATTCTGTATATACTATATACTCCTGAGAGTGCGACTTCTCAGGGAATAAGCGTCTGTAGCCGGGTTTGCTATACGGGATGTAAAATGACTCATCTAGAACATCCTTGTCGTCGTCAATATCAGGGCCTCGCGGCCTTTTTCTACCGGGTTTCCCAGGGGTTGTCCCCCCAGGATCCTCCATTTCGACGTCTATTATTGTACCGTTTTGAGTTGTTTTATTGTTAAAATTCCTTATAAAAACTATTTTAAATAATTAATTTCGCAAAAGTTGAAAAAATACGACTTCTCTTTTTAAAAAGCCCGCCAACTTTCCCGCGTAAGCCTCCCCGTTTTAGGAGTTGCCAGCGTCAGAGTTGAGGCGAAAAAAATGTACAGTTATAACTTATAACATAAAACGCAAACTGATTGCCATGCACTGGGCACGGATAAGTGATGACTTCATGCGACCATGCAAATACAAGATATAATAATAGAACATAAAAAACCAGAACAAGCAAATATAAAGCAAAATATTGTTTCTTAGCCTTTAAATATACACAGAATACAATATAAACATAATTACAATAAATAATATATTAAATAAAAGGCGGAGAATTCTTATTACAACTAGAGCCTAATGTGATTATGAGCAATGAACGAGCATAAGGTGTCTATAAATGGAGAATATACTAACGATAAAATAGATTTAAGATTAGTGGGACGAGGAATATTAGGAGGAAGGTAATCGTACAATGAAAGGTTGTTTTCGCAAGCAAAAAATATATGGTCTGGAGAGCCTTCATCTAAGCCACATTCACACAATGAGCTATCCCTCACCCTTATTTTAGCTAGAAATACCGGATTACACGAGTGACCCAGACGTAGCCGACAGATAGTAGAGCAAACAGGCTTATTAGCTTTCAAATATTTAAAAAACCACGGTCGACTAGGTACTGAATCTTGAATTTCAGCGTAAAAACGTTATTTCTACTCGACTCTTCAAAGTCAAATGCGACTTGGCCAGAGGAAAAAGATCCTGACAAAAATTTTTGAAATTGCTTAAACCACCAGACTTTGCAGTTTCTTTGGCATATATATCCACACATTCATTACCTATAATCCCGCTATGACCAGGGATCCAAGCAAGTACAACCTGAATGTTGCTACAATAGCATTTAAGTAGTAGCTCCCTAATTTTAAAAATTAAAAGGAATTTAAATTTACTTCTAAAGGGGTTTGACAAAATTGCTTCCAGGGAACTTTTACAATCGGACATAATAATTGCCTTGTTTAATTTGTGCGCTTCTACAAATGAAAGCGCATCAAAAATCGCTAGAGATTCTGCATTAAAAACCGAAGAAAATGAAGGCAATTTATTATTAAGGATGACATTAAATTTTGGAATCCAAACGGCACTACCTACACAAGAAGTATCTGATAATTTTGAAGCGTCTGTGTAAATCAAAGTCCAATCCTTAAATTTATCACTTATTATGGCATTAAATTGGTTGTTAGCAACAGGGGAACCCTTCACTATGGGAAAATTTAAAATAATATCTGGAGAAAATACAAGGGAGGAAAATGAAGCTTCAAACAGCGGATTAATTGAAAATTGGGCCACAGGACATGAGAGAGATACTAGCTTTTGATAACTTTTCATAACACAGGGTAAACTTTTATGCGTCCAATAACTACTAGTTGAAAGATGTAAGAGAGAAGACAGCTTATTAATAAGAGGGTGGCAAGACCACTGGTAGACCTTAAATATGAACCTGTCAGACAAATACTGCCGGCGTAGAGATAAAGGAGGTTCAACACACTCCACTTTTTTTTTATGCAATAAGGGGGCAAACGAGTAAACGGGTCACCTGATGGAAAGTAACTTCCGTCGCCCATGGACACTCGCAGCATCAGAAGAGCTGCAAGTGCGTTGCCGGCCTTTTAAGAGGGAATAGGGTAATAGGGGAGGGTAGGGATGGGAAGGGAAGGGAATAGGGGAGGGTAGGGAAGGGAATAGGGGAGGGTAGGGAAGGGAATAGGGTAGGGGATTGGGCCTCCGGTAAACTCACTCACTCGGCGAAACACAGCGCAAGCGCTGTTTCACGCCGGTTTTCTGTGAGAACGTGGTATTTCTCCGGTCGAGCCGGCCCATTCGTGCCGAAGCATGGCTCTCCCACGTATTGAATCTCACTTGAAGCGCATTAATGGGGGATGACTTCATTGCACCTATGACTACCCGTAAACATTTTGCCTGCAGCTTATCATACATTTTCAAACCAGATTTGCTACAAGGCTCCAATAAAAAGGACGCATAATCTAAATGGCTATGAATTAAAGCATTGTACATTAACCTTTGGACGTATGGGTGAGAACCCCACCAAACTCCTGATAAGGATCGAAGGATATTTAAATTTCTTTCCGCCTTTTTTAAACAATTATTAATGTGGCTTGTACCAGACAATTTCGAATCCAAATGAAGGCCGTAATATTTAACAGAATCCCTAACTGGTAAAACTTGGCTGCTGTAAAGTAAAGAAATATCCGGGATATACTTAGCTCTCGAGAAAACAACTACAGAGCTTTTTTCTATGGAAATTGAGAGACCATGATTCCCCAGCCAGTCGCTTAAGTAGGACACTGCAGAATTTAGTCGATTACAACCTTGAATAATATCCTTGCCGATAATATATAGAGCCAAATCATCAGCATACTGGAGTATATTACAGAAGCAGCTTACAGAGCTTTCAAGGTCACTGGTATAAATATTGTATAGAAGAGGGCTAAGGACAGAACCTTGAGGGAGACCTTTCCAAACATACCTCGGAGAGACGGATATATTCTTATATTGCACATTAACAGTCCTAAACGATAGAAAGTTACAAATATAATTAACAATTTTTCTTGATACACCTAATCTGAGTAATTTATGTCTAAGAACGGGAAGAAGAACATTATCATAAGCTGACTGTATGTCTAGGAAGACACCCACCACTGACTCATTTTTAGAAAATGCCAAACGGACATCGGTCACAAAAGTTGCCAGACAGTCTGCAGTACTTAAGTTTTTCCGAAAGCCAAACTGATTATATGGAAGAATATTTTTACCCTCCACAAACCATTCTAATCTATTTTTAAGATGCTCCAAAATTTTCGAAAGGGTGCAAGACAAGGCAATGGGACGGTATGACGATGGGATACCGTCAGGTTTACCGGGTTTCAGAATTGGGATAATAACTTGAGTCTTCCACTCTTGTGGAGGAAACCCTGTCTGAAATATTACATTGAGAGCCTCAAGAAGAATTTTTCGCGCTGAAGTTCCGCTTTTAACAATAAATGAGTACGGTATCCCATCAACACCGGGGGCAGAGTCCCTCAAGGCTTCCAATACCAACTGAGATTCCTCGCATGAAAATGGAACATCTAGGTCACTACACACAGTACCAGAATTTTCATATACCATTAATTCCTCCTGTAGAGGGGCTGAAGGAGGAGCCAACCTTTCTGCAAAGGAATCAATCCAACACGAAGGATCACTATTAGAATTCCGGATCTCACAAGAAAATAACCCGCGATATCTTTTTATTTTTTGCCATACCAGGGAAGGGTGAGATTGGGGGGATAAACTTTCACAAAAAAGTTGCCACCCATGACCCAAGTCTTTTTTTCTTAGAGAAAAGTCTCTTAGCCTGAGCAGCAATTCTTTTATACGTAAGAAAGTTAGACATAGTCATTGATAATGAGTAGGCTCGTTCTGCCTCCTTTCTTTTTTAACAGATCTCTGTACACTCCGCATCCCACCAAGGTGGAGACGGCATTCTAAATGGACCATGCTTTTTGACGGGGAAAGATTTTTCAGCGCTTCGTAATAAAGCCAACTTAATGGACGGATAAATATCATAGATGCTATCCGTTGTAATCTGAGGAATAGATTGAAACTCCTCATCCGTTGCAATAGAATACAGATCCCAATCAGCATTTGCCAGGTTAAATTTCTGTCTTGGGATATCAACGGAACAAGGTCTACTGGAATTTTGAAAATATATAACAATTGGAAAATGATCACTTCCATACGAATTAGGAAGAATAGACCAAGAGCACTGCAAAGAAAGAGCAGAAGAAACAAATGACAAATCGACAGCGCTATTAGGATTCTGCGATGGTGCAACCCTTCGAGTTGGAGAGCCGTCATTAAGAATGACATAGTTATGGTCATCAATAAAATCTAATAAAGAACTAGACAGATTATCATTGAAATGGGAACCCCACACCATGCTGTGAATATTAAAATCTCCCATGAACACAACAGGAGGTGGTAAAGAGGATATAATTGAAAAAAACTCAGTTAGTAAAGAAGCGTTAGGTTTTGGAATATATACAGAAACATATGTGACATCCATGACTCGAACAGTAACAATATTTATCCCATCACTATGGGGAATGGAATGGTAAAAATAAAGGTAATGGAATGAGGGAATATTTACAAGTATTACGAACTAAAATAGCCGATCCAGCTTTTGCATCACTCCTATCGTCCCGGAAACATGAAAAACCTGGAATTCTAAAATGAACATCAGGTCTCAACCATGTTTCCTGAACGGCCATGACTATGGGATCAAAATTTTGAAGTAGCGTCCTAATCTCTTGGTTTTTGTTTTTCAAACTACGACAGTTCCACTGGATAATTTTGAGTGCCATTTTGAGGTATGAAAGATGAAAGCTTAGATAAATGATTTAGGATATTGTCCGGTAAGCCGTCACTAAATCGAGAAACAAAATTGATGATAAACGCAAACATAAACTCGATCATATTGTCATTAGGTGATAATTGTGTAGGGACAAAACCTTCAGTGGACACTTGGGATGCCTGTACCTGACTAGGAAAGGCACTTCCATTTTGTGAGGAAAAATTTGGGCTTCTTATTAAATCCTGATGAGCGAGATGGTCATAGCCCGGAGCCGCTGGAGGAGGAGTACGGCGAGGAGAAAGAACGGTTTTGCGATATGAGCGCAGAACCGTAGACGCTTGGGAACTCAGATCGGCGTGATGCAAAGGTAGCGAGGGGGACGGAGACTGATAAGTTTTCGAGGCATCAGCGAAAGAACGACTTACCTTGGGGAGCCTTGCAGAAGTCTCCATGTAAGAAATGCTTTCCTGAGACATTAACAATTTTATAGATTTTTGCCTAGAATATTCGGGGCAGGATATAGAGTTAGCCTGGTGGAGACCAGAACAAAAAAGACAAGATACAGCCTGCACTGAACAAGTCTCACCTTCATGAGTTCCAGAGCACTTTAAGCATCTTGGCTGGGATCTACACAACGCCTTTACATGCCCGAATCTACAACATTTGTTGCATTGAATAGTTGGTAAACTATAAATTTGAACCGGCAGCGAATTGTAAAAAAAAAACTCGATTAGGCAGTTTTTGCCCAGAAAAAGTTAACACAACTGATTGCGTGGGAATCGGTCGGAGAATTATTGACAACTGATTTCCGGCTCAGTCTCCGTGCCCTCACAACCTTACCAAAACCATTAGGGACTTCTATATTTTCCACTAATTCCTCCATGGCCCACTCGACGGGGACATCGCGGACTATCTCCATGCGGAATACGTTGTATGCGGGAATCGTCGCAGAATACCCATTTTCTTGTAAAATAGGGTTAATAACAAAAGAGTTCGCACTTTCAAAATCTTCAAACTCTATTGCAACCTTATTCCGACCCACTGACCTCCATTATACAAGTACGCTGAACCTATGATACCCACTTTTTTTGTGCCTATTTAAAGCGGAATCAGCGCCCCCAGTGAGCGGGAAGAGAACTAAATTTGACGTAACTTGCAAATGGCCGCTTAATCGTTATTGGTTGTCATCACTAGTATTAGTTCCAAATACTCCCACTACTGCTATCAGCGCCAATATGGCGACTTTCAAACGTCATTTTTACGTCAAATCATAGACAAATATATTTGGTCAATGGTCAAATTTAGTTCCTATCCCTCCCATCGGGGGAGCTGATTCCGCTTCAAATAGGCACAAAAAATACCATCAATAATTGCTACAAAACTGGGCAAAAGAATATAAAACTTGATACATTTCAATTTGAAAAAGACACAATGATATTCCAACGAATAGAATAATAAAGTTATTATAACGATATTTTAGTTAAAACTCACGGAAGAAATAGCCCTATTTATCGTTATTCACACCAAATGTCACAGGAATTACAAATTTTGGTTTTGACAACATCTTACCTGCACTTGTGCACGATAACGGATATTTAATGGCCAATATTTTACCAATAATGAATATCAAAAACCCAAATAACACAATAATTTGGGGAAAAATAATAAAAACCACACCAACAATAAAAAGTAGAAGAAGTTTCAAAGTAACATGGCCGCCATAACTTTTTCAGTTGTCAGTTTTCAGTTTGACAAGTTTTTAATATGTCAGCGTGTTCCTAAACTATTACTAGTATACTGGCTTAATCGCATGGGCCAATGATCGCTTAGGTTTAAGATATTTTTATTTATGTCACACTTGACAGTACACTGAAATTTTTAGAAACACAACCAATATGTAGTCAGTGATGCCAACCTGCAGATAATTTCAGATCAGTGGGGAACCAATAGGAAATCTAGAAGTGTCTACCGTCGCGCCGTCTGGTGGAGATTTAAAAAAGAAAACAACCCATTCTGTTGACGTAAATAGACAGTCACTGTTGTGTTGTTCGTAAAAAGTAAAAAGAAAAAAAAGAAAGAAAACTAAAATTTGCACCCCTTAGAAATTATTTCTGCCGGCGCGGCGCGCCGCGGCGCCTATGAACGCAACTATAGGTCTACCAGAATCTGATGGCAAAAAGTGATAAAATAAATTGACTCTAGCAATACCGGGGTAATAGGAATAAAACATTTTGATCCTTTTTTTTCTTCTTATAGCGGCTTATTCCGTGTGTTAAACATGCAAATATAAAAATTTATCCAATGATCAAGGATATTTTATGAAAATCTGCTGTCAAAAATTGCCATCAGATTCTGGTAGACCTATATATACTACCCCCAAACATCTTCGAACGCGCGGCGCTCCATACCAACGGCGCGCGGCGCGCGGGCGCGGGCGCATTGAATGGCGCTGCCGAAACGATAAAACCAGCCTACGAGTTACGAGTTACGACTTACGACACTTACGAGTTACGAGCTCCGGAGTCCGGACTCCGGACTCCGGTAGGAGTATTAGTGTTCTGTGGTTACGAGTCATAGCATAGCACGTCTTAAGCCTATATTATAAAAAAAAACAACTAGTACCATAGTCTTGCTGAGTCTTGTGATTGGTTGAAATTTAAAATATCATATGCAATAGAGAAACAAAAATTGCAACAGCTGAATTCTGAAAGATACCAAAAAAAGGCAAAATGTCTGTTGTCCGTTGATGCTGATTAGCGTTTTGGGGGGTGATTTTAAGTTTTCACCAATTTTTTGAACATACTCTCATTTTATTATTATAAATAATGTGGTTTTAAAGGCTTAGTGACCACGAGTATCACAACTTTATACGAAATTGCTACACTGCATCCCGCGACATCAAAGTAGTTTTGCCGTTGCAACAACCAAACAAAGCGGGACAATGGCATCATTTAGAATTCACGAGGATCAAGAAAATACTGTTTTAGGCCTAAAGAAGGATGCAGATGTCTTTTCTGCTGCTTCACAACGACGCGCCCTCGGAGATCTAAGCCAGTTCGCTTGCAACCAAAACCGAAATGCAAAACTTGTAAGTACAATTTGTTGATGTAATGTAGTACGTCTCTAGCTATAATCCAGGTAACGTGGAAGACTTATATTATTTCGTAAATGATTTTAGGCCAGCGTGACGGGTGGACCTTGTAAAGTTCAAGAAGAAAGTAGAACAGTTCGCCAAATCAAAAATGAGAAGAATATTGTCCCCCCCGTGGCGCAATTTCGCGCTTTCAGCGTCTACGAGAACAAACCAGCAGAGATAGAAGTGAAGAAGCGGGAACCCACATTTAAGCCTTTCGTTGCTAAAGAAATCCGCAAAGATAACTTCTTTAAGAATACAGCAGAGCAAGTGAGAGCCCTATGTGCCCAAGTTGAAAAGCAAGACAGAGTCAAAGAAGCTCCATTAAGGTACATTTATATTTCTACCCGAAACATTTTGGACATTTTCATTGTTTAATGTCCATCTAGGGTAGGCCTATAACCTATAAAGTATGCATGTGTGGAATTTTCGAATTCTCTATATTAACTATTGAAAAATGCTATAAATATTGGAGGCATTGATGATTCTTCTTCTGTTCATTTCAATTAAAGTGATTGGAATGGGCTATATGTATAAGTATTTTGGTTTAGACAGGTTCTGCACTTCATCTACATAATATGTACTTCTTGTAGCATTGGACTTTTAATTCTGTAACTTTAACCTTTTTGGCAGTATCTAGTAGCACACTGTCAAGAAGATAGATGTTACTAAGCCTATAATGTGTACCAATTGACCCAGTTAGAGACATACCTAATCATCAATTTAAACAAGGTCATAGACATGCAACTTACGATTTGCTTATTTGCACATAATATAAAATTTTTATATCATAAATCATTAGTTTTTAAATTACCTTACATAATACAAAAGTTAATAGCTTTATAAATTGTATAATGTTATTTCTTATAAAGTAAGACAATGATTATATTATAGTTGAAAGTAATTCAAGCAGTATTTGGGTAATTATCACGAAATTTCGAAATTTGGTGATCTTAAAATCACAAAAATTATTGAAATAATTTGATATTTATATTATGTGAATTTGATAGTACTAATGTTACATATTAAATTATGTGGTTGTCCCCCATAATTATCGCTTCATTGAAATTATCTATAAAATCCACCATTAATTTTGATGAGGGAATGATGGTGAGGGAATGACGAAATAAAGAAAAACCGTAAAGGGCTCGAGACATAGTCTTGCTTTTAAAAAGATTATTCTGCTTCTAAGGAAATAGCTCCCGAAAGCCATGTTGTCTATGCAACTTATAATCAGTTAAAGTACTTATCTTTTGCTTTTTAGAGTGCGAGGAAATGACGACCAAAAATTTAATTTAACCTTAAAAATAATAAAATCTTTTCCCAGTGAAGCACCTGAGCACAATTACAGAAAATTCTCAGATTTAATAAATTGACATTAGTTCCAACTTTCAAAAAGTAATGGTAGCATTCGTATTTTATTTAAAATGCGATCATTATTCAACGGTAACAAATATAATGACCACTAAAAAATGCTCTGATACCCTAAACTTGTTTACCAAAGAAAGTCTAAAATTGCTACACTACCAGCTATTTTAGTCACAACTACACTTCAAATTGTAATCGAACACCAAATATAGTAAATGATTACCAAATCAATGTGATATTTCTGTCCAAATAAATCACTACGATTGACAAAAAATTTAAGCATATAACTAACAAAGAAGTATTATAATTCCATAATATTATTATTATATTCAGCAGTTTGGACCTGAAGAGATAACAGACGGACACCTACCCTTTCCAATTTAAAATATTAGCATAGATGATGAGAGTTTTACAGACTAATATTATTATAAATGCGAAAGTGTGTCTGTCTGTCAGTCTGTCTGTAACCTCTTCACGCCCAAACCACTGAACCGATTTTGCTAAAATTTGGTATGGAGATACTTATACTGAGTCCTGTTATCATTATATGATTATTATTATTTATTTACGATAGTCAAATAATGAGATGTAATTCTTTTATTTCTCATTTTAAAATTAAAATGCAGTTCAAATTTGGTTTTTATTATTTATTATTTTCTGGTAAGCAATGATTTTTTTGGTTTTTTTTTTTAATAGGATAGCAAAATGAAAATACTTTGGTTATAATTTTACATTAAAATGCTAGTATGATGTTGGTGATCATTTACTCATTTTGGTGATCGTTTACTACTTTTGGTTTAACAATGATTTATTTGGAGTCATTTTGCATAAATAGGATAGTGAGATGTTAAATCTTTGGTGATTATTTCACATTAAAATGCTAGTATAATGTTGGTGATCATTTACTGATTTTGGTGATCATTTACTATTTTTGTGATCATTTACTATTTTTGGTTTTACAATGATTTATTTGGAGTCATTTTGCATAAATAGGATAGCGAGATGTTAAATCTTTGGTTATCATTTTAAATTTAAATGGTGGTCTGTATTTTGGTGATCATTTACTATTTTTGTCTGTGAAATGTTACTATTTCTGGTGATCAGCTGGCCGATTCTGTATCGTACATTTGTGAGTTAATCACTGAGTTAGTAACGAAACGGAGGAGTGAGTAACGGAAAGTCTCACTTTTGTATGCAAGTGAATACAAAAGTGACACTTTCCGTTACTCACTCCTCCGTTTCGTTACTAACTCAGTGATTAACTCACAAATGTACGATACAGAATCGGCCAGCAGTTAATTATAAGCCTCATTCAACTGTCAGTAATAGTGTGAGGAAATGATTTTCTGTTGTGGGAGACACATAAATAAACAAATTTTTAACGCGTTTTTTATTTTATAATGATAGTTTAGTTGTTTCCTAATATATTTATCATGTTTTCAAACAATCCAAACTACTTGAATATGATTCGAAATAATTTTGTGCATTTTTGGGAAATAAAAGTAAGTAAATAAAATTGCTACTAGGGACAATGTGAGGGAATGATATTAGATAACATTATGGTTATGGATTTTCATTTATTTATTTATATGGTTCTAAAATCTTATGTGAAACTTTTAGGTACAGTTATGTGGATTGTAAGTATATTAATATTTGTAACATCCATTTATTTATTGGATTTTTATATATTATAAACTCTTAAGGACAAGAATTTCTGAATTTGGTGAGAATTACCCATTTACAATTTAATTTATTACGTATTCACTTTTTTATTTCTTATCTTTGATAAACAATCATCCAATCCAAAAACTGACTTTAGAAGTCAGTTTTTGGATACCAAAAGAATAACTATAATGTGAATATTCTAAGTAGATATTGAAAGTCCTTGATATGTATATCTTTGCCTTGAAAAAGGATTGATTGAAAGCTGCACTTATCATGTCTTCTTTATTTTTAACAGCTACTTGTAATTCTATTTTTTAACATAATAACGTCTGGTCTTAGGGCACCATTGCAAGAAAAGAAAGATGATGTTGAATCACCCATGTCAGTTGTGGACACAAGCATACTGTCAATGTCCATTTCTAAAAATGAGAGTCAGATTCTCGAAGAAACTCTGGATGAAGAGGACACTGTCAAAGCTCAGACTGATCGTGAAATGTTCTTCCACGTGGCGGAGTACCGACAGGATATTTATGATTACATGAGACAAATTGAGGTAAAACCTTTAAAAAATACTTAAGCTTCATACTATTGATTGAACTATGAACCTTATCATACCTAAAGCTCCTACTATATAAAAAATCATGTATTGCCTTAAAGTACCATTTAGGAAATTGATTCCTAGGCAGTTGACGGACCTACGTCATTTGGTCGGCTTATGTCAATTCAATGTTGGCTGTGATCGGTCTGATGGGTTTGACTTAAAGGTACAATTCCGTGCATCGCGACCGTCGTAAGCCGCGCGCGGCCTACGACTGTCGTCGGCCGCTCGCGACAATAGTCATTGTATGAAAATGTATGGCACCGCTTCCGAGGCCCGCGACAGACGCGCGCGGCCGTGTCAAATAATTTTGACACGGTCGCGCGGGACCTACGACAGTCGTCAGCCGCGCGCGTCTGTCATAAATTCAAGACACGGTCGCGCGCAGCCTACGACAGTCGTAGGCCGCGCGCGTCTGTTGCGGGCCTCGGAATCGGTGCCATACATTTTCATACACTGACTATGGTCGCGAGCGGCCGACGACAGTCGTAGGTCGTGCGCGGCCGCGATCGATCGCGATGCACGGAATTGTACCTTTACGCAACCAAATTACTGAGGTCCGCCATCTGCCTAGGAATCAACTTCTCTGATAGTACAAAATAAAATATTATGTACTGGTAAAATTTTTGTCAATTCATATTTATAATTAACAAAATTTTCAAGGTTAAAGCAACATTATAAGGATTTGTTGTACTTACTAAAGAGCCCAATTTACCCATCAAACAGAAGTTTATTTACTCCCTAAAAAAACAATTTTGCATTCAGGTGAAAAACAGGGCCAATCCACGCTACATGCGGAAGCAGCCGGATATAACGCATGCAATGAGGTCTATACTTATCGACTGGCTTGTGGAAGTTTGTGATGAATATAATCAGCAGAGTGAAACTCTTCATCTTGCTGTATCTTATGTTGATCGCTTTCTCTCTTACATGAGCGTTATAAGGACCAAACTACAGCTTGTTGGCACAGCAGCCACTTATATCGCTTCGTAAGTATTATCAATATAATACTTTCTACACTACATTTGACTACATTTCTGTTACTACGATAATTTTTCAACATGGAATAAACTTTTCTTTTTTTCTATTATAACTTCTGAGTTCTTATAAACAGTGTTTTAATAAATCCATAAAGCTAAAGTGCCTATGCCCTATATCAATGAGACTAAAATCTAATATATAAAATTCTCGTGTCACAGTATTTCTGTGCGAACTCTGGAGGAGTTCGCACACAAATACTAAATGGCTCAATCAATTTTTAGTTAGGCCTGAGAATAGGTTTTTATCTACTTTTATATTGATACTATAAATAATTTATATGGCAGATCAATGTTTGCCGGGTCAGCTAGTTACTTTTATAAATTAAAAAACTTTTTGAATTTCTGAAATACAAAATTTTACCTCTTTCCAGTAAATATGAGGAAGTGTACCCACCAGAGGTGTCGGAGTTTGTCTACATCACTGATGATACATACACCAAACGTGAAGTTCTGCGCATGGAACATTTGATCCTGAAGGTTCTTTCATTTGACCTGTCTACACCTACATCTCTGGCATTCCTCTCACACTACTGCATCTCTAATGGTCTCCCAAAGAAAATATTCCACTTGGCCGCTGTGAGTATACATTCTCTCTCTGTAGAATCTTCAATCAGATATTTCATTATAAATATTATGAAATGTCTGATTGAAATGCTTAATAGGCATGGACAAAAGTATTCAAGGGTGAGAGCTTAACTCTGAACTTATGGGGAAGTTTTTTGACAAGAGATAGTTTGCTCTTGAATGTTAGTTACTCATCTTGCTAAGCCTCCTATTCCTCTCTTTAAAACCATACTAATACCACAGAATATATAATAGTACCTTACGGTACAGATGTCACACTCCCGAGTTTAGGTATGATAAACGCAAGCGTCCAGTCACCAGACTAGTCTCGATAGGCTGGCACTCGCTCGACTTGTCGCACACGCAACGCACGCATCCGCAATACAAAAGTAATAGTACCCGCGCCGCCGCGCCGCTCGCTTGACAGCCCTGGCAGATTGAAGCGAGACGGCAGACAGTTATTGTACTATGAACGCTAAACGCAATGCAAAAGGTTGAAATTAGATTGTTTTACAGAATAGTAGGTAAATATCTCGGCAATTTCGGGCCGTTTGTATGGAAGTGAGACACGCCTGCTAATACACAGCCATATAGACACACTTTCGCATTATAAATGCGAATGTCTGTAATCTATATTATGGCTGTTACCCCTTCACTTACAGTGACCAATTTTGATGAAAACTATTCAAGGTAACTTTGAGTGTTGAGAAAGGACATACTGTAGTTTTTATGCCGAAGATATAGACGCGTGACAAACGATTTATAATCTAGTATTTTTATTAACCCCCGACAAACAAGAGGGGTGTTATAAGTTTGACGTGTCTGTCTATCTGTCTGTGTGTGTCTGTCTGTCTGTGGCATCATAGCATTCAAACGGGTGGACCGATTTTGATCTAGTTCTTTTTGTTTGAAAGCTGACATGATCGAGAGTGTTCTTAGCTATAGTTCATCATCACAGCCTGCTCAGTGCTGGAAAATCGTGGTTCATCTGCCCTACTAGACAAGTGGCAAGCGATTATCGTAAACGCCAACAAAATGTATGCATTTTGACATAAGGCATCGCTTTGCTAGCGAATACTAATGTCAAATCCCATACATTTTGTTGGCGTTTACGATAATCGCTTGCCAATTGTCTAGGTCCTCTGGTTCGTGAAGGGCCGATTAGCGATTAGCAGTCGTTTGGGGGGCTTTATATTTTGCATTCTAGTACATTTATGAATATATACACATTAATCGAAAGTTGACCTGGTGCTGCAGCATCACCTGGTAATCAATAGGATACCCAACTCCTCACCAACTTAGAGCAGAGGTTTCGTGTTTGGGCTCATTTTAATTGCGACAACTAGTAAGACGTAGATAAACAGTAAATATTTGCATGCTGCTGCTGCAGCATCACTTGGATTCTATAGGAGCCCAAAGTGGAGGATTCATGTTTGGACTCATATTGACGGCCTCATCCAAGAGGACATTCATAGATGGTATTCATTGGGATATGATCCTGTTGATAGGAATTATTCTGCACTATAACCAACATAAGTTTAAACAGCAACAGTTTTTAATTTCTTAATTTAATTATAAAATTAAATTAAGAAATAAAAAAAAAACCCCGCCAAACAACTTTAAAAAGTAATGAAATAATAATTTACTGACTTTTAAGTTTAAATAATTCCTAAGTGTGAAGTAATATTTTAGTCCATAATTATTGTCAAGGTGTGTCGGGGGGACCGTTAATGTAGATGTTTGATTTCACATAACATAGTTTAGGGGTGTCACAGCGAACCGAATCGAGAACCAGCGACTTGGCGATACAAAATGCAAATGTCGCTGTTGTCGTAGTTTACTTGGCGGTCGCCCGACACAACAACAATTATGGACTAAAATATCACTTTACACTTAGGAATTATTTAAACTTAAAGTCAGTAATGTAGTTATTGTTCTGTGATAGTATCTAAAATGTGTTTCAGTACATAGCAGAGTTGACGTTGCTGGAGGCGGACCCCTACCTGCAGTACAAGCCGTCAATGATCGCGGCCGCCGCTCTCGCCACCGCTCGTCACTGCCTCACGTGCGACGGCAACCACGACGAACACGTCTCCACACTCGACCAGCACTGTGCGGACGCAGGTAACATAAATAATAATACTTAGTTTACCTTCAAGCGGGCGCGCGCTCTTTTGCAACGGCAGTGCTCGCGCGTAGCCTAAATGACGTCTTAGATAAATCGGAGAAACAAAACGCTTTTGATTCAACATTATTTATTATTTCATAAATATAATTATAACTCTTTGACGTCATTGAATCATCAGAGATAATATTTTTTGTTTAGTTTCGCCATAGGCTGTTTAAGGATTCAGGTGAAAAACATAATATTTTATTATTACGAACATGTTAAGTACACTTTGTTGTGAAGTTGTTACATCATAGACGAATATACATTACAGCTTGGCCGGAATCGCTAGTGAAGAGCTCAGGTTACAGCGTGACAGATCTGGAGTCTTGTCTGCGGGAGTTGTCGCGTACTCATGCGCACGCCGCTCAGCAGCCCCACAGAGCCATACCAGACAAATACAAAAACAACAAGTGAGTATTGGATGAAGGCTGAATTCTATTGTTTGCATTCTGATGTTGAATTTTTGATTTTTCTCTGCTGAAAGAAGACGCACCATCTTTTTGTAAATGGGTCCTTGGTTAATCTAAAGTAGTGTTGCAGTGAAATATAACCAGTTTCTGTAATGTGTTATTACGAGATGTTATTTGTGTCGAGAGAAAAGTCCAATCTTAAATGCTCATGAATTGAAATTCTATAACCAAGCCAACCTTGGTTGGTTAAATAATTTGTAAGTATTGTAATGTTTACTAAAATTTACTTACGAATTTGCAGATTTGATGGCGTATCCTGTATTGAACCAAAGCCAATGTACCCAGTCCAGAAGTATCAGGCGCCTCCGAAGCCCAATGCGGAACCAGCACGCGCGAGCTAGTTAGTTGTAGCTAGTCAAGGGCTCAAGGCTAATATGGGTTAGAACACTGTACCTGGTATGTAGCAGATTACAATTAATCTGAATTTTTTTACTTTGATAACGGTTTACTTGAGTAGTCACAAAATGTTCATTACGCTGATTAAGCTATTGAGCTATTTAGGTAAATAATGTAACTACAGGAAAAGACAATTTGTTGGCTATACATCAGAACTAGCGTTTTAAAACACAATTAGCTTTATTTTATATATTTTGCACACAACCAAAAACCTAACATAGTTGAAAGAATTGAAAAATATCTTTTGTTAGTAAATATTTAGAAGTGACTAGATTTACTTCATTTAAGTTTTGATATTTCTTTCTATGATTTTTCCAGTAACATTTCCAAACTACTGGCATTTTAAATATTACCATGTTTGAAATATTTTTGCAGCAGGTTTTTTCAGAAGTTAATATACTTTTTCATGATTTTACAGCTTTTAGTATTATGTATTACATATATATTTTAATTAATTTATGAGACAATATTTTATGTATGTGTGTACAGAATAATTCAAAATTAAAATACCACATTCACTTGTTAAATATTTTTCATTAAAACGTAACCTCAAAGTCAGAAATACTGTTTAAAGCCGATGTTCTAAAATGACAAATATTTTCAATACTTTCTGCGAAGCAATTTCAATTGTACTGAAACTTAACACTGCATTTTATTTTAAGACTGAGCATTTTTTTACTATGCCTCCTTTCCCACGAAAAAATATGCGTTAATATAAAAACTAGTGCTTAAATAAGTAAATTATAAAAATGTAATATTGTAACTGAATCTCGATTGATTTATGGATAATGTTTTTTTATACTTTAACTGATACAATAATATATTAGAATCATTCTAGTGTCGACTTATAACTTTTTTTCTTTGCCTTTTCTAATTTACAAATTGTTCTTTCTCGCTCCTTTGGAAGTTTGTAAGATTTAATTATAATTATCAATTATCTAATTATAGTGATAGTCATTTAAAAATTTAGAAATGTATTTTTATAAAAAATGTTTAATAGTAGGAGGCACTTTAATTTTTGTAGAGTGAAATTTTTGTTAGAAAATTTAATTGTGCCTATAGGCCGCGCTCAACTGTAAAATATCTGGCAATGATTTACGCAACTGTCAACAGTGTCACACAGTCTAATCACTGATCTGCCCCCTCCATTTTTGTCAGGCGATCGGTTGTGCGCGGCCTGAACATTGCGTTTGAGGGCCATTTTTAAGTCTTCCCTGGTGGCCGCTTAAACTATTATTAATAAGCGTGATTAAAATAATGAATGTGTACGTTATACTGGGACCAATTTAAATTAATTGTAGGCTTAAAATGTACAACGATTTGAATCTAGTGGACTTTTAGTCAAAAACATAGTTTAGAATAATCTGTCGCGTGTTAAGACATTCTCTCCCAAACTGTTTTGTTTCGAACCCCAATCTCAGCACCTACTCGTCTCTGTTAGTAAATTATTATTTTCGAGTTATAAGTTATGTTAAACGATAAGTAGTTTTTAATTTAATGTATTTTAATTTAATTAAACTGTCTATTTTCTTCAAATTAAAAGTGAAAATAGGACGACGAGACCTCTTTTGGTAATACACGATGATATATAATGGTGAGATGTTTTAATACGCTTCCCGTCGCCCGATATCAGAAACTGTTTAATTGATACTTATGCTTTCCCTAATGTGTGGACGTAGCCAGGTTCATAAGACGTTGACTTGTAGTTTCTTTTCCCCGTCGTTGTTGGATTTGGGACTTATTGCCGCAGATAATAGTGACGGTAATGCGATGATCGTAAGTGACGCTACGGTAAATTCTATTTGGGGAACATCCGCGTAGCGACACGTGCCGTAGAGTCCGGCCCAGAATGTGCTCGTCAAAAATTATGACATGCATCTTCAGATTTTAAGGATCTAGCAATCATTGTAAGTATTATCACAGGAATTCAAAGGCACTTGGCGGACATATGAAATTTTGTTCTTTTTGGCTGGGCTTCACGTAATTCGACAAAATTACGTGGGCCAACTGCCCATGAATAAATTTCTCCAATATTATATAGTAATTTTTTGTCTGAAATACAAAAAGAGTTTTAAGGTGAACGCACACTTAGCCGAACCGAACGAATAAAATAAAATAAATAAATAAATAAAAATAGTTTTATTTCTGAATAGATTTTAAAAAAATGCTTTCAGAATGTTGATACATGGTGCCTACCACCGGTTCGGGAACTAACCCGGCGAGAAGAACCGGCGTAAGAAACTCGCACGGGGCCCACTTTTTTTACCAAAAAAAGTGAGAAAAAAAAATTAATCTTTTAAATAAAATTTACAATGTTGTAACTTAAAATTATACAATGTCAACATAATTGTAAGTCATACACTAATGTAGAAGTAGCCTTGCAAAAAGCCATCCTACTCCCAAGATGTGCCATCGTTTATGAAATCATTGACCTTATAATAGGCTTTGGCACACAAACGTTCTTTGACTACTTTTTTAAATTTATTAATGGAAAGATTTTGAACGTTTTCTGGGATTTTATTGTAAAGGCGTATACATTGACCTTTAAAGGATTTACTGACTTTACTAAGTCTGATCACCGGCATATCTAGCTTGTGCTTATTTCTAGTATTTCTACAGTGAATGTCACTTTTAACTTTAAATTTACTTATATTTTTTCTAACATATATTACATTATCCAAAATGTATTGAGAAGCAACAGTTAGAATACCAATTTCTTTAAATTTATCTCTCAGAAATCGAATTCCACAAGGCCTCGCATACCTATCCGCGCTGAAAGCATCGACCGCATCGAAAGAATCGACCGCGCCGAAAGAAACGTTTTTATTTCCTTTACACCTGTTGCACTGTAATAACGTGAATTATGATGGAGCTTGACAGGGTTCTTATTGTGAGTGCTTTGTTAGTGGAAGATGAAGAGAATTAACGAATGAACAAGCAGCACAGGCGTCGCTCTGTCGTATTTAACTGTCAGAATACAAGCGCATCCGCCGATTCGACCGCATCGCCCGAACCGAATCCAGTGACGTCATCCGAAATCGTCTGGGATTTATGGGGTCCTGCCTAAGGTTGTGCCGTTGCCGGCAATATTGCCGAAGGTGGGAATATTGCCGGCAACGCTGCCGGCAAGATTGCCCGAAGTGGAAATTTTGGGGAACATTGGCTAAATATTAGCAATATTGGACAGATAGGTCTAGAAAACTCATAAAATAAATTTATCTTAGCGTTGTGTATAAGAAATATTAAAAAAATACATTTCCTTGATACAAACTGCCAATGTTGCCGGAAAATTGCCAGAAAACTGCCGGGAATATTGCTGACAAAATTGCCTGTAATAATAGATTTTTTCCAAATAAAAGTAGGTTTTCTGAAAAATAAAAACAATATTTACTTCTGGCAATTTGTTTATTCCAAATTACACAAATAATACTCGTAACAAATCAAGTTGCTTTGATATCAAGTATTTTTGACGAAATTTATCAGACTTAGTCCAGTTTTTGCATTGATCATGTTAACAAAATATTTTAAATATCAATTTAACGACGAATATAAAAAAAGTATGTAACGTAGTAATTATTAACAAACTAACGAGAATTTTATTATTAAAAAAAAAAACAAATTAGGTTGCTTTGATCATTCAGTATTTTTGACGAGATTAATCAGACCTATTGAGTACAATTTAATATTAATTTTGTTAATATTATAATAAACGATTTTAAAAATAAATTTAACGAGAAATATATAAAATATGTAAGCAACATAGTAAAATTATTAACAACCAAATTAAACCTTTGTTTCTAAAGTTGTACCTTATCCTATATGTTATTGCGCCTCTACACGATGGCCCTTCGTAGTGGTCCATCACGATGGCCCAGCGTGTGGAGGACGTAGTGGTGTAGGATGGCTGATGGCGCCAGCGATGGTCGTGGGATTGTTACTCTTTTACTCAAAAATTACTGAACGGATTTTAACGAAACTTTACAATAATATAGCTTATACTTACATAACGTGACCATTGTTTTTTGTCAGAGCGGGACATCTGCAGAATTATACATAAAAAAATCGACCAAGTGTGAGTAGGACTCGCGCACGAAAGTTCCGTACCATTATAAAGCAAAAATAGGCAAAAATTGTGTTTTTTGTATAAAAGCCCCCGCTTAGTAATTATTATTTTTCATTTTGTTATTAATTATTAAAGTTTAAATAAAATTGAGTGTTTTGTATTTCAAGTGCCTATCTATTGCCATTTTTGATATCGTGCGAAATATGGCAGAAAAATCACGTTTTTTGTATGGGAGTGCGTTGTTTCCAGGCATTTCCCAAGCACTTCGAATATAATTAAGAAATAAAAAAAAACCCCCGCCAAACAACTTTAAAAAGTAACGAAATAATATATTTTACTGACTTTAAGTTTAAATAATTCCTAAGTATAAAGTAATATTTTAGTCCATAATTGTTGTCACGGTGTGTCGGGGGACCACCAATAAACTATAACAGCGACTTTTGCATTTTGTATCGCCATAATAGTCGCTGATTGTCTCGATTCGATTCGCTGTGTGTTATGTGAAATCAAACATCTACATTAGCGGTCCCCGACACACCTTGACAACAATTATGGACTAAAAATTACTTTACACTTAGGAATTATTTAAACTTAAGGTCAGTAAAATATATAATTTCGTTACTTTTTAAAGTTGTTTGGCGGGGTTTTTTTTTAAATTTCTTAATTTAATTTTATTTTATGCTTTTTAAATCATATCCCAATGAATACCATCTATAAATGTCCTCTTGGATGAGGCCGTCAATATAAGCCCAAACATGAAACCTCCACTTTATGATCGTCAAAATGAGGTGTTGTTCGTTTTTTTTTTGTGTTTAACGATTATTTTTTTATTTAACAATTTGTTGCACATACAGTTTTACATGAAAATATACACAAAAAGAAAGACGACACAACAGGTACTGCTTATCTCTAACAGAGATTTCTTCCAGCAGCCCTACGGAGAGAAATTTGATGTGAAATATCAAAAAGGATTACTCCGCCGTTTGTTAACCGATTTTCAAAATTTTTCTTTTAGTGTATACGGTATCATCCTAATTTAGTACCATGTTCACAAAAGTGGTGACTTGATGAAAGAATAGATAAGTAATCGAGGGAACTTCTCAAAATTTATATGGAAACATGTGGTGACGTCGATTTAGTCGAAGTATTCTAAGCATATGCTAACAACAAGTAAGATTTTGCACCGAGGTGTACCTGGTATACCATGGTTCGTAAGATGCTAAGAGAACTCCTGACTCTTTAAATATACAAGTTTGGTAGTTTCAGCGTTGTTTTAAGAACAGAAAGCATATGATATTATTACATTCATCATTATCATCATCATTACTACCATAATAAACCATTATTTTAATTTTAGTCTCGAAATAATTATTCGTAGTTTATCCTGGAAAGGTTCATATTATTTAGGAGGGAAGTGATACGAAGTTCACCGGATCATCTGGTGAAGTTATAAATTATTGAAAAATGTACGTTTTGCATTGCCGCAATGGCTAATGCTTACACGTCCATACTCCATCACGTTTAGATCACATCTGAACGCGGCCATCATGTAGAGGCGTTGCAACCATTGTATAGCCATCGCATGCGCCATTTGATGGGCCAGCTATGGACCATGGTGTAGAGGCGCAATAAAACGGAGAATTTCAATTACCGTCTTAGTCAATGAAGTTGAATTGAATAATGTACATACGTATTTTTATAGTTTTTACAATGTACTAGAATAAACATGTTTCACATAGTTTTTTTTTCTTAATAAATTCCAAGTTTATTGACAAAATAATCTGAATTATTATATAATACAACTATATAAATGGATCGGCAACATTGCCTATTTTCCCGGCAAAATGGAAATTTGCTGGCAATGGCAAGATTGGGAATATTACCGGCAGTGGGGAATTTGCCACTTGGCACATCTTTAGTCCTGCCAGATTCGACCGATTCGACGCGGGCAAATGTGCGAGGTTTCATAGGATTTCATATAAAGAATTCTAAAATTCGTTTCTTTCGGCTCGTTCCATTCTTACGGCTCCGATAAGTGTGCGTTCACCTTTATATAAGATTTATAATGCACCATGCGCCATCTATTGGTACGTAATGCAATTACTGTAGTTGCTTTTGCCACAGAATAGATAATAGTACAAGTACTTTTGCTGTCTTCTTCCAAGCTTCCAAGTCTCGCATTTCAAGGGTACTGCAAGTTGCAACTGCTACGTGATTTTAAATTATAATATATTATGTACATATTTTATGTATCATAAAATAAGTTGGATGCATTAATAGAAAACGAATCAATTTTAGAGTTTATTTTACAAAAATATTTTATACATTGCGTGTGTCGGTGCGAGCTCGTTTAATTTGTACTATTATTCGGTGGCGGTTACGGCGTACCGTGCTTCTCTTGAGTGTACACGTTGCCTAAACCTTTTTTAGCGTTACTACCTGCAACAAAGAAAAAAAATTATGAGTACAATTAATACAAGTAAGTTTAGACGTAATACAAATGGTTCGTTAGATATTTTTCTTCTCATCATTGCTACCTCAAGTCAGGTCAACTCCGGTCAGGAAGCACTATAAACTAAAAAGGTGCTCCCTGACCGGGAGCATTCGCGTGTAATGTAAAATTATAATATAACATTCGACTTTGAGTGGAAGTATGGCTATTACACGGGAATGTTCCCGGTGAAAGAGCACTTTGATATTATATCTAAGTATTCTTTATACCATAGGACACTGATAGCAATATCGTGAAGGAAAGTGAAAGAGACTATAGGTCTACCAGAATCTGATGGCAAAAAGTGAGAAAATAAATTGACTCTAGCAATACCGGGGTAGTTGGAATAAAACATTTTGATCCTTTTTTTTTCTTATAGCGGCTGATTCTGTGTGTTAAACTTGCAAATATAAAAATTTATCCAATGATCAAGGATATTTTATGAAAATCTGCTGTCAAAAATTGCCATCAGATTCTGGTAGACCTATACCTAGTTGTTTAGCGATGAGTCAACAGATTCCTATGTCCTCTGCGACCGTACTTTTACTATGTTTAATTTAATTGCAGCTGGAATCTTATCCCATCTGCCCAATGCAAACGCGGAACTATCTTACATAACTGGTAACTGGTTATGTATAGTGTACCTAACTATGTGGAAATCCATACTAATAACATTGTAAAATATGCGAAAGTATGTCTCTCTCTTTAATCTCTATTATTTCTTCACGGTTAAACCGATGTACGAATAAAAATGTATGGTATGAAGATTTTGAGGTTTTCGGGGTTCTTCCCCGTATTATAAATATTATTATTACGTATTATAAATTCTTATTTCTCGGAAAAGAAGAACGGTCCCGCGTTTCGGCGAACGAAGTAGCGGTCTAGTCTACTATAAACTATAATTTAAATTTGCAAATGTTAATTGCGGTTTTGTAACGCGTAACGCAGCTGCATTTCAATTAACGAACGTATGCGACATATGCGATGTCGTGCTCGCTGAATATAAATTAACTTCAATCGCCAATCCCACGGCGGGATTCAAAACAGATTTTGTTGAAAGCTACGAGAACTTATACGATTGTTTTCGTTAACGTATACTAAAAGGGAATAATACCTTAAAGATCGGAGCAGAGGGCGCTTCTAGCACATACAGTAAATAATCCGACCAAAATCCGACATTTTGCACACGTCATGACATAAATGTTGTCAAACGTCAATCAAAACTTTTCGTTTACCTACTGTCTATGCTGGTGCTGCCTCTAGCGTGAAAACATTGCAGTAATATAATATCCCATTAAAAAACGGGAATACCATGTTTTCAATTACAGCATCAGGCCTTGTACCATGAACCTGTTTTGAGACTCAATCGGACGAAAATGCCGCGTCCTACTCTAACAAACGTGAAATGACGTTGTTAGAGTAGGACGCGGCATTCTCGTCCGATTGTTTCAGTCTCAAAACAGTTTCGTAGTAGGCCTACTGGGTACATTCGATAGTTTCGACAGCAAAGATAGATAATAATTTAAACAACTTAACTCTCATCTCCAGGAATACGACATAGCGTTCTGCGTTTGCGAATTGCGATGCATTCTGTGATCTGTCAAATCCCAAACATTTTTGATTTATAACTTGGCTGTCGAAACTTTCGAAAACAATTTGACTAATTATCCAGTGTTGAATGAAACAAACGCGAATAGACTAGTAATTGATATCAAAGCAATATGTATATTGTATATTGTATATTATACAATCCGGCCGACGTTTACAAACATTGGCAAGCTAACGGGATCGTGCGCGCGTGCGTCTTTATTTTTATCTCATTTTCCAGGAAGTTTCCCATTAGCGGTCCTAGTGTACTACGAACAATACATAATATTTTAACCTTCAAAACAATAGGGACATACTGGTTCACAAAGATGGTGTGCTTCTTATTTAATTTTCTTCATAGCTGTTTCAATCTTATTCGCAACGAGAAATATTAAAGCGACGCGACGCTGTTGTTTTAAAAAAATGATTCGAAATTAAACATTAACACTAGTTCTACTACAAAAGAAAAAAATGATTTCGAGCTGCATAGTGCATTGTACTGCTACTGCGCGGCTGCGGTAGCAAAAATAAGTTCTTAAGGCGACGCCTTGATAATTTGGCTGTAGCGATATCGATTTTTCTCAGCAATGACTAAAACTAAGAAATTAAAGTTCATTGTCAGTATTCATCATGTGTTTGCCTTTGAATTACCCATAGCATAACACGATTGGTCAACTTTTATAACACAGAATAATCAATCAAAAAGACCTCTGTAAAAAAAGGGATTCTAATTTTGCCAACAGAGGAGAGTGATTTAAGCTTCCAAAATTTGTACATAGATTGGTTCAAGCATATATTATAACTAGACGATCCGCGCGGCTTCGCCCGCGTAAATTAGATATTTCACAGACAAATCAGTCTACAAAAAATAGCCTATGATCCTTCACGTGGTCTACTTTTTATCTGACCCAAATAACAGAAAAATTGCTCTAGTAGTTCGTGAGATAAGCCCTTTCAAATAATTTCCCCCGTTTTTTCCACATTTTCTTCTATTTCTTCGCTCTTATTAGTCTTAGCGTGTTAAAATATAGCCTATAGCCTTCCTCGATAAATGGGCTATCTAACACTGAAATAATTTTTCAAATCGGACCAGTAGTTCCTGAGATTAGCGCGTTCAAATAAGCCCTTTCAAATAATTTCCCCCTGTTTTTTCCACATTTTCCTCTATTTCTTCGCTCCTATTAGTCTTAGCGTGATAAAATATAGCCTATAGCCTTCCTCGATAAATGGACTATCTAACACTGAAAGAATTTTTCAAATCGGACCAGTAGTTCCTGAGATTAGCGCGTTCAAACAAACAAACCCCCAGTACCAACTCCACACTCAGGAGCCCCCCCGTTTTGGAGCTACTCTCCTTTGAAATTTTCGTAATATAGAGGTTAGGTCATCTGTTCTCGGGTGTTTACGAAGTGTTTTTGAAGCATCACAAGGCTATGGTTGAGTGAGGATGTATATTTCAATTTTGTTTCACGATATAATCGCAAGTTTTGTTGATAAAAATTAAGTAAAATTAACAAAATTCACTACATACAAACTACAAATAAAATCTACCGTGTTATCACTTGACATTACTTTGACGTTTTTTTTTATCATAATGCAGCCTCCTGCATAGGAATTGCATTCTAGGGGTTGGCAAATTCGTTTTTGGGACCATGTCCGTCTGTCACGTCTCCGGCGCTGCGGGAAATGCAGCCCCTTCGCCCGGGGCGAGGGCGGGGGCTGCTCTCCCTCCGCGCCTCCGGCTTAGGAATTGCACTCTAGGGGTTGACAAACAAGTACTACGTGGAGTCGGGGTTGACAGATTTGTTTCTGAGTTATAATTGATTTCATAAGCATATTTTCAGATAAAATAAAATAAAAGGCTCAAGTAATCGGCAACACTTCAAGAAATATTTTTATACATTGTATCAAAGACACATTTCTCATTTAAAATATTCATGTTATTGTTATAAAAAATAAATAATGTTACCCAAGTATATTTATTTATGAATCAATATTGAAATATTACACTACGTAAAATATAATCCTTAAAAATTTTTACGAAAACAATGCAAATCGGAACGTCAAATAAAGTGGCAAAGTACACCCTCAGTATCAGTGCCAAAAGCCAACAAAAAAAAAAAGAAAAAGAAGAAGAAGCCAAATATTTATTAGCCAAACCCATACAATTACTATATATTAGTGAATTTTGATTATTTTACTTAATTTTTATCAAGAAACCTTGTATTATTTATTTTAGGAATGACGGAATATTCGTCCCCCACTCACCACAGCCTTGCAATGCCATGAAAACACTTTGTAAACACCAGAGAATAGAAGACCTAACTTCGAAATTACGAAAATTTTAAATGCGAATTTCTCATAATCGGAGGGTCTCCTGAGGATGGAAGTGGTACGGGGGGGTTTTCCTCATCCAACCTCCTCCTATCCTTAACCCATCTCACCACCAAAATCGTTGGGCATGATTCTAAACTTTAGCCAAAACAGGCTTGGGAGGAATTATGCCTAAAAGCACCAAGGCAAGTGCAACTAGAACCTCATCCATATTCACTTACAAGATGAACAACACGGCCGAATACTCTCTCGAATACTCTACTACTAATGATGGCTTCCTGCACGGCGTCTGTCGCAACGACTAGTCGTCGATGCATGCGACAGCTCGACGTCTAGACGCAACGACTAGTCGTCGATGCAAGCGACAGCTCGGCGTCTAGACGCAACGACTAGACGCAACGACAAGTCGCACTGTTTGCGATGGCTCTAAGAGGGTTACGATAGCACTGTTTTTCCATACTAACGGATTTCCCAATTTACTCCCTGGACAATGCTTCTAGACAAATGATTTTTTATACAATATTGTGATCTGTTAAAGCTATGCCTCTAAGTTAGATTTTTTCTAAATTTACTTATAAATAAAAAATATGACCCTTCAAAAATCGCAAAAAATTAATGCCCCGTACCCCGCCAATCCACCGACCATAAAACAAATTTGAAAGATCTTTAAGATAAAATAACAACGTAGAGCCATAAACTCACTTTTCCTGAAGATATTAAAAAAATAATAATTAGATAGGCTCTATTTTGAAGGAGGAATCAGAGGACTAATTTACCTCGATTTATTGTATCTGTCTCTATCACAATACACGTGCCGGCGCAGGGTGAAGCGTAATGGCAATAGTTTCTTCGTTTATATTAAATTCTACTGCACCCGCGTTCCCTCTTAACGAGTTTCCTTGCCGTCTAGCGAACGAGACGGTCGCGAATGTCTCTGCTTTGGAAACGAGACGCAAATAAATCTTGTGTCGTTTAGCCAGATGATAAATTGACGGTTTTGATATTTATAAACTTTAACTGCGACAGTAGTGGGACCGTATAATATAGGTCTACCAGAATCTGATGGCAAAAAGTGAGAAAATAAATTGACTAGCAATACCGGGGTAATTGGAATAAAACATTTTGATCCTTTTTTTTTCTTATAGCGGCTGATTCTGTGTGTTAAACATGCAAATATAAAAATTTATCCAATGATCAAGGATATTTTATGAAAATCTGCTGTAAAAAATTGCCATCAGATTCTGGTAGACCTATAGTTATGTTATTAGTATAGTTTAAGCTACACGAGCCGTCCACGGTCCATCAATCCAAATGGCGTCTTTGCAGTCCAAAATCTTTTTGTATATGGTCATTGCTCAATGCCCGGTTTATGAGTTTTTTTTTTTGAAGTTAATTTATATTCATTAATCATTAGTGCTTTTAATTGGCAAAAGTCAAAACTGTTGGATAGTTGGATAAACTCCTGTTAAAAAAAAAATTGAATTATGAAAACTTTAATTTGGGGTGCTTGGAGTACCTACATCCATTCCAAATAGCTCGTGCAATCTAAAAGGCCACCAATGACGCTTTTTGCTTACAACATGTTTACGATAACTTCAACGCCCTTTGTTTGTGTTTGTGAAAACAATGGAAATCAGATATGGTCGTGATTTTATTGAGGGATCGTCCTCTAACGAGTCGTGCTTCAACGCATCTCGCCCATAGAAACGTCCGTGAGCCGTGGCCTGCAAGTTAATCAGCTAGTTTATGCAATGGTTGCACTACGAGGGACTGCGACTAAGGACGTCTCATAAATCAAAGTAATATTATAAAGAGAAAAACTAAGTATATTACAAAGTTTACGCAAACAATTTAACACACTCGTATATATTATGTTTGTAACTTGCACGCAGAAACTACTGAACGTGTTCTGAGTTCTGACTATTCTCGTATTGCCGAATCCTGTCCATAGCGGTCGTTGACCCTTGTCAGGCTGGCTGTCCCACTCGCGCGTGTAGGTATCGAAATGTAAGTACCCCTTTAAAGGGGCAGATCACTAGGGACTCACAAGCGAGTGGTGACGCACGCGCAAGATTTTTTCGTCGCATATATCTACGTACTGATTTAACCACTGTGACAGAATCGTTATTAATCTGATAAATATGAACATTTGAAAAAAAGGTCAAAGAAATATTTCAATAAGGTAATTTAAGACTTTAAAATACAAAAAAAAAAAGATAAAATATACACAAACATAGCAAATAAACAAATTTGTTACAAACAAACCACATACTACACAGAAATAAACACAAGTTACAGATCTTGCTATCTTAGTTGTGTGAGTGACCATATCTATACACGCGTACATGGCTCGCTCGCTACTGACCGCTCCGTCAGGTACGCACACTAACGAAAATGTCTATTTACAATTACAACTACAAATAAAGGCTACGCGCGCTCGTAGATTGCAAGAACTATACTATGTTTAAGTTGTAAAAAATTCCTGACCAGCTCCTGCACTATAATCGAATATAAAACTATTATAAAATATAGGTTGGGTTACTTAAATTTGATTATTACTATAAAAAAGTTTGCTATTAGTAGCTATAGTAATTACAAGAAGATTATTTTATTTTCTAAAAGGTGACAATCTTGATTTCGTCAGAAAGGGTACCTCTTACGCGATAGAAAGAGAGCGCACATGTAGGTAAATATAATTGTAGGCACCTAGCACTGCGCGGTCGGAATTTGAACTTTTATAGTATCGTAGCCTGAGTCGTTATTTCTTTAAACGGGTTTCGCGAGTGGGAATTCTGTTGGTACTACTAATATATATTTTGTGCCCTTGTCACAAAACTTTTCTTATGCATCGTTATCTGTACAACGCAAATCTTGACAATAAAATTGTGTCAATGTTTCTAGTATAAGGGTGATATCGTATTTTGCATGCTCGATCAGGAACTGAGCATGAATTATATCACTTCGAACTCATAAAAAGTCAACTTTTTATGAGTAAGATAGATTTTAGAATGATAATAGGTAATCTTGAGATTAAGAGATACCAAGAGGTTTTCCGATAAATCCATAATAATCTGTGTCTTTTAATAAAAATTCATTTTTTTCTTAAGCTAACTGGATACAGACTACAGTGCGAGCATTTCATGCAGCTAATAGACTAAAGGTTAATGACTGCTGCGGACACCTTATTTCATTTTGACTTTTTTTTATAGAACTTATTGCCGTTAATTACTAGATACATACATACGGGTGCAAGCCAGTAGATGTTATATTCATGTATGTACCTAAGCACTTTTTACTATAGTTGTTAACTTATACATTTACCAATGAACTTTTTGTTCATTATTTAGTATTAGTAATTACTAATTAGTGACCACTCGCAGTGAATGCCGTGCATGTTAACGAATGCTCGTATCGTCCATCGATACTTCCGCTCCCCAAAAGGAAAGGAAATTCACAGGTTGTCATGCAGCACACGACTCCAGAGTCCAGACTTCAGGAGGCGGATCCTCGTATCTCGAATCAAGCGAGTGACAGAAATCTAGTCGAGATCGAAGGTACAAGAATTGAGTTATTACTAAATTTACTAATATAGGCAAGTGTTGTGCATTTGCTAATAACTCAATTATTTATTGCTATATTTCTGTAAAACTAGAAGAGATATAGCTTTTAGAACTCCCGTTTTGTTGGCAGGCTTTTGAAACAGGAGGTAATGCAAGCTGTCTTATCGTCTGTAAGTCGTTTAACTGAAATTACTGTTAATTATATTATGTTTGTGTTTACGTTTGTCCATTCCGCAAGATTCCGCATATCCTGACGTCACAGAATGGCGGTTATGATGTGCGATTGTAAACAGCCAGTAGTTTCGATTGGGAGTCTATTATCGACCGCGCAAACATTTTGAAGGGAAGCTTTCGTTCCATTTCCTGTTGGGATGAAATCGGGCCGCGTGACGCACGTTTTTACCTTACTCTACATCCGTTCGTTAAATATATCGATTTCGGATGATCTACAGACGGCTCCGAGATATTTTGAGATTGACATTTCGAGTTTGAGATATTTACTTCTCAGACCTCAGTTCGCATATTATAACTCTTATTCTAACGTTATGGATAAGGTACCTTTATAGAAACTCCAAGGTAGGTAAAGTAACTGAACTCTCCGTCATACCTACTTGTAGATATCACTCAGTACGCTACAAAACTAATGTAAAACCTATTAACGGCGATTATAAAGTAGATAACTGCAAAAGCTCTAATCCAAGATTTACTTGTACACCTATTGTACACTTTACAGCGTACTCAAAGTTCAAACGAAACAGTACAACGGAATTGTACAATTATAGGTATTTACTATAATTTACCTACCAACGAGTAGAACAAGTACAACGCTACGTAGGTTAGTTTGGCATGGTTCAGAACAGTGGTACTCAACCCTTTTTTATACGGGCCACAAACACGTTTTGACTTTTGGTACTTGTACTATTATCTATTCTGTGCTTTTGGTCTTGGTGTCGAATGTCGCGGGCCTTAAACAAAAATTTTTAGTGGTAAAAAATAACGTTCTTTTAACGATTTAAAAGTGGAAAAATTTTCACGAGTTTCACAACGACCGCACTATTTTGCCGGTAGGCGTGAATTTCAAAATGGTTTAACTCGTTAGTAACATATAATATCATTGGTTTAACTGGTAAAGTTCCGGAGAAGAAGGGTAGTGGCTATTGGCGTGTATTGGCTAGTGTCAGAGTCTAGACCAGACGGTCACGTATTACGCCAATGACCTCAGCTAAGGTCGCCTTGGGATATTTCGGTCGCTCACTGAACCGCAATGCGCGAGAAATGTGAAAACAATTCTTGGAATCGGTGTATTCCGATGGCAAAACATGGCTTCCAGATTTATCTACGAACGCAAATAGCTTACATCACTCATAATTTCATACTCTCTTTGTAAAATTCAACAACATTGAAATATTTTGAAAGGAAAAGAAGTTGCAATAGGAATACGGCGGTAAACAAGGAACGAAGACACCAGTGGAGTCACAAGTGCTTCAAATTGGCTTCAAACTACAAAATGTTATGACATCGGGTTAACTATCTGCCAAATGCCAGTTTAAAATAATCCCGTGTGAAAATAGAAATGCACGGCATTCCACAGTAAAGAAGCATTCCGCTATACTAAATTGAGATCTCAAGCTGGAACCACGCTGGAACATGACTGGAACTTTGTCTTTACAGAATACAAATGAAGTTGCTACTATGGTTACTGCGAAACATAGTTTGTTTACGAAAGGAATAAAAGTAATGGCTGCATTCGGATACTTAGGGCCTGTTTCACCCATAAAGTTAATATACCTAGCGGAATAGAGAAATAAAGGCCTGAGCAAGCGAGATGTCACTATGAGTAACACTGCGTGGTAAAAAGAGACGTGTGATACATGACAGCAGAACTCTTTTTTTGACGTCCAGTTGGTACTACTAATATATATTCTGTGCGTCCAGTCGGTGGTAGGCATCATGTAGGCTTTCAGAGAATATTTGCAAAAATTTATTCTGAATAAAACATTTTTGAGTTGAGTTTGAGTTGAGATGAAGATGGTATATTTTTTGCCTGGAACGATGGCGAATAGTTGCAGGAGGTATGATTCCGAACAATTCCTAGGAGCACTCCCGTGATAACCGATAGAGGATGCAGAGCGTAATTCACATCTCGGCGTATTTCCAATAGGTCTAGCTTGTTTGAAACTAACCAACAATTCGAGCGGCCCTTCGTTGGATACGATCCAAGGGATGAAAAATGATCCCAGAGATGAAAACAGTATTCCATGTGAGGCCTTGAAGAGTTGTAGGCATTGGATTGGACTGAAATACTGTTTCGGTCTGTTAAGAATATCAAGGATTTTCGAAGCTAACTTGGCCTTATCCTCTAGACTTCGCTCGAAATGTTTACGCCAATTTTCATGCTGGGGAAGATTGTTAAAGTGGTGGCCTCAAACGAGAATATACGACCATTGGTGACTTTTTTGTGGTGAACGCGCTGACTTGTGTTTTGGTGCGGTTAAATTGGACTGAGTTACGTCTACCCCATTCAGAGTTTTCGGCTCTCACTTCTCAGTGACATTTAGCCGAGAAATATGCGGGAAGCCAATAGGGTCACATTATCTGTACTATCATCCGCATAGCAATGAATGCCGTAGGTCTGTAACATGTCATTGATATGCAGTATGAATAGGGTAGACGATAGCACACAGCCCTGAGGGATACCAGCGTCAATAGATAGAGTATCAGAGCATTTACCATCAACTACGACTGCTATGAAACTTGTGACCCACTTGCATAATTTCTTGGGGATGGAATCTTGGATAAAAATGTTTTGTGCCAAACCCAATCAAAGGCCTCCACGATACCCAAACTAACAGCTAATACCCATAGTTTCAATCGCCTGAGCCAACGATGAGTTAGGCACGCCAAGAGAGCCGAGCGGAGCCAAGTCCAAGAGTCCAAGTGTCGAAGGAGCTGGCTATTGATAATGGATTCCATCATCTTCAAGAAGAGGGAGGTTATAGCGATCGGTCTGCAGTTGGAAGGATTGGAACGGTCTCATTTTTTAGGAACGGGTTCACAAAAAGCTGTCTTTCAAGTAGCCAAAACTATGTGAGAAAGATAGGAGAGCCAAAAAAGACGCGTTAAGACCGGAGCCAACTCTGGAGCACTCACTGGAGCTACTTGCACTAAGCGCTTATGAAGCCGAATATCCGACATGACGCTCGTACATCGCGGTATGGTTGGCGGTTTCTGTCCCTCATCATCAAGGGTCGAGTTGGACGCAAAGAGTATGTGATAAGATCGGCATTCTCTTATGCGTGTTGAAGGAAATACAGTGCAAGCGCTGTTTCACTCCGGTTTTTTCGGAGTCGACCCATTTGTACTGAAGCATCGCTCTCCCACGGTCAAAAGGGTAAAATTTTTCTTTTCATTAACGCACAAGCCAAGAACTTTTTCTATTTGATCATTAGTTGCGTTTACACAAAAACAGTTCTCATTTGCATAATACATTAATTTGCATGTACATGTATAGGTGTCAAAACTGTAAAGGTGCCTCTTCACAATATGGACTATGCTGGCCCACTACAAGCCATGGCCATTGTGTAAACGGGGTAATTGTGTATGATGGCGGACGATTTTCAGGTGTGGCGCGCAATGGCGTGGCCTGCAGTGGGTCATCGTGCCATTGTGTACCTACTGGATATTTAAGAGACATAAGATTTTGCACACGTGTTCCTCTAATGAAGTAGGCATCCACTATAATTGTATTTTACAAAATTCTAACTTTAAAAGGGTATTATACCCCCTTGAGGTTGGAATTGTATAGGCTCAAGGTTAGTTAGTGGAACCTTATAATTTCTTAGACACAATTACACAACAATATTTCGTATTAAGTGCCTACCAACAAATATTGAATTACGAGTACGTACGTTTATTAGAATTTTTCAAAGTTCAGCCTAAAGGATGAATGTTTTCAATAAAAGCACAGAAAAAGAAACTTGAAATTTTGCACGCGTGTTTCCCTTAACGATGAAGGCGTCCACTAAGACGATTTATTTTAATTCAATCCCCAAAAGTGTTAAATGCTAACTTTATCACTATAAAAAGTAAGTATACTTTAAATAATATTAATATCACACATACAAAGCCAAAATTTAGGAAAAAAGTACAAAAACAGAGCGTCACTCTTGGACATGCGCGCCGAAATTCATGAAAAACATGGTTTTGTATTGCAAACATACATTAGTTTTAAACTTTAAGGGGCTTATTCAAACAGTTACGGGCTAGTGTCCAAATTTGCATGATTTAATGGAGGTTTTACTAAGGATTTAACAAAAAAATATATGTAAAAACGTACGCTGAATTATAAATACCCACCATTTTTGGGTATTTACCCAATCTACCCGGTAAATACCCAATCTACCCGGTAAATGCCCAGGTGGGTAGATTGGGTATTTACCCATCGCCCATCTCACTCCCGGCAAACGTTGCTTTGCCATAATATAAAGTATTTCGCCCATATTATTTTATTGAAGTGACTAAATAAGTATGTTGCCATGGCAACGTCGATCGCTATCCCGTCGCACAAACAATGGTCGCCGTCAGTCTCAGGTTGTAATAATTTACTATTATTTATTCAACAAATGCACTTATCAATAATATATAAAGTACCCAGTAGCCGTATCTCAGACCTACTGAATATGCATATAAAATTTGGTAAAAATCAGTAAAGCCGTTTCGGAGGAGTTCGCTGACTAACATTGTGACACGAGAATTTTATATATAAGAAGATTATCATTCGGTAATAAATGGCAAAGTATTAAATATATAGGATAGGTATCAATGCTTGTAATTCTGGAAAAAGGACATACCAGGGGACTGTGTTTTGAGGTGTTTAACATTTATTTTCTCGAAAACAATTACATATTATATTAAATAACTTAATGAGCAATGGTGCACCAAGAATACCATAATACCTACTAAAAGAAATAGATGCGATAGAATTTAGTACTTACATAAAATTTGCTTGGGACAGCGATTTTTCATTTAGTAGAGAAATGCCCATATAAGAAGCAACATAGAACCTCCTCGTTTATTGGAATACGGTTAAAAACAATGCAAAACTGAGTGTAAACAAAAAGATATTCCATGGGTCCCAGAGCATGATTATCGATCACGAATAATACAACGTGACAGGACTGTGTTCCCGTGAACATGTGAACAACACGATTCTATTGTAATATATTTTACAAAGAACACCGATCTAATTTTTCATAAGGGCCGTCCATAAATTACGTGAGGGTATAGCCGAATGACACGCATTTCTCTTTGGTCCCATTTTAACAATATTAGGGTTCCGTAGTCAACAAGGAACCATAATATAGTTTCGGTCTGTCCGTCCGTCTGCCTGTCCGTCCGTCCGTCCGTCCGTCCGTCCGTATGTCTGTCCGCGGTTTTGCTCAGAGACTAGGACCTACAAGCTGTAATTCGGCATGATTGCACATATTAATGATGCCGACAAAATGGTATATAAGATCTTTTAAAAAAAAAAAAATTAAGGTATCTCCCCTACACATCAAGCGGGGATGATTTTTTTTACCGCGTCCACCCCACCGTGTGGGGTATCGTTGGATAGATTTTTTTAAAATATTATGAGTATTCAAAGATCATTTTCCGATTTAGGGATCCATTTGTGAAATATGAAGTTTTGAAGTGGAAAAAATCGTTAGAGTGCAGTGCAGTTCCCCGCCTTCTATCAGCTAAACGGTTGCTTCTGGAAATGTGAAAAAATTCACGGGAGTAGGAAATATGCTGAATTTAAAAGGAAAACTATCACGGCTAAGAAGACTTCATATATTATTGAGTAATAGTCGATCTACTAAAAAAATGTATTCGGAGAAGTATAAAGGAAGTTTTCGTTCAAATTCCTTTAAACGTAACTGAGATGATGTTGTTAGTAGTGTAAAAAACGTTATAAATGTACATTCATTGACCATTAAACAGAAACTAGCGGTACTACGGAACCCTATATTGCGCGTGGCCCGACACGCACTTGTTTATCTAAATACCTCGATCGTGGGAATCGCAGACACAATAGATTTTCAATTGTTATACGACAGCCGGGTGCCGCTTGGGGATTGATGAGTTAAATATTAGGTAGACCGTATGTTAAGTGCGATTTTCCGATTTATCAGAGAAATTGATTAATGGGAAAATGGCGGACAGGTAATTCTGTCTGGTTACGTCAAACCTAGCCGACATACATTGACTTGACATAACCCGACCAAAACTTGGAGGAATTTCACAGATAGTACAAAATTTGTACTATCTGAGAAATTCCTCACACTTTTCTTTTCTTTTCTATTTACACTTTGTTTTGTTACTAACCCTGTATTTAAAATACTTACAGTATAGTTTAGGTCTCATTACGTACTCACGCAGCTATAAAGTATGAATAAGTATGTGAGTTCCGCAAAATGTTTACGCAAACTTTTCATCGCCACACCTGCCTAGCACCTGGCTAGTGTTCACCAGTTTCTTGTACTGAAGCATATTAATATTCGCCTTAAAACTTTAATCTCAATAACATATGAACTAGTAGAACTCACTTCAGTGCTCAGACTACTAAGGGGATACTACGTACTTCAGTGTTTAGATGAGTTTCCAGAATATTCGTTAATTATATTGGAAGGTTTATCTTGGATGACCGGTAAAAAAAAGTGCCGTGGGATCATCCACAAATTACGCCACGACTCAAAGCGGTAAAAAAGTGTCATACAGAAGAAGGGGTCCAAAACGCCAACATTTTGACATAAACATGGGGGGTATGTTTTTATATTACATACATACATACATCGATCTTACAGGTACTACCGTACTGCATACATTCTGGAAATGAGTCGTTAACGAAGGAAGATATAATCTGATGATAATGAATAAATAGGGTCTCAGCTAGGGAATGCAATCCTGCGAGATAATTTTAATCCCGGTATTTGCGGGATTGAACCATCACAATCCCGCTGGATCCCGGTATTTGCGGGATCCCGCAGGATGGACTTAAACTTTTAAAATAAATCGTTATAATGACTTGATTGACCCCGTTTTATTCTTAGAAACTCAAATAAAACAAACTTTGTCGGACACTTTTTTTACAAGGGTTTATTAATACTTCAGACTTTAGATACACATAAAAATAAAACAAAAACTATAAGTACATTTTTTTGGAAATGGCTACGTAATAATAATAGTTTTATAAAAAACTAAAAAAACACGCTTATTTAATTTCATCTTTTATTAAATTTTTTTTTCGAAATATATGTAAAAATCGTGCTCAAAGATTCCGTTACATACATACAGCCCAAGCTTATAAAAGTATGTTAAAAAGTTAAGGTATTAATTGTGTCGTCTGCCAAACAAAAAAATAAAAAAAGTAAAAAAAAAAATAAAAATAAAAAAAGATAAAAAAAAAAATAAAATAAAAATAAATAAATAAAAAATAAAGTGAATTATAGGTGAATTGAAGTTAAAATTGTTTAGCGGGCTGCCTGTAGCCAGTTCACGCACCCCCGTGCGCAGAGTTACACGTATGAATCACGCTTCTTTGTAATCCCGCCAGTCGCGCGGGATCCCGCTAAATTTTCGACCGGGATTAGTCCCGCAAAATACATGCGGGATCCCGGTATCGCATTCCCTAGTCTCAGCGTCTTTGAACTTACAAGTGTGTGGACGGCCTATTGATTAATTACTACTTATCCATTCGTCCTCCTCCCTATTAATTTAGCTGAGCTATTGAGACATGAGAGCGATATTACATTGGACGCACAGGCAATAGTACTAACATCTTTTAACACTGCTTGTAAGTTGTAGTACACGCAGCAGCGCAGGGTAAAATATTCGCTTTCAAAAAGACCTACAGATAATCTAACGATAGTCCAGTGGGAGTAATTTCATCACGGAATTTCTTTAGGACAGATCTCTATTTTGTTGATAAACTGTAATTTTGATCACACGACAGTTTTGATACAGTACCACATAGTGAAAGTAGGTAGGTGATAATGTTCGAGCCTTCGACCAACTTTAGAAAAGAAAAAGCGGCCTGGTAAAAGTAACAATAAATAATAATTATTAATGATTGTCGAATATCAGTTCGAGCAGGAAGTAGGAGGCTTCCCGGCGGTGTCCCACAGGGGCGGAAGTGGAGTACGGGCCTGCATTACAAATCACCGCTAACGAACACACGTGTGAACGGTAAGGGCCCGCCCTATTAGGTACGCCACTGCACCACTACGAATTCATAACTTTATAATCGATAGTAATTTGTAAAGAGGAAATGCGATAGCGATTATTTCGAATGATGCAATAATAGTTTTTGTATGCAAATAGCCAAATGGAATACTTAAATGCTCTATAATTACAATCCAATATAATAATATACATTATACAGTATACCTAACACGTTTCATTGGAATATCCACCAACACTTAAAATATTATGTAGTAAAAGGTTTGAAATAGAAGCACTGCGAGCATCTAATATGGACACTAATATTATAAAGAGGAAAACTTTGTTTGTTAATGAATAGGTTCAAAAACTACTGGACCGATTTTAAAAATTCTTTCACCATTCGAAAGCTACATTATCCACAAGTAACACAGGCTAAATTTTATTTTGGAAAAAATAGGGTTCCGTAAGATATTTGGGTTTTTCGGACACAAGGTGTAAAAAATCAACAAGAAAAGTTACTTATTTTGCGTACGCTGCCTACACTATAAAAGATAGAACCATAAAATGTTCTATTTTATGGCAATATCTACAAAAAAGTCCGGGACACACTATACCTATCTATGTCGACTGAGAAAGAACAGCTATTTTTTTATTTAAAAATTTCGAATTTTTTGGACTACATTTAAACGCGTTTATTTTACTCATGCTATTAATCCTTATCAAAATAAATTATTTCACCACTAAGTACAGTTGATGTAGATAATATTTGGCCTTTGAATGATTAAAATTAGACGTGCGAGCGAAGCCGCGGGCAAAAGCTAGTATTATAATTATAAAATATGTCTTTGACGAAGTAACATTTAAAATAGCCCTGAGACCGAAAAAAATATTGTATTTTGATTGTTCATCAGAAAAATATTTCATTTAGTCGAATACTGAGATGGATCATTAATTCAATAATGACAATAATAATATTGTTAAGTATTATGTAGATATTATACTGTGTACTTTAACGTACATAATAATATAACATTTTTTAACTTCACGTCTAATTTTGAAATTTTAAACTAAATTAAGATAGATCATAGTCCATAGATTTAAAGGACGCGGACGCGATGACCATGGTAAGCCTAATGAATGCTCTGCCTTATATTATTATCTAGCTTCATTCTACTCCCACCTGCCACCAACACGTAAGTTTAACTTCTGTCACTTCTGTGTCCTTCACGTGAACGTGATGGGAATTTTTGTTTCTGTATCTTACAAGTTCCAACAATATTTTATTCTGTCTTCATTAATTTCGATTACACTGTGCCATAAAATAAAACAATTATTATTAAGAGGATACGCTAACGCTGATTTTCCATACAAACGTATTCCCCAATTAACTCCCAGGACAATGCGTCTAGACAAATTATTTTTTTATGCAAAATTGGGATCTGTTAAATCTGTTAATGCCTCTACGTTCGATTTTTTCTAAATTTACTAATATATAAAAAATATGACCCTTCAAAAATCGCAAATAATGAACGTACCCCGCCAATCCACCGACCATAAAACAATTTTGAAAGATCTTTAAGATAAAATAAAAATGTAGAGGCATAGACTCACTCTTCCTGAAGATATTTAAAAAATAATAATTAGATAGGCTCTATTTTGAAGGAGGAATCAGAGGAATACGTAACCTCAATTTACTGTATCTGTCTCTATCACAATACACGTGTCGGCGCAGGGTGAAGCGTGATGACAATAGTTTCTTCGTTTAAATTCTACTGTACCCGCGTTCCCTCTTAATGCTTGAAAAATATTTTTTTAGACTTTTACAATTGAAGTCATTTCGTCAGGTGAATAGGGTCCTCCATACTATATTGTAATTACGTAACATCACACAGGGAGAAGGGGTCATAACAATGTCTCTTAAATCGATAGTTTCTAATTACCAAATTTAACTATCTTATTCCGAAAATACAACCTGAACTTCGGTTACATTCAAATCTGTTAACGCATTTCTAGGCATTTGTGCGTTCTTAATATTGTTACGTGTTAGGGTTCGAGGATTTGAAGAGAAAGATCTGGTGACTCTCTTGAAGACTTTATTCACTAACACTAGCTCACACAAATCACTAAGTCCAAACACTAAGCACTATTACTGTCCTAGGTCGTAGCCAAGTCGTAGGTTCACTGGTTCACTCACTATTGATCACTTGTTTTCAGTCCGAAGTCGCCTTGATGATAGCTCGTATCGAACTGAATTGCCGTGCCGTCTACCTGCGGCTATTTATATGGCGAGACGAATTCCAGAAACTTCCTTGGTCGATTCACGTAAACAAGTAAACAAGTGTGGAATGTTTCTAGAAAATACGCGCAAGTAAACATACACCTAACGCCATCTAGTATCGAGTAGGGGATTTGTGTGTAGTGTGTCCCCTAGATAAGTTTTGCTGGTTCGACGCTAGATGGCTTTGTGTATCCGTAACAATATGTTTAAATAGAATTTAATGTTTATAGGTCTACCAGAATCTGATGGCAATTTTTGACAGCAGATTTTCAAAAAATATCCTTGATCATTGGATAAATTTTTATATTTGCATGTTTAACACACAGAATCAGCCGCTATAAGAAAAAAAAAAGGATCAAAATGTTTTATTCCAATTACCCTGGTATTGCTAGAGTCAATTTATTTTCTCACTTTTTGCCATCAGATTCTGGTAGACCTATACAAATTATATGATTACTGTGGTCCACATCGGAGAACCCAACGAATTACGTCATAACTGTTTTGGCAATCCCACTGAGTATGAGAATTAAATAAACGCAGGCGGAGTACGGAGTCCTTATGCCACCACCCACGCAACGTCTAGCGGCATGCGCGGTCCCAGGCTGGGATCATAATTACCTACATTTTGGGGGATCGCATGACCCTCCCAAAAAGTAGGTATTTACTCCTATGTATTGTGCTTAATACTAATCGTAACCCTCTTAAAAATTCTGTGCCCAAAATATTATAATTATCCATTTCCCCAATTTCAGGCTGGGGCCGCGCCAGTCTTATGGCCCTATGAAAGGTCCTATGGGTTCATTATAAGCATTACAAGTTACATGGAACGACCAAGCTTATTAATATGTGAACCTTATAGTGTACAACTTAAAGGCTCACTCAAAAACTCCCAGGTAAAGTAAATAGTAATAGGGATGACGACAAGGTCAAAGATTAGCTGATTTTTAAATAAAATAAAGACATAGCGATAAAAATAAGTATTCCCAAAGTTTCAGCTTCATTAGTTTTTATTATTCGTAGTTCATAACTTATGTAATTTTTAATTTTTTTGTTATGAGCCTTCAAAGTTGGATAGTCAAGTCGATTTTTTTTTTATAAAATTCCTTAATTTTTGTATACCATTCGATAACTTATGCAATTTATAACATTTTTTCTTATGAGACCACTTTCATAAACGCAATATTTAACATAGCTATCGAACAAAATCTTCCCGCTATGCGTACAAGCTAGGCGTGACGTCACAGTTAGCTGACATTTTGTATGGAGCGTTTTGGGAAGGTCTATTTTATGTGAGTTTTGAATTGTGATATCTTGGAGAGTTTTTAACACTAGAAAGACGGGTGCGGTCAAATGACCGCATTTTCGTTTTTAATTTACAATATTTTTGTTACCGTTGCATGAAATTCGTTTTCCTCTGATGACATTTAATAATTTTCAATTGTTTAAATTATGATAACGTGTTTTTCATGATGGCTCAAACCTACCTAGAAAGACCGCAGCGGTAATTGACCGCTTGAATAAAATTTCTTAAGAAAATTAATTTTCCTTGCAAGTTTTATTTTTCTTTTAAATATTTTATTATTATTCAAATTTTTTCGTGTATTTTATGTGAATTTGTTTTAAAACTTATAAAAAACTTGACTGAAATAGACTTGTGAATGACTCTTAGGACAAAACTGGGATAAATACTTTTATTTACGTAAATGGTCTAAAATTTCATATTTTGATATTATGTAAAAATAATGGGAAAAAATTTAGAAATATATTACATGCACAAATAAAACCTTTTGCCTTACCTGTTTTGATATTGTAACGTATTTAAAGTTTTTTGACTAATGAAACCCTGTTTATTGAAAATCATCTACGTTACTACAAAAATCTGTGTAAATTTTCGTAGTATTGTTGCCTGAGTTGGCCTAACACAGCCAGGGTTTATTAGTACCTAGTTCGAATTGAAACAAAATATTTTCGCTGAGTTTATTTTATTTTTTGTTTTTCCTACCCAAACGAAGCAAATAACTAGAGACCGGAGTATATGCATTTGCATATTCGCATATGCATTTGCATATTTTAGCCATTCTCAGCGGTAATAGCATATTTTACCGAAGATCTAGTTATGATGCATATTATCGGTACATTTATAACATTTTTCACTCACCCTGCGTTCCGAAATGCGACCAAATTTAATAACAGTTCGAAAACATAGGGGCTATTGCATTTCGAATGCAGTCCGTCCGAATTAATTGGACGGCAGATATTTTGCCAGAAACTGTAAGTGCTATCATAGCACCCAAGTTCAAATTCTGCCCAATTACCTTAGTAGATGTAGAGCAAACCTTTTATATTTACAAAAAAATTCTAAACTAGATGACGCCCACTCCGTTGCGCCAAAATTAGTTTATCGCGCGGGAACCGTACATTTTTCCGGGATGAAAAGTATCCTATGTCCTTTCCCGGGACTCAAAGTATCTCCATGCCAAATTTCAGCAAAATCGGTTTAGCGGTTTGGGCGTGAAGAGGTAACAAGACAGACAGACAGACGGACAGACAGACACACTTTCGCATTTATAATATTAGTATGGAAGTATGGATGATCGTCGACACAATCTTACCACTGAAAATTTAGAAAAATATTCGATTGCTTACGTTTACAAAAAAATTAAATATATTTAATAACATAATACTTATAATGTTACTGTACCTATTATCGCCTATAAAAAAATTTACTAATTGTATGCAGATTTTGAAATAAAAAAATGAATACCTACTTACTTTTTTTCTTTTTTGGGGATTCCTAAAATTTGTCATTTAATTTTGCATATTCTGCTAATTTTCTTGAATATTTCAAGCATTTTTCATGCATATTTGCATGCTTATAACAAGCTTTTTAAGTTGCATATAATCCGGTCCCTACAAATAACATACTAAAGGTTACGAATTGTAGTTCTATGAAAACATGATAAAAAATGTTGTATTTATGCAAATTTTAAGTATATTTTACTTCGATAGCATATTTTTTATACTTTTTTTTAGCTTTAGTGATAATAGATTTTTATGATGTCACCAAAAATACGATACAAAAAATAATATTTTTTGGCCTCCAATATTTCAATTTTCATCAAGATGATCATGGCTTCTAGACATGATTCACTGTACAAACAAGTAACTTTACCATTCTATTGCTAAAATGAGAAAATTTAAATAGTAACATTTCACAGACAAAAATAGTAAACGATCACTAAAAATACAGACCACCATTTTAATGTAAAATGATAACCAAAGATTTAACATCTCGCTATCCTTTTTATGCAAATATGTGAAAAAACTGTGTTTTATGCACAAATATAGGAACAAAACCAAGAAGTCTTATGGATTCATTATAATGTCATTATATCAGTAGTAGGTCTATAAAATGCTTTTTGAAATAATTTGCTTAAATATTTGTTCTATAATTTTATTAAGTTACATTCATAAATAATAAGATCAATAAAATACCAAAGCAAAATAGTAAGACACACAAAAAAAAAAGTTAAAACATACGATGGGCCATTTGACCGCTCTTGGATTTTCTAGGAAGTTCAGAATTCCGGTCTTTCTAGTGTTAAGCTATCAGAGTCAAATTTTCACCGATATTTATATTTTTGAATAGTCCTTTACTTACCAACAAGAAAAAAAAAATATCGTCATGCCTATTGTTGCCTGTTGGACTGTACGATATGCTGGCATACAGCCAGAGGTTAGATGATTGACTAGAATCCGTTTAGCTCACTGACGACAGTGACAAAGCAAGATCAATAATTTTCTTTGGCAAGTTACTACACTAGCTGTTTTCTTTCTTGGTAGATTGACCGTAAAATGTCTGTGGTTTCCCCGCGGTGTCCAAACCCATATTATGTCTGGCAAGATTAGATACATTCGATGCCAATTTTATTAATAGAATAGTTTCAAATCCAGACGGCTTAACGACAGGCCACTCAATCTAAATTAGTGATTTTTGTTTGTATTAAGAAAATCTCTGGTTTTATCTACTTCTCGTAGATAAAACTAGAGATTTTTAGACGCGTAACACTTTGAAGTTTTTAAAACCATTTTTTTCTCAATTTTTATTTTGGTGCATTTCAACGGCACACTTAGTGGACAAAATTCCAGGGATTTTTTCGAAATTCCCTTTTATTCTACAATCATCAACCGAATCCAAATGCTAAAAAAATTGACATAAATACAGGATACTAGTGGGGTAAAAGGCTTACATACCAAGTAAAGCGTCCTTTGCGATGTGTATGTTGCAGTAGATGTGGTCGGCGGGGGGAGGGGCGGAGGGTGCCGGCACTCCCGCCTCCATCAGCTTCAGCTTCGCCGACAAATCACGGACATCTGGAAAGATCCATGAAATTGAGTAAATTATTCATCAGTTCCTACTTCCCAGACATATTTTATCTTTACGGAATACGGAGACAGAAAATTTTATTAATAAATCATGTACAGATTTATAATATTATTGTGTTATATAAGTACTTATAATTATAATAATTATTAATTTGTACATAATACATACTAGGTACGGGTGATTCAGGATTCTACAAAAATTGGGTAACTCCCTGTCACCAGTCAATATACATATAATATTAAATCACATTATATTTTAAAGATTTTATACTTAATTTTAAAAGTATGTAATCTCCTGTAATTGGTCACTCAATTTCAGATACTTACTTTTAATAGAAATTGTATAAAAATAAAAGAGTATGCTCAAAACGTCAGTTTTTTGGCCTGTCACAAACCCAAAAACGTTCAATCAAGAGACTGTACATCAGATTTTACGATTAATTTCAGATAACTCAATATATAATTACAATCTTTAATGTACGTAATAATGAATTTCAGGACTTTCATAATGTAAAAATCTTTACATTGTATTTAAAAATCGGCCATCGAAGGGTTCCGTACCGTTATAGAGCTAAAATAGGCCAAAAAATGTGATTTTTGTATGCCCTAAATTTTTATTTTAATATTATTATTAATTATTAAAGTACACATATAATTAAGACCTTTGTGAAAATTCCAAGTGCCTACCTGTTGCCGTTATTGATAACGAGCAAAAAAGCCAAAAAAATCACGTTTGTTGTATGTTGTGTGTTTTTAGCGGCATATACTTGTTGTTATAGCGGCAACAGATATACACGATATGTGAAAATTTCAGAAGTCTAGCTATAGCGGTTCTTGAGATACAGCATGGAGACACACATACGGACGGACAGACGGACAGACAACGAAGTCTTAGTAATAGGGTCCCGTTGTTACCCTTTGGGTATACGGAACCCTAAAAAAGAGGAAACTTTGTCATTAGTTTCTTAATACCTATTAATTATGTTTAGTTGCCTAGTTGGTAATATTGCCAGCTAAGAACTGCAGCATTTCTCTGCCACTAATCACTATTACAGTGCACAGTGTGAGTGCTAGCTCGTCGGATATGACATAATCTTGCGCCGGTCCACAGTCCAGTCAAAAACTCAGTACTGTGGGTAAGTCGTTAATTCCTTATAAATCTTAATTTTATTTTGATTTCTATATTGTTTACCATGATTTGTAAAAATTTAATATATTGATATTAGAAAATACGAAAAGAAACATTAACTTCAATTATAACCTTAAAATATCGATTTCATCAATCCTTTGGCATCAGTCCTTTGCCTGAAATCGTGCCAACGGACTGACATGTTGCCAGAGTACTGATGTTTTTTTCTTTAAGATCACTTTTATCATAACAACTAAGGTGTGTTAATCATTTGTTTATTTATTTTAGTGTAAAACATAATGGCGCCTACCACAAAATACAAATTTGACCTGGAAGGATAATATATTAAATAAGAAAAGAGAAGCTGAAAAGACTTGCTTGCCGAAAATCAAACTACCTCTTCAAATAAGCTGCATTAGCAAAGAAAAACATAGATTACAAAATGTACTTAAAAACCGGCCAAGTGCGTGTCGGGCCACGCGCAATATAGGGTTCCGTAGTACCGCTAGTTTTTGATAATGTTTGTGTGTTTTACACTACTAACAACATCACCTCAGTTACGTTCAAAGGAATTTGAACGAAAAGTTCCTTTTTTTTAGTTGATCGACTATACTACAGTAAACAAAATATCCCTAAAAGTTACCCAATTTTTGTAGAACCACCCGTACATAGTTTGACACCTTGAAGTCTACAAATAATTGTATTAGCATTAAGGAAAAATCTCACAACGCCTAACTTAAAGGCTAAGGAATCGCAGCAAGAAAACGAAATTGTGCAAATAAAACACAATATAGAGTCAATGCTTACAGTCTTCTAGATTTCTATTCCTCTTTTAATGAATCGCTGTAACGGAGAACCGCATAACGACATGTTTACTAGAGATTTCCGTTATAAACCTAAGTAAGAGTGGATATTTATGACGACCTATAAATACTTTCATGAACTAAGGTGCGAGCAGATTTTGGCTAAGCGAATACAAACAAAAAACACCGTTAGCTATTAAATATTGTTACGATGGCGGTCGGCTGGTCAAAATTAGTAGCGCACATGTTCAAACAAACGCGCATTGTTTATGTTGGTAGCGCCTGCGCAGGCAGACTGAACCTGGATTGTTAGAGAGATAATAATTATATTAAAACATAATTTAGTTTTTTACTTCTCTCTTCCGTGAACCAAGAACCAATGATTGAACCTATTTTTTTACTGTAAGAACTCTCTCCACCTCTGAGTGGCGACCCCCCTACAACACCTTAGGTCTTTGGGTCGGTAACTATGATGATATTGGAACGAAGTTCCTTATCGCGCGTTGCGAAAGGGGGCTAGACGGAAAAAATTAAGACCAAAAAGTTGGCACGACACTTTTTGCCACCATCAGCATAGAAGATAGATACCGCATATGTATGTACTTCGCGGGACATGCGGTATCTATCTTGATCTAAGTCTGTGCTTTTTGCTATAGTTGTAACTTGTAAGCCGTGCGGTAGCGCGTGTTTCTCTCTCTGTCTCTCTCTTTTTTGTTTTGTTTTTTTTTTAGTGTTTTTTGTACATCCGGGTCCCTTGACACCTCTCAAGTTTTTTTATGTATTAAGATCGTCAATAGGCCAGTTAGGCCTATGTCCAATTATTTATTATTCGTACAAATTATTATGTAGCTGAATTTTTATAGTCATTCTACAAGTTGTTGCCTGTTTGAATTACGCACTAATAGAAACCTTATTTTGCTTATATTTAAAGAGATCAAAATAAGTACCTAGGTATGTATTATAAGGATAACGTCAAAATCTACAATATGTATTAAAAAAAATATATGGTACAAATAGTTTTGACATGTTTTGATGAAAATTGAAAGCACGAATTAGATACAAACTGAAAAGTGAATTATGGAACAAAAATGTAGAGCGCATGACGTGTTTCTGCGATCAGCATTTTGCGATCAGTAGCCCTAGCACGGCGACCAGTAGAAATGCGAAAGTATAGACAAACTGTGGACATAAACTTAAGGTGCCGTTCCGATCTTTACCGCGGCTAATCGCGAGTCGCGACCGACAAAAATTCAATTAAAATGCCACTTTATGACAGACTATAGTCTATATATATATATATATATATATATATATATATATATATATATATATATATATATATATATATATAGTCATAAAGTAGGATATTATTGAATTTTTAGGACTATAGTCTGTCATAAAGTGGCATTTTAATTGAATTTTTCGGAACGAAAAAAGATCGGAACGGCACCTTAAGTTTATATCCACAGTTTGTCTATACTTTCGTATTTCCACTGGTCGCCGTGCTAGGGCTACAGCAGTGGCCAGTGACGTTTGATAACGAAATATAAAATATTATTTTTGGATGTTTGACATAGTTTATACAAAACATAAACACATTTTTTATTCATATAGCGGGTTAGTATTATTCCAATTAATGGAGTCTTATTTTATGCGTGTTATGCGCAACACCTATTTTCTCGCATTCATTTTTATCGTCGTCAAAAAAATACGTGATATTTTGCTAGGATTTTGCTGGAATTCTCCCAAAAAAATTGCTCTGACCCCCTTATTACTCACGTAATTTATGAACACACCGTTTCTGTAAAACTTTTAAACAGAACATAGACTTTCTCTTGAAAATGTTGAAATCGAAGCAATTTAGTATCGCCATTCTTTTGTAGAAACGCATGTTTTCGTATTCCGTCCAAGTCAAGGAGTTTTTGTTATTATTCAACAGACGTTAGTTTAGTAGCTACATCACATGCCCACCCGTAATGATATTTGGAGGTCATCTATCCATCAGTGTCCTGAATAAGCAATCAGTGATACGCGATTTAAAAAGAAATCCTGAAGTAGCCGGTTTCTAGTCAGTAAAGGATTTGGAGAGGGGTTTTGAATATTTGAATCTTCTAGGACCTAGGTGAAAAGAAATTAATATTTGTTTACTTTCTCAGTTACGGTCGTACGTTTAAGGCCATCCCCCGAGCAAACGACCTCGACCATACATTTAACACGTTGCCGAGATCGAGATCGAGAGATTTTTTTACTTATCTTAGTTCAAAATTGATCTAAAAAAAATTTAAAACGGGGAATATGTAGTTATTGAAATTATCTATCTATTGTCGTGTGTTTCAAATAAACATAATTTGTAAATACTAGGGAGATGCTGAAAGTAGGCTTCAATTTTAATAAATTGGTATTACTTTGGAAGCTTATCTATCTATTGTCATATATATATCATGAATACTCATAAACAAAAATAGAAAATTTAAAACGGGGAAAGGAATGTTGATATACTGAAGATTATTGCTGTATTGTTATTATAACTTTGTAGCTTTCAAATTATGAGTTTACGGAATCTCCGTAGGGGAATGGCCTTAATTATATATATATTTTTATCATAGAGGCTAGAGCTGATGTTTATTCTCTCGTTTGTTTACATAATGGCGCCAAGTTTTTTCGGACATAAGCCAGAAAAACCGGCCAAGTGCGAGTTGGACACGCCCATGAAGGGTTCCGCAGCAGCAATAAGGTTTATTTTTATGAAATTAAAATGTTTTTGATTTATTTTTATATTTAACAGTTGATTTAATGAAAATTAAATTAAGTTTTACCATTTATGACGTATAAAAAAAACCACTTGCTAGATCTCGTTCAAACCAATTTTCGTTGGTAGTTTTTATAGTAATGTACATCATATATTTTTTTAGACTTGTCATGCCCCTACTTAAGAAGTTAGAGGGGGGACACACATTTTACCACTTTGGAAGAGTCTCTCTCGCAAACTATTCAGGTTAGAAAAAAATGATATTAGAAACCTAAATATGACTTTTGAAGACCTATCCATAGATACCCTACACGCATAGGTTAGATGAAAAAAATATTTTAACCCCTAAAGGGACCCCTAAAATTTTTAATAATTTTTTCATTATAGTATCAAAATCTTAATGCGGTTCATAGACTACATCTACTTACCAAGTTTCAATAGTATAGCTCTTATAGTTTCGGAGAAAAGTGTCTGTCTGTCTGTCTGTCTGACGGACAGACAGACAGACAGACAGACATGACGAATCTATAAGGGTTCCGTTTTTTGCCATTTGGCTACGGAACCCAAAAACGTACGTTCTTAAAGCTTTAATAGTTTTTAAAAAGTACGATGAAGAATGCGTATCTAGTTCTAGAATGACTGGCAGTAAGGTATTGACTTGGTATTGATTATTTTAAAAATTTATGTGCGGACTGCGGTGTGCCACGCAAAGAAGTCTCTTTTAATTACTTGACACTTGTAAAAGTTAGAGAGTCTTACTTAAGAAACATTCACATTTTAAAACTCAGAACTCTTAAAATTCAAATCACCAACCTGATTTCAGCGCTTGCTTGAGCAATCGCCACTGCTTCGCGTGGTACAGTGATAACGATAGCACCACCACAAAAAATACTATACAGCCACTCACGGCTACTGTCAACGTCGAAGTTTGCAAGTCCCACTCCACTTCTTTACTTTTATCACTCACTTCACTGTAATCCGTGTACTCGTAGTACTCGTAATCACTGGACGAGTCGTTCGAGTCCTTTTGGGCGCTGAAGGGCCAGATGCGGACCTCGTAGAGCGGCTGGCAGATGGTATCGCGGTGGACCTCGCAGGGGTACTTGACCGCGAGCCTTCGGGGGTCGCACTTGGTGCAGGGCAGGCAGGCCCCCCGCTCGGGGTGCCACCAGCTCCGGCCGCGCTCGCACGCCTCCCCCACCACCGACCCCACAGCGAGAGAGATCAGCAGACATAGCTTCGCCGTCTCTCCTACCATCACCTGAAAAATATCACTTCCTGATTATTTTACAGCTAAATTTCTGCTTAACAAAATTACCGTTTTAGGGGATGTCCAAGGTTTTAAGTTTATTTTTTATTTTGTGACATTTGGTAAGATTCGTTTCAACCCCTAAAAAATAACTTACGTAACGTATGGACGTATCAGGTAGCTTTAATGCACTGCATCAACCTTCTAATTTTAACCCTCAAATGCTGATGTTATTAGATACTAGATGTCCCGTGCGGCTTCGCCCGCGTAAATTAGGATTTTTACAGAAACCGTACATTTTCCCGCAAAAAAATAGCTTATGTCCCTTCACGTGGTCTACTCTGATAATTTATAGCCTTCCTCGATAAATGGGCTATTGTCTAACACTGAAATATTTTTTTTTAATCGGCAGTAGTTCCTGAGATTAGCGCGTTCAAGCAAACAAAGAAACAAACTCTTCAGCTTAATAATATATCTAGTATAGATTTTTTTTAAAAAATCGGTTAACAAACGGCGGAGTAATCGTTGAACATAAATAATCGGCCAAGTGCGAGTCGAACTCGAGCACGAAGGGTTCCGTACCGTTTTAAAGAGCAATTATTTTTAACAAAAAATTAAAACCGACTTCCAAGGTAAAAATAATACTAAAATTCTTATAATATGAACTAAAAAGTATTAAATAATGTTTCCTATCTAATAGTGCCTTTTTCCGAATTCGGCTAAACCTCAACTATTTCTGTACCTACTCAATCTTCGTCATTTTGAAGTCGGTACCAGATATAGCTGAATCTTCAGTTCTCTGACAGAATAGGTATTTGAAACTTTTGGAACTGGCACCGACTTCAAAATTATGAAGATTGAGTACAGAAATAGTTGAGGTTTAGCCGAATTCGGAAAAAGGCACTATTAGATAGGAAACATTATTTAATACTTTTTAGTTCATATTATAAGGATTTTAGTATTATTTTTACCTTGGAAGTCGGTTTTAATTTTTTGTTAAAAATAATAATTTCACTCTTTTTAGTTACCTAGTAAACCATCGCGTATATTCTACGTATCTTATTACAATTTGTTAAGAGTTACACTCAATGCATGCGATTGTGTTTCTTATTCCTATTAAGATGTAGATTGTTTTCCTATGTAAGTATTTTCATACTAAGGGTTCAATTTATTACTTACCTCGATCGTGGGAATCGCAGACACAATAGATTTTTAATTGTTATGCGGCAGCCGGGTGCCGCTTGGGCTTGATGGGTTAATAGCTGTTAAACTAGTGTAGTACCTATCGAAGCAACTTACTTCTCTTTTTTCTTTCGAATCTCAAAAGTAATGTCAAATGTGTGCCTTACGCTCTGGAGTTAAGGTTGACTTTGTTATGTTCAATTTTGTGGTACATTTAAAGTCGCTTAGAACTTGAATCATTTATTTTGAAACAACATTATATTTTTATTAAAATCGCTATGAAAAGTACCAATTATTATAAGGACATAACGTGATGATATAATAATGGTGTTGTGGGGGCATATTGTATCCATATACAACCATATGACACTGGTGACCCTGACGTGGTAATGATGATGATGATGATGAATGTAATTTGCATAGTACAGGGATGGCGAATCTTTTCGTAACACCGTGCCCTTTTTCTGGAGAAATCTTTCTGAAGAAGTCATAAATGTGCCATTCAATTTTTTTTTTTTGTGATTCGGTGCGTATTTCAAAATTTGCCTAATTTGGTGCTCACTGTGCAGAGGTGGATCTACCTTTATTGTTGGTAGCATAATTTCGATACTAGTTTTGTGACCAGAAGCGTGCTCCAATTTTTATTTCACGTGCCACTGGTGGCACGCGTGCCATTGGTTCGCCATCCCTGGCATAGTAGCATATATGCTTTCAGTTCTTAAAACAGCGCCTAAACCCCCAAACTTGTATCTATAAGGAATCCGGAGTTCTCTTAGTATCTTCGGAACCATAGTATACCTTGGTGCAAAATCTTGCGTTTTGGTAGCATATGCTTAAAATCACCATATGTTTCCATATAAATGAGGTGTTCCCTCGATTACTCATGGATCCTATCATCAGATCATCACTTTTGTGAAAATGGGACCAAATTGGAGGGAAACCTAATAGAACAAACAAAAATTTTGAAAATCGGTTCACAAACGGCGGAGTAATCGTTGAACACACAAAAAAAAAAAAAATTATATATAAATATAAATATATATATATATATATATATATATATATATATATATATATATATATATATATATATATATATATATATATATATATCCACAGCCGAACATATAACCTCCTCCTTTTTGGAAGTCGGTTAAAAATAGGCCAAAAACTGTGTTTTTTGTATGGGAGCCCCCCTTACATTTTTATTTTATTCAAATATTATTATTTATTATTAATTATAAAAGTATACATATATTTAAGGCCTTTGTGAAAATTTCAAGTGCCTACCTGTTGCCATTATTGATATCGAGCAAAAAAGGCCAAAAAAATCACGTTTGTTATATCGGAGCATATTATTTTGTTTTTAGTATTTGTTGTTATAGCGGCAACAGATATGCACAATCTGTGAAATTTTCAGAAGTCTAGCTATATACCTACTATAAGCTATATTATTGTAAAATTTCATTAAAATCCATTCAACATAGGTATAAAACAAAAAAATAAACCTTTTATTTTATTTTGTTTTATTTTATTTATTAAGTAGGAAGTAGGTAGGAAGTAATTAAATATTCAAATAAAAAAAGTATGTTTTAACATTTTATAAAATTCACTACTATGGTGTATTATGTTTATATAAAACGTTTAATACTTATGTTATGACTTATGCCATAAAATATGTACTTATAGGTAGTATACCTAACTTGGGTAAGTGCTCGGTATGAACGTGAAACAAGAAATAAGGGACACGTACCTTATTACTTAGATTCATTAGACTTCCTGTATATCTTCACATAGGTCCACATTTCCAACAGTATAATAAATCACAAGTAACACTTTCACTAATTATTTCACTGGGCATCATTTCTTTTTTAATTAAATTCTTAAGTTGATAGGAACATACGATTATAACTTATTGCCAAGACTTCTGCTGAAAATGTGTAAACTTGTTGTAAAGTAGAAATAGAGGATCTTATCAACAATAATTATTGAGAGCGGCTACGCGTACGTCGGTTTGCCGACTCGTCTGGAGGCGACTGTTTGAAAATTGAATCTTGAGATTCGAACGCGGCACGGGACGCGAGACGCCGCATTCGTCCCTCCAACTTCTACAGGACCGGCGCGGCGGCGATGGCCTCTCCTATCAGCTAATATCCCTCCTACGTTCACGTCTAGCTAGTAGCTTCTTTACTGCCCTTGCCGGCATTCTAAAAATATCAAGCACTTGATAAAATAGTGTTTATTGCATTTGCGCCTCATCAAATACTTAAAAAATTGGATGTTGAAGAATTTGACCCTATACAGTGTGTAACAAAAATAAGTGATAATACTTTAGGGTGTGTACGTGTTCCTTGTAGAGAGTTCACTGTGAAAATAGCAGTGCTGAAAGACGATTTTTTTTTCACTTTTGTATGGGCAAGGACCCCGCAAGTCACGAGTTTCCTCATACAAAAGTGAAAAAAAATTGTTTCATCCAGCGCTGCTACTTTCACAGTGAACTCTCTACAAGGAAGGAACACGTACACACCCTAAAATATTATCACTTATTTTTGTTACACCCTGTGTATACGATCTAGGTAGGCGAAGTGGTATGTTGTATTTCAAAGTTGTTAATTAGGTACAAATGACAACAGGTAGTTAGATACTAAAAAGTGCTTCTAGAGTTCGACTATAATAATAATTATTATTAGGGGCCGTCCATTAATCATGCGAGGCTCGAAGGGGGGAGCGGGGTCGTTTGAAAGGGCTTATTTGAACGCGCTAATCTCAGGAACTACTGGCCCGATTTGAAAAATTCTTTCAGTGTTGGATAGTTCATTTATCGAGGAAGGCTATAAGCTATATTTTATCACGCTATGACTAATAGGAGCGAAGAAATAGAAGAAAATGTGGAAAAAACGAGGGAAATTATTTGAAAGGGCTTATCTCACGAACTACTAGAGCAATTTTTCTGTTTGGGTCAGATAAGAAGTAGACCACGTGAAGGATCATAGGCTATTTTTTGTAGACTGATTTGTCTGTGAAATATCTAATTTACGCGGGCGAAGCCGCGCGAAACGTCTAGTTTAACTATAACGCTTTTATATTATCTATTAACTGTATCTTTTGGAACAAAAGTATTGTGGAAATAATGCGTACTTATATCACGTGTATTTTGTCAAATGCGTACAAATTCGAAAGCGGCTTGCAGTGTGTAGGGACTAGGGAGTAGGGACCACACATAAAGTGCATGCTTGCATTCATTTGTGTGTTTGTGTAACGCAGTCGCTAGAGTAAAAATTTTCTTTGACGCAGTCTCTCCCTAACCTCCGAATTAGGAACTTGTACGAATTGTAATTTGTAATGCCGCGGCCGCACATGCGTAGTGCTTCGTGCTTAAAACCACAGATTAAGGATAATAATCACTGACCTCCATTATCAGTGATAATTATATAAGTATAGGTAGATGGCTTCTAAGCTCGCCAGCGCGTGGCCATTTTATGCTTTTGTGCAATTGCCGTAATGTGCGTGTAGGGATGGGCGTATATATCTGCTTGTATATCGGTAAAAATATAAAATTAAACACAGCTATCAGCTATCGACCAATAGTCGACCATAATTTTATGTTATATAATATTTTTATTAAACAACATCAAAAAAAGGAGGTTATCAATTCGACCCGCATGTTCAATTTAGGATATACCTATTATGCTCATTAAATTAGAAGTCGCTTTCAATTTGTTGAAAATATATTATTTTATTTATTTAAGTATATGAAAATACTTATATAAATAAAATATTTAAGTATATAATTACACAAATAGTTAAAAATATACATAATATATTGTATTCTCCAAAAGCCACGAAGGCTTGTCCGGAGTGTAATATCAATAAAATCAACAGTTTTTATAAAACACAACAGAAGAACAAAAATACTTTATTATACTTAACTATTAAACAACAATTTTGTAAAATAACAATTATTATCGAAGAAATAAAGACGTCAAAGCATTGGATACTGGTGACGGGACACATACTAGGTATAATGTGTCCACTGTCCTAACACCAGTGTCCGATCCTTCAGTCAATAAAATATGCCATACATGATACATCATAACATTTAACCGATTCAATGCGGCGCACATTTTTGAAGACTTTCAGTCGTGGCGGCCGGCATACAATTTTCTCGTGACACGTTAGCCATGTCATACGCCATAGAAGTAGATGACACGGCTACCGTGTCACCCGCCACGTTCAAAAAGGTTTATTGTTTTTCTCGGTTTTTACGCGTGTATTAACTTGATTTATTAATTGAGCCCAAACCATTGATGTTAAAGTAAGGCTACGTTGTTTTGAGTTGATTTCGAGTAGTTTTACTAAGTGTTAACCTGAAAATGGCAGGTACCTAAGCGATTTTTTTATTCAGATGTTACAAACTTTTTGTAGGTTTCAAAGTTAGAAAAATGAGTATATTAAATAGAACGTCTATTTTTTCCCGGCCCTCAACTAGCGCTCACCATTTTTATGCACTTTGATTGTTTATAGATGAAAGCAAAAATTAACCGCATTGCCAAAGCACAAGGTTTCTTTTTACATGGCGATGGCGAGGCTTATCTAAGCAGGAATTTTTTAATAAATTAATAAAAAGAATATATGAACTAACCTATTCCATACATAAAAACTAAGTTTTCTCGATATATATCGATTTGTTTACTGGATTAGTTAGTGGATTAGTAATACTTTGATGTCAACGCAAGTGTTTTTCTACATTATTGTTTTAAAAAAAATTGCGAGGACTTGAAAGTCTAAAATAATATAGAATAATATGGACTCCCAATATTACTTCTTTATTTTCTTAAAAGTTTACTACTAAAAAGCCCGGCCGCACATTATCTGAATTTCTGATCAGAAAAATTCGGACGCTCATATATTTTGACACGTCAGAATTCTGATAGTATGCGGGGTCCACAACAAAATGTATGAACAGAGTGCGTTCTGGCGGGCGTCCGAATTTTTTTGATCAGAAATTTCGGATAATGTACGGCCGTGCTAAAAAAGGAGACAGCCCCTACTCTTTTCAATTCTCAGAATATTCAGAAACAAAGCCTATAGGCTTGTTTTACGTGGAAAATTGAGACGGTTTTGTTCGGAGTAGAACCTTCTAAAGTGTAATTTAAGGGAGATACAATCGCTTTCTAAATGACACGGCTCACGTGTCATACGCCACACATTAAAAACCCCTAAGACGCGGCTGCCGTGTAATCCGCAATGAATGCACCTTTAAAAAAGGTTGACGGCCCCTACTTTTTTTCAATTCACAGAATGTTCAGAGCCGAAGCCTATAGGCTTGTTCTACGTGGAAAATTAAGATGATTTTGTTCAGAGTAGAACCTTCTAAAGTGTAATTTGAGGGAGATACAATCGTTCTTTAAATGACACGGCTCACGTGTCATACGCCACACGTTAAAAACATGTATGACACGGCTCCCGTGTCATCCACATTCCGCACTGAATCGGTGGAACTTTGGAAGAGTCTCTCTCGCAAATTATTCAGGTTAGAAAAAAATGATATTAGAAACCTCAATATGATTTTTGAAGACCTATCTATAGATACCCCACACGCATAGGTTAGGTGAAAATTTTTTTTTTGTTTCAGTTGTACCATAGACTAAGCAAAATATACAAAAAAAAGGTCAGCAGGGGCGGCAAAAATTGAATAGCCTACTGGCGGCAAATTTGTAAATCCGCCACTGCCGTTTTTATGGTTTATTTTATAGCGGAACCACAAAACCCAACAAGATATAGGTCTACCAGAATCTAATGGCAAAAAGTGAGAAAATAAATTGACTTCAGCAATACCGGGGTAATTGGAATAAAACTTTTTGATCCTTCTTTATTCTTATAGCGGCTGATTCTGTGTGTGAAACATGCAAATATAAAAATTTATCCAATGATCAAGGATATTTTTTGAAAATCTGCTGTCAAAAATTGCCATCAGATTCTGGTAGACCTATATTGCATTAAACGTTCACTAAACACTTTTATTACCACTTTTTAAACATGAAATATGTAGACCTACTCCTTTGTTATGTCCTAGGCAGTAGGAGGACATAACATTACACGCTTTTGACGCTTATACACCGATATGAGCTTTCTCTTTCACCCAACTTACTGCATCGTTAGTTAGAAAGAGTAACATTATCAGCTGTCAAAATATAAGGCGCCCTCCTAAGTAATATTACCTCAATGGTGGTCACATTGTGGTTGTCAGAAACCCCCTTAGTAGGTAGTCTGTGCAGAAATGTCTTATGTCACATATGTCCACGGGGGTGAATCTTTGACGAAAAAAATTGAACCCAATTTTTAACCATAAACTAGGGGCATTTTCTTAGATTATGTACCTATAGATGTAACCATAGCGTGGCCGCACTTGAGACAGAAATAGTTTTTTGTGGTGTTGCCTAATAGGTTGACAAGTCCTACATATTAGGTAAAAATTAATGACATTAAAGTACATACATACATGTAAGCACTAAAAAGTCTGAATTAAGAATTAGTACAGAAATGCTAGAACTACTTACCTCTTTCTTTAAATATTTTTATCAAATGTTACTTATGCGATAAGCTTTTAATAAGCGTATTTATATTGTAAAGTGCTTGGCAAGACAAATAAAAAAATCAACAAATACGACGGGGCTATGACGTGCAATCACTGGGATCCTGTGGCGAGACATCAAGCCTATAGTTTGCATTTACATATAAGTAGGTAGGTAATAGGTATTATATTCGCAAGATTTAACTACAGACAACGGGACAGGTGAAATTAAATTAAACTTTGTAATACCTCCTTGGTTGTGTAATGTTGATGTTACAATTAAATATGGACAATCGTATGAACATAATATAATATTATTATATTGACTGACACGACTAGGGTTCCCAAATTTTTTTCGAGGAAAAAAGTATAGCCGGTCGGAGAAGAAAATAAAACAGTATTTTACAAAACAAAACAGTATTTTATATGTATTATTTTTGAAGTATTCATAGGCCTATTTACAGTCTTTAGTTTGTGTACGGAGTACGGACGGACGGGTACTTACTGTACTACTAGTATCCGGAGCCAATAATCTGTTAATAGATTATTGGCTCCGGATACTAGCAGACATAAAAACACTATTTTGTACACTTTTATTTTGTTCAGCAGTAAAAGGTATAATGTGGCGAAAAACAGTATACTGTTAAAAATAGAATGGTTGGGAACCCTAGGCACGACTAAAACATATACGACACGTTAATGATTAAATAAAACCAGTCTTAATCATAATCACATATTTTATTTAGAAGCTCGTTTAAAGAAACAAAATAATGTCAATAACTGTATTTTAAAAAGATAAAGCCGACTTCAAAATTGTACGTAATTGAGAATTAAAACTCCCTATCTCCAAAACTACTGAACCGATTTTAGATGAAACTTGCATTATTCCCTAAGTTGAACAATACCTAGTACAATGAAAAAGAATCACTTAAATTGGACTTGTAGTTTCAGAGATATGCGCGAGCAAACATAAAAACATACATACATAGATACACTTTTGAAATTTGGCACATTTGTTCAGAAGCTGTTATAGATTAACATATACAAAAACTGGGCATTTCTGGAAATATTACATACATACGCGTCGAATTGATAACCTCCTTTTCTGAAGTCAGTTAAAAATAATGACATACATTACCATAATGACTTGACGTGGGAGAGCCAAGCTTCGGCACGAATGGGCCGGCTCGACCGGAGGAATACCACGTCCTCACAGAAAACCGGCGTGAAACAGCGCTTGCGCTGTGTTTCGCCGAGTGAGTGAGGTTACCGGAGGCCCAATCCCGTACCCTATTCACTTCCCTTCCCATCCCTACCCTCCCCTATTACCTTATTCCCTCTTTAAAAGGCCGGCAGCGCACCTGCAGCTCTTCTGATGCTGCGAGTGTCCATGGGCGACGGAAGTTGCTTTCCATCAGGTGACCCGTTTGCTCGTTTGCCCCCTTATTTCATAAAAAAAAATGAGTTGAGTGTTGACAATACCTACTTTACGTTCATCACGATTATTGGCCCTTAAACAATATTAACTTTGTATGCATATTGCGGATTCTTTCATCGCGTTGAGACAGTGAAGTCATTATATAGTGAATCCTTATTTCAAAATATCTAAAAGCGATGGCTTTAATTAATAATGAAAAATGATTTTCAAAGAGACTTTGATCATTAAAATGATTATTTAGTTCTGCAAACACATCTGTACCGATAATTTTTTTTAAAACAATGCATATCATTTTAGGTAAAGTGCTTTTTTGGGCAAAATATGAATTGCCGTGTATACATATGGTTTGTCTTATAATTTTTTCGGCAAACATACAAATTTTAATAACATTATGAGACGGATAAATTAATCCGCCAACGTCTTTTTGAGCAATAAAACCAGGAAACTTTTCAACTGCTACTATTGCTAATAAACATTCATCACATTTTATAATTTTTTTTAAATTGCGTACTACATACCCAGCAATGTAAGTTACGGCTTCCTTTGAGAATTCTGATAATTCAAAGTTTCCTATATAGTCATGGCCCTCGGGCAAATCAACAATTAAATCTTCATCGAGACTTTCGTAATTCATAGCTAATATTCTTTCCCTTCTACTGTTTATTTTACGACAAATCGAATTTGAATTGCACGTCAAAATATTAATATTATCTAATGGTAAACAATTACCTGTGGATATATTTTTTAATTCACCATGAACCAGCAATCGCTTATATGCTGATACGAACTGGAGAGCAGTAGGGTTATTGTTGAATCCACCTTTAGAGCGAATGGCACTAAAGAAAACCTCCAAATGGTCTTGGCTCATTTTATAAGTACATAAATATCGAAGGGGAGCATTTTCGATATGTATGTGCTTGTAAAAAAATATTCTTAATGCCTTAATAGAAATTAAAAACCCCAAAAACCCTGTTTTTCTTCCCGAATTAATGACTAAATCACCATTAGTGAGCCGGAGCGATTTGAGATATAATTCTAGCTCTTCTAATTTTTCATTCACCATTTGAAAGTTTTCTTTACTGATCGGTTTTTTAAAACCATATGAATATAAGCATCGACTATTTAAAATATCAAACAAATCATTAAAATTTGTGATAAATTCAATAGTAGCACCTGAATGTACAAAGTCTTCTATGGCTAGATAACCCTTACATAGCTTAAGAGCCTCTGCGACAGATTTACTAAAAGTTTGCGCTGCAAGTCTTACTTTCATGATTTGTTTCTTATAATTTATATGAGCAGCTCTTAGCTTATTCCCTAAATGCAGTCCGTCGTTTTGTTGCAAATTATGCAATTTCTCGATATAGTTCCAGGAAATTATTTCGCCATTAGCTTTCAAAATCTCTTTTTTGTCGGCAAGCGTATTCCTAACCAGCTTCAACATGTGACATGCATCTGGTATTATTACAATGATTTGATCTTCAATATTTATTGTTGGGTTTATATTATTTATGTCATGAAACTCAGCGCCTAAATTGGTTGCCATGGCGAAATTTGCAGGACATCCATCGAATGTCACCGATACTATTTCTACCCCACATTCTACTAACAAATGTACACAATTTTTTAGTAATTCACTACGTTGTTCTCCGTTGACACCATTTGTCAGGAAGTAACCAACTGGTATTTTCCAACTGGAATTTAACGCCGTAACCATGAAGACCAAAGCATCCTTAGCTAGCGGCATACTATCGGTGTCTAGATTATGTCCTAAATTCACATATCCGACTGTGCGTTTACCATCCCACTGTAGGTGCTGACGGATTGACATTTCGTCAAGACTAAGGCAGCATAATATTTTTTCATTAGACCTGCTAACTATTAATTTGATAGCTTCAAAAGCTTCACTTGTGAATCCTGGTTCACAATCTACACATTTATACCACCTATATAATGTTTTAGGATGGGGTAAGCATGTGTTAAATTGCTTTCTTACAAAAGAATAAGCCTTAGGGCTTATAAAATGCAAGCACAATGCAAATTTTCGTAAGGATGGCGAATATTTTCGTGGACAGTTTGATTTATCGAGGTATCTTTTGAGAAAATCTGAATTTTGAGATTCAACATTTGACAATAAATCTAATTCTTCAGATTGCAATTGTAGTTTGCATTTTAATTCCGTTATAATATTTTGTAAGTCAGCTGTTTTTTTAACTAATCGTCGTTTAGATTCACGCACAGCACGCAATTGTTTGCGACGATTATTAGATTTAGTCTTCTCTTTCTGCAGCAGATTTTCTAGTCGTTTTTCCTTTTTAAGAGTCACTGGTTGAACAAAAGGTTCTACATTATCTTCATAGCTGGGACCGGCCTAAAATGAAATTAAGTAATATTTTGATATATTATAAATAAGAGTGGAAGAGCCACGCTTCGGCGCGAATGGGTCGGCTCGACCGAAGAAATACCACCACCTCACAGAAAACCGGCGTGAAATAACGTTTAAGTTATGTTTCGCCGTGTGAGTGATGTTGCCGGAGGCCCCAAGGTAAACGTGAATTTACTCTCTGGGTAAATTTACGCTTACCTTGTTATTTTACGGTCCAGGAACGCAAGTCGCAGCACCAGAGGAGTTATAATGTAACTCTTGTGGTGCTGAGAGTATTTACGGACGGCGGTAATCGCTTACCACCAGACGACCCGTTTAGGCCGGCAACGCACCCGCAACTCTTCCGATGTTGCAAGTGTCCATGGGCGACGGTAGTTGCTTTCCATCATGTGACCCGTTTGCTTGTTTGCCCTCAAATTTAATTAAAAATATCTTTTTTTTTAATTCAATAAATATGTAGAGAATAGAGACATTTTGTTATTGGGCAGGTATACTTACAACAGTTGACTTATGTAGTTGAATATTTTGTACTTCTTGTAAAATAGCCACCTTCCTTCGTTTATTAGGAAGTGATAGAGGTATATAAAATTTATCTTTGCTCTCCTGACTCGTTGATGGCAATGGAGTATTTTCCTGTTGAGGCCACTGATTTATTGAGGCCATGCTCTGCAAAAAAAAAAAGTTTCAACACTGCGTACAAAATAAGGCACACTTAAACGAAGACTATAACATCTCAATATACGATTCTTGTCCTGTATCTTGATTTGAAAGTAGGTATATTTACTAAATACTTACATGTATATATTTGGTTGGTATTGAATGAGGTTTTAATTGTATACGTTTATTTTTAATAATGAATGAATCCTCATCAAAATGAATTGAACAAATTTTTGAATACTTTGTTGGCACCCAATTTTCTCGTCCAGTGGCATCCTGCCATTTCTCTTTAAGATTGGATGGAAAGCTAAAATTTAAAGAACAGTTTATTTACATGATAGATAGCTTATTGATTAATAAATTAAATAAACTACAAAAAAGTACCTAAATGTAAGTGAATTTAAAATTTCAATATATATAATATTAAAGAAAAGAGTACGTCTACACTATCAAATGATAGTGTAGGTAAAGCAGATATTACACGATTCAATTTCAGTTCAATATTACTTTCAATTTCATTGCTTCAATGGCATTGAGACATATAAATACATTTCAATGCGATTGCGCAATCTCATTGAAAGCTACATTGAACCGAACTCTTTCAATGCAATGTGGTCATTGTTCAATGTGATTGTAACGTGTAACATGTAGATTGAACGACAATTGAACGATGACTCATTCATTCTGCGCGCCGCACTAGTCGAGTCGCATGACAGCTTCATAGAGAAAAAAACTAGCGTTTAGCGGACCCTAGACGGTAATTGCAGCAACCGAAGTCGGGAGTCCCACATACCCCCGGGGTGCTTCAGCTTAACTGAGGCACATCCCCAACCAGGGGCACCCATAGAGGGGTTTCTCCTGCGCATAAAAAAAGGACAGCCATTTAGGTGACAATATTAATTGTCATGGGCCATGGCGATCGCTAAATGATCATGCGCGCATGTTGTGTATTGCAGGACGAAAAATTATAGGGACCCTAGACGATCATGCAGCATGAGTCATGCTGCATGACATGCGATACGTGCTGTCATGCACGCATGATCGTTTATTCATTATTGTGCTGATTGATGCGAATTCAAGTCATTTATTAAATACATGGTCGCAAAGTAACAAAACTCCTGTACGTACGAGCTGTTGGCGCGACATCACATTGCGTTAAATGAATATTGAATATCATATTTTGAATGATACGTGTATATTGGTTAAGTCTTTCAATGTTCAATGCTTTTCAATGGAATTGCTTCAATTTGATTGTACCGTGTAATATCGCCTTAGGTACTAAGTACTCATAGTATAATCTAAATTATTGAAATCCATAATATTAAAATGTTATGCAATAAATAAAATATGGCAATTCCATAATAGATAGTTTAACCCAACAATCCTATGAATGTTCTGACAAAAAAAATGATTTATTAATTTATTTGGGTAAATTCAGGTAGCTACTATGGCAGCCCTGAATTATTTATAGTTTTTAGGTTATTTTATTTTCAGTTATAGAAAAAACGTATCACAGCTCAATATTTTTGGCTAACGTCACTGAATTCATTACAAAACATTATTATCGATAATCATCTACTGTTTTTTTAAGAAAGAAAGGAGAATTTCGCATACTTACGTGTGAAATGTTATTCCTTCTATTTTTCGCTCACTTCGGCTCTTACAGCCTAAAATACTGCAACCCACCATCGCACTTAAACTAAATATTGTTTATTTTCTACTTTTTAAATACAATAATCACATAAAATTCGCAAAATCATGAAAAACTCCAAAGATGCCTAGTTTGTTTGTCACAATGAGGTTGTGACAAACAACAAAAACAGGCCACGATGACAAAGACAAAAAAATATTTTGTGTCCTGCTTCTTTGCATGGGTCTGTCAATTAACGATCTCGCTTTATCGAGGAAGGTCAATAAGATGGTTACATCTTGTAGTAAAATATCTTTGGGGCATTTTAGAATTATTTTTTTTCTCGACGTGAAAATTGTCTATACTAGAGTATACCATAGATACCGGGAACAAAACAAAGCTTGTCAAAATGTCTTGAATGATGAATCATTGCAATTTTGTAGCGGTTGAGTGAAGACGTCGAGTTAATTCTCCGTGCTTATCCTCCTGTTTCAAAGTTGTGATATTTGTGTGGTATTCGTGGGTGTTGAACAACATGAAGAAAAAGTGCTGTGTTCCGCATTGCGAAAGCAGGCGTAATGCTGTTATTCTTCATCGTTTTCCAAAGACTGAGATAGGACTCAATAAGTGGTTGCAAAAGTGTTCCAAAAGTGGTGATTTTATGAAGTTTAGTTCCGAGGAACTACATAAAATGTTTGTTTGTCACAAACATTTTGAAAAAAGGTTTGTGACTGCTAAATTACGCCTTCGCCAGTCTGCGTATCCTACATTATTTTCTCCTGAAGAAATCAATACGGGAATACCTCTTGCTGAAGAAATTGACAGTGGTAAGTAGGCATTTTACATTTTTACAATAATTATCAATATTGAATGATTCAGAATAGAAGCTACATAATACATTACTCTGCCAGTAACTTATGGCTATTAAAATTATACTACATTTAATAGTTAATACCTATGTAATATATTTTAGTCTGAACTATGTACTGCAAAAATAGAATAAAATATTTTTTTAGAGTTTCTTACCTGAAGGATAAAACTGGTTATTGAGACTTTAATGTCTGTGTGTCTGCCCATCTGTCTCTAGGAGATACAGATCTCAAAACACCATTTTTGGCCTTTAAAATGTTGCTCTATAATTATTTACAGTTTTGAACCCATAGTGCCCGAGTCCAACTTGCACTTGGCCTATTTTCAATTTTATTTTGATAAAGACACTTAAAAACATGTTAATTAAATGAGATAATAAAAGCTAATATAATTGATATTATCTTCTGTTTCAGAAAATTTTACTCATTCACTGGATCATAATTATTACTACACACAGAGTATAGAGAGACAAAAACATAATGATCATGCCTATTGCAAACAAAGAAGATCACCACTGAGAGAACTTCTAGCACAAGAAAATACAGTTTTATGTAAGTGCTTGGTATTAACAATTTATTTTTAAATTAACTTAAAAAAAAAAAATCCTTTTTTTGTTTTACTTGCTATTGTTCAACTTGGGAATAATGCAAGTTTCATCAATATCAGTTAAGTAGTTCAGGATAAAGATTTCAATTCTTAGTTACATACTAATTGTAGTCACTTTCATGTTTTTAAATACTAAATTAGTAAAATACATAGACCGGTAAAGTATTATCAATGATTATATTATTGATATTTAATAAATAATATTTAATGAAAGTTTGTGAATATTTGGTGAGGATGCAGATGGCTTTAATAGTCCGTCAAGAAAGTGAAGAAATTAAATAGTGGCAACATCATAGTGTCATCCCTTTTTCCTTAGATTGGTTTGAAAGAGATGATACTACGATGTTTCCACTTTTTAATTTCTTCACTTTCTTGACAGACTATTATACATTTCTCTGAAAAGCTATTGTACTGTTTTCATAAAATTTGTATGGTAGAACATTACTTACGCTCAGAAGTTTGAATAATTTGAAATTGACCCCACATTAAGTGAAATAATTTTTAAAATCGGTCCAGTAGTTTCTGAGCTTATTCATTACAACTAAACAAACAAAGTTTACCTCTTTATAATATTAGTGTAGATATACATTATTTTCTTGAAGTCACCAATTTTTTATCTTTGTATGTACTTTATATATTTTCAGACATCAATGAACCATCTACATCTTCAAAGCCTGTCACAGAAGGTGCAGATGATGAGTTCAAACACAATAATATATTGACAGGTAAAGTATTATTGATGATTATATTGACATTCAATAAATAATATTTATTTATTTACCAGAGTGAACATGGGTATGAACAAATGATTTATTTACTTTCAGAAACAACAGTCCCACACAGTACAACTTTAAAGGTTTCCAGGAAACCTTACATAAACAAAAACAAATTAAATCCTGTGTCTTTAAAATTACTAGCAGAATATAAAAAAGCCAAGAGGAAGGTAAATTTTTTGACCCGTGCCAAAAAAGCTATGAAATTATCGAAAATGGGATTGTTTGAAAAATTAACAGCTGGTGTTCATCCTTTAACGAAAAAGATAATTTGGATGCAGATTAGCCAAGCTACAAAGGCAACAAAAGGAAGAAGATTTTCTGATGACGAAAAATTAATAGCCTTAGCTATTATGAAGCAAGGTCCCAAGACTTATAAATTTTTAAGAAGAATTTTTATTCTTCCTTCAGTGAGGACTATAAACAAAATGATTGAAAGATTAAAAGTTGACTCTGGCATCAACACTGCTATATTTGATGCCATAAAATCTGAAGTAAGTGTTTATATTAATATTGTGATATTTGTTTAAAAAAGTGAACAGAGTGATCATTAGTACAATATGTAACCTTTTTATTTTTAGGTGCAAAACTGGCCAGAATCAAAAAAATACTGCAATATTATTTTTGATGAAGTGGCCTTAGAGCCTGGTCTTTCTTATGACAAACACAAAGATAAAATAAGTGGCTTTGTGGAATTGAACACCATATCAAATAATTATGCGGACCATGCTTTAGCATTTATGGTGCGAGGTGCTTTACACAAGTGGCAGCAACCAATAGGATTTTATTTTTGTGAAGGTGCTACTTCCTCCAATATTTTAAAAAATATATTAAAAGAGGTAGTTAATGCAGTAACAAACACTGGTTTACTTCCCGTGGCAATAGTATGTGATCAGGGGACAGCATTTCAATCTGCTATCAATAAATTAAAAGAAGAAACCAGAAGGAGTCAGATATTGTTGAATGAGGATATAGGTAAGTTAAAAAACAAATTATACTATTAAAAGTACATAACTTAAACACTTTACCTTTATTGTACAACTTAATATATGTTTAATGTTATTTTTTATATTTTTTTCAGATAACACAGTGAAAATAGGCAAGCAAAATATGTTTGTAATGTATGATCCCCCACACCTTATTAAAGGAATTAGAAATAATTTTATAACGAAAAATATAAAATATGGGAGCAAACTTTCAAAGTGGAGTGACATCGTTGATGTATATAATACAGACTGCAAGCATGCTGACATGCGCATGCTTCACAAATTGAATGATGAATATGTCATTCCTGAAAAAATAAAGAAAATGAAAGTAAGTAAAATATAGACAAACATACATATTTTAAAATCTACTTTTTTAATCTTATAATATCTATACTTACCACATTATTTTTGTCTCAATATAATCATAGTACTTATAATATTATTAAAGCATATGTGGGAATAAGGCGTGGAGGCCAAAGGAAGATCTTCCGACCAAGCGAGGTGGTATGCCCGGTCAGGCCGAAGCCCACTGACGTCATTTCAGACGTTGTATATATCTTGCCGTTCTCCGAAACTTCGATAGCGCAATGTAGGATTGTTATGTGTTTTTTTGGCGAATTGTGGGTACCGCCACACATACATTATTGTTTATTATTAAGAGATAATATATTTTAGTAAGAGAGGGGTGCAATACTTTTAACCTCACTATTTCTATCTTGTTATATTAAAGTTTACGATATAGTTAAGTCTAAAAAACATATTTAAAACTAATATAAAAATGTTTTTTTATTTTTATTATGTTAACTGTGTTACTGTCAATTCTGCATACTTTGTTAGTGTAATAATCTAAATAATATTTTCTAGGTAAGGAATTGTACTCGTGTATTAAGCAAGACTGTTGCAAGTGCTTTGGCATACACAGCAAATTTTTGTAAGTATTTGTTGGAAAATCAAACTTATCAAACCAGTTAACTGAATCTTAATCCTTCAAGCCCCATAAGAGCACCTGTGATCGCGACAATAATAGAATACAATATTTTAATTTTTTATAAAATCATTATATTATAGGTACATAATATAATAATATTATGTAGACTAGAATGACATAATATAAAATACTTATTATTGCTGAAAAAGATTCTTTGTAATGGATAAATATTCTCATTGATAAAAAATAATTAGTGTCAGTTGATAGCTTAAAAATAGTTTTTATTGTATAAAAATGTTTATTTTAAAATAATCTTTTTTTACAGCTCACTATGCTGATGGCAATCCAGTAAGTGACACATTGAAACATACATCCGAGACAGTGTCTTTTTTTGACGACCTCTTCGACTCGTGTAATGGTGCAAATATTTCTAGCAAAAATAAAGGTAAACCTTTGCGGCAGGCAGTTACTAAAAAATCTCAACATGTGACTTTCTGGAAGTCGGCAATAGAAAAGTTAGAGAAAATAAGATTTATAAATAATAAAGGCCGAGAAGTAATGGTGCCTTCTCAAAAAAACTTTATATTAACCCTAAAAAGTTTAACGAGTATTTCCCAATTTTTCGAAAAAAAAGGTTTTAAAATAATGCGTCCCAAATTTTTTAATTCTGACCCTATTGAAAATTTTTTTGGCCAAGTTCGAGCATATTCGTATAGAAATAATGACCCCAACTGTCAATCGTTTAAGAACATATTCCGTTCATTATTAATCACACGATTTATCAATTTCCATTCGCAAAGTTTTAACTGTGAAGATACTTCAGGAGACCAAATAATAAAATTAAAAAATTTATTTACCAGTAATAATTCCGAAGACAAAGTTAATGAATCTACATTAACTTTGTCTTCGGAAAATCTAATCACAGAGAAATCTCCTGAAGGAATTGAAAATATTGTTGATGCGGCTAGGAAACAACGAATAAGTGTACACTCTCGTGCATACACTGTGGGATGGGTTATTAGAAAATGCATGAAAAAATTTCAGTGTGTTGAGTGTAAAAAATATTTAACTCAAAATAACGAGTCTACAATTCATCAATGGATTTCTCATAGAGAATTTAAAAATTTTAAGAACAAACATAAATTAACCTATCCCACAGAAAATGCACTAAGGTATTTTTCAGATATTGTAAAGGAATCAAATGAATATTTGGAATCACACCCAAACAAAGAAAATATTTCTAAAGAAATAATGAAGGGTGTGGCCAAATATTCATTTGATTTCTTCAACTGCCTAAGACATAAAAAGGCTTTTCAACAATATTTTGTAATTATCACAGTTAAGTTATGTGTGATTAATTGGTGCAATACAATAAATAAAATTTTAAAAGGCACGGATGTAAGTCGATTGAGAGTTGGTGGTCTGCCAAATATGCAAAGAAAAGCTCTGTCAAAATTTAAAAAGAAATTAAGAAATAAAAAGATTAACAAATGAGTTTATTGGTTTAATTTCTCTCCTATAATACATAATATATATTACTAGCGACTATGTTATTAACTGTAGATATAATATTATTAGCTGCAGCATAAAGGTCAACCTCACTGTTGATGATGCATGATATTAATTGATGCATAATATTTTTGTGATATCCCTATCCAGTTTCAAGCCCTCAAGTTATGTTAGTAATATTCATATTTTGTTACTGGCAAGTTACACTGTTTATCTCTTCAAAAAATTATGTTATTGCTTAGTAAAGAACATAAAGTTAATATACCTATCGGAAGTTAATATACCTTCCGATAGGTATATTAACTTTATGGTGAAGAATAACATAATTTTTTGAATCATAATTCTTCACAAAAAATTCTAAATTATTACTATATTATCTAGAGTCCAGTATAAAATCATTTTTAAATTTCCCGCTCTTTTTGGAAGGAAATCAAATTTAAATTTCCCGCTTTTGTGAGAAAGAATTTAAATAAAAAAGAAGAAGGAGTATTAAAAAATAAGCAATGTCAAATTCTAAAATGCCCTTCTTGTATTGGCTGTTCTAAGATTCCTGTCTGATACGTAGTATCCCCTTAGTATACGTAGTATCCCCTTAGTAGTCTGAGCATATGTCAGTCAGACGTCAGTGGTTGTAATTTACATTCAAAGTAATTTACTGTGATTATTTCATTCATGCTTCCTAAGTTTTTAAATTATTTTATTAATCTAACAATTTATTATTTTTATTAAATGTTATAAACACTGTTATTGCTGAGAAGAAAATTAATTTACAATTCCAACCATAATATAGAGTGAGAAACAATGAGTTCAGTTAACAGAAGAATACGTGCAAGTAATACCGAAGGTAGTAGAAACCGATACAAAATTGTAATGCTGCAAGATTCGACAGTTTCCTCAACCTCTGCCCCTAATCCAAGATTACACCTAAGGCGCCTCCGACTCGAAAATACTATCCTTATCCCAAGTACCTAATTCCTTGTATATTTTCTGTTTATTCTATCATTAAATTGATACCTATTGTCCTTAATTAAATTTGTCCTTCTTTATGAAACAAAGACTTGATAATTTTTTAGATGAGAGCACACAAGAAAACCCACAGATGTCCGATTCTCATCGTTTACAAGGAATGTCTACAACCAAGTCAATAATTATTGTTGTTTTGTTATTTGTTGCTTCATTACTATTACTAGCAATATTGTACAAACAATTTCCAGAGTTAGATGAGTAAGTACTTCTTTTGCATAAATGATTATGCATTCTTACTATTACATATTATCACAAGTAATACATTACAATTTACTGAACACTTGTATTTCAGAAATGAAAAACAACACATAAAGTTACCATGGCATCTAGAAGATGCTAAGCAGTTAGGTCTGGTGCTAGACCGATATAAAGACAGATATTTTTATGAAGTATTATTTGGAGTATTTTTAGTTTACATATTGTATCCTTTTGATAATAATCATCAAAATGCCCAGGTTTATTATAATTATTTTAACAATTTAATTTACCAGTCTTAGAAAAACTAATAATGATCATTGTTAGTACCTGCATAATTTTCTTATAAAGAAAATGTATTTTTACTTGAACTTCACTTTTCAATATAATTGCCTTAACCATGTTATCAGTTTGCAAACTTTTGCAATTCCTGGCTCAATATTTTTGAGCATTTTGTCAGGGTTTTTGTTTCCTTTTTATCTAGCATTAATTTTAGTTTGCTGTTGCTCAGCTGTAGGCGCTAGCTTATGTTTCTTCTTATCCAACATACTAGGCAAGAAGCTGGTCAAGAATTTTTTTCCAGAAAGAGCAGCCCAATGGTCCAAAGCAGTTGAGAAACATAAAAACAACTTGCTCAATTACATAATATTTTTAAGGGTTACACCATTTTTACCAAACTGGTTTATTAATATGTCAGCACCAGTAATTGGAGTGCCATTAGTGCCATTTGCTTTGGGTACATTCATAGGTCAGTTTAAAAATAATTGTATTAACTATTAAAAGTTACACTTATTATGGTATAAAATACTATAAATATAGGTTTGTTCATTCAACACTCATCAATTTTAATACCGAACTAAAATAATGGCTATTGATTTCAGGTGTCGCACCACCATCATTTGTAGCAATTCAGGCTGGTCAAACATTACACACATTGACATCTACAAGTGATGCATGGTCTTGGACGTCTGTTACTGTTCTTAGTATTTTTGCTCTAGTGTCTCTAGTACCTGTGCTATTGAAACAGAGGCTACGAGAGAAATTTGAGTAATGTTTTAAGTCAAATATTATTTATTTTAGTCAAATGTTTGATGGTTGTAACTAATAAATGTCTTGTACATTCCAAACTTTTATTGTCCATTCAACAGTATGATCCAACATGTGCAACAAATGTTTTGTTACTTGATGATGACATTGCAGTGGGCCTCCAATACCACCAATTGTACCACACTAAAAAAAAAGGTACAATAAACATTAAAGGCCTTTTATGAATATTTGTTTTTCAAATTGTTAACACCTTACTTACATAAATAAGATTCTTTGAGTTCAACTTTGAAAGATTTGCACTGATGTTTACATTCTTCAGCAGGTTTTAAATTAATAATTCTCTCGCCGCTTACAGCCAGTAAAAAGGAGTAATTGCATTCGGTATCAGGTATTCGGAATGAATTTAGTTTTGTATCTATCACCATAAATCTTTCAATGCTTTGTCCAAACTTAGGAACAACCACAGGCCTTGGTATAAGCTCCCGAATTATTCTTGCCTCATTTATTGAATTTATTTTCCTATAAATGCAAAGAAAAATTTTATGGTATAAAATATTATTGCACAAAATTTTACTCAATATTCTTTATAAATAACTGTACCATATAAAAAGATTGTCACTATTTTCAAAAATCTTATATAGTGGTTTATAATATTGGTTATCCACTAACACCTTAGAATCTTCTTTATGAAAAATGTGTACATTTTTGTCATATACTTCTTTTAATGCATTAATATTTATCTCAGGTTGCTCAGTCTGAAATGAAATTATTCAGTAAATGAGTGTGTTTTAGATGCTCCCTTTACATTTACACTAAGTGAAGATTTTGTTACCTTGTAAATAAATGGTGCATTATGTTGTTTTTTAGTTATTGGTTGTGGATCATACACTTGACCAACATTATTGACCATACTACACGGCCAGCAGTCCATATCCACTACAGTGAAGAATGGATTTTGAACTAAGCATGTTTCTTGGTACAAGTCTTAAAAAAGATTAAAACATTTACAAACTCAGTGTGAAATTTTAATTAAGAAGCCTTTTAGCTTTTTTTTATAATAAGAGTCAAGCATTACAGCAGTACATTAGAAGTAAAGCAAATTATAGTAGATATTTTTTTACAAAATGGACAATATTAATGAGGGTCCAATGGCCCTTTAGCATTACTGATTATAAGTTTATGCAATAGTAATTAGTTATGTCTCATTTACCTGTCAATGACGGGAAAAGAGAAATAAGTGGTATAGTAAGTTTTCTTAATGATCTTAAACCTGGGTAAATATATTCTTGAAAACTACATACAACACAGCTGTATAGAGCCGAAAAATTGTAAAAAAGTAATAATGCTAATACACAACTTGCTATTAAAATAGGCACAATTTTTTTAAAACTTTTATAATAAGAGTCTGTTTGATTATTTTCAGCAAGTTCCTTTAGGTTATCATAATATATATTTTTAAATGTACTATCACTTATTCCGGCCTGGTTGCTTTCATTCCTGAGTGCACGAATAGAACGTCTATATTCCTGCAATTCATCTTCATTAAACATTATTGTTATAAGAAAATCAATTGGATTATTTTACTAAAACTTGTGATAACTCTTGATACTAATTACTGTAAACCACAGGCTGATGCTATACATTGACAGCTGACATTTCAAGCTGTCAACGCTGTCATGTGTGACAGTTTGGTGTTTTTTTTTATTATGGCACTTCGGCTATTTAACCATGTCGAGTATAAATATGGCGGGAAAACAATGTACTTTAATACAATTTTCAGCACTTCGGCTATTTAACCAGTCGGTCGATTCAGTAAAGTGGTAGACGCTTTACTGAAACTTTCGATGGAGTTTTGGAGGGAACCAATGATATTCTACTTATACAGATCTGTTACGTCCATACTATTTTCCGGCTTAAATCTCTTCCGAACAATTTTCAAATTCAAAATTGCAAACATTGACAAATTTGACAGATAAGTGAAACAAAAGATACGAAAAACCATTTACATAAAAGAGACAGTTCTATTTTTAAACGTCGAATCGTATCGCTGTCTCTTTCTTCGCCTGAGCTATGACAAAAAAATCGTTTTTTTCCAGATTGTTCGAAAAAATAATTTAAAATGTAAATAATCGAGGTATTTATTGCAATCAAGACATGTGGTAAGAGATTCCGTGTGTTTTGTTTTATTTTGAGTCATAATTGGTACATTTTCGAAACACGCACGACGTCATTTTCAATTTATTTAGGTAAGACAAGACGCGGCACGTTCGTGACTGCGCTCGATGCAGACTAAATAACAGACGGCCCAATTGGGTCGTATTTGAATCTTCACAACGCGCGCGGTAGTAACATATCTGCTTTGAGTTTTTCATCATTGGAGGGAACACAAAAAGCACGTTTCTGGATATTGCATCACTTTCCTACACTTGTGCACGATAACGAATATCTAACGCTTAATATCCTACCAATATTACACATTAAAAACCCAATTAAATTATTTTTAGGAAAATAATACAAAAACACAACACATCACTCTTTCACATTCCCGGCAAAAATCTTTTATAAGCTTATATATGCCTAATCTGCGTCTCTACGGCTATCTGGGTGCATGGTAGTGCACCCGCCGAGACGAGTCAAGCGAAGCGCAAGGGTACTAATAGGTCTACCAGAATCTGATGGCAAAAAGTGAGAAAAGAAATTGACTAGCAATACCCCCGGTATAATTGGAATAAAACTGAAAACATTTTGTTCCTTTTTTTCCTTATAGCGGCGGATTCTGTGGTGAAACATGCAAATATAAAAATTTATCCAATGATCAAGGATATTTTTTGAAAATCTGCCATCAAAATTTGCCATCAGATTCTGGTAGACCTATACGTCTACCTTTTCTCGAAGTGTTTCGTCGTTCTTCGTCACTGACCCACTGACACACTGATGATCATAAAATTTTTGGCTACTTCCTGAAGTACTAGAAAGCTGAAATTTGGTATTTAATCTAAGTTTAGTATTATAATATTACCAACAAAAAAAAAAATCATATACTTATAACTTTCGCCCCCCATCCCCTAAAATGGGGGGTGGAGATTTATATGAGACTTTCACCAATTTTATGAATCAGGACATAAGAGTTTCCACGGGACTGTAGACAGTAACTAAAAACCTAAATAAGTAAGTTTACAAGAACCAACTTACAAAAAGAACTGAAATCCGACCAAAAACATTTCTTGTAAAATGTTGCCGAGACGACCACATAAGGTTTACCCTGTGAAAAAGATAGAAACTGACAACTGTATGGCCATAGGGAGAAGTTGTAACTTAGAACGTGGGAGAGCCATGCTTCGGCACGAATGGGCCGGCTCGACCGGAGAAATACCACGTTCTCACAGAAAACCGGCGTGAAATAGCGCTTGCGCTGTGTTTCGCCGAGTGAGTGAGTTTATCGGAGGCCCAATCCCCTACCCTATTCCCTTCCCTACCCTTCCCTATTCCCTTCTGTTCCCATCCCTACCCTCCCCTATTACCCTATTCCCTCTTAAAAGGCCGGCAACGCACTTGCAGCTCTTCTGATGCTGCGAGTGTCCATGGGCGACGGAAGTTGCTTTCCATCAGGTGACCCGTTTGCTCGTTTGCCCCCTTTATTTCATAAAAAATATAAAAAAAAATAGAAGGTTATCGGCGAGATCAGTGATTTGCGGATATCGATGATTCAGTGGCGGCGTTAGGGGGGGGCGACGCTGGGCGACCGCCCAGGGCGCCGGATAGAAAGGGGCGCTGAAGGGAAACAAAAGGGGCGCCAAATTTTTTAGCATTATCAGCATCCTGGGCGCTGATGAAATCTCGCCCAGGGCGCTGGTAGTGCTAAAACCGGCCCTGCGATGATATTATTATAGCGACCGTCTACTTGATACTTATCGTACCTACCTGTCTTTCTAAATATTTACTTTCTTACTAATAAAAATATTTACTCGCCTGTTTCTCTTAGTTTGGAGTCTGGACTCATGACTCTGGACTCTGACATACTGGAAACGTCACATGACAAAGACAACGGACCTTGAATAGTTAATATTACTTACTTTGAGTAAATTTTTTTTTAAGTAAGGTGGTTATTGTTATTTCATAAAGTATCGGTTTAATATCTAACTCTAGTTCAGCTCTACTCAACCTGCGGCCCGCTGGAACTTTATCAGTGGTTCGCGTGAAGTTAAAGCATTTTGAATATTCAAAACAGTGCAGTCGTCGTGAAAATCGTTATTTAACACTTTGAAATCGATAATTTTGAAGAACATTATTTTTTAACCCTAAAAAATTTTGGTTGCGGCTCGTGAAAATAAGACCAAAACGTGTTTGTGGCCCACGTAAAAAAAAAGGTTGAGTACCACTACTCTAGTTGATCTAACACTAGTGAAGGTCGCTGGTGTAATTTAAATACTTGCCGAACGCAGTGTGGGGTTAGGAACATAGGCGCCGCCGGCAGAAATAATTTCCAAGGGGTGCAGATTTTAGAAACTAGATAAAATTACCATGACCCTGTGTCATACCTTAAATATAAAATATACCCAAAGATAGAAGCTAACCCACAACCACACCACGTGGTCGGGCGAATATTTCGTATTATAAATGAACTGCAGACTATTCACACGTACCACATTTTGCAGTCGTTGTCGACCACTTGTATGATACCGACCACATTGCAACCACAATCGAACTAGTGGCTGACTACATAGCAACCACAACGTTGCGTCGATGCAATGGCAGTGCGCGAACACCTCCCGCGCTCTTCCCCCTCCGTTTCATTGACTTTCGTACGTAACCACATCGCAACTACTGGCGACAACGCAACCACGTCGACATTTTGTCGGTACCACAACGCAACTACAAAAAGCTGCAGCGACACCATTCACACGTAACCACTGCTTGACGGCATTTTGTCGTTGCGACGTGGTGTGGTTGGGGTACGTGTGGGTTGGCCCTTACTTATAAAATATAAATATATTATACTAGCTGTTGCCCGCAACTTCGTCCGCATTGACGTAGTATAATAACAAAGGTGGATAGTTTTCCCATTTTTGTGATTCCTTATACAAAGGGTAAAAACGGGACCCTATTGCAATGACTTCGCTGTTTGTCGCCAGGCTGTATCTCAAAAACTTGGCTAGCTAAATTTTTGAAATTCTTACAAATTATGTATTTCTGTTGCCGCTATAAAACAATTAATGCTATTAAGCAAAAAATAAAACAAAACAAAATTAATTAAACTTATTTAAGGGGGCTCTCATACAACAAAATATGCTACTTTGGCCTTTTTTGTTCGACATAAAATATATTGGCAACAGATAGGCACTTGACAATATTATGACCACAAAATACTTAATTATTTGTTCGTCTTAATTTGTTCGTTCTATTAGGTACTGATAGGTTCAAAATAATACATTTACATCCTCCATCATCCCTTATTTTATCCCCATGGGGGTTGAATTTATCAAAATCCTATTTAAGCGAACGTCTTCATCATAGAAGCTCAAATCTTTAATAATTATTTTAGTTTAATCAGTCTAAAGTCTAAGAAAATTTATAAAAAACATAGAGTAACGGATGCATTAGTATAACTAATAATCGGCCAAGTGCGAGTCGGACTCGCGCACGAAGGGTTCCGTACCGTTATAGAGCGAAAATAAGGAAAAATTGTGTTTTTTGTATGGTAGCCCCCTTTAATTATTTATTTTATTTTAATTTTATTATTTAATATTAAAGTACACATATAATTGAGCATTTTGTGAAAATTTAATGTGTCTATATGTTGCCATTATGGATTACGATCCAAAAAGGCCAAAAAAATAACGTTTGTTGTATGGGAGCCTCCCTTAAATATTAACTTTATTTTTTTTTAGTATTTGTTGTTATAGCGGCACCAGAAATACATAATATGTGAAAATTTCAGAAGTTTAGCTATAGGGGTTCTTGAGTTACAGCCTGGAGACGACAGACAGACAGACGGACAGACAGACAGACGGACAGACAGACAAATGGACAGACAGACGGACAGACATCGAAGTCTCAGTAATAGGGTCCCGTTTTTACCCTTTGGGTACGGAACCCTAAAAACTGCTTCCAGAATCCCTAAAGCGCCAGAGCCCAGAGTACAGCTAAAAGATGCAAAGTTGGCTGTTTTTATCACTAATGTGCTAGTTGGGCGATATTGATATCGAGAAAAAATTTGCAAAAAAATCACGTTTGCTTTATGGGAGCCCCCCGCAGATATTTAATTTATTTTGTTTTTAGTATTTTTTGTTATAGCGGCAACAGATATACATAATCTGTAAAAATTTCAGAAATCTTGCTATAACGGTTTTTATGTTACAGCCTGGAGACAGACAGACAGACGGACAGACATCGAAGTGTTAGTAAAATAGGGTCCCGTTTTTACCCTTTGGGTACGGAACCCTAAAAACAGATGAGAGTCGCATTTGAGAAACGCCGCCGACGGCGCCGCCGCCGCCGACCAAAAAAAAGCGGCGCGCCGCCGCCGGCCGTTTACCCATCGGCGCTCATATCTACTGATGGTAGGCCCTCAGTTCTGACGTACCTCCTAAAGGTAAGCGTCCACAGATCGGTATCGTACGCAACTTACGTCTCGCATCAAACGGATAATTTTTTCACAGTACTTCCACTGTATCGGCAGCGTACGGATTACCGATTAGCCTTAGGTACTACTAAATGAATGCTCAAAAAGGGGGTGTGGATGGAAAAGTCGAAAGAAGAAATTTTGACTTAAGAACTTTGTTTGGACTAATTTGAAGATATAAACATACTGGCTAGTCGGTAATCCGTACGCTGCCGATACAGTGGACATACTGTAAAAAAATTATCCGTTTGATGCGAGACGTCCGTTGCGTACGATACCGACCTGTGGACGCTTACCTTTACGCGGTACGTCACAAGTCACAACTGCAAGCGTAATAAACTTTCGACGGCTGCCGTAGACTGCCGCCGACTGCCACCGACACGTGCCGCCGACTGCCGTCGACTGCCGTCAACTGCCGCCGACACGTACCGTCGCCTGCCGTCGACTGCCGCCGACGCGTGCCGCCGACACGTGCCGTTCGTCTGTAAGCGCTCTAACTCCATACCAAAATTTATTAAAATCGCTCTAGCCGTAAAGGGCCTTCCCCTACGGAGATTCCGTAATTTACCGTATTTAGAGCCTTATAAACTCATAATTTGAAAGCTACAAAAATCTTCAGTATATCAACATTCCTTTGCCCGTTTTAAATTTTCTATTTTTGTTAATTATACTCATGATATTAGCTTCCAAAGTAATACCAATTTATTAAAATTGAAGCATACTTTTAGCATCTCCCTAGTATTTACAAATTACAATATTTATTTGAAACACACGACAATAGCTGATAGACAATTTCATTAACTACATATTCCCCGTTTTAAAATTTTTTAGATCAATATTGAACTAAGATAAGTAAAAAAAAATATGATTTTTGTGCGATCTCGGCAACGCGTCAAATGTATGGTCAAGGTCGTTTGCTCGGGGGATGGCCTTAAGACGTGAAGAAGTAAGAAAAATACAAACTCACAAACTTTCGCCTTTATAATATTAGTATGTATGATAATAGATTTCCTTAATTTATTAAAATTCTTCAGTATCAGAGCACCAAGTCCATTTCTTTACGATTTCTCTAGGTATTTGAAATGACGACGAAACACCAGTCACCACACGATAAGATAAGACAAAGTAGCCATGCTCCGTTGATAACACTGTCGATGAATAGGGTTTCGTCAATAAGACGATATTATCTAATGTTAAGTGCTGTTGTAAATAACAGAATGTTTAAATGTGCTAGTGAAAATCTGTGCCCCGCAAAATTGGTATAAAGTGTGACAAATATGTTTGAATACAGAACACTAGATGGATCTTGATGCTCGAGGGCAGAGCGCCTGGCGCTGGCCTATACTTTTTTCCATTTTCATTTTGAATGTGAGTATATTATAATTTATAGGCTATATTATATTCTTTAATTAGGGTTCAAAAGGTACTAAAAAGAGCCATTGTCATTTACAGTTCACTCTGTCCGTATGTTTGTCCGGCTTAACTTCCGTGATTCCAAAATTCTTTACCCTTAGTTTAATCATGTCGTAAATACAAACTACTAGCTTTAACCCGCGACTGCGGCCGCTTAAAACAGACAGACAGACAAACAGACATGACGAATCTATAAGGGTTCCGTTTTTTGCCATTTGGCTACGGAACCCTAAAAATACATCAAAATTTTGCAATTTTTATAGCTAGATCTATGACACGGAACAACTTTTGAGTCTTGAGAATAATCTTTATCAATGGTACTGGGTACCTTAAGTTTCTGCTCTTGGAATCATGACAAAAACAATAACTTTGTTTTGTTTCTGTACGCCTTGAACAAGTCAGATTTTAGTGAGTACTACTATAGAGTACTAGCTGTGCCCCGCGGTGTTACCCGCGGTTTAAGTGATCCTACTAATATTATAAAGGCGAAAGTTTGGATGTATGTATGTATGGATGTTTGTTACTCTTTCACGCAAAAACTACTGAACGAATTTTAAGGAAACTTTACAATAATATAGCTTATACATCAGAATAACACATAGGATACAATTTTAACCGACTTTCAAAATGGAGGTGTAAGACTATGAAAAGATCCAATAATAGGGTCAAAACGGGACGATACATGGTTCTATAATGGTTTATGGTAGTGATGATGATGATGATGAATGTAATTTGCATAGTAGCATAATATGCTTTCCGTTCTTAAAACAACGTCGAAACTCCCAAACTTGTATCTATAAAGTGTCAGGAGTTCTCTCAGCACCTTCCGAACCATGGTATACCTTGGTGCAAAATCTTGCTTGTTGGTAGCATATGCTTAGAATACTGCTCACAAAACCGAAGTCACCACATGTTTCCATATAAATTTTGAGGAGTTCCCTCGATTTCTTATGGATCCCTTCATCAGTTCACCATTTTTATGAATATGGTACTAAATTGGGATGATAACTTATACACCAAAAGAAAAATTTTGAAAATCGGTTCACAAACGTCGGAGTAATCGTTGAACATAAAAAAACGAACAGAATACCTCCTCCATTTTGAAAGTCGGTTAAAATTGTAGCCTTTGTGTTATTCTGATGTATAAGCTATATTATTGTAAAGTTTCATTAAAATCCGTTCAGTAGTTTTTGCGTGAAAGAGTAACAAACATCCATACATCCATACATACATACATGACTAGCCCCGTGCTAAGTACCTGAAGGACTTGAGTTACGGGTACCAGACAACGGAAATATCTATACTAATATTATAAAGCGGAAGAGTTTGTTAGTTTGTTAGTTTGTTTGAACGCGCTAATCTCAGGAACTACTGGTCCAATTTGGAAAATTCTTTGAGTATTAGATAGTCCATTTATCGAGGAAGGCTTATAGGCTATATTTTATCGCGCCAAGACTAATAGGAGCGAAGAAATCGAGGAAAATGTTGAAAAAACGGGGGGAAATTATTTGAAAGGGCTTATTTGAACGCGCTAATCTCAGGAACTACTGGTCCGATTTGAAAAATTCTTTCAGTATTAGATAGTCCATTTATCGAAGAAGGCTATAGGCTATATTTTATCACGCTGAGACTAATAGGAGCGAAGAAATAGAGGAAAATGTGGAAAAAACGGGGGGAAATTATTTGAAAGGGCTTATTTGAACGCGCTAATCTCAGGAACTACTGGTCCGATTTGAAAAATTCTTTCAGTGTTAGATAGCCCATTTATCGAGGAAGGCTATAGGTTATATTTTATCACGCTAAGACTAGTAGGAGCGAAGAAATAGAAGAAAATGTGGAAAAAACGGGGGAATTATTTGAAAGGGCTTATCTCACGAACTACTGGAGCAATTTTTCTGTTATTTGGGTCAGATAAGAAGTAGACCACGTGAAGGATCATAGGCTATTTTTTGTAGACAGATTTTTCTGTGAAATATCTAATTTACGCGGGCGAGGCCGCGCGGAACGTCTAGTATTTAATACTTTTATACTATACATATGTATTTAAGATATTTATTATATCATACACATATTTAATACACATCCAGACCCGGGAACATTGAAAACTTTTTGTTCCGTCGGTGGGATTCGGACCCGCGACCCCCGGCTTGAGCTGCCGCCACACACACAACTCTATGTATATACGTGGCGTACTCATGCATATTATGACGATAACAACTTTTATAACTTTTTAATCGTTATATCTCAGAAACGGTGGCTCGTAAGAAAAAACGTATTGATACATTTTTATAGATAATTTTATGATCTGCAAGTTTTGTCTGAGCTACTCTTATGATAAAACTTACCGTTTTGCTGAAAATCGCGAAAAACTCATTTTTTTGACCTTTGACCTTGAATTAAAAAAAATCCAAACACGGGAATGATGGGGAACTTTTAGACATTGTTTATAATTATGTTTTGAACAATTTCACTGATTTTCAGCTTGTTGGGACTTTATGTAACTTCACTCTCATTGTTTGGTCTAAATTGACCGGAGTGACCTAGTATTTTAGGTCACCACCTCCCGGTCTATAATAGTCGATCAACTAAAAAAAAAAATATATTCGGCGAAGAACTTTTCGTTCAAATTCCTTTGAAAGTAACTGAAATGACTGTTAGGTTAGGTTCACACGGCACAATCCTGCACGTTTCCTGCACGTTTTTTTGCGTGGTACGTCTTAAGTCTTAACGAATAAACAGTGGCGCATACAATGTATATAGAACCATTCACACGTCGATTGTACAGTTTTGTACTGCACGATTTGTTGTGTCATTATACCTACATTGTATGCGCCACTATGACGTATACTGCAAAAACCGTGCAGGAAACGTGCAGGATTGTGCCGTGTGAACCTAACCTGTTGTGAACACGTTATAAATGTACATTAATTGACCATACAAAAATTATCAAAAACTAGCGGTACTACAGAACCCTATATTGCGCGTGGCCGGAGTCGGGACACGCACTTGGTCACCGGTTTTTATTAGTTTTGATAAAAATGTATGCCAGAGAGAGACACTTCTTATTGAGAATGTAACTTGTTTCAATGAGTTATGACTTATGAGTTATGACTAATTTCGTCAATGTTATGACGGTTTTTAGGGTTCCGTACCCAAAGGGTAAAAACGGGACCTAAGTCTATTACTAAGACTTCGATGTCTGTCCGTCTGTCTGTCTGTCTGTCTGTCTCCAGGCTGTAACTCAAGAACCGCTGTAGCTATCACAGATTGTGTATATCTGTTGCCGCTATAACAACAAATACTAAAAACAAAATAAATTAAATATTTAAGGGGGGCTCCCATACGACAAACGTGATTTTTTTGCTATTTTTTCCTCGATATCAATAACGGCAATACATAGGCACTTGAAATGTTCACAAAATACTCAGTTGTATTTGTACTTTAATAATTAATAATAAAATTAAAATAAATTAAATAATTAAGGGGGGCTTCCATACAAAAAACACAATTTTTAGCCTATTTTTGCTCTATAGCGGTACGGAACCCTTCGTGCGCGAGTCCAACTCGCACTTGGCCGATTTTTTAAAATGCTTTACCTAGCTCATACTACGTGGAGTAATTTTGTTTTCAACTGTCATATTTTAATAACAAAATATAATATGCAATTTAAATTGAGATCTAAATAATAGATGTGTATATGTATATTTGCTATACATATTTTATCAAAACTCATGAAAATAAATTATTCCAACAGCTGTAATGTAAAACGATTCCGAAATAGACTAAAATTCGAGATTTTTGAAACTTTGGAATGAAATATCTTAAAAACCTGAGCTGATAGAAACTTAGAAACATTATAATATGGGCACAAAGTTCTTACAGGAACAGCTTTTAGTTTTCTGGAAACAAAACTACTGTTGACCAGTGAAATTAGCTATGCGTATGTTCCCATTTTTCCTTCTTCTTTGGTCCTTTTTCTTTGGTCTGAGCTGTAATCGTAAAAAGTGTGACAGTACGAAGTTCTTTAGAACCCTAATTCATATTCATTACATTTTGACTGTCGAAATGTTCTACTCAAAAGTTATTAGTAATTGATTTTACCATTTTGACAAAAGTAGAGATAAAGTATTACATGGTATTACTAAATAATTTTTGATACTCGGAACTTTTCAGTTTCTGGTACCGACACTTGTGCTGTGTTATGGAGTAATCTGGATCAGGCTTGCGGCTTTTGAAGTACCTCTCTGGCTTGGTCTTGCTACTCCGACATTATTTCTAGTCGTTCACGGATTAACACGTAAGTAAAAAAAAAGTAGAAAATACAGGGTGCAATTAAACCTTCCTGCCAAATTTTGATATATTGATCCTTGTTAAAAATAAAAATACACGTATTTTTTCTTTTATAATCACTCAGTATAATAGAATATTATAGAATATTTGAAACTTTTGGAACTGGCACCGACTTCAAAATAATGAAGATTGAGTACAGAAATAGTTGAGGTTTAGCCGAATTCGGAAAAAGGCACTATTAGATAGGAAAAATTATTTAATACTTTTTTAACCGACTTCCAAAAAGGAGGAGGTTATATGTTCGGCTGTGGATATTTTTTTTTTTGTTTTTTTTTTTTTATTTTTTTTTTATTTTTGTATGTTCAACGATTACTCCGCCGTTTGTGAACCGATTTTCAAAATTTTTGTTTTGTTCTATTAGGTTTCCCTCCAATTTGGTCCCATTTTCACAAAAGTGGTGATCTGATGATGGGATCCATGAGTAATCGAGGGAACTCCTCAAAATTTATATGGAAACATATGGTGATTTTAGTTTTATGAGAAGTATCCTAAGCATATGCTACCAAAACGCAAGATTTTGCACCAAGGTATACTATGGTTCCGAAGATACTAAGAGAACTCCGGATTCCTTATAGATATAAGTTTGGGGGTTTAGGCGCTGTTTTAAGAACTGAAAGCATATGCTACTATGCAAATTACATTCATCATCATCATCATCATCATCATCATTACCACGGCAGGGTCACCAGTGTCACATGGTTGTATATGGATACAATATGCCCCTACAACACCATAATTATATCATCACGTTATGGCCTTATAATAATTGGTACCTTTCATAGCGATTTTAATAAAAATATAATGTTGTTTCAAAATAAATGATTCAAGTTCTAAGCGACTTATGTACCACAAAATTGAACATAACAAAGTCAACCTTAACTCCAGAGCGTAAGGCACACATTTGACATTACTTTTGAGATTCGAAAGAAAAAAGAGAAGTAAGTTACTTCGATAGGTACTACACTAGTTTAACTAGTATTAACCCATCAATCCCCAAGCGGCACCCGGCTGCCGCATAACAATTAAAAATCTGTTGCGTCTGCGATTCCCACGATCGAGGTAATAAATTGAACCCTTAGTATGAAAATACTTACATAGGAAAACAATCTACATCTTAATAAGAATAAGAAAAACAATCGAGGTAACTAAAAAGAGTGAAATTATTATTTTTAACAAAAAATTAAAACCGACTTCCAAGGTAAAAACAATAATAACATCCTTATAATATTAACTAAAAAGTATGAAATAATTTTTCCTATCTAATAGTGCCTTTTTCCGAATTCGGCTAAACCTCAACTATTTCTGTAAGTACTCAATCTTCATAATTTTGAAGTCGGTGCCAGTTCCAAAAGTTTCAAATACCTATTCTGTCAGAGAACTGAAGATTCAGCTATATCTGGTACCGACTTCAAAATGATGAAGATTGAGTACAGAAATAGTTGAGGTTTAGCCGAATTCGGAAAAAGGCATTATTAGATAGGAAAAATTATTTAATACTTTTTAGTTAATATTATAAGGATGTTATAATTGTTTTTACCTTGGAAGTCGGTTTTAATTTTTTGTTAAAAATAATGGTTCATATTATAAGGATGTTATTATTGTTTTTAGTTTTTACCTTGGAAGTCGGTTTTAATTTTTTGTTAAAAATAATAATTTCACTCTTTTTAGTTACCTAGTAAACCATCGCGTATATTCTACGTATCTTATTACAATTTGTTAATAAACAAATACAATAAACTTGCATAGGAATTCGATCTGTATATGTATGGTAATAAGGAGCAAAATCGTGTAAGTAAATAATAAAAATACATTAAAGTACGAAGTATTTTTAATTTTACTCATAAAATATGCGATTGTGTTTCTTATTCCTATTACGATGTAGATTGTTTTCCTATATAAGTATTTTCATACTAAGGGTAAAGGGTAAATTTATACTAAGTTAGTGTACTAGTACCGAAGCAACTTACTTTTTTATTTCGAATCTCAGAAGTAATGTCAAATGTGTGCCTTACGCTCTGGAGTTAAGGTTGACTTTGTTATGTTCAATTTTGTGGTACATAAGTCGCTTAGAACTTGAATCATTTATTATGAAACAACATTTTATTTTTATTAAAATCGCTATAAGTACCAATAATTAAGGACATAACGTGATGATATAATTATAGTGTTGTGGGGGCATATAATTATTGTATTCATAATCATATACAACTCGACCGAGTTGTACAACCATGTGACATTGGTGACCCTGACGTGGTAATGATGATGATGATAATTAATGTAATTTGCATAGTAGCATAATATGCTTTCAGTTCTTAAAACAGCGCCTAAACCCCCAAACTTGTATCTATAAGGAATCCGGAGTTCTCTTAGTATCTTCGGAACCATAGTATACCTTGGTGCAAAATCTTGCGTTTTGATAGCATATGCTTAGGATACTTCTCATAAAACCAAAATCACCATATGTTTCCATATAAATTTTGAGGAGTTCCCTCGATAACTCAGAGATCCCATAATCAGATCACCATTTTTGTGAAAATGGGACCAAATTGGAGTGAAACCTAATATAACAAAACAAAAATTTTGAAAATCGGTTCACAAACGCCGGAGTAATCGTTGAACATACAAAAAAAAAATATCCACAGCCGAACATATAACCTCCTCCTTTTTGGAAGTCGGTTAAAAAGATAAGATATTCGATGATTCTATTAAAAATTTTTGGCGGTCCAAATTCGTGCTGATCCTCATTTCTTCAAATTCAGCCAAGTATGTTACTTATTACTTAGTTATAAGCTGTTTTTGTTATTTTCAGAATGCTGGTTTCGGGAGGCAGCGGATTCGTGGGGTGGATCACTGGGATATAGGGTGATGGCAGCGATCGGTCTTGTCATGGTCGTTTCCAGTCTGCTGCTCTGTATAGTCCTACCGTTCAACATTCAACCGATAGTATACGGTGTCTTGGGAGGTGAGATATTATGGTCATCTTACACACAATTCTTTATTTCTTGTCCTTAAAAATAAATAAAGTAAACTTTTATTATTTTTTAGGTTTAGGTTCCTCCCTTACTTCAGCGCAAGTCGATGCCGTCATCTATGAATCTTACGATACGAGACTCGGTATCGTACGTGGTGTGTGTTTCACCAGTCAAGCGATTGGACTGTCCCTGTTTCCGCACTTGTTTTCGTTACTGATGAACGTGTACGGATATTCAGCGACGTTGCTTCTCCTAGGGGGCATCATGCTGCAAGCGCTGCCCGCTATATTGCTACTAAAAGTCAACGAAAAAAAAAACTCTGCTTATTTATCTAGGTATAGGGAGCTATCACAATCATTTATGGCCTTTAGGAATGAGGCCATGGATAACAATATATTCACCACGGAGGTACAACTTCACAATTTGAGCAGGAAATGCTGGAAAAGTCCCTCAGATGATAATCTACATAGAGAGGGCGAGTACGATTTTGACGATGTTGACGTAATCGAAACGATAACACCACCACCTAGCCCAGAAGAAAAGAGGAGAAATATTTTTGGGGTCGAAATATTGCCCGAAATACCAGAAGAGACCGAGGAGAGTGACAACGATGAACTTAATGCGAGCAATGCACATAACACCAAAAATAAAAAACGTCTTAGTTTTGCAATAAAAAGACTGAGTAATTTAGGTGATAATCTAGATGAATGTATAGTGAACCAAGTAAGACGAGATTCTAAAAGCGATCGTGATACGAACAATACAAAGGAATATTCAGAGGTTGAGGTCACCTACGAGACTGTATCTCCTGTAACAGACGTGCGGAGAGAAAAAATATTTAACTCCTTTAGATTTCGATGTCAGTCAGCTTACACAAGTTTGACGAGAAAATTATGGATACCGTCATATAAAGTTTATAGAATAAAAAGAAGAACTTTGTATGTTTTGTACTATTTGAATGACACATTTTTAAAACCACTGAAGAGATCGTTGTCCAGCGGATCTTTTTACCCAGCACTTTTACTGAGCTTTTCGAAACTAAGTTTAATAGCAATATCTATTACCTTACTGCCACTAATAGCACTGAGGATAAACCCAGGTTTATCCAATTTTGAAGTTAATTTCCTGATCTCCTTGTTTGGATTTACATGGATATGCTTTTTGCTATGTACGCCATGGTTGGTTTATGCTCAAAAAAGAAATTTCAAATACGTAACAGTTTCCGGACTCGTAATATCAACATGCGCCTGTTTTGGTAAGCTCGAGTTTCATAGTATAAGCCTTACTAACGAAATGAACGGACATTTAGTTACTTTTAACCCTCAATTTTTTTAAGCTTAACTATTTTTATTTTAATAATAAATGAGTAAGAAAATTTATTTTTTTAAACGAGATCTTAATATTTTCAGTGCTGTCCGAAGCTCATACTCACGATACCTTTTCAATTGGCTGCGTCATTGCTGGCTTTGGGTTCGGAGCTATAACCTCCTCCTGGGAAACTGCCGCTCAGGAGTATGTCGGTGCTCACAAATGGTCTAAAGTGCACAGCACATTGGAGACACTGTCAGCAGTTTTGCTCGGATTGCTTACAACGGGTCTTTCATTCGTAGTAGAAAGAGAGGGTGGACTTCAGTTTGCTCTGTATATCCATGGACTCATAATGAGTGTAATCACTTTTGTTTGGATAGTCATAGCTGCAATATCAATTTATACTACAAAAGTGAGAAATATAAATTTAAAATTAAATTGGCGTGCAACCTCGTAACATATTAATTATTAAACCTAGTAATATATAAATGCATTCAACAGCTGGAGGTTTTTGTCGATTTTGAATTTTAATCATAACTATTTATATTGACAATATGTAAAAATGTACGTTAATTAGTAACTACGTAGGTATTGTGATATGAAATTATTTATTAAAGATTGAATTTTTTAACTATTTACAATGTTAAGTTTGGCCTTTTTCTTTGATTAGTAGATAGAACCTACATGAGAATATTATTACAACATAAATAATGTGAAAATAATTTAAATTTTAACAATTTATAATGAACGACTAAAATTTTAATTTTAGATAACAAAATGGTGATAATATTATAAAGTGTAATGCTAGCTAATTTTTATGTGGAAATAGATAACCGAGTTTGTTCTATTTATACTTATTCTTTAGTTACTTACGAGTCAATACCATATTTACTTTAACGAAATTCTTTAATGAAGAAGGTAATTTTATACTGGGGGAAACTCCAGAATTATATGATTGGTACATCATAATATTTACATACAGATACAGTTTGCAGAAAAGGAAGACGTTATCATTACTAATGACAAACTGTAACATTGATAATAATTAATGTCATAATGATGATTGTAGTAAGATAAAATATTTTAATTTGTAAATGATGTTAATTTTATACATATAATTGATAGCTTCTATATATTTACTGACTTTACTACTATTGATAGCGTCATGATAGAACATAATGACGAATTAAATATAAATATTGATATCGTATGCAATATGTACCAAAGTAGAGTGTTATCAATATTAATTTTACTCATAGTATACCTGAAGTACCATAATATAATGATTGAGGTAAGAATATCGCAGGAAATAGGGTGCCAACTGTATTTGCCTAACTCTGATCTAATCAGTGTATGATGAGTGGTGTTTACACTGGCATTTCTCTCATACGCCTCTTTAGTGCTATCTGTCTCACGCAGCAGCTTGTTTATTCGAAACTAGAACACGAAACGTTTAACAATTACGAAAACGAACGATAAAATTGAGATGTGGTCATGGGTTTTTCATACAAATATATCAAATTCTTCTTTGTATTGGTGAGTATAAACGTGGTTTTTATTAACAAACTTTAAATAAGTATGTTTTGAGTGTTATTAATAAAATATGTTTATCTGTTTTTTTCAGCTACAGAGCTCTTCAATAGTCACTGGCCTCAACGTTGATTGCGATGGGAAAGCTTTTCACTGTGTTAATGTAACACACTTTAAGATATGTGTAGACCTTGGTGGTGGTATTTCGAAAACAGTGGATGACTTGCTACTTCCCTGTCCAGATAATACCTTTTGTATGCCAACGAATCGTTATGAATGCGAATATCATGAAACAACGACGACTACGACGGCATCTACGACGACAATTAAAAGTGATTTCAGTGAAATTAGTGATTTAAGGAAAGTGTCCGTCATACCATTACTTGCTGCTGAAAAGAAATCCGAAACTACAACTGCGGCTGTTAAAGAAATAACAGAAAAGTCTTCGACACTCTCAATTTTAAAAAATATTGAAGATACCTCGAGTAAACCAGCATTTAAAAGTAAGAAAGATGAAAAACTTATAAGTGAAACATTTTTTGACTTTAACCCAACCGAGAGCTACTTAGCATCTGTAGAACAAAATTTCGATACTAATAATATTAATAAAGAAATCAAAAATCATTATGAGAATACAACAAAAGATTTCAAGAATAAAACGGAATACTCCAGTTCAAAAAGTGGTGGTTCAAATAAAAGTAGTGATATAAATGTGACGTTAGATAATATAACGACAGATAATAGTGTAAATAATATCGAAAATACTAAAAATAATAATTATACAATAACGATAAATCAAAAAAAATTTATGCCAAGTGATAATAAAACAATTGTGAAAATATTTGCAAATATGCCTGTTGATAAATTAAAGCATACTCTAAATAACAATAACTTTAGTGATAAGAGTAAGATAGATAATGAAACTAGCGATAAAAATGTAAATTACGCGACTTTGAACCTGTCTAATAGTACTGGGAGTGAAAAAGACGAAGAACACCGAGTGAAAGAACCCTCATTAAATACAACCTTATCAATCAGAAATATTTCATTTGTAGAAAAATCAGAAAATCATAAGAATACAACTGAAGATTTCCACAAAATTGATAAAGCAGAGTACTTCATTAAAAAAAATGAGAATGCGAGTAAGATGCGCAATGCGACTAGTGGTCAGAACGAAAATATCGCGTCTATGAGTGTGTCGAATAGTACAGAGAGTGAAAAAGACGAAGACGAACGAGTATATGAAACTAATCCAGTAGAACCAACCTCTTTGTTTGTAGAAAAATCCATTAAGGACGATAAAGTTGGAGAAAAATATATCTTAACAGAAATGAATACTTCTAGTGTAGTACACGTTGTGTTAAATAAAACCAGTGATGAAAACAATGAAGGAGAAAAAAATGTTCTCATTCCCACCCCGTTATTAACAACAAATAGTAGTTTAGCAGTGCGTGACGATTACATAGATACCAAATTAAATATAAGTGGTAGTGAAACTCTGGATTCTAGATCTGTTCCCTTTTATGAAGAAATTAAAGGTAAAAATATAACGAATGTTATAGTCACGATGTCGCCAACTAATAAAAAAAATAATTATTTACAAGTTGTTACTGATGTTTCCATAAACGGTGAGCAGCTATTAGATAATTTTATGAGTACCAGTGCATACCCAGATGTAATCGTCGATATGAGAAATTACACTGATGAGAAAAATGAAACGACTGTAACTAGTAATACTGTCATTCATAAACAATCAAAAGAATTTGTATCTAAGCTAACAAACCCTGGTGAAGAACGTAGCATTAGCGTAACCAACATAAAATCATTTTTTGATGACTATTATTTAAATTCTTCGCTGTCCCTTAATTCAGAGAGTCCTGTGGATACTATGATACCTACTGATGTATTAAAATTGTCGGATAAATTGAAAATCGTAATAAGTAATGAAAGTAAGTTCACTAATTCAAATAACTTTTCTGTGTCTCTAAATGACAAAAAAACTGAGATAACCGATAACGTAATTTTTACAACAGAAGAGTCTAGTAACAGAAATGAAAATAAAACTAATTCTGAAGATGACAAAATATTTTATGGAGATACACCAATAAATAATAATGCGTTGAATGAAACTAATCAAGAAACATTAGTAAATTTACCCAAGACGAAATCTGAAAGTGTAAATGAAAATGATCCTAAATTATTACGTGAAGCTAATACACTCAGCATTCTAGAACTACATACAACAACTGAAGATAGTGGAGTTGTAAAAGCTACTACAAATAATATTAATGAACTTGATATTAGAGACGACCAACACAAAACAGCTATAGAAATAGAAACTGTTAAATATACTGCTAAAAATAAAACAATACATAATTCAGCAGCCCTAACAGCCAATCAAATTAATAAAATAATAAACAGTAGCATAATTTCTAATTCCATTAACAACTTTATGTCATTATCAAAGTTTGAGAATAACCTAACTACCGTACCTGAAAATGAAGTTATAAAAAGAGGTTTTGATAACGAAAAAAACAGTGATGATAATCCTAGCAGTAGAACTTCAAGCAGTTCCAATTCAAATTTATTACATGAAATACAAACAACTACAAAATACGAAACGATAACAACTAGTGCCGCTTCTGTTTTAAACATAAATAATGATGAGCCAAACAAAAAAAATACTACTAGTTTTCTTCTCACTAATGATTCCATAACTGCAGTTACTTCTAGTATCGTTCATGACTCCTCACTATTAACCACAACTGAAAGATACGATTCGAGTAAAATTGCCTTAGAAGATTTGTCTTTAACAGACTTGAGACTTGTTATGAATAGAAATATAAATGAAAGCACGTTGCTTGGCTTAAATGAAAACACTCCTTCGGAAGCTGTAAAAAACGATACAATCAACTTCAATAATGCTGTTGTCTATACACATAATATACAAAACATAAGTGAAGAGACCTACACCACTTACAATACAAGTGACAATTCCTCATTATTTATTGCAACTACAGATTCTAATGTGATTAGCACAATTACGAGTAATTCGTATACAACAAAATCAGAAGTCAAGATCGGACAACCAAATGTAACAAATACCTTTTTTACAGAAGAAAAATTCGTTGCGAGCAATTTTAAAAAAAGTGAATCACAAATTAGTCCGCCATCAGCCTATAATTTACAAGAACGTATCGATACACAAACAATACATAGTGTTTTAAAAAATACTTCAATTGAGCCATATGAAACTACAACCCAAATTGAACAAATTTATTTTAGAGAAATCGAGACGGATTCGAATATGGTTTCTTCTAGTATTCAATTTGATAAAATAAGTAACAATACTGCGCTTCCTAACAAAACATTTGAAGATTTTAACCCCACTAACTCCAATGAAACTTCATCGAAAAGAGGACAAGTTGAATTTGATCAACTAAAAATTATGATGAATGCTACTGAAATAGACAAGGATTTCTCTTTAAACCGCTACCCCATTCAATTACTTTTACTTTCAAAAAGCAATAATAGTGACAGCTCACTGCTATTGCATGATGATAACTTAGATCCCACAACAGAAACAATGAAATCTAAGATGGATTTGACACACAACGCTAGTCCTGATAATGTCTCTGATACAAATGACTTAACCAATAACATATTAACTAACGCGACGGAAAAATATGAATCTATTATTTTTACTGATTTAAATACACATCACATAGACACAAACAACACCAAAGTAAACGACACTATTACGTCCATAATTAATTCAAGTAATCAGAGTGTGCCAATCCAATTGGAAATAACAACAACAAATAGCAAGGAGTCAAAACTGAAACAAAAAATAAGTAGAATAGAATCTTCTCAGTCTACACTGCCTATTACACTTATTGAAGTCGAAAAAATAAACTTATCGGATGATGAAAACTACATACTACATGCTACAAAACGTAACACAACAGTAAATAGCTATAATAATATATTGGAAAAAGACTTGCCATTAAATATTTCCAAAAAGTACAACACAACGGATATTCTATTACCTGCTCAGGATTATATTTCTTTTTCAAATAACGATTCAGCATTGTTAAAAGATTTTATAAGTTCCCCAAAAATACCGTTAATTAGAAATACGCCATTAGTATCACAATCTAAAGGTGACATAATTTCTAAGCAACCAATCAATACTAATTTACCTGTTAATATTAATAATTTAACTACCAGTAGTAGTATCTTAAATAAACTAGTCAGTGATTTTTATGACAGAAATTCAGAAACAAGCACAGAAGCTAAGTTAAAAATAGTAAATTTGCCGAATAATAATTATATAAAGTCAAATACTCCGTTGGATTTACAAATAACGAACGGAATACTACAGCCTCTATTAGAAATAACATTAAGGGATAAAACAGAAAATTCGTCTAATACTCTCGATACATTAAAATCGACAGCTGTTTACGAATATAGTACCAACGCTTATAATTCCGAAGTTGATTTAAGTAATAATAATAGTAATACTGCTTTAATTTATACGATATCTGGGAATAAAGAAAATTTACACACAAAATTAACCGGTAAAGTTTTGAAGGATCAACTAAATATAACCCAATCAATTAAAACTGACACTGGAAATACTAGTACACAATATTTGCTTGCACAAGCTCCAACCAACAATTCACAAAATAGTAAAGAAAATATTGTCACAAAAAGTAACTCACTGAATTTATCACAATCTAAAGGTGACATAATTTCTAAGCAACCAATCAATACTAATTTGCCTGTTAATATTAATAATTTAAGTACCAGTAGTAGTATCTTAAACAAACTAGTCAGTGATTTTTACGACAGAAATTCAGAAACAAGCACAGAAGCTAAATTAAAAAATATAACAAATTCGCCGAATAATAATTATATAAAGTCAAATACTCCGTTGGATTTACAAATGACGAACGGAAAACAGCCTCTATTAGAAATAACATTAAGAGATAAAACAGAAAATTCGTCTAATACTCTCGATACATTAAAATCGACAGCTGTTTACGAATATAGTACCAACGCTTATAATTCCGAAGTTGATTTAAGTAATAATAATAGTAATACTGCTTTAATTGATACGATATCTGGGAATAAAGAAAATTTACACACAAAATTAACCGGTAAAGTTTTGAAGGATCAACTAAATATAACCCAATCAATTAAAACTGACATTGGAAATACTAGTACACAATATTTGCTTGCACAAGCTCCAGCCAACAATTCACAAAATAGTAAAGAAAATATTGTCACAAAAAGTAACTCACTGAATTTATCTGATACAATTGTCATTCGACAGAACGATGCTCTTAACTTAAAAGTATTATCTACACAACATTCCTCCGTTCTTATTCACAATGTTACAAAAAATAAACCAATAACTTATCCAGAACATAAAAATATTAGTCAAGGCAAAGAAATTAAAACAAATGCACCAATTCTACAATTTGTATCTAATTTCAACAGAAGTCAGACAAAAATTATTGGCATTAATGTAAATAATACTCTGATTGACAATTTCAGAAAACCTACAAGCCTACTAAGTAATATATCAAGTCTTAATAAATCAAATGTTAATACATTAGTCCTTGCAAAAGCAACAACAAATAATGATACTGGTTTAAATAGCATCCTTGTGAAGAATATACCTATTACATACCATTTGGGTGACAAATCACCTTACTTCAACCAGACTAAAAGTTATAATCAAACTCATACTGTAACGACTGAGTTACCTAAAAATAACGCAAAGGCAGACGGCATGAAGGCAAACAAATGTCTCAATCAACCTAACGGAAAGTATGCCGACAAGGATGACTGCAAGAAGTTCTATTTATGCTTAGGAGATGCAATGCCTGTTTTGGGAGAATGCCCTAATGGTACGGTTTTTAGTGAAAGTAAAAAACAATGCACTAAAAATTTATCGCAATGCTACAGAAACAATCGATTCATATGCCTATCACCAGGGCGATATGGTGATTTGAGCGTCAAAAATGTTTATTACTTATGCGTGAAAAATAGAGGGAGATTCATACAATTTAAATATCAATGTCGAAATGGTTACAGCCTAAACGAAACAATCGTAAAATGTATCAAAGATTCTGATACTTCTGCGCAAAACAATAGTGATTCGAATACAAAAGAAGATAGTGCAAGTATTTCAGTGGAGTCGTCTTCGAAAGCAGCTGAAACTTTAAAAATTAAAAGTAGCAAGAAGGGTAATACTGAATTTAAATGCAAGAAGGAAGGCAAGTTCCCACACCCGAAAAAATGCAATCAATACTTTTTGTGTACTAAAATTAAAAAATCTGTTTTTCATCGAAAGGTAAAATCTTGTGATTCTGGTGAAGTCTTTGATACGGAGAAAAAACTATGCGTCGATAGTGACAGTCATGAATGCTAATAAAGTGCACACAATCGCTTGTTATTGTTTATTAATAATGTATCTACATTTATTTTAACGCATCTTAATGTATTGTTAATAAAATGGATTATCCTGTAAATAAAATAATATTAGATATTATTTATTAACTGAGAAGCAGTAAGTTTGTTACCTTTTTATTGCCTTATAGACATAAAATTATATTTGATTAACTTTATACTTGTTTTATTTAAAATGTAATCTAATTATTTAGTAACAATGTGCCTCCATAGGTTAAAACCTACATAAATTGATAAGTTAAATATCCGACAAACAAACAAATATTGTACTGTAAATTCATTTCTAAATTCTAATTTTATCTAAAGCTGCAACCTAATTCAGTCTTGAAAAATGTAAAAAATATACAAACAAATCATTATTTGGGCCAAAATGTTCTCGGTCGTCGGTAAGCAGCTCCGGTGCTTTCGATGAACTGGTCCTCGTAATCACGTTCTAGGGTGATGCAGAAGTAGTTGGAGAAGATAGTGCACCTGATACGAGACTCCCCCGCGACGGGCCTGGACGGACAGAAGTAGGTCGCTTTGGTCGGAGCGTCTTCCTGGGTCACGGCGAACTTGTAACTCTTGCAGTCGATCGGCCGGTGGAAATGAGCCTGATCCGGACTCTTACTCGCGTCGTTCTTTGAGCCGCTCCCCCCGAAGTATTGGAAGTTCGTTTTGGTGGAGTTTACTATCGGGCACTTATATTTATCGGGGGAGGTGCAGGTCCGAGTGAAACCGTTGAATACGGTGTTGCCCGAGCACTTGAACTTGATGCCTTGGAAGCGGTTTTTGTTGGGAATGCACAGGATGTAGCCCTTGCAATTTTCTACGCTGGGATCGGCGACTCTCTCGTTTCTGTGGCACCGAATCGTCTTCGACAACACTGGATCTATGTAGTTCATTCTGTTCTCGCATACGTCAGTCGATTCCTCGTTGCAGAGACTGTCTGATGGGCAATTGAAAGCCGGTCCCACTAGGTGGTCCCCGTCGCAAAGTCTGACTCTATTCGCCGCATCGCATACGAAGCCGTAAGGCCCACAATCAGTTGTTCTGATGTTAATAAATGATTTAGCAGGACCTATGCCTAGTAGCTGAAAAGAAAAGAATTACAGTTATAAATTGTTTTCAATTATTTTTCAAACACATAAGAAATGACTCTAATTTTAAACTCTTTTAAGCATTGGTGGCCATTTAAAGAACTAAACTTAACTTATAATAAAGAGGAACAATGAGCTAAATGCTAACAGCCTACGGAGACGATCCTCCCTTTTCTTTCTATCCAATTCCTCATACTCTCTGGATAGCTAAACGTCTTTAAGGAAAGAAAAGTAAAATGTTTACAATTTCTCGTCGAAATGTCGAATCTTAAACACAATTATATGACGTAATATCTAGAAGTGTTTATTTAGATTTAGATTATTAGGTGCACTACCTAGAATTTTTACGACTGCCTTGAAACAAACCAGATAAGGATGCTGGTTGCTTACATAACATTTACACACTCAATACAGGGAAAGTTCTAGAAAGTACTCACAGCAATACACAGGAAGCAGAATATTCTGGACATTGTTGTTGGTGTCAAAGTTGGAGGAATGCCGGGCCGCGACTAACGGCGACACTTCTTTTCAGGTCACTTCACATTTCTTGATCAATTATGATATTTGACACCTCGCGGAGAAAGGAACATAGGCTGAGGGTTATTTAAGGCTCAGTTACGCTCATTCAATCTAAAGAAACTTTTCCAGCCCAGATGTATTTCCTTAATTGACTTGGAATATTACTATTTTGTTTTGGAACTTCGTCATCGAAATTAAGGCTAATTTGGCTAAAGGCTTTTGTTCGGCCCGCTGTGCCTGAAGTTGATCAGTCCCGCGTGTAGTTAAAGATAATTGTAAACCAATTTGATTTTTACGCCCACCGGCAAAAAAGTGCAGTCGTCGTGAAAATTTTTCCATTACTAAATAGCCAATTTCGAAGGAAGTAATTTTTTAACCCTAGATAATTTTGGTTGCGGCCCGCCGCCGCGCCGCCGCCGTATGTCGCCGCCGCGGCGACATACACCGCGAACAAAACGTGTATATAGCCTGTATAAAAAAGGTTGAGTACCACTTAGTTAGATCAAATAACCAGTAAATAATACCAAGATACTAATACCGTCAAAATACGTATCTGTAGACATTGGAAAACGGCATGAAAGCGCGACCGTCGCTACAAATATTTTTAAGCAGGTAAATCTTCTTAAAAATATCTAAACTCTTAACTCTAAAGTATATGTAAGTGGAAGACCCTAGTCCATTGGGGAGGGATATAGCCCAGTATCTGGGGGCATGGTAGTGCCCCCGCCAAGACTAGCTAAGCGAAGCGCAAGGGCACTACCTAGGTACCTTTTCTGGAAACGTTGCGTCGTATTTTTTAACCCTCGTAACTTTGGTTTGGATAATGCCAGATAGTTCAAATTTTTAAGATATAATGACATGAGTATAATAATTAAATGCGCCATCTTCTTGATATAGAGAGTGGATGTTAGTATGTAGAGATACCACCGTTTCTTGTGCTAGATACAAAATTAAAAATATTTTAAAATACTTCTTGTGACAAATAAATAATCGGCAAGTCGGACTCGCGCACGAAAAGTTCCGTACCATTATATTATTTTTTGTATGGGAGCCCCCCTAATTTTTTTATTTTATTTTAATATTATTATTAAATATTAAAGTATACATATAACTAAGGATTTTGTGAAAAATTCAAGTACCTACCTGTTGCCATTATTGATATAGAGCAAAAAAGGCCAAAACATATCACGTTTGTTGTATGGGCCCTTAAATATTAATTTTATTTTGTTTTTAGTATTTGTTGTTATAGCGGCAACAGCTGATATACATAATCTGAGAAAATGTCAACTCTCTAGCTATGAGACCGTTCTTGAGTTACAGCATGGAGACAGACAGACAGACAGACGGATAGACGGACAGACGACGATGTCTTAGTAATTAGGGGCCCGTTTTTACCCTATGGGTTCGAAACCTTAAAAAATACGTGTTAGCATTGAGAGACCACAGACTCACAGAAAACCGGCGTGAAACAGCGCTTGCGCTGTGTTTCGTCTAGTGAGTGAGTTTAGTGGTGACCCAACTGCACCCTATACCTTATTCCCTATCCCTATTCTCTTCTGCTTATTCCCTTAGCCTATTCCTTCATAAAAGGCCGGAAACGCACTTGCAACTCTTCTGATGTTACAGTGTCCACGGGCGACGGCAGTTGCATTCCGTCAGGTGACCTGTCTGCTTGTTTGCCCAAAAAGGGAAAGAGAACAGAGATTCCTCTGTTCTCTTTCCCTTTTTTATGGATGTTTATGGATTATGGATATCCCTTTTTCCTATTCCCTCAATTAAGCCTTTTTTCTCTAAGGCTGGCAACTCGGCGACGGTAGTTACTTTCCATCAGGTGACCTGTTTGCTCGTTTGTCCCCTAATTTTATATAACCGATCCCCTCAAGGCTGGCAAAGCACTTGCAACTTTTCTAATATTGCGAGTGCACAAACTCGTTTGCCCCTTAATTTTATAAAAACGTGTGTGGTAAAACTTACAAAAAGAAATGAAATCCCACCAAAAACATTTTCATGTAAAAATGTTGCCAAGACGAGAACATATAGTTCGTGGTGCCAAAAAGTAGTGAAATCTCATGTAGAGCCAAGTTTCTAATAGTTAAATTTTCTATAATAATTTAGTTAACTCATCCCTAAATCTAAAAACCTTAATTTTACACTTAAGTCGCGGAAAAATACTTGATATAATGTGTCAGCCGCACGAGAAGAATCTAAAAACTCTACACATTAGGTTTAGTATGGAAGTCGCGCGGCTGCCGCAGTACCCGCGACATAATGTGAAGGCAGCCTTAGTCAAAATCGGTGGCGTGGCCATTTTGTTATTCGTCATGCTATGGGCTTTGAACTTAATAATATATTATACATATATTACTTTTCTGTTGTACTTGATAACTTTTATATTAACCGTAACAAAATGGCCAGGCCACCGATTTTGACTAATGTGTACCTAGAGTTTTTAGATTCTTCTCGTGCGGCTGACACATTATATCAAGTAGGTATTTGGTGGGATCTACATGTTTAGTTATGCTATGATGATTTAAAAAAAAATCGAAAATAAATCATCGTATGCCGCTAGTAACAAAGTGGTATATGTATATTATTAGTACCTAAGTACTATTTAAGTAATTAAAACTATGTAACAGCTAGTAAGTTGTTCATAATGTTGTATGGGCTTAGATTTTTTTAACCCCCGTCCTCGGAACCTGGATAAAATCGACTTGAGATTGACGATTTTGATAGTTTTTAGGGTTCCGTACCCAAAGGGTAAAAACGGGACCCTATTACTGAGACTTCGATGTCTGTCCGTCTGATTGCCTGTCTGTCTCCAGGCTGTATCTCAAGAACCGCTATAGCTAGACTTCTGAAATTTTCACAGATTGTGTATTTCTGGTGCCGCTATAACAACAAATACTAAAAACAAAATAAAGTTTATATTTAAGGGGGGCTCCCATACAACAAACGTGTTTTTTGGGCCTTTTGGCTCGTAATCCATAATGGCAACATGTAGACACTTGAAATTTTTACAAAATCCTCAATTATATTGTGTACTTCAATATTTAATAATAAAATTAAAATAAAATAAATAATTAAGTGGGACTCCCATACAAAAAACACAATTTTTTCTATACTTTCGCTCTAAACGGCAATAACGGTACGGAACCCTTCGTACGCGAGTCTGACTCGCACTTGGCCGATTTTTATTTAACATTGACGTTGGTCCACTTCTAATGAGAAGATAATATTTAATTTGTGAGCAATATTGCAAATATGTAGTACCGTTCCTACGTGTTTAATTTTCTCAGGATGTGTAATATTTAGAATTTAGATTAACGTCGGTATGTGGGTATTTGTGTCAATGTGATATTCGAACAAAATATAGTGAGTAATGTAGGTTTAATGTAAATTATTTTTGTAATCTATACTTAATATTATAAAGCGGAAGAGTTTGTTAGTTTGTTTGTTTGTTTGAACGCGCTAATCTCAGGAACTACTGGTCCGATTTGAAAAATTCTTTCAGTGTTAGATAGTCCATTTATCGAGGAAGGCTATAGGCTATATTTTATGGCTATAGGCTATATTTTATCACGCTAAGACTAATAGGAGCGAAGAAATAGAGGAAAATGTGGAAAAAACGGGGGAAATTATTTAAAAGGGCTTATTTGAACGCGCTAATCTCAGGAACTACTGGTCCGATTTGAAAAATTCTTTCAGTGTTAGATAGCTCATTTATCGAGGAAGGCTATAGGCTATATTTTATCACGCTAAGACTAATAGGAGCGAATAAATAGAAGAAAATGTGGAAAAAACGGGGGAAATTATTTGTAAGGGCTTATCTCACGAACTACTAGAGAAATTTTTCTGTTATTCGGGTCAGATAAGAAGTAGACCACGTGAAGGATCATAGGCTATTTTTTGTAGACTGATTTGTCTGTGAAATATAATCTACGCGGGCGAAGCCGCGCGGAACGTCTATTTATAATATTTTCGTATGAGAAAATGATTTTGGTATTACGTTGCATGAGAATTTCGATGGCACCCGGCCCCTTAACTCTTATATCACTAACTATAATAGACTACAGCCTACAGGTATTCGGTATACCGTGTACATACTAATAATTCCTCTCGTCTTTTTATTTTTTACTTACATCATTTGTTACTTGTCAGGTTTTAATTTTTCTTTTCTTATTCAAAAAAGTTTTCCAAAGTTCTCGTCGGTTGACAGACACAGTAAAATTACAAGGGTTACTTGTAGGTAAACTTGAAAACTGTATATCATAATATGTCTCTTTGGTGGCGCGAGGGGTGAATGGGGCGGGGCGCGGATGTTAGCGCTCGGAGACACGCTATTGGTAGATTAGCGATCAGAAGGCAATACACGGAGTACTATTATGTTATATTCTGATGCAATACATATTATACGTGTAACGTTATTGGGTATGTAACATGCCCCTGTTACTCCTTCCAGTTTACGGCGATTTTAAACTTGTCCTGGACATTTAGCCAAAACTTTATCGTTATCGCTTCGTCATAGAATCGCCAACCAAAATGTATGGAATTGACATAAGCGTTCGTTAATGACGTTGACGTTCGACTCGTCTTATGTCAATTCCATACATTTTGATCGGCGATTCTATAAAGAAGCGATAAAGAAAAGATCTTGGCTCACCCCCCTGGGCCTCTAAATATAACACGCGATAAATAAAACAACAGTTAAATTACGATACTAGTTATTAATATTATTTTAAAGGTTTTGTATATTTTATTCGTTGTCCGACGAACTGTCACTGTCACTGCTTGTGCCGTCACTGCTACTATCCCTCACACTGGAGCCAGTCTTCGATCTGAAAATAATTAGGAAAAATCAATATCTTCACTGTATTGCTTCAATAAAGATACCTAAATAATACTACCAGAGAAGTTGATTCATAGGCAGACGGTGGTTTTACGTAATTTGGTTGCGCTATATAATAATAATAATATCTATGGACGCTCCACACCACGTCAGTCTGGCCCCGTGCTAAGTACCTGAAGGACTTGTGTTACAGGTACCAGACAACGGAAATATATTTAATACTTTTATACTATACATATATTTAAGATTTTTATTATATCATACACATATTTAATACACATCCAGACCCGGGAACATTGAAAACTTTTTGTTCCGTCGGCGGGATTCGAACCCGCGACCCCCGGCTTGAGCTGCCACACACTCAACCAATTGAGCCACAGAGGTATGTCGACCACAGAGGACAGACCACAACTAATGGCCCAAGAGCCAGCTGCTAGGGGCAGCCGGACCTTTTATAATAGCTGAAAGGTTTTCTGTAGCGACTATGCAACTTAGGTTGCGGTTACTTTAGAAGATATAAAATGGTGAAAGTCTACCTAACTTTCGATAAAGTATAAAGCTCGTTTTTATCTTAGTCACAGCGGGATAATACTAGGAATCTTACCTTGACTTATAAGAAATTTGCATAGCATGGAGTGTGAGAATTGTAAGGTATATCTTCTAAGAACGCTTATAGTATACTATAGCTGCTGGCCGCGACGTCGTCTGCTTGAAGGCTCTACAGCACCAAAAGTAGGTGATAGCGTGATCATGGGTGCCGGCAGAAATAATTTCCAAGGGGTGCAGATTTTAGCTTTCTTTTCATTTTACTTTTTATGAACAACACAACAGTGACTGTCTATTTACGCCAACAGAATACATTTAGTGCCGAAACATTATGAACTATTTTTGTACGCTCGAGCGCCTCCGTGGTCCAGTGGTTAAGAGCGTGGCTCTTGACTCGGAGGTCGTGGGTTCGATTCCCGCGTTGGAAACATGTTATTTCCAAGTTTGGTTAGGACAATACAGGCTGATCACGTGATTGTCTGACAAGTAAGATGATCCATGCGTCGGATGGGCATGTAAAAAGTCGGTCCTGCGCCTGATCTCTCGCCAGTCGTGTCGGTCTTCCGTCCCACTGGGTTATGAGAGTATAGGAATAGAGAGTGCACTTGTGTACTGCGCACACACTTGGGCACTATAATCACTCCTGCGTAACTGACCTGGTTTCAATGAAACCGGCCACCGTCACCGAAACCGGTGTGGGAGTTATTATTATTATCTTTGTACGGCATGGTAAGAGGGTTACAAAATGTTCCATGTTCATCCCGAGATTCCCAAGGGGTGCAAGTGCACCACCTGGCACGCCCCTGCCGGCGCCCATGAGCGTGATCATAATATGTAGCCTATAATATGTCGACCCGGGTTATGAGTTAAATTCATCGGGTTATCTATAGGTGTACCAGAATCTGATGGCAAAAAGTGAGAAAATCACCACCTGAGTGGGGTCCTTTTCGGTGGAATTCGCATTACACTGCATTGTATTTTGTAATTTGTACCCAAATAGACACTAACCTATATTATGTCCGTCTGCTTATTAATGTTCTTTTTTATGTTATTTTTGGTTCTGTGTTATCTATGTTTTCTATATACTTACTGTCTTTTTTTGTGAAATGTTCATTGTAATGTGGTGTAATGTGTATGTGCTGAATAAACGCTTATTATTATTATTATTATTATTATTAAAATAAATTGACTCTAGCAATACCGCGGTAATTGGAATAAAACATTTTGATCCTTTTTTTTCTTATAGCGGCTGATTCTGTGAGTTAAACATGCAAATATAAAAATTTTATCCAACGATCAAGGATATTTTATGAAAATCTGCCGTCAAAAATTGTCATCAGATTCTGGTAGACCTATAGTTACAAATAAGTCTACTTACAAGTGATAAGCATCAACTATCTGCTGTGCGGCGGGGTGCAGCGCGGGCGAGGCTCTCTGTTCGATGATCGCTCGCACCTCGTCCGGCGGCCGGTTGAGCAGCACGCCGAGCGCGCGCTCGCTCGCCGGCCCCGCCTCCTCGAACCCGCACTCCGCCAGGTACGTCACTGCCAACTGTACAACACATTAGGGATGCTCTCAAATTCATAAATTGTTATTATAAACAGGGTGTAACTAAACTAAGTGATAATACTTTAGGGTGTGTACTTGTTCTTTGTAGAGAGTTCACTGTGAAAATAGCAGCGCTGAAAGACCAAATTATTTTTTTTCACTTTTGTATAGGGAAACTCTTGACGCTCGGGCCCTTGCCCATACAAAAGTTGGTCTTTCAGCGCTGCTACTTTCACTCTACGAGGAACACGTACCCACTCTAGAGTTACTTACTCTAGAGTTACTTAGTTTCGTTACACCCTGTATACACAATATGTCTTGACAACAGTGGCCGAGTCTTTAATGGTATGGCATTTTTTATCGACGAATTGGCTCTCAAATTTTTTCTCTCTCATGGTTGTAAAATGACAGCCATTTTTTTTGGGCTCTTACACTAATTTGACCAATACTTCTCATGGAAATATTATATGAACATAAAAATATGTCATTTGATAAACACGTAGACTAAAATCACACAGATAATATGTTTTAATTTTCGTGGTAAGTATAAAACATAAAAACAAAAGTTAAAGGAAAAAAGTTACGATTGACATTCGATTTTTAACTATAGGTCTACCAGAATCTGATGGCAATTTTTGACAGCAGATTTTTAAAAAATATCCTTGATCATTGGGTAAATTTTTATATTTGCATGTTTAACACACAGAATCAGCCGCTATAAGAAAAAAAAACGGATCAAAATGTTTTATTCCAATTACCCCCATATTGCTTTTTGCCATCAGATTCTGGTAGACCTATAGATACATACATCTGACGGTAGTGATTCTTGTACCAAATTAGTATAGCCTACATTTTGAAATCTAACGGACGCACTCAGAGACATTTCATAATTACTTAACATTAATTTAATATTTCAACATAAACATTTTCTGCTAAACTCCGAATGAAAATAAAGGTAAGTTTGAATCTGCTACTAGAAGCGCTGGTGTCGCGTGAGGTCCAAAAAAGTGAGTAAGAAAACGAAAATCTTCATTGATTCATATGAGAATGCCGAATAAACATATTAACATTCAACTAGATGACGCCCGCAACTCCGTCGCGCCAAAATTCGTTAATCGCGCGGGAACTTACATTTTAATGGGAAAAAAATCCTATGCCCTTTCACGGGACTCAAAGTATCTCCATACCAAATTTCAGCGGTTTGGGCGTGAAGAGGAAACAGACAGACAGACACACTTTCACACTTATAATATTAGTATGGATACTCACAGAAGCCAGGCTCGGGAGTCCCACTGTGGCGGCCTTTTCGGCCACGTCCGCTATCGCTTGAGGGTTAGAGGGGACGCTTATCGTCTGTTCGCTACGCAGTTTGTGTACCACGTTCTGCACCATTTCCCAGTTCGGATCATCTTTGTCTGTGGTATCTGAGCAGAGTTCTAGAATGTTCGTGAGCGCCGTCGCTGATAGCCTAGAGACGATTGGAAAGACCATTAATAGTTTCAGTTCTACACTATTAGGGTTGCCAACCGTCCTGTTTTCCCATTAAAAACATTATTATTTTAATTTCCTAAACCTTAGTGTCTTTTGTGACTAGATAATTCTACTATTCTACTATTGCGAGTCTTGTATCCTATTTTTGGGCGAAATTGTCCTAGTTTATGTAACTTCAAACCTGGTTTTTTAAATTTTAGGTTGGCAACCCCATACACTATAAATAGTTGGAGTTCAAATTTTATTGATTGTGTATTTGTCCAATTCGTAAACGAAGTACTACTTGATTGTAACGTTTATAATAATTATTATTATGTCAAACGAGGGAACACGTTGAATTATAAAGTAGTCATACTCATAATTATTCTTTTCAACATGTTGTAACTTTTTGTCTTTTTATAGCTTTAATGCCATGAAATGCGTTCAAACGTACCTTCTATAAAAAGTATGTTTACTTTTGTTCACTTGTAGTTTTATAGTAGACTAAATACAGTCTTAAACACATGTTTAAACTTTAAACGACAGTTTACAATTTAAACAATAAAATCCATAGAAACTTACTTGGGAGACGGAGTTCTTTTGTCATCCATCTGGTCTTTTTCTTCTTTGATTTGATCAAACTTGACGATGTCTGCTGCCGTCGCACGAATCTTTGCCTTCGTTTCGTCATCTGGATTTGAATAACATTATGTTATATGTCGTAGTCATCTGGTTGAATCTACGATTTGATTGAATGACTAGCGAATTCATTGAATAAAACCATTTACAGTCAAAGCCTTGACGAGTTGGCATTTTGTTTTGACGTTAAACACTACGACTAGCGACTTGAAGAATAAAGAGTAGGCCTTTGGTCATTAAATTACATGGTTTTATTCAATGAATTCGTTAGTCATTCGATCAAACAGCATATTCAACCAGATGGCTGCGACATTTATAAAACAAAATTTACTAAACGAGGAACAAATGAAAATGTGATTTTACTTTTCTAGGATAGCTGACCCACAAATCTAGGTATGACTGTCTTATATATTTTTTTTTCGTATGTCAAATAACGTTTTGTTTTTCGTATTTATTGTTATAGCAGCAACAGAAGTACATAATTTGTCAAATTTTTAGCTATCTAGCCATCGCGGATTTCGGGATACAGCCTGGAGACAGACGGATGGACACACAGCGAAATGTAAGTTTTAGCGTCTCGTTTTTACGCCTTTGGGTACGGAACCTTAAAAAGAACCACTTTTAAGCCGTTTTTGAAATTGCCTCGAAACAAATTGATTTTTGACGACCTTTGTGGCTCAGTGGATGAGCGCAAGCCGGGGGTCGCGGGTTCGAATCCCGCCGACGGAACATAAAGTTTTCAAAGCTCCTGGGTCATGGATGTGTTTTAAATATGTGTATCGTTTAATAAAAATCTTAAATATACATAATATGTATAGTATAAAAGTATTGTATATTATATTTCCGTCGTCTGGTACCCGTAACACAAGTCCTTCAGGTACTTAGCACGGGGCCAAAATGACGTAGTGTGAAGCGTCCATAGCAGTGGCGAAGTGTCCATATAACCCGATTCCCGTCGGCTTCCCTTGGGCCAACGACATTTTTATTTAATAAATATTTTACATACATACTTAAAAAACTTTGAATTACCTAATTGCCTACAAAATTTTATAAGCAATACATTTTTCATTTACTTGAAAATTTAAATAGTTTGAATTTACTAAGCGCCTACAAAAAATAGGCAATGTACTGAATATCTCCGAGAGAATCAAGCGGCAAGCCGATAAATTACGAGTTACTTCTTCATACAACAATATTTCATACAAAGCATCTGTCCTTTTCATTCTCGTGAACTGATCGTCATGTTCTGTCTCGTTCTAGCACGCGCGAATATACTCGGAAATAACTCGATGCCTTACGGCTTATTACAGAGAAAGGTTAATTAGCAACGCACAGGTGCAAGCGAGAAAGATCAGTCATGAAGTAAAATTGTTATGCTTCAAATTAAGAATGAATGTAGCGGCATTATACTTTTGCTGGCGCGTCATACATTTTATTTGGTAGGATTTTTTGTAATACGACTTTATTAAGAATGACTTTAGCGGTATTAAATCTAGACACGCGCGTAATACATTTTTATTTTACTGGTTTTTAAGTTTGACTTTTATGGCGGATAGTGCGAATTTTAAACAACTTGTCGAATTTTATTTGTTTTGGTGTTAAAGTGTGGTGAAATAAATTAATTTGGATTGTGTGTTATACTGACGTCATCGTATAGTCGTTCGTTCGTTATAATAGAAATGAAATAGACTGTTCACTCACAGATTATTATTATTTGCTGTCCGAAGGAAACTTCGTTCTTAAAGCGTATAAAAAACAAAAAACATGTTAAGCAAACTTGAAACTCGGACATACACATCAGTGCTGAGCATTTTGGTAAGTAGTAGTAGTAGTAGATTTTATACTCCGGCTTCCCTTCCGAAAATATTCACCCTTCGCCACTGGTCCATAGGTATATTATTATATTATTATTTAAAAGATAACCTTGTCCGGCGTAGACGGTGGTGAGCGCTGCCAGCAGGCGCTCGACGAGTCTGGTGCGCGGCGCCAGACCGAACACCACCAGCTGGCTCCACGCGCCCACCAGCCGCTCCCCGCAGCCGTGAAGCTCCAGCGTCTTGATTATCTATACATACACATTAAAAAAATTATTCGCTGTCTCGAAATCAGCGGGCAGCGGGGCTGGAGCGGCGGCGGCGCGTTCCAATGTACAGATTTATATTTTATATGGATAAGTCGTCTAGTACGCCGCGCGCCGCTTGCCATGGCGCCGCTGTTTTCGAGGTCTGTCCATATAAATCTATACATAGGAACGCGCCGCGCAAACTTTCAAATTATAAGGAGTATGCAAAATGTTTCTCATTATGTTTTTAGATAGTATGCAATATTGTATATTATGATGACCTACAAAATTTTGTCGGGTTATGCCATGGTGAGCCGTATAACATAGACTGGTCATAACCGGACTAAATAACTTTTAAATAATTTCTCACTTGCCTATAATTTACCTCTGATGGTACTATCAGAGAAGTTGATTTGTAGGCAGATGGGGACCTACGTAGTTTGGTCATGTTACGTCAAACCCAGCCGACAGATCAGTGATCATGACTTATATTGAATTGACATAACTCAACCAAATGACGTAGGTCTGCCAACTGCCTATGAATGATGAATTCATTTCTTCGATGGTACATACCTCTTCCATGACACTCGGTTCAGGTACATAGACATTAGGTATGAGTGTGTCCAGCAGTTGCATTGCCTTGTCGAACGGCGCAAACCTGCACGCCACCGTGACCAAGTGCCTATAGTAAATGCTCTCCTTATACGCGTCCCCCACTAACTTGTAGTTGTCATCCTTCATGAGCAAAGCGTGGAGACGCTCCGCTAAGCTTACATCCTAAAAGCAAAAAAGGATAGCTAAGATTTAAGAGTAAAACACCAGGGGCTTTGCCAAGACGTTTTCTGTATCGCATATAGTTGACATGAGTCGAGTGTAGACTTCATTATTATTATTATTATCGAATGCTTATGTCAATTCAATACAATATTTTTATTCGTCGATGCTATAAAGAAGCTATAGAGAAAAACGTGTTTTGACAAAGCCCTCTGAGTGCTAAGTTAAAATAAATTGGCTAGTTTCGATAGCAAAGCTAAATGCTACAAATAATAAAAACTAAGGAAACGTAACTCCCATACTTCAACCGTTTTTAATTTGGTTCCTTTTCGCACACTAAAATATGGCAATAGCAACGAAACACTAAAACTCAAATTTACGAAATAAAGCTGTTGACTTAAATTGTCACTTCTATATTTACACAAAATTGTGTACCGAATACATGCATACGTCACATATGTCACATTTTGTAGACTGGTGGACAAATTTTTTGACACAGTTACTCTTCCTTAGTTTTTATTATTCATAGGCTAAATGTTAAAAAATATATATGGGATTTGACACATTCGCATTTTTAAATATGAGTAAGGATAAGACTTTTTTAGACAACTGTATATAATTTAGTATATTATTATTGCCTATGGATAGGACTATAGTTATTAGTTACCTGCAAATGATCACTGCACACTCCCATAGCGGTGATAAAGAAGTTTGTATCAGTGGCGTCTGTGGCTTCTAACGACTCTCTCTTCTCCAAATCATTTAGGATCTGGGTCAAAATGTCCACTCGAGGCCCCCCTGTAAAATAAGGTAATTTATTTTGAAGTGTCATGGTTATCAGTACTGTTTTATTTTGCTCTATGGTCATGGTGCTTGGACATTTGACGCTAACATTATTGTAAGTATGTGTTGTTGTTGTAGCAACATTATTGTATGAATATAGATTTTTTTTTTACATTTTAACAAAAAATAAAAAGCAGCCTATAGGTCTAGTTATTACAATATAAAATAAACATATTCTGAACATCTTAGACATTATGAAACTATGACATGTCCTAGGAAAACAAGACAGTTGGTCACCTTGATTAAAATTATTTCATAAAAATATGTACTTACTTTCTTTGCAGAAAATACAAAGTAAGTAATAATATGATGACAATGTAGGTTGTATATTCAGCTGTCTAAACTCTGCCAGTATCTGTAGAGCAAATGTCTGCAATGGTTTGCCCGATCCCCACACGGATAAAGAGCTTAGACAGGAGTTAAGAGTTTCCTTATTCGGTGTGAATCCCTGTTGATTCATTTCTCCGAGTAAAGATTTGAGGGCTTCAATACGTAAGGCAGTGCCTTCCTTGAGAAATCCTACACAGCCTAGTAGCGAATTATAAACACTTGTAGACAGTGGAATGCCTTTCTCTATAGCTTCTTTAGCAAGTACATGCGCTCTCTCTGCCTGAAAACAAATTTAGATTTAAATGATATTTTTGCTCATTTGAAGCAAGTATAATGATAAGAAAAGTTAGATTTGTAATATTTCTGGTATATTTTATCTCACTCTCATGCACATTTTTATGTACAAAAGCAATTCACTTGATACTGAAACTTCACTTAGAATTGAACAATTATAAATATCAGGGATTGGGCCTCTTTGTCAAGATTATTTTATTTTATTTTATTAGAAATGGGTTTATGATGTTAGGTGTAAGGGCTACTAGTTATTGAGATGAAACCTCCACAGATAACCTCTTGGAGTACACAAGCAGTATATTACAATCAGATATTAATTCTTTGATCGCGGATTCTTGGAAATCTATTGTTCTCATGGCCGTATGTGGCCGCTTGGGAGTTGAAGAGTTAATTCATCAAGCCCCAAACGGTCACTGGCATCCGAGTCACAATAGAATATCTATTGTGACTCGTTTTTCCACGATCGACGGGTTATAGTTACCTGATAATATTTTGCCATTCCTTGTATTATAGCACAATAAGCTTCAGGTGTTTTTGGATCCATTGCTTCAAATATTTTGTCTGCTAAACCACCTAATCTGAAAATATATTTGTTTTTTTACAATAAAACAATAAAATATTGTTAAACAGAATCTTTACTTTGATTGGTACAAAAATAGCCTAGATGTCTTTATTATAGTACAATATTAACAAACAAACAGACAAACTAAAATAGCAAAAGTGATTAATTATAACGATGATAGATATCCTATACATAAAAGGTTAAAAAGATATTTTAATTTGTATAGGATATCTCTGAATAAAGTTAATAATAAGTACTATCAGAGAAGTTGATTCCTAGGCAGATGGGGTGACCTACGTAGCTTGGTCGCATTACGTCAAACTTAGACGACAGATCACAATTAACATTAAATTGACATGATCCCACCAATGACGTTGGTCTGTCAACTGCCTAGGAATCAATTTCCTCGATGGTACATAATATACAAAGTACATAATTCATACTTCCAAGTGGCAGCCTGTCTATCTCTTGTGGCAGCCGAGAACCATCTCTCCTCAATCCATTCCATAGATACTGGTTCTTTTTCATTATAGAAACACAGAAACTGAAGAAGAGAGAGTTTTAGTTCATCATTTACACCCTCAACTCCACCAAGTAGGTGAAAAACTTTTATAGCATCTTCTAGTAGAGCATTATTTATTGTATATTTCAAGTCCTCTTCTGTTACCTGTCAAAAATCACTTTGATTTATATAATTGCTATTAAATTTATTCTTTATACATAAAATTAGCAAACACACAATTTGTTTCATAAAATATGTGTGCCATACTACCAATAATAAAAACTAAGGAAACATAACTCCCATACTTGAACCATTTTGAATTTGGTTCCTTTTCGCACACTAAAATATGGCAATAGCAACGAAACACTAACACTCAAATTTACAAAATAAAGCCGTTGACATTAATTGTCACTTCTATATTTACACAAAATTGTGTACCGAATACATGCATAAAGTATGCATGTATTCGGGTCACATTTTGTAGACTCGTTGACAAATTTTTTGACACAGTTACTCTTCCTTACTTTTTATTATTCGTAGGTGCCATATTATACTTTGAGAGATTTCTTTCAGCAAAACCTTAAAATTTTATTGACATTGGTCATAAAATAGGGCTAAATGTACACTACAGACACAACATTATAACAAATACGGAGGATAGGTATGAATTTATATAAAATAAGTATGTACTTACTTTACTTTCATCATTGTATATTGGCCTGGGAGCATACATGTCTATTTGAGGATCTGCATTGTAGTATTCTGTTTTCATTTTCATTGGCGGGTCCCATTCTCTTGTAGTGAACAGTTCTGCATGTTCATCTCTTACCCATGCTGCTGCCTTCCGACCGGCTTCAGCTGACAAAGCATATGAGCGTTTCCGGAAGTTAGACAGTGGAATAAGATATGGGTCATCATGATATCTGAAATGACAAAACAGGGATGTATTTAAAGCATTTGATTCAGCAATTACAATAATATTGTAGAATTTTTTAGATAAGAGTTTGAATAACTACAAAAAATATATTAACAGTTATTAAAAAAATGACATACTTAGAAGTTAACTTAAATATCTAATTACTATTATGCCCTACTATGTATTATAATATAATCAATCACAACAAAAAAGTCTACTTACTTATAATGAGCAGCGGTGGGGTCCGTGCCGACTGTGGAGGCTAAAGCTTGGAGTATGTCCGTTGGTCCCCGGGGTATACGAGGCGGCGGTGTTATGCCATCAGAGGATTTACCAACTTGGGGTAATTTCTGTCCCTCTATAGTAGACAGTGAACGGCACAAACAAGCTAGCTTCGACCATTGCCTAAAATACAGGTTAGATTAACACAAATTATTACTCTAGTGACAAATTAAACAAAATTATAACTTACCGGTGCAATATAATGTTTGAATACATTTATAATTTAGAGTAATTATCTGTTTATTTCGTTAATAACTAGAAAAATGTTTAACACATAGGTAACCTTTTTTCAAAATAATAACTAAACATTTTTTTTTTTTGTTAATTCGTCCCGGTCGGGACAGGCAAAGGGAGCGTTGCCCATACAGCCATTTCTATGTTTTCTCTATTTAATGAATGATAGTGAAGGCCGAAGCCAATTCTTTTATATTAACCATCTGAAATAAAGTTTTCATCAGGCCGAAGCCAATTCTTTGATATCAATAATATGAAATAAGTTTTTTCATCAGTAATAACTAAACTTCAGTGATCAGTCAGAAATCAGAATTTTTTTTTGTTGGCTTTTGGCACTGACACCGGGGGTGTACTTTGCCACTTCATCAACGTTTTACTATATCGTCATGTCTAAACTCTAAAGTCTAGTCAATGTCTAAGTAAAAGTCAATACAGTCAAGAAGTCAAGTCGGTCGATTCAGTAAAGTGGTAGACGCTTTACTGAAACTTTCGATGGAGTTTTGGAGGGAACACAAAATAGCTCGTTTTTGGATATTGCATCACTTTCCTACACTTGTGCACGATAACGAATATCTAATGATTAATATCCTACCAATATTACACATTAAAAACCCAATTAACACAATTTTAGGAAAATAATACAAAAACACAACATCTCTCTTTCACATAGGCAAAAAAAAAACTCAAAATCAGAATTTATGAGAAATGACATTTATGAAATCGGTGTTGCTACCAACCACCTACCAACTAAAAATCGGGAGAAATAGGGAGATTGCTGCTTAAGAGCGGCTAACCCGACCATCTTTCCATACAAACGCTCGTACGTGGTGGGCGTTGTAAAGGATCTTAGGTTTATAAAAAAAATATGGATACAAGTTTGAGAGTTTCGACGTTGTTTTAAGAACGGAGAGCGCTACTATGCAAATTACATTCATCATCATCATCATCACTACCATAAACCATTATAGAACCCACAGATTAAGGATATAGTAATAATATCTCAATGATAGAACCATGCAAATAATAAACCATAGATAAAGTATTATAGTATAGATGTAATCTTAGCCCGTCATCGCGTGGCCATTTTGTGCTTATTTTCATACAAGTAGCGTGCGTTTATTTTCTTGAATATTTCTATTTGTCGATCATTTTTAAGCACATTATAATCCAGAAAAGAAAGTCATTTAGTTCATGATATCGATAAACTATAGTTCAAGTAATGAGAATCCGTAAACACACGTAAAAAGCTATGCAATATTTGTAGCCAAATTATTAATTGATGTGACATTTTTAGCACTAATGCCTTATATAGCACGAATAAGGGATTATTAAACTTATAAATTATCCATTTAGCTTACAAAAATATCGATTGAAAAGCCCAAAAAACGTTGTTCAAAACTTACGTATTTAATGTCAAATCCACGTGTTTGAGGCATTCTTTGGCCATTCTTATGGTTTATTATTTAGCGGAACCACAAAACTCAACAATATCTAGCATAAAATGTTCACTAAAAACCTTTATTAACACTTTCATTACATGAAATATGCAGACCGACCCCTTTGTTATGTCCTGGTAAGTAGGACATAACATTACACGCTTTTGGCGCTTATACACCGATATAAGGCTCTCTCCTATAGTCTATCTCAATGTAATAAACCTTGCAAATGTAATGGAGATTCTAAAGTTCGTCACAGACGGTGAAGATAATATAAAATATAATATATTATCTTAGAGCATATTTTAGAATATCGCTCACCATAGAAATCCTATGAACCATCACACACGACGAAGTTAATATATATTTTATCTTTTGTATCTTAAGATACCGAGCGATATGGAAATATATATTTCGTATCTTAATATGTTATCTTAAGATGCGAAATATAAATCTTTATGAATACAGGGTGTTTTTGTGTCGGCCAGCGCGCGGGCTCATCGGTGATCGGACGTACTAGTTGGATGCTCCGTGCCGCGACCAAAAGGTAGAGGGGGAACCAAAACAAACTGATAGACGCTCTTCAGTGGAAATGCTCTGTCGCATGTTTGTATTTTGCTTTTTAGGGTTCCGTAGCCAAATGGCAAAAAACGGTACCCTTATAGATTCGTCATGTCTGTCTGTCTGTCAGTCCATCCGTATGTCACAGCCACTTTTCTCCGAAACTATAAGGGCTATACTATTGAAATTTGCTAAGTAGATGTAGTCTGTGAACCGCATTAAGATTTTGAAACAATAATGGAAAAATTATAAAAAGTTTTACGGGTCCCCATAGGTACAACTGAATCAAAAACATTTTTTTTTCATCTAACCTATGCGTGTGGGGAATCTATGGATAGGTCTTCAAAAATCATATTGAGGTTTCTTATATCATGTTTTTCTAACCTGAATAGTTTGCGAGAGAGACTCTGCCAAAGTGCTAAAATGTGTGTCCCCCTCCTGTAACTTCTAAAGTAGGGACATGAATCATGACGAGTCTAAAACAATATATATATAATGTACTTTACTATAAAAACTAACTACCAACGAAAATTGGTTTGAACGAAATCTAGCAAGTAGTTTTTTTTTATATTTTATTTTTATATTTAAATAAAAAAAAATTTTTTTTCATCTTACCTATGCGTGTGGGGTATCTATGGATAGGTCTTCAAAAATCATATTGAGGTTTTTAATATCATTTTTTTCTAAGCTGAATAGTTTGCGAGAGAGACTCTTCCAAAGTGGTAAAATTTGTGTCCCCCCCCCCTCTAACTTCTAAAGTAGGGGCATGATAAGTCTAAAAAATTTATGATGTACTTTACTATAAAAACTACCAACGAAAATTGGTTTGAACGAAATCTAGCGAGTAGTTTTTTTTATACGTCATAAATGGTAAACTTAATTTAACTTTAATTTAATCAACTGAAATATAAAAATAAATCAAAAACCTTTTAATTTCACAAAAATAAACCTTACTGCTGCTGCGGAACCCTTCATGGGCGAGTCCAACTCGCAATGTTTTTTTTATATCTTCCCTAATCAAATCGTGAATCGAAATGAATGTTTCTCTTGAATTTCTAAAATACTCTTGAAACTTCTTCGTTGACAGATCTTGATAAAGGTTAAATTCACCGCAGGTTTTTCTCTTCTTTATGTGAGGCTCTATCCAAATTTTTCTCCTTTTGGAATGTGCTATTGCAATCTGCATTTCACATTCTATATCAGAATCATCGTCTGAGGAGCTGTCTAACAAATCAAAAAGTAAGGCAGTATCACTCATAGTCAATCACCCTGTATATAGAACTCTAACAAGGAATACGTGTGGCACCAACGCAGACTCGTAAGGAAATGAACAGATTTTTAATGTTTTGACATGACGCATCACAGACGGTGAAGATACTATAATATTTTATCTTAAGATGCCCAAATATAAAATATTATAGTATCTTAGGCTATCACACACGGCTAAGATACGATATTATTAAAAATCTGTTCATTTCCTTACGAGTCTGCGTTGGTGCCACACGTATTCCTAGTTAGAGTTCTATATACAGGGTGATTGACTATGAGTGATACTATAATATATTATGATGTCAAACATTTTTTTTACAAACTTGTAAGGCCTAATAATAAACATGTATTTCTTGAAACATGTTTTATGAAATTTCCACACACTATTTATCGTGAATACTACTAATTACGAATTATTAATAATTTATATTAATTACTAATAATAATTAATAAATAATAATTACTAATTAAGGCGAGGACAAACCCTATTTTGTTATTAATTGACTCCCGGTTTACCTTGTTCCAATATAATAACGAAATGTAAAAAATATGAGATATAAAGCACAAAAACGTAATACTTTGGCTGTAATTAATTTACAAACACCTCCGACAAAAATCTTTATCATCGAAAGGATAACACACATTTTATTTTAATAAATTGTCAATGTATCTATATTAAAAAACTTTTAACCGAACATTTTTTTTTCTTAGTATTTATTTCGAAAGATATTAAAAAAAAAAACACAAAAAATAAAATAGAGAAGATCCGCCCGTCGTAACTACAATTTTATGCTAAGCTAAAATGAATCTTATTGCGATGCGTACACGCTTGGCACTCGCGTTCGCAAGGTTATCGTTTTGGAATTGAGGTACAGCTTGGCAAAGAAGAGTGTGGATTAAATGAGGGCGCTTTTCTTTAAATACAGGCAACCCTACGCTTCGCTTTTGACACAATATATACTAGAGTTGACAAGTAATGTAGTGTTGTCATAAATAAAAATTCTTAGTTCCAGCTGTCACCGCGTCAGACTCTTCTTTGCCAAGCTGTAAGTGCTCGCCTTAATAATAATTACTATTAATCGATGAAACAACAAGCGTTTCGATGACTCCCGCGTTGACGATAGTGGGACTGGGAAGGGGCCTCGTTAAGAATGTATATAAGGTCAAATTCCGTAGTACATCCAATAGGGGTGTAGACTATTTTTAGTCATTGAATCAATATGATTTTTGAAGACCTATTCATAGATACCCCACACGCATAGGTTATAGCGTTTTCGGCATCTAGAACTGCCCCGGGTCAGGGCAAGCAGGGCGGGCCGAACGGATATTGCACTAGTATTAAATCCGCGTGCTTCGTGGAACATCGGCTTTGTTCGGCTATTTCCATATCCATTCGACCTGCCCCATAAAGTTATTAATATACCTACCTAGCGGAATAGAGAAACAATCCCGAGCTGTCAAACGAAACCAAAATTGAATTACATCTGTAATGTACAAATCTGTTTACGTGTGCGTGAAAATGATGTTCCTACATACATTTTTCTTATGCTGCGGCCGCACATGCGTCTATCGCCCGAATGTTATATATGTGGCGAAGCTTCGTGCGTTTTGTACGCTAAAAAGTTATCGCGATAAACCAGTGGTCGCATTTGCGTCTTCGCTGTTTTGTACAATGTATCGTGCTATAATCCAAGATGGCATCATATAGGCACCAATTATTCGTTTTGTAAGATTCCTCGTATCCCATAACCTATTCCAGATTTTTTACTGTTTTTAATTTTATTCAGATTTATTCTGTAATACGCCATCAAGGAATCTCTCTTCTTCTTCAATTCTTCGATAGTTGTTGAGTTTTCGTAACTTAAATTACTTTTCAAACGACGCTGTGCATCAGCCACCAAATGCTTTTTTTTATGATTACCTAATGTTTTTTGGATCCCATATGATGGGCTCATTTTCATAATTATGAAGAAATTCCAACACCATTTCATCGCTCCACGCCATTTTTAGGGTTCCGTACCCAAAGGGCAAAAACGGGACCCTATTACTGAGACTTCGATGTCTGTCCGTCTGTCCGTCTGTCTCCAGCCTGTAACTCAAGAACCGCTATAGCTAGACTTCCGAAATTTTTACAGATTGTGTATTTCTGTTGCAGCTATAACAACAAATACTAAAAACGCAATAAAATTAATATGTAAGGGGGCTCCCATACAACAAACGTAATTTTTTAAGGTTTTTTCGCTCGTAATCAATAATGGTAGGCACTTGAAATTTTCACAATATCCTGAATTATATTTGTACTTTAATAATTAATAATAAAATTTTAATTAAGTAACTATTTAAGGGGGGCTCCCATACAAGAAACACAATTTTTTGCCTATTTTCGCTCTATACCGGTACGGAACCCTACGTGCGCGAGTCCCGACTCGCACTTGGCCGATTTTTACCAATTATCAACCGTGGACGTGGACGAAGCACGTCTTGACGTGTTGAAAACAAACACGAAAGTAAACAACTCAAATGCGACCAAGCAGGGCGAATTGTTAGCGCGCTAAACCCTTTGATGTACCGCCACCCGCGCGATAACGAAGACGCAGCCCGAATATTCGCGACGATAGCCGATAACGGCCGGTCACATCTACGTGTATCGATAGACGCATGTGCGGCCGCGGCATTAGAGCTCAAATTGTCAACGTGCCGATAAGTGCAGACTCACTGTCAAAACAGATGAAAAAAATCGGCCAAGTGCGAGTCGGACTCGCGCACTAAGGGTTCCGTACCGTTATAGAGCAAAAATAGCCCAAAAAATGTGATTTTTGTATGGGAGCCCTCCTTAAATATTTATTTTATTTTAATTTTATTATCAATTATTAAAGTACAAATATAATTAAAGATTTTGTAAAAAATTCAAGTGCTTAGCTATAGCCATTATTGATATCGAGCAAAAAATAGCAAAAAAATCACGTTTGTTGTATAGGAGCCCCCCTTAAATATTTATTTTATTTTATTTTTAGTAACCGATATACACATTCTGTGAAAATTTCAGAAGTCTAGCTATAGCTGTTCTTGAGATACAGCCTGGAGACAGACAGACGGATAGACAGATAGACGGACAGACAGACGGACAGACAGACATCGAAGTCTTTCCCGTTTTTACCCTTTGGGTACGGAACCCTAAAAAAGGGTTCTGCTGTCATGTATCACACGTCTCTTTTTAACGCTCAGTGTTACTGATAGTGACATCTCGCTTGCTCAGCTCTTTGTTTTTCTATTCCGCTAGATATAGGTATTAACTTTATGGCCTGCCCTGCCCCGGGGCAGTTCCAGATGCCGAAAACACAATAATTAGATGATTTTTTTTTTGTTTCAGTTGTGACCCCTAAAATTTTTAATAATATTTCCATTTTTGTATCAAAATCTTATGCGGTTCATAGACTACTTACCAAGTTTCAATAGTAGGTATAGCTCATAAAGTTTCGGAGAAAAGTGGCTGTGACATACGGACGGACGGACAGACAGACAGACATGACGAATCTATAAGGGTTCCGTTTTTTGACATTTGGCTACGGAACCTTAAAAAAACAAAGACAACGTCAGTACAATATGGTCAGTACAGTCAGTATTCACTAGACAAACGTCAAAAGGAATTTTAGAATAGGCATGACGAATTTTTTTTTCTTGTTGGTAAGTGAAGGATCACACAAAAATAGAAACATCAGTGAAAAAATGACTCTGATAGCATAAAAACTCTCCAAGATATCACAATTCAAGACTCACATAAAATAGACCTTCCCATAACGCTCCATACAAAATGTCAGCTAACTGTGACGTCACGCCTAGCTAGTTTGTTCGATAGCTATGTTAAATATTGAGTTTATGAAAGTGGTTTCGTAAGAAAAAATGTTAAAAATTGCATAACTTATCGAATGGTACACAAAAATTAAGGAATTTTATAAAAAAAATATTCGACTTGACTTAACTTGACGAAAAAACTTTGAAGGCACAAAACAAAAAAAAATATAATAAGTTATGAAGCTGAAATTTTGGGAATACCTATTTTTCATTCATCGCTATGTCTTTATTTTATTTAAAAAATCCGCAAATCTTTGACCTTGTCGTCATCCCTATTATAGGTCCACTGACCTTCATTATACAAGTACACGTACTTGTATAATGGAGGTCAGTGTATAGGTCTGATGGCAAAAAGTGAGAAAATAAATTGACTCTAGCAATACTGGGGTAATTGGAATAAAACATTTTGATTCTTTATTTTTCTTATAGCGGCTGAATCTGTGTGTTAAACATGCAAATATAAAAATTTATCCAATGATCAAGGATATTTTTTGAAAATCTGCTGTCAAAAATTGCCATCAGATTCTGGTAGACCTATAGGTACTTCTTTTTATTGGTAATATTGCCAATAAAACACTTATCATGGACTTGTTTCCAGCTCCCAATAAATTAATAAAAAAAAGCACAGTTTATCATGTCGCAGTTGTTAGCTTTACCCATTGACCATAAAGTAACTTAAATATAGTAGGTAAAGTGCTTATTCCATTTCACTAGAAGTCCTAGCTAGGATCCTAAAAAGAAGACTAATTAGAAGCTTCTTATTCCACTTGTCCTAATTTAGTGACTAAATCAGTTGTGAGTTTGTGACTACGCGGCGATTTTGGCCAGACGTCTTCTTAATGGCTCCAATTCTGTCAAAGCAACAAAAAATTTGTCTTCTCATGAGTTTTTATTTTGTCTGAGCTTCTTCTCATAGGCTTAGCTGTTGGCTCAATGAAAATCAAAATAAATAAAAGGCGAAAAAGATGGTTGAAAGAATTTTTGCTCCACGAAAAATTATGAATTATGAACTTTCTGAACTACTTGGAACCAGCAGACTTTAGAAATTACCTACGAATGCTACGAATGCTATACTTAATCTAGATTCTAGAGATTGATGAGCAGTTGCTGTCAAAATTTAACAAAAAAAATTACAAATGAAAATAATGTTACGTGCTAGGGTTCGAAGGATTTGGAGAAAAAGACCTGCTGACTCTTGCTAAGACTTTACTAGCACTAAGTCTCATACAACTAAGCACTATAAAAAAAAAATAGTTTTATTTCTGAATAGATTTTAAAAAAATGCTTTCAGAATGTTGATACTACATGGTGCCTACCACCGGTTCGGGAACTAACCCGGCGAGAAGAACCGGCGTAAGAAACTCGCACGGGGCCCACTTTTTTACCAAAAAAAGTGAGAAAAAAATTAATCTTTTTAAATAAAATTTACAATGTTGTAACTTTAAATTATACAATGTCAACATAATTGTAAGTCATGTAACACTAATGTAGAAGTAGCCTTGCAAGAAGCCATCCTACTCCCAAGATGTGCCATCGTTTATGAAATCATTGACCTTATAATAAACTTTGGCACTCAAACGCTCTTTGACTACTTTTTTAAATTTATTAGTGGAAAGATTTTGAACGTTTTCTGGGATTTTATTGTAAAGGCGTATACATTGACCTTTAAAGGATTTACTGACTTTACTAAGTCTGATCACCGGCATATCTAGCTTGTGCTTATTTCTAGTATTTCTACAGTGAAACTTTTAACTTTAAATTTACTTATATTTTTTCTAACATATATTATATTATCCAAAATGTATTGAGAAGCAACAGTTAGAATACCAATTTCTTTAAATTTATCTCTCAGAGATTCTAAAGCAGACATTTTATAAATAGAAGCAAGCCATACGCTCGCTTCTGCAGCACAAATATTGTATTAATGTCGGCAGCGTTTCCCCATAAAAGGATTCCATATGACATCCTACTATGAAAATAACTAAAATATACTAATCGTGCCGTGTCTTCGTCAGAAATTTCTCTAATTTTTCTGACTGCATATGCTGCAGAACTGAGCCTACCTACAAAATTAGCAATGTGAGGACCCCACTGTAATTTACTGTCAAGTGTAATACCTAGGAATACAGTGTTATCTACCAAATTCATCTTCTCATCATTTAATAGTACATTGGTTTGGACTTGCCTAGTATTGGGCAAAGTAAACTTTATACATTTAGTTTTACTAGAATTTAATAGTAAGTTATTAACATTAAACCGATGTACTATTTTTGCGAGAGCACTGTTTACCTCGTCGTAGTTCGACTGTTGTCGCTTCACTTTAAAAATAAGTGAAGTGTCATCAGCAAAAAGCACTATCTCATTATTATTATCCTTTACTAGATAAGGTAAGTCATTTATATAGATGAGAAAAAGAAATGGGCCTAATATAGATCCCTGTGGGACACCTAATTCTATTTTGGTTCGATTGGACCTTTTACCATTTACCTCAACCCTTTGAGTCCTATTTTTAAGGTAAGAAGTCAAAAGGCTGAGAGCAGAGTCCTTTATGCCGTAGTGGCGCAGTTTCCTGATCAATGTAGCATGCTCAACACAATCGAAGGCTTTGGAGGAATCGCAAAACACACCTAAGGCATCCTGCGACTCCTCCCAAGCTTCAAAATACTACAAAGAAGTCCTATACCAGCATCCGTTGTGGATCGACCCTTAGTAAATCCGTATTGGTTATCGTGTAGCAAATTATTTGAATTAAAATGTACTAGTAATTGTTTTAAAATAATTTTTTCAAATATTTTACTAAAGGTCGGTAGAATCGATATAGGCCTGAAATTCGTGGGATCCGATTTAGTTCCGGCTTTGAATAAAGGAACAATCTTGCTATGCTTCATTAAGTCAGAAAAAACACCATTTTCTATGCAGTCATTAAAAATCATTGCTAGATGAGGAGCTACGATGTCAATTATTGATTTAATAATTTTTGTAGACATGCCCCAGAGATCAGCAGTATTTTTTATATTCAACAGTTTAAAGGTATCAATGATATCTCTGGGGTTAATTTCTCTAAACTTAAAATTGACATCACACTCCTTTACATTGTCTCAGAGTAGCTTTTCGGCAGCTTCAGGTGAAGAATTTAAATTTTTAGTCGTTGAGACCGGAATGTCAGCAAAAAACTTTTCAAAGACCGTCGCAACTTCTTGATCATTAGTAATCTTTTTATTTTCAAAGTATAGTTCAAAATCAGAGCTGCGACAGGATACATTTCCAGTCTCATCAGCTATTACCTGCCATGTTGTTTTTATTTTATTTTTAGAGTTTTTAATTTTATTTTTTATGTACAGGGCTTTTGCAGCTTCACAAACGTTTCTAAAGGTTTTTGAGTAGTTTTTAACATATGCTTTAAATGCTTCACTATTGTTAATACTCCTTTCATCATATAGTTCATATAATCTTTTCCTACTAATTTTAATCCCTTTTGTTGCCCATTCAATAAATTTTGTTTTTTTATTACTGTTTCTAACCGTTTTAGAAGACTAGATCCAAATCACTAAGTCCAAACACTATCCTAGGTCGTAGCCAAGTCGTAGGTTCACTGGTTCACTCACTATGGATCACTTGTTTTCACTCCGAAGTCGCCTCGAAGATCGCTCAGATAAAACTGAATTTCCGGGCCGTCTACCTGCGGCTATTTATATGGCGAGACGAATTCCAGAAAGTTCCCTCGCCCGATTCACGTAAACAAGTAAACAAGTGTGGGAACTTTCTAGAAAATACGCGTAAGTTAACATACACCTAACGCCGTCTAGTATTGAGTAGGGGATTTATGTTGTCTGTGTTTCCCTGATCAGTTTCGCTGGTTTGACGCTAGATGGCACTACGTGTCTGTATCACTATTCCCCTCTTAGAGATGCTCGTCCCGAGCATCGTTGTTACTGCCATGGTAACGCGTCACGCTGTCCCCACGACTCCTGCTCTGTGGTTCCGTCACAGCAACGCAAGTAGTACATTTGAGGCACCAATCCTGCACATCATCTCGCCGATGCAACCAGAAGAATCGTTCTCGCACTTTTCTTAGCGTCCTCTTGACACCTAGATGACTCCCTGATACGCCCTCATGTACCTCGCGGAGAACATCTGGTACTTTCACCCTTGGGACGATTATCTGAAAGTAGAACTCTCTGCCGTTAGCCTTCTCCCATTTCCGGTAGAGTATTCCGTCCTGAAGTATCAGACTGTCCCATTGCTCCCAGTACGCCTTAGTGACAGCGCCAGTGGGTGCAACCTCACTCCAGATTGGTTTCACGTCACCCCTTTTCTTCCATGTGATGATGTGCCGAAGGTCGTCATCTCTTTCTTGAGCCTTCCTCATAGCATCATTGTCCAATACTCGCCATCTAGTCCTGGATTCTATTCGTTTCCCCTTATTCCGGGCAGGGGACGAAACTGCTTGCTTCCTCAGCTCCTCTATTTGCTCCTCGATCCTTTCCATCCTTGCCATCTGGGTCTTCTTCTGCGAGCAGTTAAGCTGGAGATGGCCCCTCTCACCACACTTATAGCACATGGCTTCAAATCTTTTCCTTGCAGGAGCCTTAACTTCCTTGACTTCCTCAGAGACCTTGTGGATTTTATGAGTCTGCCGTATGTCATGGCGAACAGCCTCGACCTCCAAAGCATGCGCCAATGCTTCTTTTAGCGAGGTATGGCCTTACTGCAGCTCTGACCTCCAGGTCTTTGATTCCGTCGACAAGTCCTTGAACAATATTTGTGTCGACCATCTTGGTGTCGGCTCCTGGATATGCCTTCTTGACGAGTTTTTCAATTTCCAACGCCCATTGTTGAAGTCCTTCTTCTGAGCGTTGGACTCTGTCACGCAGTTGGGCACGGAACACGTGCTCCTGGTGTCGCTCCCCGTATCTGGATTCAAGTGCCTCCATCAGGTCTTGGAACCCATTTCCTGTATGTGCTTCCAGGACCGACAAAGCTTGCCCTCTAAGCGCAACAGTGAGGGCGGTCAGGCATTGTTCTTCCGTTCATCCGTTGGCGGTAGCAACAGCCTGAAATTGCCGACGATATGCGTTCCATGAAGTAGTGCCGTCGTACGGCGGCACCTTGACTCTTGGCCCTTGCGTCACTCCAGTGGCTCCACTAGACACCGCAACTCCCGTAGTTTCAAGGCGCACTACTCTCTTCTGCAGTTCAGTGAAGCCGGTCTTCAAATTTTCCACAACCAACTCTAACCCGGATACTCGTTCTTTTACCACGTCGACATCTTTTCGAAGCTTAACCACCGCGTCACTGACATCCTTTATAGCCCCAAGCGCTTTTTCTTGGAGGTCTTTTTGTTGCTCTTGTGATTCTCGAATCGCTCTGATTTCAGCTTTTTGAAACTCTTGCAAAGCGCCGAGCTTGCGTTCTTGCGACTCCATCATTGCCCTTTGAGAATCTTGCAAAGCCTGACTTTCAGCTCTTTGAGACTCCTGCAAAGCGCCGAGCTTGCAGTCCTGTGACTCTTGTAGAGCGCCGAGCTTGCGGTCTTGTGACTCTTGCAGAGCCTGAATTAACTCAATTATGCTTTCCAATTGAAGAGCCATTTGAGGGGCCGTAGAAACTACGGGCGTGGCAGGATGAATGGAGCTGGTCGACGGGGCCTGAGCAGGCAGGGCCCAGTTGGCGGGGCCAGTGGGCGTGGCCTGAGTGGGCGTGACCTGGTGGGCGGAGTCAGTGGGCGGGGCCTGAGGGGCGTGGTCAGTGGGTGGGTCCCGGTGGGTGGAGCCTGGGGGGCGTGGTTAGTGGGCGGAGCCTGGTGGGCGGGGCCAGCGGGTGGGGCCTGCCCCGCAATGGGCGGAGCTTGGTTCCCAGTGGATGTGGCCTCCACAGCACGTTGCGCCCTTGTCCTGACTTTCCCCTTGAAGTCCTTTCTCGGAGTCAATGGCATCTCCAAATCCCACTTCTGACACCAGTTGTTACGTGCTAGGGTTCGAAGGATTTGGAGAAAAAGACCTGCTGACTCTTGCTAAGACTTTACTAGCACTAAGTCTCACACAACTAAGCACTAGATCCAAATCACTAAGTCCAAACACTATCCTAGGTCGTAGGTTCACTGGTTCACTCACTATGGATCACTCGTTTTCACTCCGAAGTCGTCTCGAAGATAGCTCAGATAAAACTGAATTTCCGGGCCGTCTACCTGCGGCTATTTATATGGCGAGACGAATTCCAGAAAGTTCCCTCGCCCGATTCACGTAAACAAGTAAATAAGTGTGGGAACTTTCTAGAAAATACGCGTAAGTAAACATACACCTAACGCCATCTAGTATTGAGTAGGGGATTTATGTTGTCTGTATTTCCCTGATCAGTTTCGCTGGTTTGACGCTAGATGGCACTACGTGTCCGTATCAATAATATACATATTTCTATCTTATTGCCATGTTTTTATTTTATTTTATTATGTTAAGGGCCTGTTTTACTACTTTCTGATAAGTGCCGGATATTCTATCCACAACTTAACTTGACAGCTGATAAAGTATGGAGAATCTGTCAAAAAAGTAGTTGATAGCCTATCTGAAACAGGCCATTGCCCATTAGTGTGTTCAATTTTTTTTATTAGATTTTATTATGTATTTTTACTTAAAATAAATATAATTTAAGAATATTTTTATTTACTATACGATTATCACCTTATCAAGGCAATACGTATCTCTTTTTTCATAAAAAAGCGTAGATAATGATTAATAGGTTATTCTTTTGTTGACTTTAATACAGATTTAGCAGTTCCCACTACAGATAAAAGGTTGAAACCATCTGGCAACACTGATTTAGTCAGTTAGAAGCCACACTTTTTCCGATTTAGTACACTAATTAGGATCCTAGCTTTCTAAATGTTATTTCACTTGACTAAATTTAGTCACTAAATCATTTAGAACTTCTAAATTTAGTGAAGTGGAATAAGCGCTTAAGAAAAAATATAAAGCATTTAGGCCCAATTTCACCAAGGTTGGTTAGTGTTAACACCTTGTTAAATGCCATGTCTTCTCTTTCATTCATGTGAAAAAGGAAAGAGGTAACGTGATACTAATTCAAGCATTAACTTTAAAAGTTTTTCATGAAATTGGACCTTAGCATGGTGTATATGTTACATTACAATGATGTATTATAATATTTCTCTATGCTTAGCAATTAGCATGTCGCAGTTGTTAGCCATTTGTTAGCTTTACCGAACGCGGAATAATCAAAAGGCGCTAATGAAATAACTATTGTAAAAATATTAAAAAATTATTAAAATTTAAAATTATTAAAATTTTCATTTTTTTTTTGGTAAACTATTTATCAAATTGTCATGTACTTATTTATAGGTTTAGGTAGTTTTAATATTTGCTCCTAGTCACCGAAAATTTAAATCCCTGGCTTTGTTAACATCGAAGATAATAGGAGGTGTGAAATAGCCACGAACCGCTTCGAGAAAAGTATGCCAGTACGACCGTACGGCCGTGGCTTTGCTAAAAAGCTTGGCTGGGGAATGGCCATGCCCCCAGATACCCACTGCTCCTTTAAGTAAGTCATATTTTAGTGTTTTCGGCATCGTAATTTGCCCCGGGGCAACTGGCAAGGCAGGCCGAATGGTTAGCCGAAGTTTAAATTCTATAGCATAATGACTAGATGGCGCTGCTGTCCTCCTACATCGCGCTATCGCTTGCTCGAATGTTTGAGTACAAGAACTTTTGATATTCAATGTATCGGTAGACAGACAGATGGATCCCCATGAAGGGTTCCGCACCGTTAGTTTATATCTTATACACGGACAAGTTTTTGAGATACGGTGTTTATTACACCGTATTACTGTACTCCTATTATATATAAAACGAAATAACGACAGGTATGGAGACGCCGAAAACCGGTCATGCTGTGTTTGTTGTTCCGTGTTCATAGATCACCGGTTTTGTTCAGCTATTTCAGTAAACATTCGGCCTGCAATTATACCCCGGGGCAGTTTTCGATGCTGAAAACGCTATTAGTGGAGTGCCTAGAGCGTAAAAATCATGCAAACCTCTGATTTCCGTAATAGTGGATGAAAATTAAAAGAAAAAAAGGAATGTGTATCTGATAACATAAATAAAATAGTTTACCTATTCAAAAGTTGTGCTTTTGATTTTTAAATTATTCTATTCCAATTCAGTTACACTCATTATTTTAAAATTTTGAAGAAAATCTGAAAACCTTTTGAAGAAAATATGGTGAAATATTAATTTTTAATATAACTAAAAAATTAAGAGCACAATTTTTTTTTGGTCAATTTTGCAAGTTCTAGTGTAAAAAAGAAAATGACACCTCAAAAACATAAATCCATTCACTATTACAATTTTCGGAGGTTAAAACCTCTGGTCTTTACTTAGAGAGGCTACAGAATCTGTGTTCTATAAGCCAAAGATAATACTGGGAAGTAAAAATAAATACATTCATTTTTTAAATTTTATTGCCTAAACTGAAGAGCGAATAACAACATCACTATAGTAAACAGTTTAAACTTTATACTATGGGATCCACTTGGAACCCCTGTTACTTGGACATCCGTATCATGCACAGACACTTCAAACACTTTTGGTATTTCACGACTGCACTTGTAAGAAGTAGAATTTACACAAACACTCTCTGTTGCACTAAAAACCATAACTTCAGGGCAATTCACAAGTCTGGCTGACACAATTTCGCTTAAATCTTGAACGCAGCTAATGTAGGTGGAGCAGTTTTCGTCCAAATCATTGACGAAGTTGCCTACTGCCGAGCAGGTGTAGTTGGTGTAGCATTGGTAGGAGGTGACGTTGGTGCATTGGCTATCGATGTGGCTGTAGATGGAATGTTCGGGGCAGACGAGATTATAGTGGGTGATGCTGGTTGCTCCCTTTAGGCACATCACGTAGCCGCGGCAGTCATCGCGGGTGTTGCTCGGAAACCTCCCGGGTTCCGTGCAGACTGCATCACAAGCGCCTTTCCGTATGACCTAAAAATTAAAAATAATATAATATTATAAAAATTAAGCTAATCAAAGAGGATGTTACTACGTAACAATTAATTAACTAATTTTGATCAAAATCAAAATATTTATTTCTAAGCTGGCTGTTGCCCGCGACCTCGTCCGCGTGGACTTTTGTAGTTATTCCTACGGGCCGGGCGTTAGCTTTGATAAGGTGTGTGGGGGGGGGGGGTGTCCCTAACGTAAAAAAAGTCGGCCAAGTGCGAGTTGGACTCGCCCACGAAGGGTTCCGCAGCAGCAAAAAGGGTAACGTGTTTAGGAAATGAAAAGTATTTTTTAAAATTTGAATATCGGAATGTTGAATATATTTATTAAAGTAACAAAGGTTAAGCTCTAAAGTAATAAATTTACTCTTTTACGTTTTACTGCTTATTGATTAATAATTTCTTCTGAATCAAGCTGCGCCTGCAGATCTCGGTGTACGCTTATTAAAGCCACGACTCCAGGTCCGGACCCCGAGGACCCCCCTCCTTATACAGTGTGTAACAAAAATAAGTGATAATACTTTAGGGTGTGTACGTGTTCCCTGTAGAGAGTTCACTGTGAAAGTAGCAGCGCTGAAAGACGAATTATTTTTTACATTTTTGTATGGGCAAGGGCCCGAGCCTCACGAGTTTCCCCATACAAAAGTGAAAAAAAATGTCGTCTTTCAGCGCTGCTACTTTCACAGTGAACTCTCTACAGGGAACACGTACACACCCTAAAGTATTATCACTTATTTTTGTTACACTCTGTATATACGCCAATGGTTGTTCCCATACATCGATTGAATAGTTAACGCGCAAATCATAAAAGTATATTGTGTGGGAACCGCACATTCTTCCGGGACAAAAAGCATTCCTTGTCCCGAGATTCAAATTAGTATCTCCATGCCAAATTTCATCAAAATAGATTAAATAGTTTAGGCGAAACTCATACAAGTTTATTGTGCGGGAAAAAGTATCCCTTGTCCTTTCCCGAGACTCAAAGTATCTCCATACCGAAATTCATCATAATATATTGAATACTTTTGGTGAAAAATCATAAAAGTTTATTGTGCGGGAACTGTACATTTTCCGGGACAAAAAGTATCCCTTGTCCTTTCCCGAGGCTCAAAGTATCTCCATACGAAATTTCATCAAAATAGATTGAATAGTTTTGGCGAAAATCATAAAAGTTTATTGTGCGGGAACCGTACCTTTTCCGGGACAAAAAGTATCCCTTGTTCTTTCCCGAGACTCAAAGTATAATATCCATACCAAAATTCATCAATATCGATTGAATAGTTTACGCGCAAGTTTAGCACTCAAACGTTCTTTAACAATTAAGTAATTGAAAGATTTTAGACGTTTTCTGGGATTTTATTGTATAGGCGTATACATTGACCTTTGAAAGATTTGCTTACTTTGCTCAGCCTGGTTATTGGTATATCTAGATTGATGATTTCCGAACTCGTGCCATTAGAGTTTTTTCTTGTAGGAAATATAAATTATTCGAAATGCTTAGTATCTAGGTACTGGCTGTAAAGCTAAATTGCTGCTTACTTGTTTAATACAATTTTCTACAAAATAACAAGAATCGAACCAAGGAAAAAGTCCTAAAATAAAGATTGTGCATGTTCTTCTTAAACATGTATAGCAATACTTGCCAAAAATATAAACGTAATCCACAAAAACTGCATTTTAATATTTGATAGCAGTTAGCACACGTTACATTGATCTTAGTGGTAGATACTACCTAAAATGTTAAATTCATAAGATAACTCTACTCCTTTGTCCTATGTCATAAGATAACTCTACTGTAAATATACTTACATGTAATATCTAATACCTAGGTATACTTGGGCGTCTCAAGGTAAAAGAGTGGGGCCAAAACATGGAGTATAATTAAAAAGTAGTGCTTAACTTAATTTTTTTTAATGTATCCTGCAACCTAGATATCTGTTTATTCAAACAATAGTCTAGACTCTAGTGCGATTTGCGATTGTCATCGAGACTGGAGTATTGTCTTCAGCAAAGATGTGCATCCAGTGAGCACAATCTCATCTATTCTCTACATATAACTTAATAATGATAAAGGCCTAGCTCTATATCTTTATTATTTAAATAATATATAGTTAATCAGGGTAAGTTTGGACACAGGGTAAGTCCGGATAATTCAACTTATTATTAAATTCACTGGTTTTTTTCATGTCAATATCATATTGTCTTGGCCGTTTTTAGGGTTCCGTACCCAAAGGGTAAAAACCTATTACTAAGACTTCGATGTCTGTCCGTCTGTCCGTCCGTCTGTTTGTCTGTCTGTCTCCAGGCTGTAACTCAAGAACGGTAATAGCTAGAGAGTTGAAATTTTCACAGATTTCTCTTGCCGCTATAACAATAAATACTAAAAACAAAATAAATTAAATATTTAAGGGGGGCTCCCGTATAACAAACGTGATTTTTCAAACATTTTTTGCTCGGTATCAATGATGACAACAGATTGGCACCTGAAATGTTCAGAAAATACTCAGCTGTATTTATGATTTAATAAATAATAATACAATTTTAATAAAATAAATACTTAATACAAAAATCAATTTTTTAAATATTTTTGCTCAATAATGGTACGGAACCCTTCGTGCGCGAGTCCAACTCGCACTTGGCCGATTTTTTGTTAGGTTTTGTGCAGTCGGTAGCTGTTATCTTGGCTATACACGCATTTTTCGTAAATGACGTAACTTGAGTAACTCTTCACTTTGGTTATAAATTATAATAATATTTCATAACATAGAGTTTTGAACTTCTACCATGGAGAATGTAGACTGTAGAATCATCAGTTACCCGCTTGCGTCTATGCTATACAGCCGTGTTTTTAATTTTTTTTTGCTTTTTAACATGTTTATAATAATTATAATATATCTATGCTTATGAATACTTATAAAATTTTTCCTTTTGTTAAAATTCCCTAAGTTTTCTATAGTCAGTCAGTATTCCCTAAGTTGAAAAATACCCAGTACTTACAAAAAAAAAAAAACTTAAATCCGATTTGTAGTTCCCGAGATATTAGGACACAAACATAGTATTTACATAATAAACACATAAACACATACATAGTATTTACTAAATAAACATACACATTACAATTATTTACTCTCTTAAAATTTGGCAAGCTGGGTAATTCTGGGAATGTTGCATACATACCTATAACGGGTCTTAAGATAACCTCCTTTTTTGAAGCCGGTTAATAAAAAGATGCTGGGCAATAATTAATTTTTAATTTAATGAACAATTAAGGTAACATCACTATGTTTGCGCAAGATAAAACGTATTTTTGTTTAAATAAGAATGGCTTTCTACAGTTTCTACACAACAAACCATCAACAAACAGTTTTAACATTTTATATGCCTGACGTCATATTTTTATCTTTTGGCGCAAGCAAGCACAACTCACAAGACAGACGAATAATTGAGTTGATTTAGATTTTTGAAAGTCATAGTTTATTTATTAACATTGCAGTTTTTAAAACGAAAGAAGTAATAAAGAATATTACATACATACAAGATGCGCGCTAAAAATGGAACCCCTATTTCTCCGAGCCATACCATCTCCTTTATAAGCACGATCAGAAAAATAGAATGTTCCTTTATAAGCATGATCAGAAAAATAGAATGTTTTTTACAAAGCCAATCATAAAAAAATTAATTACCCACGAGCTCAACTCATCCACCTCTTATCGACAATATTTTTAGGGTTCCGTAGCCAAATGGCAAAAAACCGAACCCTTATAGATTCGTCATGTCTGTCTGTCTGTCTGTCCGTCTGTATGTCACAGCCACTTTTCTCCGAAACTATAAGATCTATACTATTGAAATTTGGTAAGTAGATATAGTCTGTGAACCGCATTAAGATTTTGATACAATAATGGAAAAATTATTAAAAATTTTAGGGGTCCCTATAGGTACAACTGAATCAATTTTTTTTTCATTTAACCTATGCGTGTGGGGTATCTATGGATAGGTCTTCAAAAATCATATTAAGGTTTCTAATATCATTTTTATCTAACGAAGAGACTCTCTTTGCGAGAGAGACTCTTCCAAAGTGGTAAAATGTGTGTGTCCCCCCTCTAACTTCTAAAGTAGGAGCATGACAAGTCTAAAATAATATATATGATGTACATTACTATAAAAACTACCAACGAAAATTGGTTTGAACGAGATCTAGCAAGTAGTTTTTTTATACGTCATAAATGGCGTATACCTTTATTTAATTTTCATTAAATCAACTGAAATATAAAAATAAATCAAAAACCTTTTAATTTCATAAAAATAAACCTTATTGCTGCTGCGGAACCCTTCATGGGCGTGTCCAACTCGCACTTGGCCGGTTTTTGAAGTTTTAAGTGTAAACATTGAAGTTTGAAGTAAACTCTGCGAAAGCAAATTTTAGTAAAAGTAACGAAAAAAAGCATACCCGTATGCATTCGTTACTTTAACTGTTAGTTCTCGTTACTATCGTATTGTAACCATAAAGTTAATATACCTAGCGGAATAGAGCAACAGTCTCGAGCTGTCAAACGAAACCGAAATTGGTTTACATCTGTGTGTAAAAATATGTGTACGTATACACTTACACAAGCATGAGTGAACATGAATTCTATGAGATTAAATTGTCAACGTGCCGATAAGTGCCGACTGGACGCACAGAATATATATTAGTAGTACCAACTGGACGTCAAAAAAAGAGTTCTGCTGTCATGTATCACACGTCTCTTTTTACCACGCAGTGTTACTGATAGTGACATCTCGCTTGCTCAGGCCTTTGTTTCTCTATTCCGCTAGGTATATTAACTTTATGATTGTTACTCGTTACTCGATACTTTTGAATTTTGATACCTCATACATAACAACCAAGTTTTGTTGATTATTGGGTTCCGTACCCAAAGGTTAAAGACCCTATTACTGAGACTTCGATGTCTGTCCGTCTGTCTGTCTGTCTCCAGGCTGTATCTCGAGAACCGCTATAGCTAGACTTCTGAAATTTTCACAGATTGTGTGTTTTCTGATGCCGCTATAACATCAAATACTAAAAACAAAATAAAGTTAATATTTAAGTGGGGCTCCCATATAACAAACGTGAATTTTTTTTTTGGCCTTTTGGCTCGTAATCCATAATGGCAACATGTAGACACTAGAAATTTTCAAAAAATCCTGAGTTATATAATAAATTATATACTTTAATATTTAAAAATAAAAATAAATAATTAAGCGGAGCTCCCATACAAAAAACACAATTTTTCCCTACTTTGAATCTATTACAGTACGGAACTGTTACTTGGTGGATTCTGAGAGACTTTTTAAAAAATAAACTTTTATTAAAACTGAAAATAATTTTATTCAGAAACTAAATATTAATCTTAAAAGAAGACCTGCACCCGACGAAGGTCCAATTCGATCTGAGGAAAAACACCGCAAAATGAAATAAAGAAATAGCAAAAGTTTCCAATTGCAATTCTATGAAATGCAAGTGAAAACTAAGCGTTTTAATATACATATAATCCCATTCGACTTTCGATATAACAGAACCCTTTGTGCGCGCGTCCGACTCGCACTTGGCCGATTTTTTTAATTATTCGTGAGCCACGACCATTTTTATTAAATGACTTTATTACAATTATTCCCAAACAATCCGAGCGACTGACTACCGACCCTAACTTCAACAAATTCTACATATAATCAGTAAATGTATGGTTTCGCCGTTTCGCTACCGTCGTGGAGGTGATACGAATATTTAGTTTCTGATCTGAAGTAAGTAACGAAACAGCCAAGCCATACATATTTTCTGATATATATAAATTAGAATTTGTTGAAGTTAGAGTCGGTAGAGTTAGGCCGTGTAGATTCAGAAGCTTGGCTCTACATGAGATCTGATATCTTTTTCACAGGACAAACTTTATGTGGTCGTCTTGGCAACATTTTACATGAAATGTTTTGGTGGGATTTCAATTCTTTTTGTAAGTTGCTCCTTGTAAGTACTTATTAGGGCCTTCCCTTACGGAGATTCCGTAATTTACCGTATTTAGAGCCTTATAAACTCATAATTTGAAAGCTACAAAGTTATATTATACAGCAATAATGTTCATTATACCTACGCATGATATAAGCTTCCAAAGTAATACCAATTTATTAAAATTGAAGCATACTTTCAGCATCTCCCTAGTATTTACAAATTACATTTATTTGAAACACACGACAATAGATAGACAATTTTATTAACTACATATTCCCCGTTTTAAATTTTTTTAGATCAATTTTGAACTAAGTTTTTTGTGCGATCTCGGCAACGCGTCAAATATGGTCAAGGTCGTTTGCTCGGAGGATGGCCTTAATAGTTTTTTTTTAGTTACTGTCTACAGTCCCTTTAGTTAGTGTAAACTTTCATGTTTTATTCATAAAATTGGTGAAAGTCTCGTATAAACTTCCATCCCCCCCTATTTTAGGGGATGGGGGGCGAAAGTTATAAGTTTATGAATTTTTTCGTTGGTTGTATACTAAACTTAGATTACATACCAAATTTCAGCTTTCTAGCACTTGGAAGTAGCCAAACATTTTGATGATCATTGCAGTGTGTCAGTGACGAAATCGGTGTATTTTAGATATCAATAAAATCTAAAGTATTAGAGCTATTCAATTGAGACTTTTTATGTTTAATAAGTCTGTTATTGACATCATATCCTGAGAATATGAACTACCTGGTACATTGGAAACCAATTCTATGAGGGTTCAAAAAAACGACGAAACACTTCGAGAAAAGGTAGGTAGTGCCCCTTGCGCTTCGCTTGGCGGGGACACTACCGTGCCCTCAGATTGTTAGGAAAAATATTTGGAGAAGGTAATATTGTGGCAAAACTGAGCAGCCCACTGAGTACAGGTGCGCGGTTGTTAATCTGCCACTGACAGTGACACGAATGCCCGTATTACGAGGTATTACCGTTCCTATTAGGCCCAATAAGGTTTAAGCTGCGTATAAAAGAGTTAAGGCACAGCAAACGTCATCCAAAGATAAATACGATTGGTTGATGTTGTTTGATCATAATAAATATTATATAGAAGTGTAGAGCACAGGGACGTATCGTTTTGAAAACAATGCGCGCAGCAGTGGCGTAGCTACCGGAACATTTGTTTGGCCCCAAGCTAAACCACGTTTGTTTGTAACACATATGTGGCCTGTAGTGGGCCCTATGTAGTTCCTAGAGTTTATTTCACTTATGTATGACAGTATGCGGTGACCTTGGAATAAATCATGCCGTAATTTGACAAAATTTTATGCTCGACCTAACCCAGTAAGAACAATAAGGGATAAAGTGTTCAGTATAAAAGAGCTCGATGTCGCTTTCCAAATATCTATTTCGTTTATAAATTAGTACGTGCTGGTAATCGGCAAGATGATCAACGGTGTAATATTTGCAGTTATTTGGGTAACTTTTATACTTTTTAACCGATTCATTGCATTCATTTTTGAAAACTTTGTAGTGGCGGCATACAATTTTCTTGTGACACGTTAGCCGTGTCAAACGCCATAGAAGTTGTATATGACTCGTTATAGATGTTGCAAACCTTTCGTAGGTTTCAAAGTTATAAAAATGACAGCCCCTATTTTTTTTTCAATTCACAGAATATTCAGAAACGAAGGCTGTCTTTTATATACTTTGAGTCCCGGGAAAGGACATAGGATTAAGGATACTTCCTATGTCCTTTCCTGGGACTCAAAGTATCTCCATGGTAAATTCCAGCAAAATCGGTTCGGTTCAGCGGTTTTGGCGTGAAGAGGTAACAGACAGACAGACAGATAGACAGACATACATACAGACAGACAGACAGACACACTTTCGCATTTATAATATTAGTATGGATGGCACGGCTCTCATGTCATACGCCACACGTTAAAAAAATATATGACACGGCTGCCGTGTCATCCGCAAAGAATGCAGCTTAAAAAAAGTTGACAGCCCATACTTTTTTTAATTAACAGAATATTCAGAAACGAAGTCTATAGGCTTGTTTTAAGTGGAAAATTAAGATGGTTTTGTTCAGAGTAGAACCTTCTAAAGTGTAATTTGAGGGAGATACAAGCGTTTTCTAAATGGCACGGCTCTCGTTTTATACGCTACACGTTAAAAAATATATGACACGGCTGCCGTGTCATCCGCACTCAATCGGTTTTTCTTTCTTTCAGGTTCTTTTCGGTTTCTTTCTTTCATCTTACTTTCAGGACTTTTCAACTCGCCATGGTCGAGATACGAATATCGCGTTTTTCTGTCTTTTTTATGCGATTTTTATAATTATTATTTAAGTTCTAGTTTACCCCCGCAAAATAGCCCATGCGGGGATAACCGGTAGGTTAGAACTTAGGAAGTAGGTACCCAGGCTCAAGAGTTGTCGGGGGCGGTACCGGTTCATCCACGTTCGTGTCCCTGGGCGCCTGGGCACGCCACCCCGCCCTTTAATTGTCCATCATGTAGGACAATATTAAAGGCAGGGCCATATCCTAATGCACGGGTCACCAAATCCGCGACCGCGATCCGCATCCGGACCACCAACCCATTGTGTGCGGACCACGGAACATACCAACTACAGAGAACGTAATTTCATGAAAATTCGAAAAAGGGTGGGGCGAAAGAAGGCGGAGAATAAAGTTTATTACTTTATAATTTTTTTTATTACCTTTGTTACATAATAAATATTTTTTCTAAAAAAATGTGTGGACCGCGAAGATAATTTCATTTCTCAAGATGGACCGTGAGCGAAATTAATTGGTGATACGTGTCCCCTGTCCTAATGAATAGTAGCCTCGTTAGAGATTTAACATTCAGGTGGTATTTCAGGTCGGCTTCGCCTGGCAGGTGTATGCAGTGGTGAACTGCACCTCTACAGGCGGCGGGCGGTTTGCTGACTCCGCCGACACCACCTGCAAGAACTACACCTACTGCCTCTACGTATCCTCCGACGACACCTACTTCGCCTACAACTACACCTGCTCCACTACGGCGCTCTTCAGTCCACTCACTCGTCTCTGTACTACCAACTACACTTGCACCTCCTAGGCACAGTTTTACATGGGGGTGGTACCGGTTCCTTCTCGTTGGTGTCCCTGGGCCCCTGGGTACGCCACTCCGCCCTTTACACGGAGCAAGGTACTCAGGGTGGCTGATCGCCGGTCTTTCTCTGTCTTTCACTCTCTTTTTAGTAGTTTACACTTCCTTGTTATTTTGTTTTTCGTTATTCTATCTCTCACCACCTTTCTTCTCTATCTTTCCTGTTTGGTTGATTCTTCTCTACAATAGTGTGTGTTTGTGTATGCAAATCAGTGTGTGTTTGTGAGACGGATGGGCCTGTGGGCCCCCAACCCTAAGCTGGTGACGTCCGGTGACGGGGTGCATGGCGGGTGGGTGACCACGCAATTAGGATGTGGGGCAGAATCACCCCTTAATGATCAATTATGGAGAGCAATAAGGATAAAAATAATCCCCGGGTGGGTCTCCGAAAGAGGGAATCCCATACTCCGGCCTCGGCCGGGGATCGCTCCGCGTATACGGGGGGAGCATCTGTTGCTATGAAGGAGGGGGAGAGGAGAGATGATAACGACGACTATGGCACGAACACGGATATTGATAGGCAAATTGTTACGGCTGCAATGTTGACAGCGAGCGAAGGCGAAGGATCGCGAACAGCGACGCCTGCGCCCGGCAGTCCAATCCCTAGTAAGTTTTTCTGTAGGGATGGACTAAGATATGACACGGAGAGTGGCAACTGGCAGTGAAACTGCATCCTCTCGAAATAAGGATACGGACAAGGAGAAGGAACGAGAAAGGTTCCTTCGTAAGAGGCCCGGTGAATGCAGTCCTGAAAAGGACGAAGAGGGTGCCCGGAAACCCACTGCCAAGCGTGGTAGGGGCCGGCCACCCACAACTGGACGCTACGTTGGCCAGGCCAAGGCCAGGAAAAGTCAACTTGACCAGGAAGATAGAGCGCTGCAAACCGAAGTGGAGCGCGAGATTTTGGAGGCGACAAAGAGGATCCCATCGGTGAGGTCACACTCTCGGGTGTCGGAATCCTCCTCTGACGTGACTATGCTGGAAGAGCCCAAGGAGGTTACTTCAGCTAGACTGGGTGCAGTCATCACAGAGAGCCTGAGAGCCATCAGCAGCGTAGCCCAGAAAAAGAACCTCAAGAGAACGTCTGTGGCGGCTCTCAACAAGGCGACCCTTGCCATACGGGAAACCTGTGCGATTCTGCTCGAGCACTCAGACAAGAGCACTGGAAGCCGATAATAAACGCCTATCCAAGGAGCTCGAAGACCTGAAAAAGGAACTGGGGGCCATCAAGCGTAGGATGGCCGAAGCTCAGCCACAAATCACTCCCGTAAACAAGGAGCTGAATGTGGAGGAGCTTGTCCAGCGAGCGGTGCGTGAGGCGGTGTCCGTAGCGAGTGCCAGAATGGACGCGTGGTTAGAAGGATTGGAGGCTCGGCTGCTGCCGGAGCCGCGCCTGCGACCCCTCCTCGCTGCGGATAAGAAGAAGGAGAAGGAGAACACAAGTGACCCAATGGCGTCTACGTCGAAGGGCAAAGAGAAGGCTTCGGAGCTGGAGCCGATGGTGACGACGCTGTTACCCCCACTCAATCCGGGTCCAGCACCGAAACAGAAAAAGAAGAGGATAAAGATAAAGAAATCTGCTGCAGCTGCGGAGGCGGCGGCGGCTAGGCGCGATGCTGTCCCTGCCACAGCTGTGGCGGGACAACATGCGACCGAGGAGTGGTCGCAGGTTGTCAAAAGGACAGGTACAGAGAAAGGGAGAGGAAGGAAAGAAGGTACCTAAGAAGAGGAAGAAAAAGAAAAATGGAGGTCTCCGCACTCCGAAAACTGCAGCCGTGGTTCTAACGTTGCAGTCAGAGGCGGAGAAAAGAGGCATCTCGTACAAAGATGTACTAGAAAAAGCCAAACAACGGGTCGATCTCGTCAGCCTGGAGATCCCGGCTGTAAGGTTTAAGGTGGCAGTCACTGGGGCACGATTGCTCGAGATTCCAGGGGTTGCTAACAAGGAAAAGGCGGACAAACTTGCTGAAAAGCTCAAGAAGGTGATGGAGGAGGACGTTGTCCGCATCCACCGACCTCAAAAGTGCGCGGAGCTGCGCCTACAGGGTCTGGATGACTCCGCCACCCCAGCAGAAGTGGCGCGGGCCATTTCAGTGCCCGGCGGTTGCGCAGTTGGCGACATTAAGGTTGGAGAGATCAGGCGAGACCGCAGAGGCCGTGGATCAGTCTGGGTTAAGTGCCCGATCGAGGCGGCAAAGAAGGTAACAACAGCCCCAAACGTAAAAGTTTGCGTTGGGTGGACCATCGTGCGTGTGGTACTTCTGGCCACGCGCCCCATGATATGTTACCGATGCCAGGAGGCCGGGCACATCCGGGCAACATGCAAGAGCGAGGTAGACCGCAGTGAGCTTTGCCTCCGTTGTGGTCAGTCGGGCCACACGTCTGCGGGGTGCCAAAACGCGCCTCATTGTGCACTATGTGAGGCCCATGGTAGGCCGGCGGACCACATCGTGGGAGCTAAATCCTGCGGGAAAACGGCGCCTAAGAAAAAGAGGGACTGTCCAGAGAAGGGAAAGGCACCTAAGGCAGTCGCCACAACATCCACGGCGACTACCGTTGCTGAAGCGGCACCAATGGACGCCTCATAACGGCGTCCTTTAAGTTTCTGCAGGGCAACCTTAATCATTGCGCCCGGGCGCAAGATCTCTGGTTGCATGAGATGGCGCAACGGATGGTCGACGTTGCAGTGATGGCTGAGCCGTATCGTGTCCTGCCCAGGAGCGATTGGATCGGGGACGAGGACTCAACGGTGGCGTTGGTCCTGGGCCCCGGAATCATGCCTCCTTCTATCAGGAGCGTGACTAGGGGGCACGGCTTCGTCGTCGCCGATTTGGGACCCCTCACCGTGGTGGGGGTCTATTTTTCCCCAAACCGGCCTATCGTGGAGTATGAGTCCTTTCTCTAAATTGAAAATTTAAAGCATTTCAGTTCCTCCTTAACCGCTGACGAAAACAGAGGAGAGAGATCAATATTCAATAGAGGAGGGAGAGGTAGAAAGGAACTATTTTGTGTCTAATAAGGAAATAGATGTTTTTGAGACTGATGTCATTTAACAATGGTCTAATATAAGATAATTGTAGCAATCGCTCATAGGATTATTATCATTGTCGTATTACGGGAAATAAACATTATCAATTATCAAGTATAAAACCACCATCGTTTTCATAATTTTATTGAGAAGTTAAAATGGAGGGGAAGTACACCTTGTTTATACTTCTTGTAAGTACATTATTGAAATTATTATATTGATATAGATGGGTCACCAAATGGCGGACCGCGGTCCGCATCCAGACCGCCGACACATTGTGTGCGGACCAAGTATTTTCGAAGATGAACTTCGTTAAAAATTAATTTCGGTCTGGACTTACTGATGAATATCTCCAGGATCAATAGCTTGCACCAATTTGACTCCAAACATCAGAGAGATAATTAACTACAAAAATTGTCACTTTTCTCATTGACATGTAAATAAATACCTATTGTAATTTCCGTAATTACCTTTGTTAAATATATTTTTCTCACCTCCGGGCGGAAAACGTCAACTTTCTTCCCGCTGCGCTTACCGATGTTGCCGTTTTCCACCTCCGTCGATGAGAAAAATAGTATACGCACCATGGGCAGTAAATAAGAAAGCCTCATTACATGTTTGTTGACCTCGGCTTCGCCTCGGCATGTGATCTAAGACATTTCTTATTTTCCTGCCCTAGGTGCGTAATGTACTATTTTATGAAATGTGTGGACCGCGAAGGTCATATCATTTCTTAAAATGGACCTCGAGCGAAACTAATAGGTGACCCCTGATATAGATAATACTAGCTGTGCCCCGCGGTGTTAGTTGTTACCCGCGGTTTAAGTGATATATAATAAAAGACTATGAAAAGTACCAATAATAGGGTCAAAACGGGACGATACATGGTTCTATAATGGTTTATGGTAGTGATGATGAAGAATGTAATTTACATAGTAGCATATGCCATCCGTTCTCAAAACAACGTCGAAACTCCCAAACTTGTATATATAAAGAGTCAGGAGTTCTCTCAGCACCTTCCGAACCATGGTATACCTTGGTGCAAAATCTTACTTGTTGGTCGCATATGCTTAGAATACTGCTCACGAAACCGAAGTCACCCCATGTTTCCATATAAATTTTGAGGAGTTCCCTCGATTTATTATGGATCCCTTCATCAGGTCACCATTTTTATGAATAAAGTACCAAATTGGCATGATACCCTATACACCAAAAGAATTTTGAAAATCGGTTCACAAGCGGCGGAGTAATCGTTGAACATAAAAAAACAAAGATAACACAACCCCCATTTTGAAAATCGGTTAAAATTGTAGCCTATGTTTGGTACTACTAATATAATATATTCTGTGCCTATGTGTTATTCTGATGTATAAGCTATATTATTGTAAAGTTTCATTAAATCCGATCAGTAGTTTTTGCGTGAAAGAATAACAAACATTCATACATCCATACATACATACATACATACATACATACATACATACATACATACATCCAAACTTTCGCCTTTATAATATTAGTAGGATAGATTTATTTTCATCGTTTCTGTTATAATAATCATTTTTCTGGAAATAAAATCAGCATTTACAGGATATTTAATAAATTCATGTTTTTTAAATTTTTAATCGTCAATGATAGATACAATTTTGGAGCTTGCTGTAAAAGAAATGAACAATATTATGAGCAAGCTACTAAACGTTATTATATTAAATTTTATTTGGTTTGCAATAAACGATGTATTAACATGTAGAAAGCTGAAATGTATGTTAGTATTAGCTTGTTAAGTTTATATTTATTAAGTAATTTTAGCATATTATGCGATAGGTAATAAATGAGACGATTTATAAAAATATATGTGAGAATAAGAAAAATAAAACTTTCCTTTTATTTTATTATTTTATTTTATTTTTATTTTATGTTGCCAAGACGACCACATGAGGTTTGCCCTGAGAAAAAGATATCAGATCTCATGTAGAGCCAAGCTTCTGAATCTACACGGCCTAACTCTACCGATCCTAACTTCAACAAATTCTACATAATATCAGTAAACGTATGGTTTCGCCGTTTCGCTACTGTCGTGGAGGTGAAGCGAATATTTAGTTTCTAATGAAGTAAGTAACGAAACAGCCAATCCATGCATATTGACATCATATCCTGAGAAATATGAACTATCTGGTACATCGGAAACCAATTCTATGAGGGTTCAAAAAACGACGAAACACATCGAGAAAAGTTAGGTTATTATAGTGCGCTTCGCTTGGCTCGTCTTGGCGGAGGCACTACCGTGTCTCCAGATTCAGTAACGGGTTTGACAAAGTTAAGATAGTTTCTATGGAAATCTATCTCTTATTAATTTTAATCCTGATTTCGGACACAAAAACTTTTCTCTTTCTAAAATGACTATACTTATAGTATAGTTTAGTCGTTCCTCGCGGTTCCGAAAGAAATTCCGCGCCTTTTCCTACAAAAAAAGTACCCTATGTCGTTCCACATAGTCTTACTCTTTATCTGTGCCAAATAACAAACAAATCGTTCCTGTGGTTCGTAAGCGGTATAATTAGCACATTCAAAGAAACAATCTCTTCAGCTTTATAATATTACTAGTATAGATTAGGAGCAAGCATGTATTAATAGCAAATTCGCGCAATTTCAGGTAATCTGCTTGGCGTGGCAGGCGCAGGGCGCTGTGAACTGCACCGCGACGGGCGCCGGCCGGTTCGCCGACCCCGACGATACCACCTGCCAGAACTACACGCTCTGCGTCCTCAGCGGCTCCACCTACCTCTCCTACAACTACGTCTGCCCCACCACCTCCCTGTTCAACCCCAACAGCGCCAAGTGCACCACCAACTACACTTGCCCCACCACCACTACGAATACGACGAGTACCTCGACTTGTACGGCGGAAGGCTACTTTGCCGACTCCAGTTCCACCGACTGCTCGAGTTATATCGAGTGCGTCGACATCAACGGCACATACACGGAAACCACGTACACTTGCCCCAACAATACGTATTTCAACCCGAGCAGTACTCTGTGTGAGTCCGATTACAACTGTACCACGACGACCACTTTTACTTGTTCTGCTGCCGGAAGGTTTGCGAACTCCGCGGACACCACCTGCCAGACCTACTACTTCTGCGTCCTCCAGTCTGACGGTACTTACGTCCAGTACGAGTACACTTGCCCCACTACGTCTGTTTTCAGTCCCACTACGCGAGTGTGCACCACTTCTTACACTTGCACCTAACATTGGTAAATATAAGTGGAAAGTATGATGAAATATGAGCGTGAACTTAGTCGTAGATGTATTTATTAACTTACCTCTTTATTTTATGACCTACTTAATCAGCTGCTACGATTATTAATATTATAATATAAAGATGATTATTTATCTTAACATTAAAATATGTTGCTGCTTCATTGAAACACATTGTTGTTTTTTACTTATATACTGTTGTAATGAGTTAAACCTTTAGAAAATTACGACTTTTTTAAAGTTTTAATAAAGATGGCCCGTATTAATTGTAATCTAAATGTATTGTTTGAGCACAAACTAAATAAAACAGGTTGAACCTTATTTAATGTCATTTAATTATAACAATTAAATGCAAAATCAATAGCCTGACCTCGACACATCCATCACTCTTGTAAATTTAATACGTGCTTATGATTGATAAATAAAGTCGATTTGAAAATATGATTTTATATTTTTTTATTTGTACTGACGAAAACGCTTTTGCGGTAATTCCGATTTGGATGTGACGTCATCACACTAGTAATTTAATATCTTTTATTTATCGCGCTCGTTATATGTAAGTTTATTTGTACATAAATAATAAGAATAAGCCTAGAAAGATTTGTAAAACATATTTTCTTGAATAATTCAAATAAAACATCAGTTTTATATATTATCTCCATTTATTGTAGTTGGGAAATGAAATGGCCGAAACTTTTCTCCAAAAGTTTTCAACATTACATATGATTTCTAAATTCTTTTCTAATTTTCAAAACTCTCTAAAAAAACTCGTACGTTTAGCACATAAAATTTTTTTCAATAAAGAAAGTATAAAATACAAAAAATATGACGTCACACTATGGCGGACAGTGTTTTCGGCGCTATTTAAAAGGCATATTTTTCAATCAACATTTTTATGGGTTTCTACTGCTTAAAATATTAAAATATTAGTTTTTTTGGTGAAAATGAATGATTAAGAAGCGATTAGCATGAAGAAAAAAGTAGGTCAAGTAGCCTATTGAAGTAAAGCCTCCGTGGGTTCGATTCCCGCGTTGGAAACCTGTTATTTCCAAGTTTGGTTAGGACAATGCAGGCTGATCACCTGATTGTCTGACAAGTAAGATGATCCATGCGTCGGTTGGGCATGTAAAAAGTCGGTCCTGCGCCTGATCTTTCACCAGTCGTGTCGGTCGTCCGTCCCACTGGGTTCTGAGAGTTAAGGAATAGAGATTAGAGAGTGCTCTCGTGTACTGCGTCCCTGGCCTGGTTTACCGAAACGACCCGACCGACCACCGTCACCGAAACCGGTGTGGGAGATAAAAAAAATATAATAATTGAAGTATTTTACGACTTTCGTCGTACATTAAAGAAATGGTTCCCGACATTGCTATGCCAGGAACTTCAGTCCCAGATGCAGCCAGCACTAGCAACGTAGCGTCATCATTCCTGACACAACTATCGAAAAAACATAGTGGCCAAGACATTCAAGATGACCCTACATTACAGAAATGTTAGCGCTACATGTCTTTTTTATAAGATAAGGGGGCAAACGAGCAAACGGGTCACCTGATGGAAAGCAACTACCGTCGCCCATGGACACTCGCAACATCAGAAGAGCTGCAGGCGCGTTGCCGGCCTTTTAAGAGGAAATACGCTCTCTTCTTGAAGGTTTGTAGGTCGTATTGGTCCGGAAATACTGCTGGTGACAGTTCGTTCCAGAGTTTTACAGTGCGCGGCAGCAAATAACGCGAAAAATGCACGGTGGAAGACAGCCTCGGCGGGATTATAGTCAACTGACATTTTAGAATTTGCGGCAAACTAGCTCAATAGATGGCGCTCGAAAGGTACATATTTACTTATCAAGCCGTCGTCGATTTTAATATTTTCAGAAATAATGTGATCACGTGGTAAACTCGACATACAGAGTAATGATTAACAGAGAGGCAATGTTCACAACTTAATAAACGAAATTTAATGAATTTTGTATTATAATAAAATTATGTATTATTTAAATATGATATTTGTTCTGTATTCACGAACATAAAAAAAGTATTTCCTCATAATAATACGGCTGAAACGATTAAGATAAAGGTATGGAGACACTTCGAGAGAGGGTAAGGATATCAAAGGACTTTTTGTTGAAAAAATGACGTATCTATCTATGGTTTGGCACAGGAGTTGTGGGCTTCATCTAGTTTGGAACTAATTTTCAAGTAATATCTATACTAATCTATACTAATATTATAAAGCGGAAGAGTTTGTTAGTTAGTTTGTTTGTTTGAACGCGCTAATCTCAGGAACTACTGGTCCGATTTGAAAAATTCTTTCAATGTTAGATAGCCCATTTATCGAGGAAGGCTATAGGCTATATTTATTCACGCTCAGACTAATAGGAACGAAGAAATAGAGGAAAATGTGGAAAAAACGGGGGGAAATTATTTAAAAGGGCTAATTTGAACGCGCTAATTTCAGGAACTACTGATCCGATTTGAAAAATTCTTTCAGTGTTAGATAGCCCATTTATCGTGGAAGGATATAGGCTATAATTTATCACGCAAAGATTAATAGGAGCGAAAAAAACGGGGGAAATTATTTGAAAATGGAAAAAAACGGGGGAAATTATTTGAAAGTGAAAAAAAAACGGGGGAAATTATTTGAAGGGGCTTATCTCACGTACTACTGGAGCAATTTTTCTGTTATTTGGCACAGATAAGAAGAAGACCACGTGAAGGATAATAGGCTATTTTTGTGGACTAATTTGTCTGTGAAATATCTAATTTACGCGGGCGAAGCCGCGCGGAACGTCTAGTAATAATATAATGAAGCGTGTAAAATCGATTGTCCTGACTCCTGACCTCGAATCCAAACACTATTTAATTTAATAGGCGAAGTGCTGAGTAATTACAGGGGTATGGTAGTATTTTTTGTCATCATCACATTGTTTAATCATAAAATTGTTCATTAGTTTTTTTTTAATCATAGAGTTCTGACAACTAAAGAACATTTTCATGTACATGGTGTAACTTTGTCGTTAACTACGACAAAATTAATATTGCATAAATATTCTGTGACTGAACTCAGAAGATACCAATCTTCGTTTATACGATTAGTTTTTGTAGCAAAAGAAAATACCAATCAAATTAAAAAAGTAAACTAAGCACTAGCTACAATTCTGAAGGCTGTAAGTTTCAGTAAGTGCATACACTTACTGAAAAATCACGAAGCCTTAAAAAACTATGAAACCTACCTACAAACTTGGGCAAGCAAATTCTTATTATATAGGGTCAATTTATACTAGCGCAGAGTCGAAGCGCATCGAAGCGAATTACCAAAACTGAACATAACAAATTCAACCTTAACTCCAAAGCGTTAACGCACATATTACTTCTGAGGATTTGAAAAGGCGCGCGCTTACGCGCGAATTCCCGCAGATGCGCCCAACCAACGCTGATTGGTCTCGCAGAAGTAATGTGTGCGTCACTCTCTGGAGTTAAGGTTGGTACTACTAATATATTTTCTGTGGTTAAGGTTGAATTTGCTATATAAAGTTTTTGTGAATTCGCTTCGATGCGCTTCGACTCTGTGCTAGTATTAATTGACCCTTAGTCCGTGTTCAAACCAAACTGACTATAAGCCGCCGAATGTGAGCAGGCTCGCAGTGGGCCCCAGTGTAAACGTGAAAATAAACGGTATTTTTCGTTCACACTATTGACTATACTGATTGCTGACTATACGCTATAGGCTAAATATAACTGACGTAGCTACGGCTACGTAGCATCAGCGTCAGCGGAGCGTAGTGACGTGCTATATTAATCGGCCGCCGAATGTCAGCGCCTACGCCTAGTGTAATAACGTATTGTCGGTTAGGTGTGAACGAAAAAGTGAATATGTATGGAAATACAATAAACTGCGTAACGTTCGCACATTTTCGGCGGCTGACAGTCAGTTTGGTTTGAACACAGCCTTAGTTATAGTTAAGTCTTTAGTATTTAGTAGACTAATGTACGGTTTTTGAGTGGCCCACGAACCAGGGACAGCCAGACTTTCTTCATCTTATAAAAACTGAAAGTTTTCTAGTTTATGATCCCTATAAGGTAAGAACGACCGACAACTATGGAGTTTCGGTCGCTATTACTTTTGGAGGTATCGAGTTCTGAAGGTCTACCTTACATTCAATAAAGAGTAAAGCTCAATTTTTTATCTTAATTTCTTTAGGATAACAGCTGTAGTCTGTAGGAATCTCGTCTCCTGCCGGATATTTATGACAGTTGCTTCACATTGCCAGACCAACTCAAAGTCTAATATTTTAGGCACCTTTAGGATGTCTGGCAGTGGGAAGCAACTGTCAAAAATGACCAGCAACTACGTCAGAAAATAAAAAAAATCGGCAATGCCATTGACAAAATAAAACACAATAAACAATATTTCACAAGAAGACCTATAAAACACATTGAGCTTAAGCACGAGTAACTATTTATCTGAGACTAAAATCTACATCCTGTAATTTGTTACCCGTGTACTGGTGAGGGTGCCTATTACGTAAATAAACGACCGAGGGTGTAGTTAACGTCAGACTAATATCAGAGTTCGTGCTACGTAGCCGTCTAGTCTGTGAAAAAAGTAGTCTGGATTTTTTTAACGATACAAGGTGGACTAATGGATTTCTTCCGGGAGATAATCAACACTTTCAAATTGTTAAATTATTTTTTGAGAATTTTCGCGCTCAATTCTGTCCTCACTACGGGAGCTGTACCGTTGTTACACCCAATAAGAATGGCTGCAACGTTTGTGACCGTAGGAAGTTTTAATTTATTCACTCTTATTTATAAATCTCTGTACGTGATCAACATAAAATTCAAAATGGATCCTTCAATTTACTATATGGATGCCGTGCAAAGCGTGTACGATTTGTTTCAATATCTTGTGGACATGTGGTTCGTATATAAATATGGCGCCGACGTTTGCCTCGAATACATAAACCGCTACTGCTACATGGACACTCTGCTGGGAATGAAATACTTGCCTGATATCAGGAGCAAGCTAGCGAAGTTTCTGTGCCTCATGATTTTCTTGTGGTTCGTCACCAGTCTATACGACTATCTCGTGTGGGCTTTCACTTATGGACCAGTAGCACCGTTGTTTTTCTCAGCGAATTACGTCCACATGTGCATAAAATCGCTAACTAACTTACATTTATCATTAAATATCACCCACGTAGAGTACAGACTGCGAACTATCGGAGATCACGTTCAAACGTTGTACGCTGGCTCAGAAAATCTGCTTTCAACGACTCAGAAAGCGCTGTGCTCCACGTGGTTTTGCCCGTGTTCAAAAAATTCTGGTGACGCAGACAAGGAGTTTTCAAAAGCGAGGAAGAATGTAAAGTGGTTCACGAGTTACTACTTGCTTCTGTCAGAGCAAGTAAAGTTCATTAATCGAATGTTTGGAATGAGGGTTAGTTTATTTTTTTTTAATTTAAATTGATAATAATTTGAAAATGTAGAAAAAGAAAGTCAGAGAATTAAAGTATCCAAAAAATATCAATAATATTTCAGGTACTACTCAATACTTTAAGTTTTCTCATCGACATGGTTCGCCTGATAAACGTCACCGCTCGGATCATAATTGGATCACAGGTGAGAAGTGACTGTCAGGTATTATATTCATAATAAATGTTTAATATTTTGGGAGATAGTTTTAACATAGTATAACTTATAAGGATAGATTTATACAAGGTGTAACAAAACTAAGTGATAATACTTAAGGGTGTGTATGTGTCCCCTATATAGAGTTCACTGTGAAATAGTAGCAGCGCTGAAAGAGCAAAATTTTTTTGTAATTTATATGGGCAAGTATAGCGTAACGTGGGCAAGTGTAGAAGTAAAGCGTAATGAATTTTTCCATGCAAAGGTGAAAAAAAGTTACTCTTTCAGCTCTGCTACTGTCACAGCGAACTTTACAGGTTTAATACTTTAGGGTGTGTACGTGTTCCTTGTAGAGAGTCCACTGTGAAAGTAGCAGCGCTAAATGACCAATTTTTTTTTCACTTTTGTATGGGCAAGCTCTCCAGCGCGGCGCCACGAGTTTTACCATACTAAAGTGGGAAAAATTGGTCTTTCAGCGCTGCTACTTTCACAGTGGACTCTCTACAAGGAACACATACACACCCTAAATTATTATCACTTATTTTTGTTACAACCTGTATATAGGGGACCCATACCGGTGGTAGGCAACATGTAGTTCAACATTCTGAAAACATTTGCTTTAAATTTATTCAGAAATAAAACAATTTTTATTTTATTTATTTATACATACCCTAAAGTATTATCACTTAGTTTTGTTACACCCTGTATACTAAAGTATGAAGAGCAAAATAGCAAACAGATTTTTTTTGTTTTAAATAATATATTATATATAGTTTTCAGTGTGAGAACGGTAGTTTTTGAGGAAAAAATAAGTGCGGAAGTCGAATAACGGGATACACTCGGGGCTTAACAGCCGGGAGAGTTCGAGTCTCACTTTTATGTCTTTATAGGAAGATTTTTTTATTTTTTTAGCAAATGGGAATGGAACGAATCTACCCAGCAGTGGGATCGCTGGTCAAAGTGCTGATGTGTGCCGTGATGCTGGTGTCCATCGTGTGGCGCAGCGAGCGGGCCTACGAGCAGCGAAGCAGGCTCCTGTGTCTCATTGACAACCTTCTTGTCAATAAAAACATTGGTATTTTTTTTTTAATGAAATAAGGGGGGAAACGAGCAAACGGGTCACCTGATGGAAAGCAACTTCCGTCGCCCATGGACACTCGCAGCATCAGAAGAGCTGCAGGTGCGTTGCCGGCCTTTTAAGAGGGAATAGGGTAATAGGGGAGGGTAGGGATGGGAAGAGAAGGGAATAGGGGAGGGAAAGGAAGGGAATAGGGTAGGGGATTGGGCCTCCGGTAAACTCACCCACTCGGCGAAACACAGCGCAAGCGCTGTTTCACGCCGGTTTTCTGTGAGAACGTGGTATTTCTCCGGTCGAGCCGGCCCATTCGTGCCGAAGCATGGCTCTCCCACGTATAAAACATCCTTTGGTATGAACATCCTTTGGTCAAAAGAACAGAAACAGTAATCTTTTGTTTTCATTGGAATCATTTTACTATTTTTTTAAGTACTGACCGTGTTCTTTTTATGAGTCTGTTAGCTTTAGGAGTCAAAACTTTTTATTGATTTATCTCTCGCTAGTTATTATACACGTTTTGATACTTACTTAGATTTTGTTTTAAGGAGTAACAACAGAAGTTAACTAAAGCCATAATTATCTATACTAAAGCTATCAAGCTTGAGAAGCTTCAAGCTCATGCCAATGCGAGAATTTATTTTTGTTCGCCAGGCCAGTAGTGGGAATGTGTGGTACATTCCCACTACTGCAACTCCCATTATGTGAGTCCCATATCGCTAGGATCAAAAGCGGAAGGATCAACATTGGATTAATGTTGATCCTTCCCGCTTTCGAGCCTCTTTATATCCACATTGAACTCGTTGTTTCTAAACAACACTATCTATAGGTACTCTATAGCAGGGGTCACCAAATGGCGGACCGCGGTCCACATCCGGACCGCCGACCTATTGTATGCGGACCAAGCATATTTGAAGATGAACTTCGTTAAAAATAAATTAAAAAAACTTCAAACAGATAATTAGCAACAAAAATTGTCACTTTTCAGATTGATATGTAAATAAATACTTTTGTAATTTCCGTAATAACCTTTGTTTAATAAATATTTTTTTGTAAAATGCGTGGACCGCGAAGGTAACTTCATTTTTTAAAATGGACCCCGAGCGAAACTAATTGGTGAACCCTGCTCTATAGTGAAGCCATTTAATTCTCATATTATTTTATTTACAGATGAGAATATTGTGGACGATATGAAGGACTTTCGTGATTTGGTCCAAGCCCGCCCCGTCTCCTTCAGCATGGCCGACTTTGTTCGAATAGACAACTCCTTCCTTGTTTCCATTGCTTCTGCTGTTGTTACGTATTCTATTATATTATTACAAAATGTAAATTGAGGTATCACATAGATCAGTTGTTACTTGTTACAACAGTTCAATAATATTTAATCGTCAAATATCTATAGTTATACAAGATTGAAGATTCTGTAGTTCGAACTTCGAAGCATAAGATAATAATAATATTATAATTAATCATTTATGTTTAATAATAATTAAAATATATCTCATTCGAAATACCTGTGGGTAAGGGATTGACACTGTTCCCGGCTTATTGTTCCGATGTCTCTCTTTACACTTCTTAATTGTTACTTCCGTAGGAGCACACGGCAAGGAATGGAGTCGCGAACTGTATACATTTTAAATAGTAGTGGTAGAGAATATTATACAGGGGTAACAAAACTAAGTGATAGTACTTTAGAGTTATATAAAGTTCGGTGTGAAAGTAGCAGTGCTGAAAGACCAATTTTTTTAATGCGAAAATTCATGACGCTTGCCCGTACAAATTATGAAAAAAAATTTGCTCTTGCAGCGCTGCATTTTCACAGTAAAGTGTATAATTTAATGGACACATGCAAACCCTAAAGTATTATCACTTTGTATTGTTACACATTGTATCTAAGGGACCATCCATAAACTATGTCACACTATTGTCATGATTTTCAGACAGCCCCCCCCCCCCCCCCCCCCCCTCCTCAAAGGTGGTCACATTGGTAAGAACTAAGATCCCCCCCTCCCTAGTGTGACGTCACAAATTTGGAATTTTACATTTAAAAATTATGACCACATTAATATTTAAAATTTCCCTATAAAGTTACTAAAAATGTGATGTAACAAAATTTAGGACCCCTCCCATCCTTGTCACACCATGTCACACTTTGTCGACCCCCTCCGTAGAAGGGGTTCTAGGTGTGGCATAATTAAAATAGAAATAAAATTTGTTTATTATTTTTTATTACACTGCTTCCTGCTAAGTGCAACACAATTATATTATTTTATTCCTTAATCGGCGCGTTTTTGTAAAATGTATCTGGCCAAAAAATTATAATATTATGGTCCAAAGTTAGAATTAATGACATAGTACGTTCTTATTTAAAAGTAGATATAAATGGGCTATTTATATCTACTTTTAAATAAGAACGTATGTCATTAATTTTAACTTGAAACCATAATATTATGACAAATACATATTGCAGTTATTCGGCATGTTTGTTACTCAATATCTTTCTTTTGTGTTGTCTGTTTGTGTTCTGGAAAGGGCCCCCTTTACTGCTTACATCTGTAGCAACATATTACCATAACATTGAGTTTTAAAATTATTGAACACCTATTTAATTGTAAGTAAGTTACAAACTCGTGCCACAAATTACAAAATAGTCACTACGTAAACCGAAAGAAATACATAATAGTTAACCATTGTAACTGTAACTTATACAAGGTGTGATGTCTTTGTCTGATATGATAACAGATAAAGACAGAAGACGTTGAATAATCATTAAATATTTTATTACTCAGGAAAGTAATTCATTTGAGTTTTGGTAAAAAAAAAAACATAATATTAATAATATCTATGGACGCTTCACAAATCACACCACGTCAGTCTGGCCCCGTGCTAAGTACCTGAAGGACTTGTGTTACAGGTACCAGACAACGGAAATACATTTAATACTTTATACTATACATATATTTAAGATTTTTATTATATCATACACATATTTAATACACATCCAGACCCGGGAACATTGAAAACTTTTTGTTCCGTCGGCGGGATTCGAACCCGCGACCCCCGGCTTGAGCTGCCACACACTCAACCAATTGAGCCACAGAGGTCGTCAATAAAAAAAATAGTTAGGGTTAGTAACGTATGAATTTTTAGTTTCGGTAAAATATAGTAGTAACATAGACTGGATGATGTCTCTGTTCTATAATGAAGTATCGTGCGAATTGCGATATACACTTTCACTCGCATGTAGTTTCCTCATTATTGATAATATACCCGCGTTAATGCACATTATCTATATTACAATAAAATACATAATTTAACTATTTAAGGCCATCCCCCGAACAAACGACCTTGACCATACATTTGACGCGTTGCCGAGATCGCACAAAAATCCTATTTTTTTACTTATCTTAGTTCAAAATTGATCTAAAAAAATTTAAAACGGGGAATATGTAGTTAATGAAATTGTCTATCTATTGTCGTGTGTTTCAAATAAACGTAAGTAATTTGTAAATACTAGGGAGATGCTGAAAGTATGCTTCAATTTTAATAAATTGGTATTACTTTGGAAGCTAATATCATGAGTATAATAATCAAAAATAGAAAATTTAAAATAGGGAAAGGAATGTTGATATACTGAAGATTATTGCTGTATTTTTATTATAACTTTGTAGCTTTCAAATTATGAGTTTATAGGGCTCTAAATACGGTAAATTACGGAATCTCTGTAGGCGTAGGGGAATGCCCTTAAAAGAAATATACGAATACAAGATTGCCATCAAGTACTTAATTTTCATGGCGTTCTCAATCAATTGATTCAATGATTCTATGAATCAAGTGATCATGTTTTTTTATACACCTTGTTTTTAGGGTTCCGTAGCCAAATGGCAAAAAACGGAACCCTTATAGATTCGTCATGTCTGTCTGTCTGTCTGTCCGTTCGTATGTCACAGCCACTTTTTTCCGAAACTATAAGAGCTATACTATTGAAATTTGGTAAGTAGATGTAGTCTGTGAACCGCATTAAGATTTTGATAGAATAATGGAAAAATTATTAAAAATTTTAGGGGTCCCCATAGGTACAACGGATTCAAAAAAAAATTTTTTTTTCATCTAACCTATGCGTGTAGGGTATCTATGGATAGGTCTCCAAAAATCATATTGAGGTTTCTAATATAATTTTTTCTAACCTGAATAGTTTGCGAGAGAGACTCTTCCAAAGTGCGTAAATGTGTGTCCCCCCCCCCCCCCCTCTAACTTCTAAAGTAGGGGCATGATAAGTCTAAAAAAAATATATTATATACTTTACTATAAAAACTACCAACAAAAATTGGTTTGAACGAAATCTAGCAAGTAGTTGTTTTTTTATACTTTTATATTTAAATTAAAAAAAAAATTTTTCATCTAACCTATGCGTGTGGGGTATCTATGGATAGGTCTTCAAAAATCATATTGAGGTTTCTAGTATCATTTTTTCTATTCTGAGTAGTTTGCAAGAGAGACTCTTTCAAAGTGGTAAAATGTGTGTCCCCCCCTCTAACTTCTAAAGTAGGGGCATGATAAGTCTAAAAAAAATATATGAGGTACTTTACTATAAAAACTACCGACGAAAATTGGTTTGAACGAAATCTAGAAAGTAGTTGTTTTTTTATACTTTTATATTTAAATTTAAAAAAAAATTTTTCATCTAACCTATGCGTGTGGGGTATCTATGGATAGGTCTTCAAAAATCATATTGAGGTTTCTAATATAATTTTTTTAACCTGAATAGTTTGCGAGAGAGACTCTTTCAAAGTGGTAAAATGTGTCCCCCCCCCCTAACTTCTAAAGTAGGGACATGATAAGTCTAAAAAAATATATGATGTACTTTACTATAAAAACTACCAACAAAAATTGGTTTGAACGAAATCTAACAAGTAGTTTTTTTTATACGTATTAACTTAATTTAACTTTCATTAAATCAACTGAAATATAAAAATAAATCAAATACATTTTAATTTCATAAAAATAAACCTTATTCATGCTGCGGAACCCTTCATGGGCGAGTCCAACTCGCACTTGGCCGGTTTTTTAGGCCTTTACTCATAAAAAAGGTCTTTTTTTTTTTTTTTTTATGAAATAAGGGGGCAAACGAGCAAACGGGTCACCTGATGGAAAGCAACTTCCGTCGCCCATGGACACTCGCAGCATCAGAAGAGCTGCAGGTGCGTTGCCGGCCTTTTAGGAGGGAATAGGGTAATAGGGGAGAGTAGGGATGGGAAGAGAAGGGAATAGGGGAAGGAAAGGAAGGGAATAGGGTAGGGGATTGGGCCTCCGGTAAACTCACTCACTCGGCGAAACACAGCGCAAGCGCTGTTTCACGCCGGTTATCTGTGAGAACGTGGTATTTCTCCGGTCGAGCCGGCCCATTCGTGCCGAAGTATGGCTCTCCCACGTTAAAAGCTTTACTAGATATAGTATTATACTTTAATAAGTGAAATACGTTGCATAGATGGTGTTATTGTCCTTATCTGACATTAGAAAAGTGGAATACAATAGGCTACTTGACCTATATTAAATTTCATTGAACAAATGCATATTTCTAGAAGAACTTGGCCTAGGAAACCGTATTTCACTCTTATCATCAAATAAAAGCTTATGATTGATAAATAAAGTCGATTTGAAAATATGATTTTATATTTTTTAATTTGTACTGACGAAAACGCTTTTGCACTACTTCCGATTTGGATGTGACGCCATCACACTAGTAATTTAATATCTTTTATTTAACGCTCTCGTTATATGTAAGTTTATTTGTACATAAATAATAAGAATAAGCCTAGAAAGATTTGTAAAATTTATTTTCTTGAATAATTCAAATAAAACATCAGTTTTATATATTATCTCCATTTATTGTAGTTGGGAAATGAAATGGCCAAAACTTTTCTCCATAAGTTTTCAACATTACAAATGATTTCTAATTTCTTATTTATTTTTTTCTAATTTTTTGGCACTTTTAAACTCGTACGTTTAGCATATAAAAAAAATCAATAAAGAAAGTATAAAATACAAAACATATGACGTCACACTATAGCGGACAGTGTTTTCGGCGCCATTTAAAAGGCATATTTTTCAATCAACATTTTTATGGGTTTCTACTGTTTAAAATATTAAAATATTAGTTTTTTGTGAAAATGAATGATTAAGAAGCGATTAGAATGAAGAAAATAAGTCGGTCAAGTAGCCTATACAGTGCATTCCAGTACCCGTTTACATTATCAGTATAGTAGTAGCAATCCAGTGCTGGGTTGGATCACTGGATTGAAAAAATGTGGTATGTTTACATTTTTTCCGAATAATAAAGGATGTTTAAAATTCAGAGATCGTGTCGTATAAATCAGTTTGAGATTATTCTCTATGCAGTGTGGTGCTCGACAAGTGTTGCAACTGCATTCGTTCTGAATATTTAATGAAGGCAAAACATTGCACATTTGGGTACGTGGCGCATTCTAAAAATGGTAATTTAATGTTACTGGGTTTGCCAAATCGAGAAAAATTGCAGATACACAATATTTGGAAACTTTAGATCTTAATAATAATTAATAATAAATAATATAACCAGAATATCCATATCCGTAATATCCACTAATATTATAAACTAGACGTTCCGCGCGGCTTCGCCCGCGTAAATTAGTTATTTCACAGACAAATCAGTCTACAAAAATAGCCTATGATCTTTCACGTGGTCTACTTCTTATCTGACCCAAATAACAGAAAAATTGCTCTAGTAGGTCGTGAGATAAGCTCTTTCAAATAATTTCCCCCGATTTTTCCACATTTTCTTCTATTTCTTCGCTCCTATTAGTCTTAGCGTGATAAAATATAGCCTATAGCCTTCCTCGATAAATGGGCTATCTAACACTGAAAGAATTTTTCAAATCTAACCAGTAGTTCCTAAGATTAGCGCGTTCAAATAAGCCCAATCAAATAATTTCCCCCCGTTTTTTCCACATTTTCCTCTATTTCTTCGCTCCTATTAGTCTTAGCATGATAAAATATAGCCTATAGCCTTCCTCAATAAATGGACTATCTAACACTGAAAGAATTTTTCAAATCGGACCAGTAGTTCCTGAGATTAGCGCGTTCAAACAAACAAACAAACAAACTAACAAACTCTTCCGCTTTATAATTATATTATAAAATTATAAAGTATAAATTATAAATTATGAATTATAAATTATAAATTATAAATTATAAATTATAAATTATAAATTATAAATTATAAATTATAAATTATAAATTATAAATTATAAATTATAAATTATAAATTATAAATTATAAATTATAAATTATAAATTATAAATTATAAATTATAAATTATAAATTATAAATTATAAATTATAAATTATGAATTATAAATTATAAATTATAAATTATAAATTATAAATTATAAATTATAAATTATAAATTATAAATTATGAATTATAAATTATAAATTATAAATTATAAATTATGAATTATAAATTATAAATTATAAATTATAAATTATGAATTATAAATTATAAATTATAAATTATAAATTATGAATTATAAATTATAAATTATAAATTATAAATTATAAATTATGAATTATAAATTATAAATTATAAATTATAAATTATGAATTATAAATTATAAATTATAAATTATAAATTATAAATTATGAATTATAAATTATAAATTATAAATTATAAATTATAAATTATGAATTATAAATTATAAATTATAAATTATGAATTATAATTTATAAATTATAAATTATAAATGTGAAAGTGTGTCTGTGTGTCGGTCTGTCTGTTTGTCTGTCTGTTACCTCTTCGCGCTTAAATCGCTGAACTGATTTTGATAAAATTTCCACCACGTCAAAGTCTAATACTGAAGAAAGTTTAAGGGTGTCTGGCAGTGGGAAGCATCTGCCAAAGATGTCCGGCAGTGGAAGACGAGATTCTCATAGTTACCCCGAAGAAAATAAGATAAAAAAAATGAGTTTAACTCTTTATCGAAGGTCAGGAAGACCTTCAGATACGCTAGTAATATATAAGTCAATGCCTTGAGAGCTGTACACCTAAAGTAACCGCGATCGAAACTCCATAGTTGCTGGTCGTTTTTAGATCTATAGGGGTCATAAACTGGTAAACTTTCAGCTTTTATAAAATGATGAAACCCTGGCTGTCGCTGGCTCTTGGGTTATTATGATTGGTCATTGATTTAATATTCAACTGTAGGTTTTACATCACTCTGTTAATAAACTAAAATTGTTACAAAATAAGACTGAATATTTACATAACATTATAATTCTTATTACACCCAAAAGCGATCATTGTAGCCAAATACGAGTAAAAGTTTCACAAGTGCACGTGGAGTGAATAGCAAGAGTTTGCGAAAGTGCGTACTTGGTAGGTACCCCGCGATTTACTTTGAAATTGAACAATTTCACTGAATAACGAAACGCAACGAATACTAATTTACGCGAGTGTTGCATTCTCTCGTTTATCTGCAATAGTGACAGTGATATTGGAAATGTAATCTTTTTATCTCGTATATTCTCAAATTGCCGAATTCTGTCCGTAGAGGTCATTGACCCCCTGTCAAAAAACACATTTCATTGTTTTCTATACAAACTCCGACTGACAATGAAGTGACCGATTGCCATAACACAAGTTTTTACTTTTAGACGACGTGATGTGCGGTACGGCTACCTAGTTTTTACTTATTTTGTGCTTAATAAAGAATTTGAATTCTTTATTAAGCACAAAATAAGTAAAAAGTCTCTCTAAAAGTTTCTAGTCTAAGGGCCAAATCGTATTTTGCATACTCGATGTGAACTGCGTATGAAGTATATCACTTCGAACTCATACGTAGTTGGAGATTATCATACTAAGAGTTACCAAGAGGTTTTCCGATGAATCTATAATAGTCCGTGTCTTTATTAGATTTAAATTTTTTTTCTTTAGTTAACAGAATACAGTGCGAGCATTTTTCCCATAGCTCCTGGACTAGAAAGGTCAATGACCGCTGGTGCCTTAAATTATTATGACTATAGTGTAGTCATGTAATATATTGGATCCATAATAATGACATTGTCTCGTGCACATGTCAAGGATGATAGTGGTGTTGAGAGACGTCAGGAACTAGTCATGGTGGTGTGTGTGCTGGCGAGCCGATTCTATGTGGAATTACTCAAATCATGGGGATTCTACTTATAGCCATTATCAAAGTGTACTTATTCCGCGGAGTCCTGGTGCTCCTCAAAACCTATTCAGGGGCTCCGCAAGGACACTAGTAATAGAATCTCTACAGAGTACAGGTAGAATGGAGTCACTTTACAAAACAATGCCACTCATAACTCAATGCCTTTTAGTATTTAAATATGATCGGCAATGAATATCAGTTTCGATGAACAATAAACAAGAGTTTCATGTTTTTTTATTAAGGTTCCGTACCCAAAGGGTAAAAACGGGACCCTATTACTAAGACTTCGTTGTCTGTCCGTCTGTCTGTCTCCAGGCTGTATCTCAAGAACCGCTATAGCTAGACTTCTGAAATTTTTACAGATTGTGTATATCTGTTGCCGCTATAACAACAAATACTGAAAACAAAATAAAATTAATATTTAAGGGGGGCTCCTATACAACAAACTTGTATTTTTCGGCCTTTTTCGCTCTATATAAATAATGGCAAGAGGTAGGAACTTGAATTTTTCACACATTCTTTTGTTATATGTGTATTTTAATATTTAATAATAATATTAAAATAAAATAAAAATATAAGGGGGGCCCCCATACAAAAAACACAATTTTTAGCCTATTTTTGCTCTGTATCGGTACGGAACCCTTCGTGCGAGAGTCCGACTCGCACTTGGCCGATTTTATTTTAAATATATTCATATTAGACGACTAACTAGTATTAAAGATTGCACAAACTTTTTCTTTTATTTTGTAGCTTCGTCAAAAATTTCGCTTTTCAAAAAGGCTCCATCGCCAAATAAATTTGAGAACCGCTGATCTAATACATAATAGAACAACCAAAGATTCTGTTTAGGTTTTGAAGCCGAGTGAAAACATTTCAAACATGCGTAAGAACACTTTTTATCACGTTAGCTTTTAAAAAAGTTGATCGAAATTTTCATTTGTTTATTACAATCTGATCTGTTGATTTATGATTTTATAATAATTAATTCCTCTAACCAATTGATTTTCATCTTAGAATCCATATCGGTTTTGGCCCATATTAGTCCCCTAAGATATCGTATCGTGGTCATTCCAGGTAATAATTATAAAGTGTATGGGTCAAATAGTAAAAAAACCGCTAAGTGCGAGTCGGACTCGCGCACGATGAGTTCCGTACCTGTATAGAGAGAAGGTATGCAAAAAAATGTTCTTTTGTATGGGACCCCCCCCTTAAATATTTATTTTATTTAAATTTTATTATTGATTATTAAATCACAAATATAATTAAGGATTTTGTGAAAATTTCAAGTGCCTAGCTGTTGTCATTATTGATTACGAGCAAAAAAGGCCAAAAAAATTATGTTTGTTCTATGGGAGCCCCTCTAAAATATTTAATTTATTTTGTTTTTAGTATTTTTTGTTATAGCGGCAATAGAGATACACAATTTGTGAAAATTTCAGAAGTGTAGCTATAGCGGTTCTTGAGAGAGCAGCTACAGCCTGGAGACAGACAGACAGACGGACAGACATCGAAGTCTTAGTAATAGGGTCCCGTTTTTATCCTTTGGGTACGGAACCCTAAAAATGGTTATTTTGTGTGAGAGTATTAAGTCCGTACTTACTAAATCCTACTAATATTATAAAGGCGAAAGTTTGTATGTCGACGACCACACCGAATAACCGGACAATCGTAAAAATGAAAATGTTCAGGAGAGCCAAAAAACTGTTTTTTTTACCTATCTTGCTATCTTAACAGTATTTAATTACTACCACTAGGGGTTTTTTTTAAATAAAGCAAAATGCAACTTATCGTTTTGGAGTAGGTCAAGCTCTGATCATTAATGTCTATTGCATGATTATTCGGGTAATTTATGTTTTCGACTGCAATAAAATGCACGTATAATATCCCATTGCAATGTTATTCGCGGAAATTGTTAAGGATAAGAACATTGGTAAACAGCTATTACTTTACTATTCGGTGATTAAAAAATCTTGTACACTTTATAGTTAAAGTCATTATCGTTTATTCCAATGATTTTCTACTATGGGTAAAATAAAAATAGTATGTATTTTTGTTTCAATACATTCATTATTGGATGACATAAATGACATTCTTGCAATCGAAACAACTCTAGGTTTAAAAAAATATACTGGAGACTAGCCCTATCATTTTAATAGTACTTATAATCATTGCAGTTAATTTAAATCTTAATCATAATTCATAACCCTCATCGCCGCCTGAGTTGGTGTCACAATATCGTATTATGTTCTAATAAAATTAATGAAAATGGCAGAAAATTGCTTTAGACAGTCTTCCGAGAGCATCGTAGGTCTTTCTAATATGATGGTGCTTTAATCGTCGACTTTTATCTGCATCGTAATACAGTTCAATGTAATCCTGACCAAAACTATGTTAAAAAACTTCTCATGTTACAATACAACAAACACACTATAACCTCACACAACACACTATAACAGCACATCTTATGGTAGATAGCAATCGCATTCTTAATTAAATACTGAATTGAGTCCCATTTCGACCAAGCAGGACAACCTCCACGAATAATGTTTGACTTTCTGACAGCTGCTTGCAGGCGTGAAACTGTAACATGTGCTGTCGTGACAGTTTTAAGCGTTTCTTAGGAGTATTTGTGAAAGAAAACATATCTAAATACGTTCTCATTAATTTGTAACAGATCTCGCTGCTTATCGGTCACGTTTAGTTTATTTGTAGCAAGTATTTCCCATACATTCTTGTTTGTGAGAAAACCCGCTTGTGGATTACAAAAATCGAAACAGATTATGATATATCCTGAAAACTGCACAAGAAGATGATCTCGTCTTAGGAATCTTCCTACAATTACTGTGAAGCATAAAATAAAAATATGAGCAACGTATATAATTTAACGAATATTAGGAAGAACTTTACCACTTAATGTCTCCCAAAGTGACCGCAACCAAACCTCCAGTCGCTGGTCGTTCTTACATCTATGATGACTTAAGACATCCAAAAAAGCTAGCCAGAGACAGTCAGACATTCTTCTTTTTTTTTTTAATGAAGAAAGTCTGACTATTCCTGACTCTTGGGTCCTGTGTAAATACCTCTGCGATGACTGATCTGATGCTGGTCTGAGATTGGAGACTGGAGGTGAGTGGACTGAGATGATCATCGCGATATGATGGTCGTCCGACTCAGATTATACAAGTTGCCCAAAATAAACCCCAACCAATATGCATTCATGTCCCAAAGGAGCACTGAAGACGCCCTCTATAGGTTAGTGAACCACATCAGAAAGAAGAGAGAGGAGGAGAAAATTTCTGTTGTTGTATCGCTGGACACAGAGGGGGCCTTCGACAATGCTTGGTGGCCAGCTGTAAAGGTTCGGTTAGCTTAAGTTAGGTGTCTGGGGAACCTGAGGCGGGTGATCAGTGGCTACCTGAGTGGAAGGAGTGTGAAAGTGAGATGTGCAGGAGTGGAAGTGTGCAGTAGGCAGCAATGTATTTACCCGAATAACCATGCAATAGTCGTTTATCGTCAAATAGTTTTGACATATTTTTTCGCAATAGTCTATTGCCCAGTTTTTGGTGTAAAATACAATTTTAAGTATTGTTATGGAATAAACATATAATTTTTTATATCTTTGTAAATATCCACAGAAAAATTCAGAAATAATTCACATGATGTATTTCGACTTCCAGATGCCAAAAATCGCATAACACGAAAAACCCCACAATAGCACATTGTCCGATTATTCGGTGGGGGCGTCGATGTATGGATGGATGTATGGATGTATGTATGGATGTTTGTTACTCTTTGACGCAAAAACTACTGAATGGATTTTAATGAAACTTTGCAATAACATAGCTTATACATCAGAATAACACATAGGCTACAATTTTAACCGACTTTCAAAATGGGGGAGGTGTTATGTTCGTTTTTATATACTCAACGATTACTCCGCCGTTGAATCGATTTTCAAAATTTTTCTTTTGGTGTATAGGATATCATCCCAATTAGGTACTATATTCACAAAATTGGTGACCTGATGAAGGGTTCCATAAGTAATCGAGGGAACTCCTCAAAATTTATATGGAAACATGTGGTGACTTCGGTTTCGTGAGAAGTATTCTAAGCATATGCTACCAACAAGTAAGATTTTGCACCGAGATATACCATGGTCCGGAAGGTGCTGAGAGAACTTCTGATTCTTTATAGATACAAGTTTGGGAGTTTCGGCGTTGTTTTAAGAACGGAAAGCATATGCTACTATGCAAATTACATTCATCATCATCATGACCACCATATTGTACCATGCATCGTCCCGATTATGACCCTATTATTGGTACTTTTCACAGTCTTTCAGATCGGGACTCAAGTTTGTCAAGCGATTTAAAAAAATATATCCTACTAATATTATAAACCTGAAGGCTGAAGCTAATTACTAATCTCAGGAACTACTGGGTGAATTTAAAAAAAAATCTTTCAGTATTAGATAGCTCATTTATTGAGGAAGGCATATTATCACGCCAAGACTAATATAGGACCAAAGAAACAGAAGAAAATGTGGAAAAAAACGGGAAAAATTATTAGAAAAAAGGGTTTGTCTCACGAACTACTGGAGCAATTTTTATGTTATTTGGCACATATATAGAGTAGACCACGTGAAGGGACTTAAGCAATTTTTTTTGCGGGAAAATGTACGGTTTTCGTAAAATTCCTAATTGACACGGGCGAAGCCGCGCGGGACATCTAGTATAATATATGCGAGTGTGTGTGTCTCTCTCCTTAGGTAACCCTCTTTATGCCCAAACGGCTGAAGTCTGAACCGATTTTTCTGTGTATGGATATACTTTGAGGATTAGGAAAAGGACATAGGATGCTTTTTATCCAAAAATGTACGGTACCCGCGCCATAAATGAATTTTGGCTCAACGGCGTCATCTAGTAGTTAGTTATTAGTAACATCTAGTAAGTTAAAATCAGTTACTAAATGCTCACATTCCCTATTGAATGATGTACATTCAGTCAAATCTACAGATGTTTAGGCAAAAAATCACCGTTTTTTAACTGACTTCAAAAAAGGAGGAGGTTATTATGTTCGGCTATGAATATTTTTTATTAGCATAGTTTTACAACTGGAACTAGGTAAACAACCTTTTCACAATTAGACTACTTATCTAATAAAACAATTAGCTGTATTTTTTGGATAATTAAATCCAAAACGATAAAAATCACGCTACTACAACTAACGTACGTTTCAATTAATTATTTTACATAATACCAACTAAAAAGTAAGTAATGAAAGTAGACCGACCCGTTCGTTTCGTAACTGACTGGAAAATTATTCCAATCTCCGGTTAAAATATTATAATCTTATCAAACATAATCTCGTCATTAATACATAATATATATTGTTTTTGGTCGGAGTCCGGAGATCATATCGTACTAATATGTCGTGCGAATGATACACACACACACACACACTCTTTATCGAGTGTGTAGATTTGTATTAATTAATAATAATAATATTTATCTAATTAGATAAATATGTACTTATATTTGTCTAACACCGATCCTTTAATGTTATGATGTATGGCATATTTTATTGACAAATTGGCTCTCGATATTTTTTTCCTCTAACTTTTGAAAAAAAAAAATATATTAAGTATCTGACTTAAGTTACTGCCGCACTCAGAGTCGAACAATATTTATAATATAAATGTAAAATTAATTTAAAATTTTGACATAAGCTTCGTACATTATTATCTGTCTAACTCTTCATTAAATTGAAGGTTAATCATTTTCTCTGATCCAGATCCCCAGCTTGAGCTATTAATTAATTATTATTGTACATAATTTTGTCACGAATATACAACAAAATAATTATAATCTATGAAAAATTTTACAGGCGTGGAAACATGAACTTATAGTAATGTAGAGATCGATGTTTCCTAACATTTTCAATATTGTCCTACTTACATGACTTAACTAGCTGTGCCCCGCGGTGTTACCCGCGGTTTAAGTGATATATAATAAAAGACTATGAAAATTATCAATAATAGGGTCAAAACGGGACCATACATGGTTCTATAATGGTTTATGGTAGTGATGATGATGATGATGAATATAATTTGCATAGTAGCATATGCTTTCCGTTCTTATAACAACGTTGAAACTCCCAAACTTGTATCAATAAAGAGTCAGGAGTTCTCTCAGCACCTTTCGAACCTTGGTGCAAAATCTTACTTGTTGGTAGCATATGCTTAGAATACTGCTCACGAAACCGAAGTCACCACATGTTTTCATATAAATTTTGAGGAGTTCCCTCGATTTCTTATGGATCCCTTCATCAGGTCACCATTTTTATGAATATGGTATGTACCAAATTGGGATGATAACCTATACACCAAAAGAAAATTTTTGAAAATCGGTTCACAAACGGCGGAGTAATCGTTGAACATAAAAAAACGAACATAACACCTCCTCCATTTTGAAAGTCGGTTAAAATTATAGCCTATGTGTTATTCTGATGTATAAGCTATATTATTGTAAAGTTTCATTAAAATCCGTTCAGTAGTTTTTGCGTGAAAGAGTAACAAACATCCATACATCCATACATACATACATCCAAACTTTCGCCTTTATAATATTAGTAGGATAGGATGATAAACATATTTGTGGCCTGTAAAAAATTTAATTTTACAAAATACTAAAATCATAAGTCATAATAGAGCTTACAATTTTCGTTGGATAAAGTTACAAATACTTCATAGTTCGTTGTTATTTGCTCGTGTTTGGGCTACCACTTACCAGTTAAGGGACTGGGAACACGAGTCCTTTTTTAATGGCCGTCATAAAGTGTGAACTTAACTTTTTATGGTTTATAAACGTCGCTCCCTTCATTTACTTTCATCCTTTTCCTAGGACCTTAGGGTCAAGGCAGACCGCAAAGCGACGCGAGATGCATTTCTAAATAATTTGTACTAAATTGACAGATTTCGTGAGCGTGAGACGTCTTGCAAATCTGTCAAATCCATAGAAATTTAGAAATGCATCTACGCGTCGCGTTGCGGTCTGAATTGACCCTTAGGGTCAAGCCTTATACGTTTTGTCATTCTTCCATATAAGCACCCTAATAAGTAATAACCTACAACATTTTGTGGATATAACTTCAAACGTATAATTTCCAATAGTGCCAGATACCTGTCGCGTCACAACAAACTCATTGTATGAAGTAGATTGTGCTCTATTGTAGAATTTGTAGTAGATTAATCGGGGAAGCACTCTACCACGGGCCCTGTTCAAAATGATTTTACGTCGTAGTTTGTAATATCAGTCCTTGTGTCGTTGCCATAGAGGTCCAAGAAGGGGTAAAATTTCCCTGAATGAATCTTAAGTGAGTACTCAACCGAGCTATTTTCATTCTTTCGTAATTGCGTCACTGTAGTCCTGTCCGATAGCTTTTGATTGAACGCTATTCAACTCTTAGACCTTTTTGGGTTCCGCACTCAAAGGATAAAAAACCCTTTAATGAAATTAAATGAAATACCCTTTATGTTCTACTGTTTTATAAGCAGGATAAATTAACGTTAAAACTAAATTGATATTAAGTTTTAAGTGATGGCTGCCTTTACGGTTTACCGCGCGCAGGTAGGTCTCTCATGTTTGAGTGTGCCTTACTCATCAATTCATATGGACCCAATAATCCCTCATTAAAAACAAACTCTTAGGAAATTCTACAAGACCCTAACAAATCTTTTGCTACTATAACATTACACATACCTAAATTAATGAAAGGCTTAACTTATAGAGCAAATATGATTTTTGTCGTTTTCAGCTCGATATAACAGCAACCGTATTGGTACGGAACCCATTTCTTTTCTCGAACTGTTTGTGCAGCTCCAATTTGAAGTCGCTTATCGGCTCTATCTAACATAAAATCTAATGAAATTGTGTTGAAATGTTCAGAGATAAATAATTTATGCATAATTCTAATGCATCATAAAAAATTCAAAGGGCGTTGTAACATTTTTTTGTATATTTTGGAAAGCCTTGATAAATAATCAAATGCTGTCTGGATGTATGTTCGTCATGTTATGTTGTGTTATAATAATTCTCAAGATGCTACAACTTATGATTTTTACAAAAAGCTTGTTTTGGAACTAGATAATATTCAATATCTAGATAAACTGCAATCGCCAGTCAATGTTGAATATACTTTAACACTAACGGCCTGCTCCTGTCATAAGCCCCATACGTGGAGCTCATATCAAAAAGTTCATTTAATTACAGTTATGACTCATGATTTAAGTAATAAATATTTGTCTCTGGGTGCGGACTGCGGACTGCAGCATTAACTAAAAAAAAAAACAATTCGAATATCTTGTTGTCCAATCACAAAACATCGATTTGAATTTCGAACGCGATAGAATGCGCGGGCGAGGGGTGGCCTCAAATGGGTCAGCAGGTAGTAGGTACAAACCGTCCCCGCGGTGTTCACCTCACTCTGTTTTTGCCCACCTTTCGCCGCGCGCGCAGCCTTCCTCCATTGTTCGTGCATTTCTCCGTCGTGGGAACACCTCTCGTGCTTTACCCGCGCACACGACCACGGGAACTAACACGTTACAGTCGATTATGTGATACGGTGAAACTGTGCCCAACTGTTATCTAGTGATGATAAAGACAGTGATATAAATTAACGGATGAAATGGCGGTGGCATTGGTATGTTTTTTTCTTAGAAATAACTGATTAAGATTAAGGATACGTAAACTGAGGTTTGTTTACATACCTCAAGCTGTAAGCCGTTAGGGTTCCGTGAGTTCTAGTTTTATTTTTAATTGATTATTATTAAATGGTGCGTTTTAAAAAACGTAAAGACCTACAGTTTAAGTTTTTAATGAATCGTATTTGAATAACTCTAGTAAGTTGCAATTTGCAAGGATACTAGAAACTGAGATATTTTTACAATCCTTCAGTTGTAAGCCTAAAGGTTCCGTAGTTTATGTCTATTTTTTGTTAAAAATATGAACGTTTTATTGATACATTTTATGCCATAAAAACCATAAAACTTATAGAGCCTCCATTGCATGAAGGGAGTAATATTATTTTTAATTACTTGTAAAAGCAATTAGAATTTTTCCGATAAAATTTATTCCGAATTTATTCCGAAATATTATGTTATTATATAATAATATGATTCGGAATAAATTTTACCGGAAAAATTCAGGAATAAAAATAAATGTCCGTTATGCCGCGGCCGCACATGCGTCTATCGTACGAAGCTTCGTGCTATGAGGCGATACCATTGGACGATACACGCAGATCGTCCAATGGTATCGTTCATCGGCACGAAGCACTACGCATGTGCGGCCGCGGCATTACAGTATGTATAAAATCATTTAGATCTTGACAATTTCCGTACTTTCGTAGAGAATTAATATTCTATTTCCCGCTGCCATGTGTTTTCATAGAGAAGACGTTTCTGTGAAAGTTATGTCTAATTTAAATGTTTTAGTAGATAAAGTTATGAACATTTGAACAAACCATAATGTTATGCTGTTTTAAATATTATGAGGCTTCGGTATGTGAAGAAAGCGATTTTGGTAGTTTTCTTTCAAAATATTCACGTTAAATGATTTTATGAATACGGACGGTTTAGTCTTATCACACCGGATTTCCTCCAAATACTAATGCTCCAGCCAAAAAAATCGCATTTTATCTCAATTTTTTGTTAATACTTTAAAAAAACTCTTTTCAATATAAATCTATTATAATATTCAGACATATACTTGAGTAAGTATTATATAAGAAGTAATTCTTATTATTCAAATTTAATGCACAGTAAAAATTAAAACATAACTTCTAATTGCCTTAAATTGCTTGAAACTCTACTAAAATTGGTGTCTAGAGAAAACTATTGCAATTAAGACGTTTAAAAATAAATAAAATATCCAACAGTTTGCATACGTCTTCTTTAAATGTTTGTTGTTTAAATGTTTAAATAAATGTTCATTCAAATCGATAGTATATTCCAGGACAAAAGCGTAACTTAGGGCCTGTTTCACCACTTCCAAATAAAGTGCCGGATAGGCTATCCACAACTTTTTGACAGATTCTCCATTATTATTTTTTTGTGCTAAAGGCAGGTCAAGTAGCCCTGATGCAACTGCGACCCTTGAGGATCTATTGTGACTCCTTCGCATTAGAGTACCGTCCCCAACCCAATGCTGCTCATAAATTGAACGATGGGGTTGGGGTTGGTACCACGAATTTCCTCTTTGGATGAGTATTCGGGGTGAACAAGGTGCCTATTTCTGCTCTGTAGTAGAGCAGGACAGTCAAGGAGGAGGTGTATAGGTGTCTCGTCCTCCTCCTCGCAGAATCTGCAAGTCGTTAAGCTACTAACATCTATTCTGTTAAGGTGCTTATTGAGCTTGCAGTGCCCAGTTAGGCTTCTAGATTCTCATACTCTATCTGTCAAGTTAAGTGGTGGATAGCCTATCCGGCACTTATCAGGAAGTGGTGACACAGATAAACCTGCAATAGACAATAGTAGGTAGTTAATAAACATACTTCATACTAGGCTAGGTCAATCGAATCCAGTAAGACTAATTGTCTTACTGGATTAAGTACTTATATTACCCAGTAAGACTATAAGGGCCAACCCACACGTACCACAACCACACGACAACCACAACCACACCTCAACCACACCTCATGGTCGGGCGTATATTTCGTATTGTAAATGAATAAGACTGTTCACACGTACCACATTTTGCAGTCGTTGTCGACCATGTGTGTGATACCGACCACATCGCAACCACAAGCGAACTAGTGGCCTACCACGTCGCAACCACAACGTTGCGTCGATGCAACGACAGTGCGCGCACACCGCCCGCGCTCTTCCTCCCCCTCCTTTTCATTGACTTTCGTACGTAACCACATCGCAACTACTGGCGACAACGCAACCACGTCGTCATTTTGTCGGTACCACAACGCAACTACAAAAAGCTGCAGCGACACCATTCACACGTAACCACTGCTTGACGGCATTTTGTCGTTACGACGTGGTGTGGTTGTGGTACGTGGTGTGGTTGTGGTACGTGTGGGTTGGCCCTTACCCTAATTTACACTAAAATTAAAGCTATGTAAGCTTACGATAACCTTAACTCACAACAGTTTAAAGATACCCTTAAAAAGTTTAGTTTCGTATCTTAAAGTGATTATTTATTATTTTATCTGGATGCTTAACATTTTTAAATAAAATAAAGTAAGCATTCAATTTTAAGAATGTAGGCTTAAACAACCAATGTTTAAATGAACGCTGTCGAAAATCTCACATGGTACGACTACCCACTTATTAAAAAAACATGAGATGAACTTTTATTTAACTCGTATTTTAACCAATTAGTATTTTAAAAGTATCAATTAAAATTATTCGGCCCGGAAATCAAGTGAGGTATAAAATACGAAAGTTAAATGCGTGTTTTTATGTTTGATATATATAATAAATTTAAGAGATCTCTCACTTGTACCAGGTATTTCTATTTTGTGGTAGAGAAAACTCTACAAAACATCCAACAACCTAGCATACATAAAAATTGTAATATTTCACCTACTTCTTCGGGATAAAAAGCACTCTATCGGTGGTATGAATAAAAAAATCTTAGTGAAGGTTTTAACAGTTTTCTAACTTGAATGTTCGCTAAAGTTAAAAACCGTCTTATAACACTCCATATGAATAAACGCTTACTAAGCCTTCGTTAAGTAAAATACATTTAGATGACGTTTTATAGTTTTTTTTTTGTGAATGTTGGTAGTCTGCCAATTTATTGTGTTCAATGTGTCAAAAATAATGAGTATTTTGTAAAAAAAGTAAATATACTTTATTGATTTCATAAATTACGTCATAATAGAGCAAAGTAGACTTTGACATTGGCAACTCACTTGCTGACTACCATAAAGTTAATATACCTAGCGGAATTCAGCTAGGTATATTAACTTTATGCTGACTACTGAGGCCGCCATAATAAAAAGAAGAAGAAGAAGAATGACTAAATTCCTTCGATCGGGGATTCTTGGAAACGCTATTGTATTCTATGGTAAAAGTTTAGAATCATGCCCAACGATTTAGGGGGGAGGGGGAGGAGAGGGGGGAGGGGGGGGGGGGGGTTGAACCCCCAGTACCAACTCCACACTCAGGAGCCCGTTTTGGAGCTACTTACCTTTGAAATTTTGCTAATATTGAGGTTAGGTCATCTGTTCTCGGGTGTTTACGAAGTGTTTTTGAAGCATCACAAGGCTGTGGTTGAGTGAAGGATGTATATTTCAATTTTGTTTCACGATATAATCCAAGTTTTGTTGATAAAAATTAAGTAAAATTAACAAAATTCACTACCTACAAACTACAAATAAAATCTACCGTAATCTTAGGCAGCTCCGGCTTTTTGGTCGCCTTCGGCGACCAGCCTCCGCCGCCACGGCGAGTCCTGGTTCCTCGTTTCGTTACGGCGGGCGGAGGCTGCTCTCCCTCCGCGCCTCCGGCTTAGGAATTACACTCTAGGGGGTGACTACGTGGAGTCGGGGTTGACAGATTTGTTTCTCAGTTATAATTGATTTCATAAGCATATTTTCAGATAAAATAAAATAAAAGGCTCAAGTAATCGGCCACACTTCAAGAAATATTTGTATCAAAGACACATTTCTTATTTAAAATATTCATTTTATTGTGATAAAAAATAAATAATATTACCTAAGTATATTTATTTATGAATCAATATTGAAATATTACACTACGTAAAATATAAATAATCCTTAAAAAAAATTACGAAAACAATGCAAATTGGAATGTCGAAGTGGCAAAGTACACCCTCAGTATCAGTGCCAAAAGCCAACAAAAGAAAAAGAAGAAGAAGAAGAAGCCAAATATTTATTAGCCAAACCCATACAATTACTATATACAGTCCGACAAGGCTTTATATGAATGTGTCAAACTGTCAATGGGCGCTGCTGCTGGTAAGGAGAACTGTCAAAAATTACGTTTGTGTATGATAGAAGCGTTAGTTCCTTTTCTCGCCACGTTCGCATACAGCCTTGTCGAACTGTAGTAGTGAATTTTGATAATTTTACCTAATTTTTATCAAGAAACCTTGGATTATATAGTTTTGGAATGACGGAATATTCGTCCCCCACTCACCACAGCCTTGCAATGCCTTGAAAACACTTCGTAAATACCAGAGAATAGAAGACCTAACCTCGAAATTACGAAAATTTTAAATGCGAATTTCTCATAAATGGAGGGTCTCCTGAGGATGGAAGTGGTACGGGGGGGTTTTCTTGATCCAACCTATCCCTCCTCAACCCATCTCACCACCAAAATCGTTGGGCATGATTCTAAACTTTAGCCTATTCTATTGTTGTCGCGATCACCGGTGCTCGTGCGGGGCTTGATGGGTTGATACAATTTTATTCTGTGTAGTTTACTTTTGAGGCCTTCAATTTATTTTTAAACAAACTACGTTATATATTATCCAAAATGCAAAGTGATAAAATAAAACGCATCCGAAGTGAAAACTGGCTCGATGAGGATAAAGTTCAGGTGTGATGCCGCTGCCTCGTCTATCTTTTTGTAGTTCTTCAGACACTAATGACACAAATGTATCGTACTGATTCTTTTGTAAATCTATTTTTTTCTAAAGTCGTCCTCTGTTAAATCAAATGGATTTATTCTTATCTTATATACTTTTTGTCGACGAGGGTGGCTAGAAATTCCTTCAGAAATTGCAATAATGTCAGAAATCGCGATAATACTCGATATTTCGTTCATTTCAATCTCTTAAAATGGTCTTAAAGTAGGTCCGAGGCTTCACTAAAGTTTGCGAACTCCTATTTGACGTTTCGAGCCTAAACAACTGTTAGCAAACGTTTATTCATATCGATTATGCTTAAAATGTTCTTAAAATAGGTTTATAACAGGCACGCTATTTTTTGACAGCTGTCACCAAAGGCGTTAGAGCACTGTTCGGGAACCTTTATTCATAATAAATTTTAGAACAGGCTTTTAAAGCTAATATAAACCCTCGCTAAGTTTTTATTCATACGACCGTATGTGTTCATCCAAAGCCTAAACCATGCCAAATTCGATTAAAGTCCGTACCTCTGACCTCATCGGTGTAAATCGTATTCTATGCCGTACCTACTGTACCGAACAGCTCATCTTCGTAAAGAAATAACAACTCACAAACTTTGGCCTTTATAATATTGTTAGCGTAAATTCCTTCTTGGCCTCGTGAGTAATACTCAGTCGAAGGGTTTCTAGGGCAAACTGATAAGCTGGGATGAAGAGATAAATATTTTTTTGTATCATGTTTGTGTAGGATCTTCCTCAGTTAAGCCGTCTGTGATAAGTTTTTGGGAACGTTCTTTCAACGGTATACTGTTACCTACCTAATTCCATAACCACATTTGGTTTCATATACAGTATTATATAAAATTAAATGCTTAGGCACATCTGAAATTAACGAATTAATTCTCACAGTCACAGATAATAATTACAACTGTCAGTAAACTTCAGAGTCGTTTGGACAGATATTTAAATTCATTAAGTGAACGGCTATTCAAGAAATTTTGTATGTGGGCGGTCTTGCGCTGAAACACTGATCTAGCTAGGCCTTGTCCTTTAGAACCACGTATTTTTGAAATAAAGGTAGGCTTTTGATGGTGATGATATACATTTAAATTAGGTGAAAATTGTGAGTGATAATTTGATACAATAACTACTCATGCTGGGAGGCTGCGGAGAGAAACTTGCGAACAAGACAAAGTATACATAATTTACAACTGGTTAGTTACAGTAAAATATTATTAGTTCAACTATGTAAAATTAGAATACGCAGACTACGGTTACACGGTCAGTCTGGAATCAGTTCAGTCCATCAGTCTGAGACTGACGCCAGAATGATGACTGGAACTTTATGTACTTACATAATAAAAAAAAAAAAAAACAGTCCGTCAATCACACGGTTACACGATCATTCTCCCATCAGTCTTGATCAGACTGATGGACTGTACTGTTGCCAGACTGACCGTGTACGGTGTAACCTATGTCTTAGACTTCTTATGTTTACGCGAATATTCTTCGGGATCGGGAATGAAAAGCTTACTGCAACAAAATTTACCACCATTCCACCGGTCTGTAGTCGCTATAATTTAGGTAATTATGTGTACTGCTTCTACAGGGTGTAACAAAAATAAGTGATAATACTTTAGGGTGTGTACGTGTTCCTTGTAGAGAGTTCACTGTGAAAGTAGCAGCGCTGAAAGACCAAAATTTTTTTCACTTTTGTATGGGGAAACTCGTGACGCTCGGGCCCTTGCCCATACAAAAGTGAAAAAAAAATTTCGTCTTTCAGCGCTGTCACTTTCGCAGTGAACTCTCTACAAGGAACACGTACACACCCTAAAGTATTATCACTTATTTTTGTTACACCCTGTATATGATTATCTAATTACTATGTACTACAAGTAGCCATCTAGTAAGTATTACATGTTAATTAGGCAGACAGTTCACAATCGCGAGTGATTACTATTCAGAATTCGGATGTAGCTCGGCGCGTGCGTGCACACTTTCCTTTTCATTAAACGTCTGACATGTGTTTCCTCAATAACGAACTGGGTTACAACTGGCCACGGCATTGTTACAATTTCTTCTTTGATTGATTATTTTCGTGAGTAATTAAACTGTTCAAAAGGAAACGAAGATTGATCGCAGTTTCGTCGTTCGCTTCCGTCGCTACCTGTGTTGAGACCTAAATCCTTATACTAGATGACGCCCGCAACTCCGTTGCCAAAATAAGTTTATCGCGCAGAAACTGCACAATTTTCCGGGATAAAAAGTATCCTATGTCCTTTCTGGAACTCAAAGTATCTCCATACAAAATTTCAGCAAAATCGGTTCAGCGGTTTGGGCGTAAAGAGGTAAGTAATGGATGTTTATTGCCCTTTAAAGGACATCGTACCAGTGAGTAAGCAGGAATGAATCACAAGATCACTTTCTAGTGATGCACGAAACAAACATTTTAAACTGAGAATCGTGGGGCGATCATTAGTTACCCCAATTTGTTGGTGACAGCGACAATTAGTACGTAACTGGTATTAAAGATAGTCCTAATGTTCTGTTACAACTTACAACAGACTAATCGTGCCAGCGCTGTGACCATATCTCACAGTGATTCGTTATTGTCATAGAGCATAATACTGGCCGTGGTCTTGAACTGACGATTGTTCCAACCGATTGTAACTCGTATGGGAATGTTCAAGTGCGAGAAAGCGTTGTTTCCCATCACAAAACGTAACAGCTTACATTGTCGTGTACATTTCGAAAAATCGACTCCCACGAATTGTTTAATTGGATGACTTTATCTGGAGATACACCTGGTGACTCCGAATTGTCCGAGCCTAGACCGCGGCTAATGGCGGCTACGTAGAAGAAAACAGAATAACCGTTTTACTGCTTAAAAGTCTTAGTTCCAGTAACAATTTTATTGAAATTTGGCCAGTCGTTTTGGTAGATTTTCTTATCAGTATAAATGCTTTAGCATAAATCTATATACTAAAATTTTACTTTAGCATAAATTTATAAAGCGAAAGAGTTTGTTAGTTTGTTTGTTTGTTTATTTGTTTGTTTGAACGCGCTAATCTCAGGAACTACTGGTCCGATTTGAAATATTCTTTCAGTGTTAGATAGTTCATTTATCGTGGAAGGCTATATTTTATCACGCTAAGACTAATAGGAGCGAAGAAATAGAGGAAAATGTGGAAAAAACGGGGGGAAATTATTTGAAAAGGCTTATTTGAACGCGCTAATCTCAGGAACTACTGGTCCGATTTGAAAAATTCTTTCAGTGTTAGATAGCCCATTTATCGAGTAAGGCTAAGGGCTAAATTTATTACGATAAAACTAATAGAAGCGAATAGAAGAAAATGTGGAAAAAACGGGGGAAATTATTTGAAAGGGCTTATCTCACGAACTACTAGAGCAATTTTTCTGTTATTTGGGTCAGATAAGAAGTAGACCACGTGAAGGATTATAGGCTATTTTTTGTAGACTGATTTGTCTGTGAAATATCTCATTTACGCAGGCGAAGCCGCGCGGAACGTCTAGTGGGCAGAAAATAATTTTGAATATAATATTATTCTAAAGAAGAAAGTTTGGCTTTCATACAATAATGTTATTTTTGCTGTTGTAAAAAATTGTATAAGTGCTTACTGGGTTTGTGAACATATCATAATATGTTCACAAACCCAGTAAGCAGTAATACGTAGTAATACTATCAAATTAGATACCTGGAAGGTAGTAATTAAAATTATCCATTATCGTTAAAAGTATTGAATTTCATGGACCGTGTGAGCATTTCTGAAGAAGCAATGATAAAAATCGAAAGATGTCGGCTATACTATATTAATAGTTTTGGAACCAACTTTCAACATAAAGTTTTAATGAAACGGGAGTAATTATAAATTACATTGACTTTATTTTGAATAAATAATGTCTTTTTAAATTCAATTATAGTGAAAAGAAATAAGAATGAGTTTAGATAATCGTATTACAGCAAAGGGTACGAGGTACAAGTTACAAGCCAATTTCACAATTTCTTGTTCTCTTAAATACCTAATCAGACTACTACTTTAACTATTTTATTAATTTAACCCCTTTACGTTATAATACAGAAGTTTTAGTTACACAATGTTTTGTTTTTGTCTGTCAAGCTGTTTTTAGACGCATCAGAAAATTTCTTTGAGCAACAAATTGTCTGATGCGAGCTGATGCGTCTAAAAAGCAGCAACGAGTTTCGTGCAACTCGTTTAACGCGTGGGAACTGCACATTTCCGGGATGACAATCGTCCCACGTCCTTGTCGAGGACTCAAAGTATCGCCATGGCAAATTACAACAGACAAATTTTCGGTTAAGTTTAGTATGGAATATCAAATATGGAATAACTTTTAACGAACTCTTCGCGAATTATAAATTCAATAACGCGAGCTGAACTTGAACGCTAACGATTACGACTTTCGTTTTGATGTAATGTATAACAGGTAATGCGGAACAGTATTATAATGATATTATCGATGAGCATCGGCGCCGCTACCGGTTAATGCCATTACCACAATATAAATTATGTACAGTAGACAATATAAATTATGTACAGTAGAACGAAGCTGGTCTTTTTATGAAATGCCTAGCCTGCGCTAGGTACTTAAACCCTCCAAAGTCCCTATTTTGACGGCGCTCTTGTAAAAAGTGATAGAATTAAGTAAAAACAATGAGTTAAAAGTTTACGCCAGTGCGGGTGATTCAATAGAGCATTTAATGCGATTTAGTAGAGCACAGTGGTCAGTGCCCAAGTGTGTTAACACTTAATTGATTAGTGCATGCTCAACGTTGAGCATTCAACACGTAGTTGAATGCTCAACGTTGAGCATTATGTCGCACAATACGCTCCAGTGCTGCAATTACAAAACAGGGTATATCGTGATTACAGATAACTGGAAGTAGCAAAACATAGATGAGTGATGGTCGCAATAGAAGATCTTCCAACCGAGCGAGGTGGTATGTTCGGTCAGTGTGATTTAGCATTGTGCACTGTTTAGTCGGCTACACTACATAGTACACTGTCTCTACTGTATAATATTCATACTGTGTACTTGCACTTTTGTTGCAGCCGCGCGGGCTCAGGAGCCGCTAATGACTTAACTAGTGTAATTTAATAACATTAATGAACAAGCAATAAGCAATTTATTATTATTAGATCCCGCGGAAAATATATTACAGAAAAGAGACAACGTAATATAATAAATTCCTTCTTTAAAATTTAGCTATTAAGGATATAAAATATATAAATATATAATTCCTATAGTGGTCTGAATAAGTATTTTGACTTTATTGTAATAACTGATACTATTACCGAAATTAGTAGTATTATATATCTGTTCATAAATCATACCGAGCTATATGTATAATATAATAATAATAATATTGGCATTGAGTAGATCAAAATGGATAAAAACAGATTCAATATATTTGGTACACTATTTTAATAGTGAGAGGTAGTAGCCATTTTATTGTATTTCCCTGTAAAAGTTTAACTACATTAGAAAAGGGCGCATTTTTAAATCGTCGGTTAACCTTTACCAGGGGATTAAGGCGAGCACTTACCTCAATTCCAAAACGATAACCTTGCGAACGCGAATGCCAAGCGTGTACGCATCGCAATAAGATTCATTTTAGCTTAGCATAAAATTGTAAGTTACGACGGGCGGATCTTCTCTATTTTATTTTTCGTGTGTTTTTTTTAAATATCTTTCGAAATAAATATTATGAAAAAAGATTATTCGTTTCAGACCTTTTTAAAATAGATTCATTGACAATTTATTAAAATAAAATGTAAGTTATTCTTGTTAATACTTATATTTCGATGACAATGAGTTTTGTCGGAGGTAAGTTTGTAAATTAATTACAGCGAAAGTATTATTTTTTATTAAAATGTTTTTGATTTAAACCCTTTTAAATATTGTGCTCTATATCTCATATTTTTTTACATTTCGTTATTATACCTATTGGAACTAGGTAAATCAGGATTCGGGTATCAAGAAATAACAAAATGGGGTTTCAGCCCGCCTTAATTTGATACTTTGAAATTTTTTTATAAAAAAAAAAAACTGTCAAAGCGCCTTTAAGCGCCGTTCTTTCCTCAGAAGAAAATTAACTTTGAAAATACAGCACCAATGACCAGTCATGTTACAACTTACAATCCAGTGATCCAATCCTGCGCTGGATTGCTACTGTAATAATGTAAACGGGCACTGGAATGCAATTCAATTCAATTGGAATAATTTTAACTCGCTATAAAAAATATAGTTTATTCGTAGCATTTATGCTAACAATTTAAGATGAATGTAAAACAGCGTTAACATAAGTGATCACAGCCGTGGTCATTATGATCGCACTTATAAGTTTAGTCATTACTTTCTATTTCATATTATATTGTGTAACATGAGATTATGGTGAATTTTTCTCGCTGCGAGTCATTAACCTTTACTTTGATGGTCAGGGAGCAAATTTTACGGTCATTGACGTAATTCTTGGATGATCCGTAAACAAAAGTGTGAATATTGAAATATAGGACAGTGTGTATCTGATTTTAACGATAATGTTTTGTTGATGTAGAAATTACAGGTCAAATGTCAGCTACGTGCAGTGTAGACTTCCGTACTTATTTGTCTTATTAGCAACAGCCAACTGCTATAAAGCTAATATCTAATAAGACAGAGATAAACTTTCTCTATCTTTGAATTTGAACGAGAATATTATCATCTATACTAAGATTATAATTATTATTTTTAACAAAAAATTAAAACCGTCTCCCAAGGTAAAAACAATAATAACATCCTTATAATATGAACTAAAAAGTATTAAATAATTTTTCCTATCTAATAGTGCCATTTTCCGAATTCGGCTAAACCTCAACTATTTCTGTACTCAATCTTCATCATTTTGAAGTCGGTACCAGATATAGCTGAATCTTCTGGATAAAGCTGAAATTATTTTAACTCGACGTTCCGCGCGGCTTCGTCTGCGTAAATTAGATATTTCACAGACAAATCAGTCTACAAAAAATAGCCTATGATCCTTCACGTGGCCTACTTCTTATCTGACCCAAATAACAGAAAAATTGCTCTGGTAGTTCGTGAGAGAAGCCCTTTCAAATAATTTCCCCCGTTTTTTCCACATTTTCTTCTATTTCTTCGCTCCTATTAATCTTAGCGTGATAAAATATAGCCTATAGCCTTCCTCGATAAATGGACTATCTAAAACTGAAAGAATTTTTCAAATCGGACCAGTAGTTCCTGATATTAGCGCGTTCAAACAAACAAACTAACAAACTCTTCCGCTTTATAATATTAGTATAGATTGCCTAATAATCTTAAGAACTACTGGAGAAATTTTCATGTTATTTGGCACACATGAAGAATAGACCACGTGAAGGGACATAGGCTATTTTTTGCGGAAAAATGTACGGTTTCGGAAAAATTTACGGCGAAGTCGCGCGGAACGTCTAAAACTAGCAACTCAATCGATTTTCGATTCGGATCCATACAATGTTTAAATCTATTCACGCTTAAATAGCTGTTCCGATTTTGACAAAATTTGGTACGGAATTTTTTTTGTCTTGAAAAGTCTCAAAGCATCTACCATGGGCCACATTCGCCCTTACTAATAAACGTTGTTATAAGCTTTGAATAGTTACACATTGTTTTGTTCCTGTCACACAAGTGACATTTTTAATTGGATTGAAGAAGACAAAACACTGTATAACTATTCAAAGCTTATACAGCGTTTATTAGTAAGGGGGTAAGTCTTTAGTAATGGCCTTACACGTGCGGGTTTCGTTGCAGAAGAGTTTTCATTTTATGGCAACACCTAGCTATGCATAGAAATAAATTATGAAATAGGCGACAATAATTTCTTTAAAAGGAAATAAAGAAAAACCCTAGTCTGCCTGAGTGTCGTCTGAAAGGCTGCCGATCACTGCCGATATTATCATAACGTATAGCGTAGTTTTGACTTTTTGAGGCCCATCAATGCCCATCATAGTGCTTTTGAATTACGATGTTTTTTGTTCGTTCGCATTGCTTAGATAATGAAATTTTAACGACATTGAGTGCTTATGAATTTAGATTGATTATTGTTCATAATCACGTGTTTAGAAGAATTTGCGTTCTACCGTTTCAGATGAAGTCAAGATATTATACTTTCAACGAAATAAAAAATCTCGAAACGGCTACGTAATGCGTAATATGTTACATGAGCTTACAATAAGTACTCGGTGCTGACATTGTCCAAATTAACACACAAGAAGTTACATTTCACTTTCGTGTAATATGAGAAACGGGCACAGAGTAGGAACATTGCGTTTTGTCGGGCAATTAAGTAAAAGCCGAGGTGGAAGCGTGCGAATGTTGAAGGTCATTGCACCGGACCTTCCCTTATAAATTATTATTATGATACTCATACCACAATACTATGTGACTTCTTGTATTATAGCAGCGGCTCTCGAACTTTTTTGGGGGCCGGAACCCTTTCGAAAAGTAAAATTTTTGATGGAACCCCAAATAAATGAAAAAAATTGGGCCACTGCAGCAAGAAGTGGATATTCATCACGGATTATGAATCCATGCTGGTGTCTGGTAACATATCTAAAAAAGAATTTAAGAGGGCGACTAACGCAAAAAATCAAACATCGTCCTTCTCTCTTCACACTCACGCCCGTCTTTCATATGCCAGGTGAAAAAGGACGACGCGGAATCATCGCCAAGTTAGTAATTTTTTTCTTAATAACTCGATAAATATAATATGTATATACAAACATTTTAAAAATCCGCAGGTCAGTGTCTCAATGATAGAATTTTATAAAATGTGTTAAAATATTAACTAAGTTTAATGCACGGTTATAGCAATATATGAAAAATTCGTGAAAATTAGATGCATTTTTGTGATTTTTTTCCATCGAGAAAATTTTAAGATATCGTGTTTTCACTCAGATCAAATTCTTGGAAATATAATGTAGTATCTATGTTTAGAAAATGAAACAATTCGGGGCTTATTTTCAAGTATAAAAATGAATTATAAAATCGACAATTTTGGGTTAGTCGCCCCCTTAAGTACATAAATTTCGCTCGCGGAGCCCCTATAAAGGCTTTGCGCTGCTGCATTACAGTATTTTTGACATCAAATACGTGCAAGTTGCAACACACGCAGAGTTAGTGATAATCACATTATTCTGCTCTACAAAGACACCTTAATAATTATTTTCTTGTCATTGTAGCGGAAATATTAGCTACTTTTTTGCAAACTTGGCCTAATGACAGCAACTCGGAAGTTTATTCTCATAAACTTACATAAATTACACATATGTGTTCTGAATTCTTATCAACCAACATTGCCACGCACAGCAGAACTCTGGAACGAACTGTCGCCAGCAGTATTTCCGGACCAATACGACCTGCAAACCTTCAAGAAGAGAGTGTAATTCCCTCTTAAAAGGCCGGCAACGCACTGCAAGTTGCAACTCTTCTGCCCCCCTAGCATACGCCAACGAGATATCTCGTGGATATCTCACTCTCGAGCGTAGTGATATTGTCGATATCGATATATATCTCTTTTTCGCTAACATGCGTACGTCGAGACTCGAGAGATAAATTTCTCGTTCGTATATAGTTCGTTAGTATATAGACAAAAATAGCACATATAAAAAAAAAACAAAATTATCTCTAATTTTGACGACAGACGTACGAGAAAAAATGTATGTCATGTTAGGGTCAATAGAGATGAAGAGATAAACCAGTTAACATCGAGAAAACGTGTAGACAAAATTTTATCGTTGGCGTATGCTAGCACGGCAGATGTTGCTAGTGTCCATGGGCGACAGTAGTTGCTTTATATCAGGTGACCCATTTGCAAAACCCAAAAGCTGACAACTTATTTTTCCACTGTGATACTTTTCGGGAGTGTTCATCGAAAAATCCTGTCTAAGGTGAAACTCCAAAAAACGAGCTCTACAACAGTTGCAGTGTTGGCGAATCCTTATAATCTAGACAATCAAGCCATAAGTTCAAGTATACAGAACTGGCAAGCAGCCAAGCAGCACCGTGTGTAATATTACACGAACCATTTAGAGCCACTTTTGACCCCCTCGAAATTCAAAAACAATTTAACATTAACGTGTCAAATTTGGCTCATAGCTGCCTCCCCCTGCCCCTACCTGGGTACGCCCATCACCCATGTATATAAGGTATAGATAAGTAAATGAACATCCTCCTGGGCATTCTCTCAGCTTTTAATGTCTGCAAAACGCAAAATCATACCAATCCAAAAAGTTATGTTTTTTTTCAAGTATGATTATTTTTTAATTCAAACGTTCTTTACATATTATACAGTAGACCAGTAAGCCACAGGCCCAAAAGGTCATTAATTGAATTTATACTCTTGCGATTTGCGTATTAAAGCTAGAAGTTGCAGCTTACCAAACAAACGAACAAAACTACACAGTGTACAGTTATTATAGAAATAGATATTACGATCGCTTGCGTACCTCAATTATTTTAACATTTTACAACACTTTATGCGAGTCATTTTAACCAAATAAGATGTCACGGTAATAGGTACCAAAGAATACTTTTTCTCCATTACATAAGTTGAAGTGTAACTTTCGTAAGTCAATATTTCGAATAATTTGGAGCCTTTGCACGTATTTATTTAAATGACGGGTAATTTATTGGAATGCAGACTCGATAGTTTCGAAACTGCTACGCATTACGATATGGGAATTCTAAATTATATTGCACGGTTAGCGACCAGAAGGTCAAATCTGCTATTAAAATCCATTCTAATAATGCGTAATTAAAGTGTGTCTGTTTGTCTGTCTGTTACCTCTTCGTGCCCAAACTGCTGAACCGATTTTGATGAAATTTGGTATGGGGATACTTTGAGTCCCAGGAAAAGACATAGAATACTTTTTATCCCGGAAAAATGTACGGTTCCCGCGCGATAAACGAATTTTGGCGCAACGGACTTGCGGGCGTCATCTAGTTTTACAATAAAACTATTTTAATCCTGTTGGGACTTGGGATTGCATCTAACATCAAATTGATATCCTCGTAATTTTCAAACCAACATCAGAAGTACTCTTGTTGGTCGTATATCGAAAAGTTAGTCTCAAGCCTCATTGAGACAGTAGGTATGTAGAGTTTGAGTAATTTAGTCCCTATCTATAGAATAAGGGCAGAGTTAAAGGCTTGACGTGTAAAAATCGTTTTGGTCTAGTCTTGGCATCATTTTTAGGGTTTCGTAGTCAACAAGGAACCCTTATTTAGTCGGTCTGTCCGTCCGTCCGTCCGTCTTTCAGTCCGCGGTTTTTCTCAGAAACTATAGGGTCTACAAAGCCGTAATTCGGCATAAATGCATATCTTAATGATGCCGACAAAATGGTATATAAAATCTTTAAAAAAAAATTAAGATACCTCCCCTAGACCCCTACACATCAATGCGGGGGTGATTTTTTTCGCGTCCATCCCACCGTGTAGGGTGTCGTTGGATAGGTTTTTTTTAAAATATTACGAGTATTCACAGATCATTTTTAGAGTTCCGTACCCAAAGGGTAAAAACGGGACCCTATTACTAAGACTTCGATGTCTGTCCGTCTGTCTGTTTGTCTGTCTGTCTGTGTGTCTCCAGGCTGTAACTCAAAACCACTATAGCTAGACTTCTGAAATTTTCAGATTATGTATGACAGTATGTCTATTGCCGCTATAACAACAAATACTAAAAACAAAATAAATTAAATATTTAAGGGGGGCTCCCATACAACAAACGTGATTTTTTTGCTATTTTTTGCTCGATATCAATAATGGCAACACATAGGCACTTGAAATATTCACGAAATACTCAGTTGTATTTTTACTTTAATAATTAATAGTAAAATTTAAATAAATTAAATAATTAAGGGGGGCCCCCATACAAAAAACACAATTTTCAGCCTATTTTTGATCCATTTGTGAAATAATATAAAGTTGTAAGACGGAGAAAATCGTTAGAGTCCATGCAGTGTCCCCCCTTCTACCAGCTAAACGGTTGCTTCTGGAAATGTGAAAATATTCACGGGAGTAGCAAATATGATGAATTTAAAAGGAAAATTATCACGGCTATTAAGGCTAACTTAACTTTAACCTTAACTTTGACCACAGAATTTGACAGATGTCTGTTGAGTTTATTTTTTTGTTAAAGCTACAGTTAATGGCATTGAGAGTATAAAAAATGAATTATCCGTAAAAATCGTCAGGAAAAATATTTGTTATAACAACACTGTGAGCCATAGTAAATTTTCACGAAAAAATTTCGATATAAGTTTGAGCGGTTATGGTTATCGTTAAATATGGTGTCCATTATTGACTTTAACCAAAGATTTGACATTTTGCGATGTAGTTATAGTTAAAGTTATTGTTGATGTTACAGTTATAGTAAGTTGGTGCAACCTATATTTATTATTATGCTATTAAAATAATATACAATATATTATGCTTTAGAGAATATAAATCATATTACTAATCTCTCAATCGCTCCTATTGACTGTATTTATGAGAAAAGAGAAAAGTGCAAAGAATTGTTTTGTGTGAGAACTGTTACGAGCCGCTGTTATTTCACGTGCTTCTCTATTTTCTAAATAATTACAAACTGCTTAGCGCCAGTCTATTACCGGATTGTTGAAATTAATTAGGTGTTATAAATTATAATACTTTTGTATAACTTTATTAAAGTAAAAAAAAAACCCTAAAAGACGGTCGTGAAGAGTGATCTCTAGATAAATTCAAAGATAAGGACCAAATAATATTTTTTGTTTTTTCACATTTTAGTAATAAAAATTCTCTTTTTTTTCAGATAATCACAGTACTAGTTGCCGCTATTGCTGAATACACATGTGAACCCGCAAATGGTTTTCCGAACAAAGTGTACAATAATGGCAACGGAGGCGCTCGCTACGACGATTTGCTGAAGCCGCCACCGCCGCCGCTCCTGCCCGTGATACCTGTGCCATTCCACGGCGGGAACCAGCATGGCATATCCCAACGACAGAACTTCGAGAACGGATACCACTACCAGCCCCCACCGCAAGCACCCCCGCCCCCGCCAGCACCGATATCCAGCGAGTTCAAATTTCCGGCACCGTTTTACAAGCAATACAATTTCAACTTCGTCCCCCCGCCCCAACCGTTCACCACGACGCCTTCGCCCTCCATGTTCCAGAAATTCTCGAATTGGCTCTTCCCACACAACTCGTACGACCAACAGTCTGAGGTGATCAGCAATTACAATGCGGCGACTTTCAAGAAAGATTGTAATCCGTGCAATAACGTGCCATGGATACCGGTCATAAGATACGATTTAGCACCCAAAAGCCTTCGGCAAAATAACAACAATAATGCTCTTCCGACGTACGGTCCTCCGAGCCCTACTGCATCAAATCATATATTTGACGCCGTACAAAACGTACCACAGCCTTTCAGTAATCAAAATTTGGAGTTAAATGGAAATCAACAAAGTAACAACCACTTTCAAAATTACGGACCTCCCAAGATATCCCAAGTTGTTTCGACGTACGGACCACCGAGCCCGACGCACGTAGTCGACATTTCTCAATCCCATCCCCTGAGCTCTCCGTATGCTGTGACTAGCAATCCGATTTCAAATTTCCCATACAATTTTCATACGACAACTCCGAAACCTATATTTAACCAGCCGGTGTCATACGCTTTATCTAGTTCGACATTCGGGCTGCCCGCTTCTACTATTTCCACGCCTTTTGCCCAGTACGATAGTAACTTTTTTACTACTACTGCCTCACCGATTATAACAAGACCCCCCGTACAATTTAATCAACAGTTTCCGCAAAGTAATGACGTCGAAGTGTTCGGACAAAACATACCATCTCAAGAGTTACAACTACCAAAAGTTACTCGTCCAACTGGATTCAGAAATTCGTATGGTGAACCCATCGATAACACGTTTGCACTTAATATACCATATTCCGCTACTGCTACTGGTGCTGAATCTTCAAAAGTAAAGACTGAAGTTTTACCTGATAATGCATTACGATCGCACTTGGACAATATGAGCTTGGCCCTAGCAAACCCGGCTCCATTCACCCTTAACAGGGGTAGAAATATACACACTTTACAGCCTGTTGCGCTTCCAAATCTAAGTATCTCGCCATTACCACCAATATTTAATGCAAGACCATTTAGACCAACGCCGCATAAATATTTTGGCAATATTTTATATGGCTCAAACCAAAAGCAGTCAGAGTCACAAGTTAACATAGCGCAGAGTGTACCGCTAGCCGAATATACACACTCTATAGAGTATCCTACAACATTCATACAATCACCGGTTATTGATATAGATAGATTTAAAAACTCTGAAAATCAAACTAAAGTCTATCGGAATATTCAAAACAGCTACGTCATCGATGAAAGTCGTGATATATTTCCCCAAGCATCAGATCACCATGTATCTGCGGCAAAGTCAAATTCAGATTCTAGTTTTGAAAGCGTAGACATTGGAAACGAATTATACGATGAAAGCATTCAATCTAAAGGACCTAATAAAAATATTCCACCTAATCATAGGCCCGATTTTGCAGATTTACGTGGTGTTAAAGATGAAGACGTAGACAAATATCGTACGGAGAGTAATTTACAAAATATTGATTCTCCTTTACTGTATTTAAAACCAAGTGCACCTCATAAGAATTACGAAAACTTTTTCTCTTCGCCATCAACACCGGGGAGTGATAAAGAATTTGAAATATATGACGACACTCCAATCACAACGCCAAGATCTACTATGTCCACGGCAAATATTTTGGATAGTAGTAAAACATACTTCATGGAAGAGTCTTCGATACCAACAGCACAACATAGCATAAATCATGCAAAAGTCGTCCAAATTATTGTTCCATATACAATAAATGATAGAGATTATAGTGACGAATCTTTTTATAATCAACAAGAATTCCAAGCCAGAAAGGTACACACAGAGAAAAATGTTAATTATGTGACAGTACCTACAGAAACGTATAGTACTACAAAAACGACTCCAGAGGAACCTGTCTCAACAATTACAGAACAATACAATTCTGAACTCATGAATACGCCGGCAATTTCAAATGACTTTTATGATGTTAAAGAGCCACCATTTGATATCATAAAATTACAGCACACAATTGATGACTGGACTCAACAAGAATATTCAAGTACAAAAGAAGCTCAACGTGTTCGTTCCAATGAAAAATATGCCAAACAGATTCCAGACAATTATTTCACAACTGCTGCGCCGACTACGATATACGTAACAGAAGAAAATAATTACAACAATTATGATTCCTATGATCATGAATTTTCAAGTAGCAATCAATTTGAAATAACAGACAATAACACAAAAGTTTTCTCTAAAATAAGTAAAAGTTACAACAGTATTGAAAAAATTAAGGCAAATTATGATACTGCGAAAAATGATGAAGAAGATGAAACGTTGCATAATATTTACACATCATCATCTACTTTTAGAACAACTACAACAACATCTGCTCCCTGGGGAGGTATACAAACATCCATATCACCGTTAACTAACGAAAAAGTTTATGTAGTTACCTCTAAACCATGGAGAGAAAAACAAAGTAACGTTTTTAATAAGACTAAAGAATTCGATAAGTTCGAGCCACAAAAAACAAGTTCTCATAGTCATATTATATCGTCATCAGAAGAAGTAGTTATTAAGCCTCCTAAATCTTTTCGTCGACCTCTAGGCGGATCTTATCACAAAAATGGTTTTAGACTTGGGGATGGTAGATTAAATTCAACCAAGTTTGATTCATCGTATACATATTCTAATGGATGGCATAGACGAAGTAAGTATAATTTATGTTGAATGATAAAAAGAGTTTTTAATCAAAGATAAATTACATCAAAGATTATAAAATAAATTATTATAAATGTTACATGTTTCTTTCAAACTTATTAATTGAAGAATATTTTAATTATGTATAATTAGAAATACTAAAAAGTTTTCCTTTTAGAAAAAAATATTAGTGTAACAAAACTAAGTGATAATACTTAAGGGTGTGTATGTGTTCCTTGTAGAGAGTTCACTGTGAAAGTAGCAGCGCTGAAAGACCAATTTTTTTTTCACTTTTGTATGGGAAAACACGTTACGCTGGGGCGCTTGCCCATGCAAAAGTGAAAAAAATTTTGGTCTTTCAGCGCTGCTACTTTTACAGTGAATTCTCTACAAGGAACACGTGCACACCCTAAAGTATTATCACTTAGTTTTGTTACACCTTGTATAATACAAAACGTTTGTTTCAGTAAATAACTTGGGTGACGACGCACAAAATGAGTACTTTGAAGATTTAGAAGATGTGACTGTTTCTAAAGAAAGACAAACAAATAAGGTGAATTGCTAATAATATTTTGATTATAATCAATCATTTTACACCTATCATAGGGCTTTATTTGTAATTTTATATATTTGTTTTTTTTTTCAGACAAATGCAACAGTCGATAATAATGAAAATTAAAGAAGACAAATGGGGCAGTGCAAAATAGTTTAAAGTAAGACAATAAAAATAATTATCAGACTGACATTGTGTTAAAAGTGTAAGTGTAATTTTAAGCCAAAATAATAATTATGAGCAAATTGAAAAGGACTTATGTAATGTTCTTTTTAATTTGACCAAAATCTTAATAGACATTTAATTTTATAAAATCAAATAACCAAAGCAATGGTTTACTTAATTTAATTTTGCCAAAATCAATAATTAGACGTTAAATACCTATTTATAAGTATTATTCTATATTACGCTAATTTAATTGTAATAAGTATGTACAAGTCCTATATTATGTACACTTTGTAAATAGTTGCCATTTTGTAAATATATTTTTGTTCAAGGTATTTTATAATGTGTACAATGTTTTAACTTAGTAAGTATAATAATAATTATTAACATACATTTATAAAGAAACATATTAGGTTTACTTAATAATTGTAAATTTTTTAGAGTCTGTGAAAATAAACTTAATCTAGGCAGTAGTTTCCTCTGGGTTTTTTTTCTTGATTCTGTCATACAAAAATTCCGCACTCCAAAATAGAACAGTCAAGAAGGTAACAAGGTTGAGCACCAAAATGGGAATGTGGTAAGATCCTGAAGAATCTCGTATCCGCCCTGAAATCGATAAAATCTTCATTAAGAGCCTGCTGTCAAAAATATCAAAGCACGCTAGCCCCGCCTACACACCCCGTTAACCTCCAATCGTGATATAATGATTCCATGAATCGTGCTCCCGAGCAATGTGCTTTGCGCTGCAGCTAATAGTGAACAATATCGCGTAACAACGGTTCCCGCATTATAGCACGAAAGTAAAGGTCGTAAGTACCAAAACTGTTTTTGATGATTACTTAAAAATTAAATACAATACTAATATTTCCTTTAGCCATTATTTTATAAAGTGTGTGATTGTAGTAGTGCAAGTTATTTAATGATAGTAGCTCAATAAGTGTAACAGATATTTGTTGAAAAGCCCAGAAAGATTCATAATTTCGAAAAATACAACTATCGAGTCAAAATAAGTGAATCGTGTTTTCGGTTAGACAAATATCAGATAAATATACAATGATTATATAAATCTCAATTTCATTTAAGTCAATCGTCTTCCGGGATTACTACGGGACTTATTAGAAAACACAGCAAAATTTTGCAGCCCGGTCTTAAAGTAAATGAAATATCGATGTAAATTATTTTTTAAACCGAAAAATATTTAAAATGTGCTAAGTGAAATAATTGTATATTTATGTAAAAGAGATAATTTGCCTTCACTTAGTGATTAAATTAAACCACATTGAAAGTGTTAAAATACGTATTGTTACTACCGTTAGATACGAAATTAAAGAAAGTGCATTAGTTATAAAATAACTGAGTAAAGAAATTATAAATAAAACGAAAGTACTCGTAGATTACTACTATACATTCATTTGTATCATAAGTTGGTCAAGTGGGCCTACAAAAATTACTATCGATAAGATTAAATGAAACGTGACTTAATTTAATGATGATTAAGATTGTACTCATTAATATGACAGACAATAAAGAAAACATATTTTGTTACTATACAGGAAACATGTGTAGTTGCAATAATTTTTACCCACCTAAAAGAGATCCAAGGGTAATGATAACAATTCCATTAAAGAACATCTGAATTCCCGAAGCAAAGGGCAATCGCTCTAGAGGGACATAGCTTGGAATTATGATGTTCATATAGACCGTTCTCACACCCTTAGTGACACCCATTGCAAGCGCTACGAAGAGCATTCCCATAAAAGATGTTGTAAATAACATAACTGAAATAAATCAAGTGTTAATAATATTACTTAATAGTTTACAGAGCCAATTGTAATTATTATGATACTGAGAGTCAATTCATAATGTTGTAAGAAAATATATTATTATATTCAAATTAACTTACTTAAGCGAGTAAAAATAATAACCACCAAGCTCACTAAATACATAACTCTAGGTGGCTTGTGACACCATTCCCCAATAAATGGTGATACTAATCTAAAGAGTGTATCGGAGAAACCAATGACTGCCATAATCTTGGCTATTTCAGAAGTCTCAAATGTAAGCATATCTTTTAACATAAACGGTAATAGCAGAGAAAAATTCGTTTCAACACAAGATGCCATAGATAACCCAAACAATATATTAACAAATATAGGATCTTTCAGAAGCGTAAGATCAAAGAAGTCAATGAACCGCTTGAGATAACTCTTTGACATTTCTTTGTTTGTCTCAGGCACTGCCTCGTTTTTCTTAACAACAGTCTTTGTTTCTTTGAAAATATTTATAGAGCTTCCTAAATTAATTTCTTGAGATTCCCACCATTTATATTTTGATTCTTCTAGAAGACCGTTATTAGTTTTCTTTCGTACGTCTGGATGTGATACAACTGCTCTATTTTCGATACCGTTACTACTCTTTAGTGATCCTACTGATAAACTTTTGGGTGGAACTCCATTGCTTGCTTGTAAGTCTTCAGTCTTAATAGATGAATGTAAATCTAAAACATTTGATTTTAGTCGTAAGCAAATTAATCATATTGTCAAATAATTGTACTTCTATTATATATTTCAACTTGAAGTATATACCTGTTAATTTAGATGGAGTAACACTTCCATTTATGAGCTCCACATTATGTTCATTATTTAGTGGTATCATTTCCTCTGAAACTGGAGGATTAATTAAGTACCACTTAGCGGGCCTAAGTAAGCATGCGGCTATTAGGGAATGAAGACATATTGCACCCAATATCAGCACAGCATATCTCCACCCGAATGCATACATAAGTGCACTCATAACTAATGGCATATAAATTGTTCCCAGTCCTGTGATGGACATTCCTACACCAATTGCCCTACCGCGTTTCTCTTTGAAAAACGAGTTTATCGCCAAAGAAAACGCAGCCATTACCGCTGCAACCCCAGCAGCTGAAAAAGAAAACCATAAATTAAAAAATAGTTTACGAAAGATGAATAGGTATGCGTAATTAATTCTTATTCATTACTTACAATTTATAATACTGTATGATAGAATAAATAACCAGAAGCTAGTAGAGACTGCTGTCAACATTAGACCAGAAGATATTAATAATGCTCCAACGACAGCGACTTTTCTGTATCCAAAACGATTTAGAACAGGACCTCCAAAGAAAGATAATAGCATTCCAATACCATGATTGAGAATAACTACCAAAGTCCCTTGCGTCGCTGTAAGTCCAGTATCTTTGAAGGCTTCTTGAAAAACTAGACCAAACCCAGCAATAAGGGGTAGAACGACTACCTGGAAATTAATAAAATGTTTATAGGATTTATTTAAATAATTTTCTGATCGCTAAAATATTTATAGAAATGTAAAGAGGTTTGATAAGTTAAGTTTCCTTTATTGAAATTTACAACCAACTATAGACTGGTGGGCAGGTAAAGTATGCCCTATGTTTGCAAAGTAAAGCATACATTCTTAAACATAATAATATATTTTATTCAGACTCATTCATAAGATCTAAGAAAATTATAACAAAATACATGTATTTTAATTTAATTTTCAAAGACAAACATAAGTTTCATGTTGCAATACATTTTTTTAAAATTAAGGTTGTTAATGCAATAATCCGTAATAGTCAAATATTCAAAATCTTTTATACTCCTCATAATAAAAAAACAGGACTGATTTAACTGTACGTAATATGTTACTGGTTAATAAAACCACAAAAAATCTCATTATATCTTGATTGATCAAGAAGAGCTTAAATATGTCGATTTTAAATATTCGCCTCTTTTGTATTCGTAAGAAGGCATATTATTCATACTTATATAGCTGTATATTTACGTTAGGCATATCTGCATTGTGTATGCTATGACCTATACTCAATGCTCACCGCCGTCTCACCTACACTGTTGTTATGCAGTTAAAGAGTTAGAGATACTTACATTGTTTAATGCATAGGCGAAAGTGACGACCCATCCATATCCCCCATCAGGTGGCACTTTATTCACTGTTCCCGACATGATCACAATTTACACATTATTCTGCCACTTACAGTGAAGTCAAGTCTATCGAATATATTAATTTATTTTTCACCGATTCCTTTGTATTCTATTTGGGCACTTACATTATCATAAGCAACAACAATTATTGCTAAACAAAATTATTTGTACAACTATTAATAGTTTATAATGTTGTGCTCATTACGTTTGTTGACAGTAAAGTAACGACTGAAAGTATATAATATTCCGCCTCTCATTATCAGAATGACTTTATTTTCTTATCTACAATATTATATTTACTCCGAGGTAGCAGACCCTAGCATATTATCTAAGCTGACTGATATCTTACCAATTAGACGACTTACGATTAATTTGGACCTACTAAGATGATGATAATATTGTGTTGCAAGTAGATCTCACACTTCATACTCCCGGTATTTATAGAAGTAAAAATTAAACTCTACAGTAATAACAAATTTAGAATCATCATAATTAATATGATTCTCCTTTTCTTCATCACTTCGAAGGGATATAATATTATCGTTATCGTACATGGCTTTAAAATTTCCTCATAGATTATAATGTGCAATTGCCTTCTAATCAATTAGTCTGAAATCATGAGTAGGATTAAATTTATCAATAGTGATAATATTAACAAACATGTGACTGATATATAGAGGTACTAAATAACCATAATATTATATTATACTTGCGTGTCTACTGTTACCGTTTTATCTTCGATTAATAAAAACTACGTTTTATCAAATATTTTATTCAACGCCTAAATTTTATAACTAGCAAAGTTCGTGTTGTTCTTTATCTAATTTATTAATATTTAAATAAATTACGATGATATTAACTTATTGTTCTTGTAACTATTATCATTTTAAAGATATAACAATAAACAATATTTTTTTATTTGCTTATCACAATATCTTTCGACAAAAATAAATTGTTGAGATACTTGAATAGAATTTGATAAAAAATTATCTGAAGAAAATTTAAATCTATCCATTCACCACAATACAGGATTTCACTATAACAGTTAACTCAAAACATACTTTAATTATATTATAGTTGATAATATTTATTTATATCTTCTGAAATAAATTGTTAATAAATAAGTTAATAAATTTTGCTAATTATTTAAGTAAAGGCGCTGAAATTATGTTCCTTCATGTTGTCAAGATTTTATACCTACCTACTTATTAAGCCGGGTTTCGTAAACATTGTATTGGCTCTTTGTCAATATCACGAAAATCACTAATATAATCTTTTCTTTTGCTCATTACTTACTACTAAAAATACAAATCACAACGAAACTAATAAACACTTTTATTTTATCACTTTGACATATTTTAATTTACAAGTAAACAAAACAAAACTAAGAATAAGATCTATATCACACTTCTGTCAAAAATATCTAGTACGCACCGCCGCTGTGTTGACCTCAGTCACTGGCCTCTGTCGCTAGCAAATGACATTATTGGTTAATAGGCCCCATTTACCCACACATTATTCACTTAAAATGCACAGGCACAACTTATTAATCTAAACTAGCACTATTTCTAACCGAAAACACTTTTTATTGTTTATTTTGACTCTCTATATCTTTTGCGTGCTTCCTCGAAAAATATTTTTCCAATCCCCATGATATGGCTGTCAGCCAAGTGAAGATGTTTAAGCAATGTAGCGTGACCGCAGTTGATGCACTGTCTTTGATCCAACCTGTAACAGAATGCAAAATAAAATGCCAATACATCCAAAGATTGCAATTACGTTAAAATTATTGAATCATACACTCACCCACTACGGGCCCTAAAGAGAGGTAGACCATTCCGGCGGTGATAAGTTGTATACCTGTAGCGCCCGGTAGCTTATGGAGAGGAACATGCGTAGGTATTACTAAAGCCATAAACACTGTCCTCAACCCTTTTCCAAATCCAATCAAAACAGCTACAAGAAGGACTATACTATAATCTTGACATATCGATAGTACTGAAACAAATCATGTAAGAAAGTGCGTAAATTATATATATTATCAAAGTATGTCACCGACAAAGTAATTAACAAACAATAATTATATCTTACCGACTCTTCCCATAGCCATAGACATAACTCCAAATAAGAAAAAAGAATTATTGTCCCAACCTATTTTGCCAGCAGCAAATGGTATACAAAATCTTACACATATATCCACACCAGCTAACAAAGACATAAAGAATGCAGTTTGTGATTTGCTCATTCCATAATCACCAAGTATGAAAGGTGTTAATATAGAAAAGTTAAGTTCATTAAAGTTAGCTAAAGTTATTCCCAACATTAAATTTATAAACGTAAAATCTTTTAGGAGGTCTAAATCAAAAAACATTATAATTTTCTCCCAAAAAGTTAATGATTCTTCGTCGTATTCATCGTCTTCTATTTCTTTATCTTCTAAGATATTTTCTTCAGGCTTACTTACTACTAGCTTAAATCTATCGTCATTTTCACTCTCTTTCAAATATTGTTCTAGTTTTAGTGAGGCTTGTTTTAAAACTTCACTTTCGTAGTTGAAATTATTGGACTTTCGCCTGTAACGATTGCGATACGATTGATTGCTATGAGTGTCCTTTAAATATTTTCGTTCTTCAATCTCGTCCTGTACTTTGAGCGAAAGGTTACTGTGATTGTCTTTTGAATATTTTTCACCATACTGTCCATCAATTTTTAAAGACTTTAGACTTTTAGTACCAGCCATTTGTTGTTCAGCTTTGTCTGCTATATATTTAGCTTTTTCTGGGTCAATACTTTCAACGGCAGCTTTTTCGTCTGCTTTCAAATCTTGTGGAGCTTTGAGTGTTGGACAATCTTCGATCTCTGATTCCGGGATTTGGGTCCCTAAATTATTTATTGTGGTTGAGGTTTTACGTTTAGATTTACTAACCGGTTTCAATTCGCGTTCTACAGCTAGACTCCCCAAATTTGCTGAAGAGTTCTTTTTAGATTCATTGAGATACAATGTTGAAGATTTGCGCGATCGGTTTTCTAATAAATTAGACATAGATGGTTTTTTCGAATTCATTCGCGAGTTTCTTGCAGATCCATCTCGTGATGATAATCTACTTTTTGACTGCCTAGACTGGCTAAAGTATCCGTCGTTCGCTCTTATCATCATAGGAACACCTGGATCTATTATTTCATAGCCTGGGGTGACAGGATCATCTTCATTATAAATGTATTGACTTGAAAATAAGCTTAAATTTTTAATTTTGGACATTTGACTAAAGTAGCCGCTGTCCTCGGTCTTTCTATCTGATTCCTTAGTGTTGTTTGAGGCTTGCGGTTCTGGTAATAATTTTTCTTCGTCCTGTTTTGATTTAGCAGTCTTAGAATGCCACTCGGCTGGTTGTAGTAGGAGTGCACAAGCAATTGCATGTAACGAGATTCCACTGATTACGAGTATCGCTCCAGTTTCTCCGAAGTATTCAAAAAGTGCGGTGATGATGTGAGGCCATAGTATAGGACCTAAGCCTGTAGTAGTCCACGAAAGACTAGTCGCTAATCTTCTTCGATTTTTCCAATACGTGTTGAGTGCGAGAGCATTTGCGGAACTGCTTATACCATAACCGGCACCTGAAAACATAATTGATATGGTTATTCGAGCGAAAATTGAAATATTAGCAATTTAGAAGTAATTAATCATCCTCACCATATAATATGGAGAACGAAATAAGATATGTCATAAAGTTGTAAGAAAATGTCGTTAGCATCAAAGATATGAAAACAATTATTGCTCCAGTCAGCGAAACTCTCCGGTAACTGAACGTCTTAAATACTGGACCATTTGCGAGACCTGAAAAATAATGAATTTGTATTTTGTATAAAATAGTAACAAATCTTTAAGCAACCTAAATATATCCTAATCAGGACAAAGTGATATTAGAAATAATATTTATAACTTTATGAATAGGACTAACTTTTCGCGGCTTCGCTCGCGTAACGCGTTACAAGAAGTATTATTATTAATTAGGTATCAAAGTCTCAGTCCGATCGGTTTAAAATAGACAAACTTTCATACAAACTTTCATCCCCTATTTTATCCCCTTGTGGGTAAAATTGATTAAAATCCTTTCTTAACGGATGCCTACGTCTTAACATCTAAACTCTGCAAAATTTCAGCCCGATCCGTCTAGTGGTTTGGGCTGTGCGTTGATAGATCACTCATCACTATGTCAGTGATCTATCAATTATTAAATTAACCTTTGAGTTAATTACCTAATACATTTACATCCTCCATCATCCCTTATTTTATTCCCCGGGGGGTTGAATTTATCAAAATCCTATTTAAGTGAAAGTCTTCATCATAGTAGCTTCAATCTTTAATTTCAGTTTAATCAGTCGAAAATCAAAGAAGATTTATACAAACTTTCATACCTTATTTTAAACCCTTAGGGGTGGAGTTTATCAAATTCCTTTCTTAGGGGATGCCTACGTCATAGTAGCTTTATGCATGCAAAGTCTCAGCCCGATCGGTTTAAAATTGACAAAGTTTCATACAAACTTTCATCCCCTATTTTATCCCCTTGGGGGTAGAATTGATCAAAATCCTTTCTTAGCGGATGCCTACGTCATATTATCTACCTGCATGCCAAATTTCAGCCCGATCCGTACACAGGTTTGGGGTGTGCGTTGATAGATTTTACGAATATAATATTTCTTTACCTACTGGTAACTACTTATTGCAGACAGTGTCGGTCTTATCAAAATTATTTTTAATACCAGATTAAAGAGGGGTGTTATAAGTTTGACGTGTCTGTCTGTCTGTCTGTGTGTGTGTGTCTGTCCGAGGCATCGATGTTGTTCTTAATTGGTTTTGTTTCAAACCTGACATTATCGAGCGTGTTCTTAGCTATATTTCATCGTCATCAGCCAGCTCAGTGCTACAAAATTTTAGTTTGATCTACTTAAATTTTTAATCGGGGATTGTTTTTAATTTTTTTAATTTAACGTTATTTATGCAAGCATTAGGAGGTGTCGTATAATAATAATGCATAATATTCTTTTTAATAAATATCGCTCAAATACGAATACTTTTAAGCAGTTTACAATGTCTATACTCTATAACCCATGTCTACACTGCTTACGCCCGCACTCAGAGTCATTTAATTCCTTGACCTTATTTAATTAGACGAGAAAAAGATAATGAGTGTACGTCAAAATCTTCATTAAATTAGAGTTATAATGAACTGCCGCACTCAGAGTGTAACATTAATTACTTAAATGTAATTAGGTAATTAAAAGATTTGACATAAGCCACATACATTATTTGTTAAACTCTTCATTAAATTGAAGGTTAATCATAATTAAATGTCTCTGAGTACGGCGGTAAATCTGAGTGCGGGGGTAGGCGTTTCCGTTACATGAAGGAGTTAGACTGCCTTCACATTAAGTCGCGAGTAGTGCGGCAGCCGCGCGACTGCCGCACTACTCGCGACTTAATGTGAAGGCAGCCTTACCGTAGGGCGCGTCACCGGTCACGCACCGACGCAAGAGGTCAGCGCCGAGTTCATGTTGATGATGGTGGTGGTCTGCGCACTGCTGATGCCGAGCCGCGCGAACTTGTCCCGGAACAGCAGTCCGAACTGTTGCAGCACCGGCAGGGCTGATAGCTGCAACAACGTGTTTGTAGGACCTCAAAAAAGGTCTCTCAATTCGACCGCATATTATTTTTTTTGTTTGTTTGCGGACAACTTCGTCGTTTGTAAACTGATTATGATAAAAAAATATCCATACTAATATTATAAATGCAAAAGTGTGTCTGTCTGTCTTTTACCCCTTCACGCCTATACCACTGAACCGATTTTGCTGAAATTTGGTATGAAGATACTTTGAGTCCCGGGAAGGACATAGGCTCCTTTTTAACCCGGAAAATGTATGTTTCGCGCGATAAGCGAATTTTGGCGCAACGGAGTTATGGGCGTCATCTAGTAATAACCCTCCTTTTTGCTTCGCCGTAGTCGGGTAAAAATATAAGGACGAGTTTTTAACCTTCACGGATCTTAAAAATATTATTGCTTGACATGATCCATTTGTCGAATGTATTTGGGTGCGGTCGCCGGTCACTGTGTATTTTGCGACTCTAGAATAAGTTAAATTCCTACAAAAAAAGTTTCCCAAAATAGGGTCAATAAGTTTTATTTTCTACGGTGTATCTAAAACTTTATTTAATGACTTCCGTATATAGACAAGTTGAAGATTTTGAAGAATTATTAATACCACTATATTATAATACTAGATGTTCCGCGCGGCTTCGCCCGCGTAATTTAGGAATTTCACGGACACCGTACATTTTTTCGCAAAAAATAGCCTATGTCCCTTCACGTGGTCTATTTTTCATGTGTGCCAAATAACATAAAAATTGCTCCAGTAGTTCTTAAGATTTTTAATTTCATATAATTTTCCACGTTTTTTCCACATTTTCCTCTGTTTCTTCGCTCCAATTGGTCTTAGCTTAATAATATGTAGCCTATAGCCTTCCTCGATAAATAGGTTATCTAACACTGAAATAATTTTTCAAATCGAACCAGTAGTTCCTGAGATTAGCGCGTTCAAACAAACAAACAAATAAAAAAAAACAAACAAACAAACTCTTCCGCTTTATAATATTATTATAGATGTAGAGCCGAATTGTACCATAGGACTTAAATTATATTATTTATTGTTCTATTACATTACGACCTTTAAATTATATTAATTTAATTTTTATATTGAGTTGTAATAATTTAATTATTATATTGAGTTATAAGTTATAACTTATTGTTTACATGTTATATAATTACAACAAGATTATGATAAGATAAAGCAGAGTAAATAGAAGGAGTAAGTATATAGGTACTTCTATTTACCCTAAAACCTTGAGAGTTGAGACAACTGTCAAAGCTCTATAGGTCTACCAGAATCTGATGGCAATTTTTGACAGCAGATTTTCATTAAATATCCTTGATCATTGGATAAATTTTTATATTTGAATGTTTAACACACAGAATCAGCCGCTATAAGAAAAAAAAAGGATCAAAATGTTTTATTCCAATTACCCCGGAATTGCTAGAGTCAATTTATTTTCTCACTTTTTGCCATCAGATTCTGGTAGACCTATACATTATTGACACACAAAAATAGGAATTTCCATGCCACGTCTTTTAGACTCGTAACTAAGTTTAAGTTACTCTTTAAAGTAAAACTTACATTAGAGAATCCCGCTGCAAAAACTATCATCCAGCCCCAGCCGCCATCGGGGGGAACAAATTCACCGTCTTTCATTACTTTTGACTTTGTTTTCTTGCTGGGCGCCATTTTCACATTTATTTGACACAGTATATTTACATAAAGCGACTAATTGTGCTTAACCGGATCTACTGGGAGCCGCAAGCCAACTGTCTCGGAGTTCTAGTGATAAGTACTGATAAAGTTAATAGCACATTTAATTGTGTTACGGTCAATTGTTCGGAGACGATATTTGATAGGAAACTTTACGGTACAAGTAATAAAATGAGCGTGACGATATCAATAGGATATTGGCAATTGCACGTTATAAAATTATGCATTATTATGTTATTGTCGTAATCTTTGGATGTACCTACTTGTTCCCGATAATATCAGATAAACAAATTATAGGAGACTTGATACATAGAAGTTTCAAAGTATGACTGTGGGAATAATGCGTAGTGGCCACAAAGGAAGATCTTCCGACCGAGTGAGGTGTTATGCTCTGCTTGCTGACCGGTCGGTGTAGTGAGAAAGCCCGATGATGCCGATGCGGAGCCGCCCAGGCCGCGGTACATTGCGGCTAGTGGACGAGGTACCCGATGAGGCGATGCTGGCTGGCGCGGTGCGGAGGGGCGGGGAGTGATAATGATGAAGGAGGCGTGTTCTGTCGAGGGTCACCAATGTGGGAATAATGCGTAGTAGCCACAAAGGAAGATCTTCCGACCGAGCGAGGTGTTATGCTCGGTCAGGCCGGAGCCCACGTGATACATTTCAGCTGTCCTATATATACCGACGCGCTCAGAAAACTTCGATAGCGCGATGCAGGAATGTTAGGCGAATTGTGGGTACCGCCACATGACCATAGTGGCATATGTGTCTGAAGCCCATTTCTATCTAAGGTTTTGAAGTAAAGTCCATTTATTTAGGGTCACATTGAGACGTCGCAAGACGTTGGGATGCATTTTTAATGCGCCATTCTTGGAACATAACAGGCAGTCCAACGCCTCGAGCAGCAAGTCTGGCATTCAGGCTGTCAATTGCATCTTCTCGTAAGTATAGTAAATAAAATTAATCTTGTAACGGGTTATGGTTATTTAAAAATGCATTCTATTGCATCGACACGTAACGCGTTACGGTGCAATTTGATCTGTCACTTATTCACGTCATCACGTGGTGGAGTTTTTGTCCTAATTAAGACGCGAGAAGACCACCTACACCTTGAGGGTGGAGCGTCTGCACTCACGCCACAAAGTGAAATTCAGTTCCTTTGTGGTGAGAGTGCCGACTCAAGTTTTATCCATCTTCGAGGTGGAGGAGTTCTGGCCCGCCGGTGTAGTTTACCAGAGGTTCCGGGGGATGCTCCCGAACGAAGCGCGCCTCACGTCGCCGAAAGATACTTTACGTGATAAAGTGTAGTGTGATTGTGTAAATAAATTATAAAATACAAGGTGTAACAAAACTAAGTGATAATACTTTAGGGTGGGTTTGTGTTCCTTGTAGAGAGTTCACTGTAAAAGTAGCAGCGCTGAAAGACCTTTTTTTCTCTTACTTTTGTATGGGAAAACTCGTGATGCTGGGACGCTTGTCAATACAAAAGTGAAAAAAAAAATTGGTCTTTCAGCGATGCTACTTTCACAGTGAACTCTCTACAAGGAACACATACACACCCTAAAGTATTATCACTTAGTTTTGTTACACCCTGTAGGCTGTATATTAGGATAAAATTGTTCGGCGTGCATCCGTTGTCTGATTGCCATAACACAAGTTTTTACTTAGCATGGGATTAGACGACGTGATGTACGCTACCTAGCTTTTATACTATTGTATATTATTGTATGCCTGCTTAATAAAGAATTTGAATTTGACTCTACATTTGAATCTAAGTGAGTTCCACCACAGGCGTCGTTATAACTACGGTTAAGGTAAATTTTAGCAGTAACTTTAACAATTAACGATAACCACATAACTTTATAAATGTATTGTACCATTTTAATAGATTAGGTGGAATGCAGAGGCTTTCATAAAATTTGGGAAAGACATAAATTGACATAATGTAGACTACCGAATCCCGAAATGACACATTTTTAGGGTTCCGTACCCAAAGGGTAAAAACGGGACCCTATTACTAAGACTTCGATGTCTGTCCGTCTGTCTGTCACCAGGCTGTAACTCAAGAACCGCTATAGCTAGACTTTTTTTTTAACGGGCAAAAGGCCCACCACACATTCCAACCACTGCAACTCCTGTGTCGCCAGGATCAACAGTGGTAACCAACCACGAAAACCCTTTGATATGATCTCAGGGATGCCCGAGGGACAAGCTAAATCTGTCTTGGGACCCGCAACGAAATTAATCAGAAGAAAATGTAGGAGGAGTAGGAGATATCCAATTTCCCTCCCCAAGCAAAGCGAGAGACAGCCAAAATTGTAATGACATTGATGTCCGAACAAAAGGGGGAAGCACCACGGGAAAAAAAATTAATTCATAAATGTCACGAACTAGAATACAAAATATAAAGCCCACCAAACGACTGCCAGTTGCTAATCGGCCCTTCACGAACCAGATGAACCGCGATTTTCCAGCACTGAGCAGGATGATGATGATTCAGAACTATAGCTAAGAACACTCTCGATCATGTCAGCTTTCAAACAAAAAAAAAACTAGATCAAAATCGGTCCACCCGTTTGGATGCTACGATGCCACAGACAGACAGACAGACAGACAGACAGACACGTTAAACTTATAACACCCCTCTTTTTGTCGGGGGTCAATAATTAGCTTATAATATTTAATAAACTGTGTACAGGTTGTGACAAAACTAAGTGATAAACGATAATACTTTAGGGCAGGGCTTCCCAAACCGTGCGTCGCGACGCCCAACCAAATAATTGTGTAAATGTAGTGTAAATGTCATTCACACATCCCCGGTTTCAGAAGCTATGCTCAGAAAAGCAAGCGCATCCTTCACATTAGCCAGCCTTGCTGGCTTTAATAGCTTTCATAAATTATATATTTTTTTAATTTTTATGCTTATGTTTTGATTTGGTCATTATTTCCTAATAAAAATATAAACGTCCAAATAGTGTTTTTATGATAACCTATGTAGGCTGGTTCTAAAATTGGAAAGTATTTTTGGGGGCTGGGTTGAGGGGCGCGGGCGTCGTAAAGAAATGGCAAAGTCCCAAGGGCGTCACAGTACAAATAAGTTTGTGAAGCCCTGCTTTAGGGTATAATATATAATTATGCATCCCTTGAATAGATTTTTTTGTGATTTTTATGGGCAAGCGCCCCAGCGTCATGAGTTTCCACATACAAAAGTGAAAAAAAATTTGCTCTTTCAGAGCTGCCACTTTTACAGTGAAATCTATACACGGGACTCATACACAGTACGCACCCTAAAGTATTATCACTTAGTTTTGTATTTGGTCATAAAACATACACTTATCGTTTGCTGATAACGAGCCAACAAACACTGCGAGTCAGTCGTCCAGTTCGTGGCAGTTTCATTGCGAAATAAACCAAGATTATGTTATCCCAAAATATTCGATAACATAACTCTACAAGTCTACACGGCTCGCCAAAGTGAAACTCGCGGAACCCTAGGGTTCCGTGGTGTAATGGGATTTACACTGTTTTACATTTTCCTAGATGATACAGCCCACATCTAAGGGCCCTTCCACATGACGTTTTTTTGGGTTCCGTACCCAAAGGGTAAAAACGGGACCCTATTACTAAGACTTCGATGTCTGTCCATCTGTCCGTCTGTCTGTCTGTCTGTGTGTCTCCGCTGTAACTCAAGAGCCGTTATAGCTGGACTTCTGAAAATTCCACACACAGATATACACACATTGTGTACTTATATCTGTTGTCGCTATAACAACAAATACTAAAAACAAAATAAATTAAATATTTAAGGGGGGCTCCCATAGAACAAAGGTGATTTTTTTGCTATTTTTTGCTCGATATTAATAACGGCAACACATAGGCACTTGAAATATTCACGAAGTACTCAGTTGTATTTGTACTTTAATAATAACATTTTAATACAATACAATACATTTTAATAAAATAATTAAGGGGTCTCACATACAAAAAACACAATTTTCAGCCTATTTTTGCTCTATTGTGGTACGGAACCCTTCGTGCGCGATTTTTTTTTTACGCTCGTTTGTATCGATACAAACGCAAGTTGAACTCTCAGTAAACGCAAGGAAGCCGACACGTTTTAAAGTTTATATCTGAAAAACCGCGATGAAAACGCGCAGAAGACGAGCGCATCAAACACGCGCGTCGTCAGTGCGCAAAAATACGTCATGTGGAAGGGTTACCCACAGAATTTCGTTTGCGTTTACATACATACAACTCTACATTTTTCCGTTAACCATTGAAACACTCTCATCATTTGTATATATTATGTCTTTACACGAGAGGCCTATTGCTTGAATTTTTAAGCTATTGCTTAGCTTTTATCGCGGGCTTTGAGCGCGACGACCGAATCAGGAAATTCCGTAACGAGAAACACCTAACATTCGTCTAACCCAGCTATCGCCAACCCGCGGCCCGCGGGCCGCATGCGGCCCGCCGGGACTTTATTTGTGGCCCGCGTGATGTTAAACCATTTTGAAATTCACGCCCACCGGCAAAATAATGTAACTTGTCATCGTGAAGGTCGTGAATTTTTTTTTCACTTTTGAATCGTTAATTTTGAAGAACGTTATTTTTTAAACCTAAAAATTTTTGTTGCGGCCCGCGACACCAAGACCAAAACATGTTTGTGGCGGCAAATTACGCAAACCAATTTTTATGGCCGGAAGAGAGTCAGGCAAGCCATTTGAGGGACTAGGGAGGTCATTTTGCCCTCATTACGTAACATGTTTATTTATTTTTTTAATTTGTTCCTTGCAATGTCTACTTTAAGGGTGGGTTGCACCAACTTACTTTAACTATAACTGTAACTTTAACTATAACTATAACTACAATGCAAAATGTCAAATCTTTGTTTAAATTCTAAAATTGACGCCATATTTAACCATAACCATAGAGTGCGCGCACGATAACTCTGCACGCGACAGGTGGCGTGCCAGCGTAGGAATTCATTAAAAAAATGGGTAATCCCAATGATATTTTTTAAATAACATTGGTAGTTTTACTTTGATATCTTTATTTACTTATTTAAATTATGTATAGGAATAGGCGTATCGATTATCATGTAAACGTGGCGGCCCGACAATTACTTCCGATTTCAGCCGCGCGCAAAGTTATCGTGCGCGTACTTTAGAGCTCGACAAGGCTTTAAATGAACGTGGCGAAAAAAGGAACTAACGCTGTCATCATACAAAAACGCCATTTTTGACAGTTCTCCTTTACCAGCAGCGCCCCCGCCCACGTTCATTTAAAGCCACAGATTAAGGATATATAGGTAGATGGCTTCTTAGCTCGCCAGCGCGTGGCCATTTTATGCTTGTTTGCAATTGCCGTAATGTGCGTGTAGGGATGGGCGTATATCTGCTTGTATATCGATAAAAATATAAAATTAAACTACAGCTATCGACCAATAGTCGACCATAATTTTATGTTATATATTTTTATCAAACGACATCAAAAAAGGAGGTTATCAATTCGACCCGCATGTTCAATTTAGGATATATTCAAAGCGACTTCTAATTTAATGAGCATAACTCATTAAATTAGAAGTCGCTTTCAATTTAGTGAAAAGATATCAATAAAATCAACAGTTTTTATAAAACATAACAGAAGAACAAATATACTTTATTATACTTAACTATTAAACAACAATTTTCTAAAATAACAATTATTATCGAAGAAATAAAGACCTCAAAGCATTGGATACTGGTGACGGGACACATAATAGGTATAATGTGTCCACTGTCCCAACATCTGTGTCCGATCCTTCAGTCAATAAAATATGCCATACATCATAACATTTAAGGATCGGACACCGGTGTTAGGATACATTATATATTACACACATAATTAAAAATTAGAAATTAAATGAAAAATATTCAAACAAGGTTTTATTGAATATGTTCTTAGTTGCAGCTTTTGAAGTAAATATAATTTTAACTTCCTTATAGGTTCTCAATCGTCATCATCATCACATTGACCTCTTCTCTAGGAGCATTTCTTTGACCTAAAAAAATATTTTGTTTAGTATCAATATTCAAAAAGTATTTATTCCATTTTTTGCACATAACAAAATTTGGACATGTCAAGATTTAAATGAAAAAAATATGCAATTAGGAATTTTTAAATATGGTTTACGGGGAAGGTTGTCTGCTTTATAATTATTGGACTCTGTTTGATGACTGCATTTGTGTATCATGCTACAAAAATTACGTATTGAGATATGAATGCATTTGCAGCCATGTTTCACAATTAATGCTTAACTGCGAGTATGCGAGTATTGAATACTTAAATTCATATTATAAAAATATAAACTTTAGCTAACCTTAGTATGGGGGGGGGGGGGGGTGTCTCTCCGTCACCACCATATTGAACTCTACTTTAGGAGCATTCCAATAACCTGAAAAAATAGTTGGTTTAGTGTCATTAAATGTACTTAATACTATAAAATATATACATAATATATAAAATTGTATACGGGGCAATATGCTTTATGTAAGTTTTCCATGCTTAACCCATCAAGCCCCAAGCGGAACTCAGGTGCCGCATAACAACTAATATCTATTGTATCTGGAATTCGATGATCGAGGTATTAAATTTATTTTATTAAATGACTGACTTTAGCCTTATTAAAATTTTACATTTTACTTATTAAAAACGAGTAATGCTAGGATAAAATTTCAAAAAGTAGATCTAAATAACGAATTGAGTACTTACAGGGGGGACGTGTGAGAGCTGTTGATCATGCAATTATTTTACTCTCCGTTAGAACTTTTTTCATTTCAATAAAATCATTGTTTCAAACTTACGTTTGAAATGATAATCCCAATATTGTGATGCCTTCATAAGGAAGTAAGGATTAAAAATTCAAATTCAAATTCTTTATTAAGCATACAATAATATACAATAGTATAAAAGTTAGGTAGCGTACATCACGTCGTCTAATCCCATGCTAAGTAAAAACTTGTGTTATGGCAATCAGACAACGGATGCACGCTGAACAATTTTATCCTAATATATATTATTTACACATTCACACACACAATCACACTACACTTTATCACGTAAAGTCTCTTTCGGCGACGTGATGCGCGCTTCGTTCGGGAGCTTCCCCCGGAACCTCCGGTGTTTACCGGAGGTTCCGGTAAACCGGTGGGCTAGAACTCCTCCACCTCGAAGATGGATAAAACTTGAGTCGGCATTCTCACCACAAAGGAACTGAAATTCACTTTGTGGCGAGAGTGCAGACGCTCCACCCTCAAGGTGTAGGTGGTCTTCTCGCGGATGTAGTTTACGACGTCTTCGACCGTCATGGACCAGTGCAGGCGCGACACGTAGAGCGGCGTCGCGGGCACATAAGGTGCGGTGCCGCGGTGGTTGCGGACGGTGGGCTTCCTCTTCTTCCTCCTCTCCACCAAAACGAACCCCTCCTCATCGCACCTCCTGCTCTCGTCCCTGTCGAGTCGAAGATGTTCAGCCTTGCGGCCCTCCTTTGCACCCCTCGCCTTTACCCGCGGGGGCGGTGCGGGGCAAGCAGCGACGCTTGCATAATTTTTCAGCTGAGTCGATGGCCTCAATTTCGTGTCGACGTCACGCGGTGACGGCGAGCTGACGGCGGCGGCTGTTGCTGACCCACTCGGTTTCGCTGACGTGCAAAACGGCGAGTCACGCTGAGCTCCGCGACGCATATTTATCGAGTCGATCGGATGCTCGGGTGACCTACATAATGAATTATTTCTTTTTAATTGTAATAATTCACTACGTAACTCACTGATGGTGGATTCCGAGGCCTCCAATCTACCTCACATCTCGTCCAGCTCTGCCCTCATGATGTTGAACGTCTGGAGCAGGCTGGAGACGTTGACGTGGTCTGTCGATACCGCCGGCAGTTTGTGGAGCTGCTTGGCCACAAACACCGGCAATTCCGCAGGATTAGTCTGCTTGAGCAGGGAGATGATGTCCTGCAAGCTTCGTTCGCTTCCGTCTCTCCTCCGGGACGTCATCTGCGCCGTCTTGCCGAGCGCTTCGTACAGCATCAGCCTGCCCTTGCAGATTTCCTCGCTGGTGTAGGTTGACCTGCAGAGCTGCACGATGCTATCTTCGTCCATGGTGTTGACGACGTGTTGTACGAACGCCAGCAGCTCGTTGGATACGAGCGCCATGGTGTCGATGCAGCGGCTGTGCCGCGCGACTCGCGAAATATTAATTAATTTTATTAATATTTGCTGCGTGTGTTGTTGAGCGGTGGGCGACCGTTCGCTACCGCGATCAAAACAACACTCAACTTAAATTAAAAACTTGCATGAAACTTGCGTGATGCGTCTAAATATTTCTGTTCGTCGTCTATTTTGAAGCATTTTCAAATCCTGAAAAAGAAAACATTAATTAGTCCATGACAATATTTTTATCGATAAACTATACTTCAAGTAAGGTGCATCCCTAAAGTACACGTAAAAAGCTATGCAATATTTGTAGCCAAATTATTACTTGATATGACATTTTTATCACTAATGCCTTATATAGCATGATTAAGGGATTATTAAACTTATACATTTTCTTTTTAGCTTACAAAAATACCGATTGATAAGCCCAAAAAACGTTGTTGAAAACTGACGTATGTTATGTTAAATCCACGTGTTTGAAGCATTCCTTGGCCGTTTTTATGGTTTATTATATAGCAGAACCACAAAACCCAACAAGATAATTATTGCATTAACCCTTCAATCGCGGATTCTTGGAAATGTTATTGTATTCTATTGTTTTCGCAATCACCGGTGATCGTATGGGGCTTGATGAGTTAAACGTTCAGTTAACACTTTTATTAACACTTTTTAAACATGAAATATGCAGACCTACTCCTTTGTTATGTACTAGGCAGTAGGACATAACATTACACGCTTTTGACTCTTATACACCGATATGAGTTTTCTCTTTCACCCAACTTACTGCATCGTTAGTTAGAAAGAGTAACATTATCAGCTGTCAAAAAATAAGGTGCCCTCCTAAGTAATAATACCTCAATGTTTAAAGCCTTGTCGGACCAGCAACAGACATCTGTCAAATTCTGTGGTCAAAGTTAAGGATAAAGTTAAAGTTAGCCTTAACTATAACCATAACTTTGACCATAACTGTAACTTTAACCACGCCTCTGGTGCAACCCACTCTAAGATTATCTTGGTTTGCGGGCTCACAAACGGCCGGAAATGTTCGGCAAACCACCTAAGAGTGGCGTGGTTATAGTTACAGTTATGGTCAAAGTTATAGTTATAGTTAAGGCTAACTTAACTTTAACCTTAACTTTGACTACGGAATTTGACAGATGTCTGTTGCGTTTATTTTTTGTTAAAGCCAACGATGTTAAACCTACATTAGGAGTATAAAAAATTAATTTCTTTATTTTATTAATTAACCGCTCATACTTATAACGAAAAAAATTCGATATAAGTATGAGCGGTTATATAGGTCTACCAGAATCTGATAGCAAAAAGTGAGAAAATAAATTGACTAGCAATACCGGGGTAATTGTAATAAAACATTTTTATCCTTTTTTTTTTTCTTATAGTGGCTGATTCTGTGTGTTAAACATGCAAATATAAAAATTTATCCAATGATTCAAGGATATTTTATGAAAATCTGCTGTCAAAAATTGCCATCAGATTCTGGTAGACCTATAGTTAGTTATCTTTAAATATGGCGTCCTTAACCAAAGATTTGACATTCTGCACTGTAGTTATAGTTAAAGTTAAGGTTAAAGTTACAGTTATAATTTAAGTTGGTGCAAGTGCAACCCACCCTTAAAGTTTATTGACTCTGAACTCTGAAGTCGTTTTCAATAAAGTATGGTAGGTAGTCAATAAATATAGTCGAGGAAAAATATAATTCATGTTTCTTTGTAAAATTACTATTGTTTCATGGTGATATTTAACTTTACATTAAACTTTAATTAATACTTTTTTTTAGATAAAATAACTTTTTATATTTTTTGTAAAATAACTTTAGAATGAACTTTTTATAGAATAATTATGACACCTTGTTATTTTTATGATTTGAAATTATGAATAGATAAATGAAGACGTGAATGGAAGAACCTGGTAAGTAACAGTTAAGAAAATGCAATTTTTGCATAAATGGAGCCCGTAGGTAAGTTACAAGGTTTCTTAAAACTCACTTGAAAAGAGGGTTCAGCGTATTTTTTTTATTACGGTTATAATATTTTTAATAAAACTTAAAAATACTTATACCTATTTGTTAAAGTCTTATAAATTATTATTATAATATTATATTTTTTGAACAAATTTATATCTCAACTTTCTTCAATGATATTCTACATATACAGATCTGTTACGTTCATACTATTTTCCGGCTTAAATCTCTTCCGACTTCCGAGCGATTAACACAAATTCAAAATTGCACACATTGACAATGACAGATAAGTTTGTGATACGAAATGCCATTTACATAGAAGAGACAGTTCTAGTTTTAAACGTCGAACTGCAAAGTTTCTTGTACGTAGAGAGTAACATAAATAGTCGCAGAGTGGACACTTGATACAAAAGTAGGTATTAGTAGGTAAGAAATGAAACAACTTATGTAAGAGTAAATCATATTTATTGAAAATTTGAAGATGAAATAATTAATAATGAAATATACTAAATAAAATACATATTTTAAGTACCTTCAAATAGATTTAATTTATTTCTTTTCTGTCGCTTTGATGGTATACAGTCTGTCTAATTCGCTTCTTTGTTTACGAACAATAATTGCTATCCAATCTTGTAGTTTCACCTGATCACTTAGGAAACCTAAAAAAACAGTACAGTACAGTTTCATATGACATCGCATAGCGTATGATATAATACAAATAAACTGCATTAAAATTTGTAGGCATTAATGTCACCATCTAACAGTCTAATGTCGATTTCGAGTCTGCACTAATTAATCTATGTCTGTAACGCAAAATTATATCGCTGTCTCTTTCTTCGTTCGAAAAAATAATTGAAAATGTAATTAATCGAGGTATTTATTGCATACTTACATGTCGTAAGTGATTCCATGTGTTTTGTTTATTTTCGAGTCATAATTGGTACATTTTCGAAACACACACGACGGCATTTTCAATTTATTTAGGTAAGACAAACGCGGCACGTTCGTGACTGCGCTCGATGCAGACTAAATAAAAGACGGCCCAATTGGGTCGTATTTGAATCTTCACAACGCGCCCGGTTGTCATGATGTGATTAATGATGTCCTTAGACCCACTATAGTAATCTCTAGAAACCTAGATGTTTCTGCCTGGATACTTCTAGACTAGAAATCAGTGATTCCCAAAGTATATTTATTGGACCCGGTTTTGTTATATTTCAAAATTTGATGGTACCGCGCTTTCAATAATATTATTGCGGGGAAATTAACAGCGCTGAAATATCCAAACTAATAAAATTGTCAGTACATTTTTTTTATTTAGTACGTTCTAATGATTGAAATGGTAATTTTGGAGTTGCATAAAAATTCTCGGCACTGAAAAAGGAATTCTGAGCTAATACAAAAGAGTTCAAAATCAAATGTCAACAACACTGTCTTCGATTTTCAGTTCGGTACGCGCTACGCCAACCAACACTTAACTGTACAACTTTTCTTTAAACACCACTTTCTGAGATGACGCAAGGCCTCTAAGACCCGATCTAACGAGTAGAGTAATTAATACCCAGGGTCCGTCAGCGGGTTGACACGGAAACTCGCAATCAATTAATAATTCCCCTAAGAACAAACAATATGCTAAATGAGGGTTAAACGTATGCAAAGTGATGGTATTCTTGAAACTCATTCCGTGAAATCAGGATATTAACTATTAGATATTCGTTTTGTGCTCCCTCCAAAACTCCATCGAAAGTTTCAGTAAAGCTTCTACCACTTTACTGAATCGACCGACTTGACTTCTTCTTCTTTTTTTTTTCTTATTATGGCACTTCGGCTATAAAACCATGGCCAGTGTCAAGTAATGGCGGGAAAATAATATTCTTGTTCGGCATCGTTTTTCTATTTCGTCAGGTACAAAGTCTAGTCAAAGTCTAAGTAAAAGTCAATACAGTCAAAGAGTCAAGTCGGTCAATTCAGTAAAGTGGTAGACGGTTTACTGAAACTTCATGGAGTTTTGGAGGGAACACAAAATTGCACGTTTCTGGATGTTGCATCACTTTCCTACACTTATGCATGATAACGAATATATTCTAATGGTTAATATCCTACCAATATTACACATTAAAAACCCACTTAACACAATTTTAGGAAAATAATACAAAAACACAACAGCACTCTTTCACATTCCCGGCAAAACTCCTTCTTCTTCTTTTGGCGTAAGCCTCCCCATTCCGACTTAACTTCCTGACTGTATTGACTTTTACTTAGACTTTGACTAGACTCACAGAGCTATAGACTTTAGACCTGACAATATAGAAAAATTACTGAAAATTACCAAAAAATATTGTATAGGTCTACCAGAATCTGATGGCAAAAAGTGAGAAAATAAATTGACTCTAGCAATACCGGGGTAATGAGACATTTTCTTATTTTTTTAATTTGATTGTCAAACAGTTTTCATTTTAGTAACTAGATGGCGTATGGGTAGACAACTATCGGTAATACCATCATTAATTACTACAAAACTGGGCAAAAGAATGTAAAACTTGATACATTTCAATTTGAAAAAGATGCAATAATATTCCAACGAATAGGATAATAAAGTTATTATAACGATGTTTTAGTTGAAACTCACGGAAGAAATAGCCCTATTTACCGTTATTCACACCAAATGTCACAGGAATTACACATTTTGGTTTTGACAACATCTTACCTGCACTTCTACAAGATAACGGATATTTAATGGCTAATATTTTACCAATAATGAACATCAAAAACCCAAATAACACAATATGGAAAAAAATAATAAAAACCACACCAACAATAAAAAGTAGAAGAAGTGTCAAAGTAACATGCCCGCCAAAACTCTTTCAGTTGTCAGTTTTCAGTTTGACAAGTATTATATTATGTCAGCGTGTTCCTAAACTGTTACCAGTATACTGGTACTTAGGCCAATGATCGCTTAGCTTTTGATTTATGTCACACTTGACAGTACACTGAGATTTTTTAGAAACATAACCCATATGTAGTCAGTGATGACAATCTGCAGATAATTTCAGATCGGTGGGGAACCAATAGAAAATCTAGAAGTGTCTATCGTCGCGCCGTCTGGTGGAGATCAAAAAAAAGAAAACAACCCATTGGAATAAAACATTTTGATCCTTTTTTTTTCCTATAGCGGCTGATTCTGTGTGTTAAACATGCAAATATAAAATTTTATCCAATGATCAAGGATATTTTTTGAAAGCTGCTGTCAAAAATTGCCATCAGATTCTGGTAGACCTTTAATAATAAATATATATAGCCGAAGTGCCATAACAATAAAAAAAAGTGTTGTCATGTCACTCATCAGTCATCACTGTATTATGTCAAACAAACGTCAAATTTAGTCCAATGTGGATTGTGAAGGAAGGAGAAATCCGTGAACTCATGAGTTATTTTTGAGCTGAAATTATTGAACAGTTGTATTACAAAAGTTGTGTGAGAGTGTTTGTGAGTTCGCGACAGTAAAAATTTTAAGTGAACATTCAAAATATACAAGTTTATCCTCTAAAAATACTCCTAAAAAGTGCCACAGTATTATTGTTAGTTTATATTTTTATAATAATTTAACAAAGAAAATATACTTACATGATTCCTTGTAGAAAGTAAATTACACAGGAATACTTTTATGGAAAACTGTCTTAAAACGGTAAGCTTTCGTTTTTTTATACTTTTATTAAGTTTTGCTCGTCTAACCAAGGACAGCTTAACTTCCATAATTTAAATAATTGGTTTATTGTTATTTGTTTCAAAGTTCATTAAGTACATACCTACTTAATGCAATTTATCAGTACCTTTTACAACTTTTTTAATATGCTACTTGTAATAGTAGAAAGGACAAAGAAATGTTCTAGAATTTTTCTGTACTCGTGTAAGTTCAAGTATATTTGAACAAAAATCTTGTACTTGATTAAGAAACAGCCTCCTCCTTTTAATTAATGTATTAATAAAGGATAATTAATAGCTGATACTTATTGCCTGATTGATATTCTTTCAAAAAAACGTGGGCTACAAATTAATTTTGTTAACAGGAATAAAAATATTATTGTCCAGCATTGTTCACAAAACTCAAAGTTTAAAACTATAACAATACTCTGTTTAATAAGTGAAACATGGAAATTAGTTAAAAAAAAAAGGTAACTCAAACAATTTAATAATAATAATTAGATCATTCATTTTAAAATGACTAAACCCAGATTGTGTTAAAAAATGTTTTTAAAAATATTATATTATGTGTAAAGTTAATACAGGCTGTACACAACTTTAAGATTGTTTGATAAAAAAGTGAAGGGTTCCATTTTTAGATTTCTTTCATGTATTGAAGAATGTGCAAGCCATTAGTGATATATTTCTAGATCTGCATAGTGTTAAAATCTTGACAACTCAATCTACAGGATTAGTTTTGTTACACCAAGTATATTTGGCTTAAAGTAGGGTGAAGTAAACATAATAATTTAACAATTAAACATTCATTGAAGTAAATTATTTTAATTTCAACAAAACTGCAGAACAGCCCTGACCTCTATTAGGTGGTTCAAAAGGAAATATTTATTAAGGTAGTTAAGCTTATTGTTAGTTTTGTTAAATTGCTCAATTATTTTTATGTTCGTTACATAAAACTTATTTTTATGTGCATACTTATGAAGTATGGAATAGTTATATAGTCATGAAGTTATTTTTTATTAAAGGTTTGTTTAGTATACTGCAACTTCCAAGCAATAATTAAACGCAATAATATAATTAAGCAGAACAGTACCTATTATTAGCTTTATTTATTAACAGTCATCACTCATCATCGGTAATTTTAATGTGTTTTGAGTTTAATCGTAGTGTAGGTTGATTTCCTTTATGATTTTCCTTGTCTAGGAAGACTAGACGAGACAAATGGATCAATAAAAAGAAAGAAAATAGAAGAATAAACTTATGTTGTATTAAATTAAGTAGTTAAAATTAGCGAGACATAAGTTGGAGAAATCTTAAGAGATTGGTCCTTAGTCGTTACGTTTAAGACTGTTAAGGGTTGTAACTATTTATTAACCCTTCATCTCCGATAAGGCCCACTTGGGCCGCGAGAACAATGGATTTACAATAGATTTCCAAGAATCCACAATCTAAGGATTAATCTGTGGTTTGGGGGCAATTAGTAAAGATGGCTGCCAGTTAGTTGGTCTTGTTGAATTTTTTAATTAAAGAATTACGAATGTTCCGCCTAGGTCTTAAGACTTTGACGTTGTACTTAACTGGGTGCTATCACAAAAATAGGCCAAGTTTTGAAATTATTTGTCTTCATCGTATTTAATTTGTTATTAGATTCCCTGTTAGTGTACATGATAAATAAATAAATAAATAAAGCCTTTATTCACTGACTGTAACCATACATTTTTTATAGCAAAACAAGAAAAACACATTTAGTCAGGTTGTCCTTCAACATAGGCCTCCCCCATTTCCTTCCATTTGTCTCTGTCCCTGGCAAATCTCCTCCATCCTTTTGGAAGGTCATCCTCCCATCGTTTGGTCTGACATCCTTTTCGTCTTTTCCCTTGTTTAGGATACAATTCCATTATGTCCTTGGTCCATTTTTTCCTATTGTCTGTTCTTGTTATATGTCCAATGCAGTTCCATTGTAGTTTTCTAGTTTTTATCAATAATTATGTCTGTTACCTTTGTTATTTTTCTTTTTTTTTGTCCACCGGTCTTGTAACCTTATATTTAGCATACTTTGTTCCATGCTTTGTTGACATACTGCGAGCTTATTGGTGTTTTTACTCATGGTTGGCCAAGTTTGGCACCCATATGTTAGGCATGGAAGAACACAGGTATTGTACAATTTACTTTTAATGGACATTGGCACAGTTTCATTCTTGAATACTTCTTTTAGAGACCAGTACCTCTTCCATGTGTTACATATTCTTCTTTCTATTTCCTTCGAATACTGGTCTGTTGTTGATATTATTTGTCCTAAATATATGTACTCATCAAAATACTCTACAGCTTCTTCTAATTTTATTTTTTCTTTTACATATATATATTCTACATAACATTATCTATGAACGGGAGTTGGATGAAAGTTGCCATGGTGACTTACTTGTTACTTCACTTCAATAAGTATTCTGTACAAATAAAGAACTACGATTTACAATGGCCTTTTAAATACATAACATAGTTGGCGACGAGGATGACTACGAACTTGCAGAATTGGAAGAGGATTCGCGCCTCCATACGAGCACAATTTACGAGGTTGGAATCATACTTAAAAAGACATGAGAATCTTGACTACGCGGAGACTCATGTCAGGCTACAAAGCCTACACGAAGATTTCCAAATAATTCGACAAGTGCAACAAAATATAATATCTGAAGTACCAGATGAAGAACTGGATGATGAGATTGAAATGAGTTACAACATTGAAGAGGAATTTATTTCCATCAAAGTAAAACTACTGGATATACAAAACCGAGCTCAATCACACGTTAAAACAGAGAACAGATCTACATGCTGTGATATGACGGAAGAATCTTTTAACGAAGAAAACTTACAAACTACGAATAATAATTTTGAAGATTCACCTGCATCTTACCTTGAGGAAAATACTGATGATATCTTACGTGAGCCATTGAAATTTACACTTACGAAGCTAAACATAGTACAGGACCTGCTACATCCGAACATACAGAATGAAATTCCTCCAGGCAAAGAAGATAAAATATGTAATACATCTTTAGAAAAAAGTGATACGACGTTTGACACTAGGGACAAAAATTATATAGAAGGGAACGAGAACAAAGAACAATTTATGACTTTCGAAGAAAGATTGAAAATAGGAAATAAAAGATACGGTATTCTGATTACTTTTAAATGCTTTACTGGAATAGAACCTACATACTCGAAAGAAAATTAAATATTTCTACGGGAAATAAAGGCGAAAAATGTTTTATTAAAACAAGGAAAATTCAGAGAAAACTTGGATATTTCATCACGATGTTTTAAATGCTTAAATTAAAGGATTTTTTAGGGTTCTATACGTAAAAGGAACAAATGCTGCTTTACTGCAAAATATTATTATGCTATACTTTGCTATGCGTCTGTCCGTCTGGCACTACTAGGTAATGTTCCTTATGATAGTCATGATTTAAAAGCCGTTATATTTACCTAGCTACGAGTAGCTAGAATGTTCGCAGGTGGCGTATATTATGCATAGCTGTTGCCGCTATAACAGCAAACGGTAGAAAGTTCACGTACATAAAATTTTCGGTCATTTCGTACGGAACCTTTTAAGCGAAAATCCAACTCGCTCTTGGCCACTAATGGATACCTCGTATATTTTATCATCGGTCATGCTTTGTTATGAGGGGAGCTCTTTATTGGGAGTTGGGACACTGATAGCCTTTATTGATATCTGATAGATAATACGCGTCAATCACGCGCTGTGCACGCGGTTAGTATGTATTTAGTTTGTTATTGAGTAAGGTTCAAGCTGAGTTCATATTATGACGCATCTAATAGATTGCTCGCTAGGGTTGCCAAGTCAATGATGAAAAACTCAAAGCAGATATGTTACTACCGCGCGCGTTGTGAAGATTCAAATACGGGCCGTATTTGAATCTTCACAACGCGCGCGGCCGTATTATACGGCCCAATTGGGTCGTCTGTTATTTAGTCTGCATCGAGCGCAGTCACGAACGTGCCGCGTCTTGCCTTACCTAAATAAATTGAAAACGACGTCGTGCGTGTTTCGAAAATGTACCAATTATGACTCAAAAGGAAACAAAACACATGGAATCTCTTACCACATGTCTTGATTGCAATAAATACCTCGATTATTTACATTTTCAATTATTTTTTCGAACAATCTGGAAAAAATCGAATTTTCGTCATAGCTCAGGCGAAGAAAGAGACAGCGATACGATTCGACGTTAAAAAATAGAACTGTCTCTTTTATGTAAATGGTTTTTCGTATCTTTTGTTTCACTTATCTGTCAAATTTGTCAATGTTTGCAATTTTGAATTTGAAAATTGTTCGGAAGAAATTTAAGCCAGAAAATAGTATGGGCGTAACAGATCTGTATAAGTAGAATATCATTGTGCCAAGTGGAAAACGCGAGATAATATTATGCCCGGTTTTTGAGATTTGTTGGCTTATGAGTCTTATGACTATCAGTGCTGACTGCTAAACAGCTTTTGATTAATATCAAAATCAATTAATCAATCTTAAAATAACATTCGGAGCGTGTGAAGTGGGTGGAGGGGGTAAAGAAAGCGATCGTCGAAAAGGGATCGTCAGTAGTCAAATAAACTTGTCAATCTTGTTTTGAAATTTTTAGAAATTAGTCTTAATTGTTTTTGTATCGTAGACTGCAAAAATAACAGCAGAAATAGGTAATCAGTATTATGTTTTTCCTAAATCCACCTGGAAATTAGATCAGATATAAATGCATAGCTGCTGTAAAAAGGAAAAAAAAGTAAGTGATACGATAAAACAAAAAAATCATTATTCAATCAAATCAATTTTATTTGAGTTGCATTTTATAGGATATTAATTGAGTACCTAACTACCTTGTTTTAGTGTTGATGTCCGGATGGTCTCCTAAACCCGACGACAAAACTTGCAATAATAGTTTCATAGAATATTTCATTTATTAGGTGGAAGAAACAGTGACTCACAAATGACTATAAACCAGATACTAGTTACTACATCGTTTAACTGATCTTTTAGAAGCAGGAGATAAAGTTTCGAATGAAAAAGGTTTTTCAATTAAGTTTTACACAAAAAGGGGTAAAAAAGTTAAAAATTTTATGCCCCCATTTTGAGCAAAATAAAACGAATACTCTCAAGAAGAAACCGAAATGACTTATGATATTGCTCGAGTAAGAATCCTGGATATTGAAAGTGTAAGGGCCAACCCACACGTACCACAACCACACGACAACCACAACCACACCACGTGGTCGGGCGTATATTTCGTATTGTAAATGAACTGGACCATTCACACGTACCACATTATGCAGTCGTTGTCGACCACTTGTCAGATACCGACCACATTGCAATCACGGCCGACCACATCGCAACCACAACGTTGCGTCGATGTAACGACAGTGTGCGCACACCGCGTGCGCTCTTTCCTCCCTCCGTTTCATTCACTTTCGTACGTAACCGCATCGCAACCACATCGCAACCACTGACGACAACGCAACTAGCGGCCGCCCGTGGCCTCGATTTCTCAATCGATACTATGTATTACAATAATGAAGATAAAGTTTAAAATCATATGACACTGAAAGTGCTCGCCGCGCCGCTGCCATTCCGGTGTGGCGCGGCCCTTATGCGGTATTGTTACCAAGCGACGATATGGTAAGAATAAATGTTCAGAACGCGTTATGGTCTTTTTGTAATTGCCAAAACGCGTCGTGGCCGTTTTCATTAGAAGCACAACGCGAATTTCGCGTCGAAATAATTGTTAGTAAAGTTAGTACAATTATTTCAAAATTTTGAACCCCTCTACTGCAAAAGGCTGCACGTAAATTTGCGTAAATTTTTTTCTTAACCTTACATACTACTAGAACTTCACTTGTTTAAAAAATGATCCAGTATGGCTCAGTAGTTTTTGCAAAACGTCGATTTGTAGATTCTTTCCCATACAGATTTTTTCGTAATTATTTTTTTTCACCTTAAATATATATTTTTGTAAAAAAATTACTAAGGATTTATTGTTACTATTTAAGAAATCTATCGAATGGTATTTTTACCACACCTAAAAAGTTAGTAAAATTATTTCAAAATTTTGAACCCCTCTACTGCAAAAGTCTGCACGTAAATTTGCGTAATTTTTTTATAAATCTTAAATACCACTAGAACTTTACTTGTTTAAAAAATGAACCAGAATGCCCTAGTAGTTTTTGCAAAAAATCTATTTATAGATTCTTTCCCATACAACATTTTCGTAATGATTTTTTTTTCACCTTAAAAATACATTTTTGTAAAAAACCTAAGGATAACCTAAGGATTTATTGTTACTCTTCTTAAAATCTATCGAATAATATTGTTTTCCACACCAAAATCCAACTTTTTTGCGAATGTCCACTATTTAGCGATTTCGGATCACTGACTGTGCGCCGCGCCGGCCGCATAGTATGCCTACTTGCCTAGCCGCGTAATTTACTTGGGGTCCATGATCCATTTATTCAAAGGGAAATTTGGTCAAAAATTAAGTATTTTAGTACATAATTATAATGAGAATCGAGTACCGAGTACTCTCCTTAAGTATTGAACATATCTCACCAGTCATACTGTATATTTATCAGTTACTCGTGTTTAACGCACTGCCAAATATCTATTGCCAAGTAATGTTTTGGCAAAGTTTTATCATAATCGGACAATCGGATATCCGATAAAATTGTGTCAATATATTACTATAATTATAATTATAGTAATATATTATAATTATAGTAATATAATATAATTTATATTCCTCTATGTGTACTGTGACCGATAAGTGGACATGACTCACGAATTCATCATAAAACCGTCGGCTTTTCTTCTTTCTTTTCTTCAGTGGATGATGATGATTTTACTATGCTAATGCAACATTAAATCAGTTTCGTTCCTTCTTCAATCCTGTCCATTTTCTATTCGAATTCGGAATTCTGAATTAATGCAATCAGCAGAAAATACAGTAAAAAGCCTGGTGCACACGTTCGTTTTTTTCCGAACGGAACGAATTCCGCACGTTCGTTTCAAGTGCAAGCCGGCACGTTCGCGCGTGGAAAGAACGAACGTTAGCGCTAGTCTCACGGAATTTTAAATATGGAAAACGAATTAAGAAATCGAAAACGGAAAACGTATGTATGCGGCCAGGCTAAAATTGTATTTTTTGTGAAACGCGTTTTGATTGGTCAAAGCTCCAAAAGTAATTTGTTTGGCGTTTGTAGAGAATAAGAATTTAATATTTACTATTTGGTGTTTGGTAAAAATAAGGAAAATAACTATTCATTATATAAAATACGATATGTTATATATTATATAAAATAAGAGCAAAGCTAGTATATATATTTTAACCCAATTTTATCTAATGTTGGGTTAAAATTATGGAATCGAGGTACAGAATATGATGCTGATGATTGTTATATTATCAAACATGATAACACTTAGTACATCAAATAATGCAAAATGCTAATGTATAGAATATAGATCAATATGTCTGCGTTTATCGCATTAATGAAGTGCGCTGTTTCGTTTTGATGCCTAAAGTAGTAAACAACTCATCTTTATTCATGTCATTACTAATAGGGAACAGCCAGGCATTTCGGCAACACAAGAGATCATGGTTTGAATCTTAGGCTATCTTGTGTTGTCCTATCGTACCCTATAATATTATTATTACTATTAGGATGACAAAGTTTCAGCTTTTCTAAAACATCTGCTCTAAAACTTTCGGCTTTTAGGTTATAACATAGACTAGTGTATAACTGTTTTCAGTATTCAAGTATGATTATTGCAATAAACTTATGCAAAATTATACGCATTTACGTATGTATTATCTTTCAAAGGTTTCGCCATCTAGTGTCAAGTAGTATAATTAACGCTGAAAGCTAAAATGTTCTAGAACTTTTATATTTAATTACATTTAAAATTATTTACAAATTAAATGTGATGGTATTTATATTTTATATTATCAGAACGTCTGAGTAACTTTGACATTGTAAAACACAATACTTAATCCTTTCCTTGTTTAAAAAGCAAAGAACACCAATTTATTGCGAGTCTCGTTACATGTGCACCTGACAAACGCTGACAGTGTACTGACTTAAGCCCCGCCCACAATGATGACGTCAGTAGTCAGTACCTAATTGAAAATCACAGTGCACAGTGCATTGAGATACAGTGGCTTAGGCCAGCTCCTTTTAGTTTTAGCTCCGTCACAGAATATATATTAGTAGTACCAAGCTCCGTGGGCATTTTATTTGAGTTGTTGTCTGTGACGCGGACGTTGGCGGTGGACAAACAGTAGTTTCTTCTTGTCCGTCAGTCCGTCTTCGGCTAACTATCCAAATGAATGCTAACGAAAATATTTGCATGGATTTTTTTTTCACTCTTTTTTGGTGTTTTTTCCCCTACGAATAAAGTTGAAATGATTTCTGTTCCAACTACCGATTTTAGTAAACATTTTAAGCCAAAGTTTCAAAAAGACATTTTTTTGGTGTTTTCCCCCCTACGAATAAAGTTTAAATGATTTCTGTCCCAACTACCGATTTAAGTAAACATTTTAAGCCAAAGTTTGTAACAAATGGAATTACAACAGTAAAGTATTTTAAAATAAACTAACTGCGACCTTGGTATTGGGTTACACGTTAGTCCAAACTCCTTTTCCTTATTGAGCAACGTGGAAACTTCAAACATATTAGGGAACGCACCCATACTACGTGACCCATTTAGGGGGGGGGGGGTCTTCAAAATACTACGCTCGGTCACAAGAGGGGAGGGAGGGGGTCTAGAGTTTTGTCACGTAGTCAATTTCGCCGAGAGAAACGTCATACGAAAAAAATTTTTCTCGCCATTTAATACTTGACACTGGCATTTGTTATGGTTATTTATAGCCAACAACTATTAAAAAAAAAACAGGCACTGTTGTCACTTGTCAGGCATTTTGAAGTTTGGTGAAGCTGTCAAGCTTGGTGTTCATTTACTATATTTGGTGTTCGATTACAATTTGAACTACAGTCGTGACTAAAATAGCTAGTATGTACCATCGAGGAAATTGATTCCTAGGTAGTTGACAGACCAACGTCATGTAGTCGGATCATGTCAATTCAATGTTAATTGTGATCTGTCGGTTGGGTTTAACTTTAAACGCGACTAAATTACTTAGGTCCGCCATCTGCCTAGAAATTAATTTCTCTGATTGTTCTATTGTAATTTTAGACTATTATTATATATATCATACATAAATCTAAGTGATAATACTTTAGGGTGTGTATGTGTTCCTTACATAGAGTTCACTGTGAACTCTATGTAAGGAACACTGTGTAAGGAACAGAACACTGTGTGTGTGTGTGTGTTACACTGGGGCGCTTGCCCATACAAAAGTGAAAAAAATTTTGCTCATTCAGCGCTGCTACTTTCACACTAAAGAGTCAGGAGTTCTCTCAGCACCTTCCGAACCATGATATACCTTGGTGCAAAATCTTACTTGTTGGTAGCTTATGCTTAGAATACTGCTCACGAAACCGAAGTCACCACATGTTTCCATATAAATTTTGAGGAGTTCCCTCGATTACTTATGGATCCCTTCATCAGATCACCACTTTTATGAATACGGTACCAAATTGGGATGATAGCCTATACACCAAAAGAAAAAATTTGAAAATCGGTTTACAAACGGCGGAGTAATCGTTAAACATAAAAAAACTCCATTTTGAAAGTCGGTTAAAATTGTAGCCTATGTGTTATTCTGAATGTATAAGCTATATTATTGTAAAGTTCAATAAAATCCATTTAGTAGTTTTTGCGTGAAAGAGTAACAAACATCCATACATCCAAACTTTCGCCTTTATAATATTAGTAGGATTGGTGTCAAGTATTTCTTTTTGGCAAACTGTTGGGTATCAAAGTATTTTTTGGTGATCGGTATTTTTAATGCCATATTTAATTAAATAGTAATAATAATTATAAATATTGGTGTCAAGTATTTGTTTTTGGCATACTATTGCTATCTACTCTTTCTACTTACAAAATGATTAAAAATTATTCTTGTCAATACCACGTAAACAATTGAAGGGGGGGGGGGGGGGGGGGGTCATGGCATATACTACGGGTGGTCACCAGGGGGAGGGAGGGGGTCAAAAAATCTCAAAAAGTAGGTCACGTAGTATGGGTATGCTCCGTACGTTTACGTTACGTACTAGCTGTGCCCCGCGGTGTTACCCGCGATATATTATGTGAAAAATACATGTAGCACTCGGTTCCTGCCGCGGTAAAGCTATGGCATAGCATTTTTTATCAACTTATGCAAAGATAATTCACATATTATAGTACGGGAGCCCTAGAACAAATTGTTTTTTGATTACTATCAAGCTAATTTTTTGTGACTCTTAAATTATATAACTATTAATCTATCAATATACAAAAAATCAGCTCGTTAGGGTTCCGTTATAGGGTTCTGTAATCAACAAAACTTGGTTGACTACTGAACCCTAAAACGGAACCCTAACAAGCTGATTTTTTGTATATTGATAGGTTAATAGTTATATAATTTGAGAGTAACATTGTCCTACAAATAGAACAATCCATATTTTAGGACCATCGATTCAAAGTATGAAATCCTTTCTATCTCTGTTAGCTACCACTTTCGAGATTTTTCGCAAATAAAAATGTTGTTCGTCTTATCAAAATGAAGCTACTCACAAAAAATTGCTTGATAGTAATCAGAAACCAATTTGTTCTAGGGCTCCCGTACTAATACGTCTAGACGTCTAATGCACACAAACAGACACCAAAGTGTTAAGGCCCCTTATACCCTTTAATACGGAACCACAAAAAGTTAATGTTTAAAGTCATCATTCTCATTGTAATACGATTATCAGCGAATTCATTTACATCGATTATTCCATGGAAATAAGATATTTTCCCAGAGTAAAATACAGCTTATGTGTTAATCTAGGATATCCGATATCAACTAGCTCCATACCAAATTTTATTAAGATCGATTATACGGAGATAGTGTCAAGATACTATACATAATATAGTATAGTTTTTGTTGCGAAAAATGTGCGGTTCGTGCCGATAAACGAACTTCGGGGAATCGAAGTTGCGGCCCGGGCCGCGTCATCAAGCAATGTCCACAGTCCACACAGAAACCGGTTCTCAAGTAAACTAACGCAAACTAACTACGTTTTTTATTAGCCCGAAGTTAACACTATAGTTAGTTATGATATTGAATGTACTGTCACTTCTTGGTGGAAATTCATGTTCAATTAAATAATAATACACTTTCCTTGCACTTATTCCACTTTATTTTAATAGATTTATTACAAAATTATTATATACACGACCGGTTTCGAAAAAATCATCATCAGGTGTACTGCAGGTAATTTTAAATTTAAAATTACCTGCAGTACACCTGATGGAAAGTGTATAATTATTTAATTTTATTATTAACGTAACTAAACATATTTTCAGAAATCAACCTCACATATTTCACACATACACCGAAATCAAGGATCATAGTTATCTTTCATAAAATGTATAACAAGTACAACTTTTCTATACCAACTTAATTATCAAATAAGTAACCTACAATTTTACAACATATTATTGTACTTAGTCTAAACTCTAAACTATGGGATTATGGCCCAAACTAATAAGTGCCAAAAAATTAAACTTCAAAAGTTGACCCAATATTAAATTTTGTGACTCGTCCAACGATATTTAACACCCTTATTATATATCGTTGGACTCGTCACGTGGTTTGTTCGTCATGTCTGTCTGTCTGTCTGTCTGTCTGTCTGTCCGTCCGTATGTCACAGCCACTTTTCTCCGAAACTATAATAGCTATACTATTGAAACTTGGTAAGTAGATGTAGTCTGTGAACCGCATTAAGATTTAAAAAAAAAATTAGGGGTCCACATAGGTACAACTGAATAAAAAAAAAAAAAATTTCATCTAACCTATGCGTGTGGGCCTGTGGGGTATCTATGGATAGGCCTTCAAAAATCATATTGTGGTTTCTAATATCATTTTTTTCTAACCTGAATAGTTTGCGAGAGAGACTCTTCCAAAGTGGTAAAATGTGTGTCCCCCCCCCTCTAACTTCTAAAGTAGGGGCATGACAAGTCTAAAAAAATATATGAAGTACATTACTATAAAAACTACCAACGAAAATTGCTTTGAACGAGATCTAGAAAGTAGTTTTTTTTTATACGTCATAAATGGTAAACCTTAATTTAACTTTCATTAAATCAACTGAAATATAAAAATAAATCAAAAACCTTTTAATTTCATAAAAATAAACCTTATTGCTGCTGCGGAACCCTTCATGGGTGTGTCTAACTCGCACTTGGCCGTCTGTCTGTCTGTCCGTATGTCTGTCCGTCCGTCCGTCTGTCTGTTCGTCCGTCCGTCTGTCCGTCCGTCTGTCCGTCCGTCTGTCTGTCTAGGAGCCTATAGCGGCCTATTTAAAAATCCGGTGCTGGTACTAATAAAATAAAATATACTACATTTATTCTATCATTACTGTTGCCCATAGAGAGATCTATCAATGAATTAATAGACCTAGAACAAAAATTATTAAAGAGGGTCTAGTTTTTACATCGTAGATGTAAAAGGTGCTCAGAATGGTCTTAGTATTGTTTAATGTATTAGCAAGTTAGTACAATAATTAGTTATTTATACAATTTTTTAATGATATTGAGAATCATTTTTTTTTAATTATCTTTTTAAATAAAAATGGATTTTGAATTTTGTTAGTCTCGCTAAATCTCGAGAACGGGTGAACCGACCGGCTAATTTTAGTCTTGAAATATTCGTGGAAATGGATATGAAGTTCCCCGGGTCATCCATACTAATATTATAAATGCGAAAGTGTGTCTGTCAGTATAATAGTTTTTTTTTAGTTTATTGATAGTGCAACAAACATGTTTTGCTAACCTGTACTACTAATACTAGCATAGACGAGTAACAAAACTTTTCTAAACTAGTGTTTTTTATCTACAGTAATGCAAGGCCGTGTCTATCGCCTTATATTATCTGTGGCACATTAGAGCGCTAAGTGCATCGCTAAGCTCTTTTTACTCCGCTTAGGAAGGTAATGTAACGGAAAACTAGAACGACACTTTACTGTTGTACGATTAAACTTATTTACCATTGTTTAAGAGATTGAGAACATAGTATCTATATAGCGAAAAACTGGATCCCTTTTGACGAAAAATGCGGAAACTTAGGTGATTGAAATTTTGCACAGTTATAGTTTATATGGTGAAGGTGTGCATCGAGCTAATATTATTTTGAAATTATGCTTGAAGATACTTTTTTTAACAAATAAAACATTACACACACAACAACACACACACTAGGAGATTTTGATTGACAAGCCTATACATACGAATTGTACTCTTTTATTTATGGTTGAAGTCTGTTGTCAAATTGAAAATAGATTTAGTTTTTTTTTTATTGAATCTTAAATAATGTTAGACAATTATTACACGGCCAGTCTGTCATCATTTGACTTTATTAATCTGAGACTGTCGCAGGAATTATGTCTAAAAAATAATAAAGTCAATATTTTGACAATAGAATATCAATAGAAAGGCGTTGAAATTTGAAACTTATATTTTAATTTTTTATTTGAGGTCGAATTTCGTCCATTAGGCGATCTCTAGTATCTGTAAAATTGTAAATTAAATTCTAATATTAGTTTCCAAACTAACACCGCGACACGGGTTTTTTTTTAAGTTTGAGATTCTAAAAGGCGAGTACCTAGTACGTTCGAAAGATCTATCATCCTGTAAGACTCTCAAACATAAGTAGTCTGGAATCTGGATACAACGTCACAGTGTTACATTAGTACAAAACGTTTGCCGGTATTTGACAGCCATTAGGTAATTAAGGTCCAACATACAGTAAAGTTTTTTTTATTGGAGGATGATGATTTGGTGTATAGTCTTGTTGGAGCAACATAGTAATCAAAAAACCATATTTACGTTCTAACCTAACCTTTAAAGCTAATTTAAATAAAAAAAAAAAAAGTTTTATTTCTGAATAGATTTTAAAAAAATGCTTTCAGAATGTTGATACCACATGGTGCCTACCACCGGTTCGGGAACTAACCCGGCGAGAAGAACCGGCGTTAAATAAAACAACAACATAATAATAATTATTATTGTATTGTAAGTCTACCCGATTATATTCTGCATCAATTTCCACAGCGCTAGCCAGCTGAATCAACAAAATGCAAATCCACAAGTAACATTCCATTGTTTTGAAATACAAGCCCTTAGAAAATTAATTTTAACTTTCTAAGGAAACTTAGAAAATTGTTTTTAGTATTTGTTGTTATAGCGGCAACAGAAATACATAATCTGTGAAAATTTCAACTCTCTAGCTATTACCGTTCCGGAGTTACAGCCTGGAGACAGACAGACGGACAGACATCGAAGTCTTAGTAATAGGGTCCAGTTTTTACCCTTTGGGTACGGAACCCTAAAAATACGTGTGGCACTCAGGGACTGCTGCGGTAAACTCTTGCGATTTAAAAACTACGGTACGGTACTAACTTGAAAAACTGCGGTTTATCAACTCAATAATATGCAATTATAATTATTTATTTGTAATGCAGTATTTTTTGTTACACTTTACCAATTACCATGCTCAAAAACTGTAACTTTACCAAGTACCCTTCCACGACGTTTTTTTTTTACGTTCGTTTGTATCGATACAAACGCAAGTTGAACGCTCAGCAAACGCAAGGAAGCCGACACGTTTAAACTTTATATCTGAAAAAAGGCGATGAAAACGCGCAGAAGACGAGCGCATCAAAAACGCGCGTCGTCAGTGCGCAAAAAATACGTCGTGTGGAAGGGCCCTTATACTTTTTGAGCATGATGAGTGGTGACTGGTGACCGATACGCGGGTAAAACTGTAGGACGCAAATAGTATATTGTAAATTATAATTTATAATATATCCGAAGAATATATCGTGCTTATCAACCATCTTCCTGACATCACGTTGGGTCAATGTCCGTGTTACTCGCTGCTGCTGAGAGTTTTTGTGCAAGTAATTGCCACAAAAACGCCCAAAAAACTCGCCTCGCTCCTTCCATGATTGTTCGTGATTATATAATGGCATTCACGCTTCATATTACACAATATAAATTACTAGCGACCCGCCCCGGCTTTGCACGGGTATAAAATATAAAGCCTATGTCACTTACTGAAAAAATGATTAAAATCGATTCAGTAGTTTTGATACTACCCGTGGCCCGCATTGGTCGGTACCGCCGCAAAAGCTACGTCCGGCAATTTTTTTAAATCTGTAATATCTTTGAAAATATTCATTTAAGTCATATGCTGTAAAGGGCCATATTATAGATCTACATTAAATCAACAATGTATTTAAGGTATTTAATTGGATAAGGATTAATGCTGTATTTATTAAAATTGCTTCGAAAATCAGCCATTATTTGTCGTAAAAAGAAAATGACAAAAAAATGTTATTGTGGGATATCCATAAGAGATAAACATATAATATACCATCGCGGAGTTTTCTGTACAGTGTATACCTTTTCAATGTGTACAATACTTGGTACATTATTTTGATAAATCTCGTAGGGTTCAGCCTGCGTTTGCAATGTAAGCGGAAAAAAATGTAATTATTTACGACATCACATTAGAAACCCCAACAATAACAGTATTTCTCCACTATTTAATGAATGTTATTATACTTATAAATCTTCCTCTTGAATCACTCTATCTATTAAAGAAAACCGCATCAAAATCCGTTGCGTAGCTTTAAAGATTAAATATAGTAGTATAATGTAGTGTTTTATAATGTAGTGATAATATATATATATATATATATATATATATATATATATATATATATATATATATATATATATATATATATATATATATATATATATATATATATATATATATATATATATATATATATATATATATATATATATATATATATATATATATATATATATATATATATATATATATATATATATATATATATATATATATATATATATATATATATATATATATATATATATATATATATATATATATATATATATATATATATATATATATATATATATATATATATATATATATATATATATATATATATATATATATATATATATATATATATATATATATATATATATATATATATATATATATAATAATAAATATCTGTCTGCCCATCAGACCTCTGCAATGGGTTGATGCTTTTATTTGTGGTAAATGGTAATTGAAGTAGCACAGCGGATAGCGTGTAATGTACAAAATTGTTTCCAAACTGGATTACTCGGAACCCTAACTCCTTTATCGGTGTTCCATTATTATCTTAAAAATTTAATAGCCCCCAGTCTTGAGTATAAAATAGTTTCAGTATCTACAAAGTTGTTTAATGGTTTAGTTAGTGCTTTGTATATTTTGCACGTTATCGGCAACAAGTAGTCCTTGGCCTTGACATTGATGTGAAAAAGAATTATTGTTGCTAGTTTACAGTTTTCCTCAAATAACTACTCTTGAGCTACTTAGTAAATGGCTTAACTATACTTCACCTACAAGTTACGATGTCGCATCGCTCAGAGTCAAATAAGTTTGCACCTTTTTGATTTTTCTGTATTATACGGTATACCTTCTAAAAAGTTCTTTAGGCTCATAGTTTTAATTGCAAAAAATTTGTAAGTATCTTATTCCTGAAGTAAATTTTCTAGCAAGTAGTTAGAATATGGTGACCCCCAAGGGTACGTAACCCAAGGATTGAATGACACTGCCTTGACGTGATGCAGGGAGAGGTAGTTGTAGTGCAAATTTCACCGCGTACCAACAAGGAAGAACTTAATTAACTTAATTTAAACGGCACCCTCTGCGAATATGGTGCCTGTCCCACTCACGCTTAGCCAGGTATTTTATTGCACTATAAAAAAAAAAATGGAATCATACGCAGATGGCAGATCACGTCTAAAGCACGCTGTAGTCTGAGGCCCAATGGGTACAGCGATGAGCCAGCGCGTACTCGCTTAAGAGCGGGCTGTGCAATTTTGCTGTGTTTTCTAATAAGTATTACGATCCCGGAAGACGATTGACTCAAATGAAATTGAGATTTATTTAATCCTTGTATATTTATCTGATATTTAGCTAACGGAAAACACGATTCACTTATTTTGACTCGATAGTTTTATTTTTCGAAATTATGAATCTTTTTGGGCATTTCAACAAATATCTGTTACACTTATTGAGTTACTATCATTAAATAACTTGCACTACTACAATCACACACTTTATAAAATAATAGCTAAAGGAAATATTAGTATTGTATTTAGTTTTTAAGTAATCATCATAAAACAGTTTTGGGACTTACGACCTTTACTTTCGTGCTATAATGCGGGAACCGTTGTTACGCGATATTGTTCACTATTAGCTGCAGCCTAAAGTACATTGCCCGGGAGCACGATTCATGGAATTATTGTATCACGATTGGAGGATAGCGTTTTGTGTAGGCGGGGCTAGCGTTTTCACAGCGCTCTTAACCTATGGCCAAGTAGGCCTCTACAAGTTGGCCCAAACAGATGGCCTAATGTGTACAGCGGGCTTAACATAGATTACACATAGGCCATAGCCAAATAGCGAGGCTATATCAATTACATTATTTATTGTATGTCCGCCCTGTGAATAAATTAATTTTTTTTCTGATGAATTAAGAGACCGAAATCAAAGTTCACAATTATACATTCAAAACCCCCTTTAAAAATTTGGAGTTCGACAGCTAGAGCGAGTGGTGAAAATATTGACTAATCTACAAAATAAAAAGAGTGACGTTGAAGATTGACGTAGATCAAAGATATCTATAAAATGTTTTACGTCAATCTTGTAGATATCTGAAACACACTGACTAGCCATTACAATCTTGACAGTTTTTCAGTTTTCCTCATGCTCCAGTACATTTACAAAGAACTAACCTCATTAGATTTGCTGATGATATGGTATCATGTTTATCCACTCGACGTACAAATAGGTGAAGGCACTTCGATAGCGAATGCTTCAACTGCATTCTGAGTGCTTGTTTTGCGACATTTCTTTTTCCTTTCGTTCATGTTCGATTCGCAGAGCTACTATCGACAGGTATGGTTATCGTTTTATTTTATATTGTAACTTGCGATATTATTCATATGATATTATATGTATTTCGTAGCCTCGAGACAAAAGGAGGGTCAAATAGGTACATGAAATTATAAACTAGGCAGTTGAGTATTGTGGCATACTTAGCTTAGTTTAAAAAAATCGGCCAAGTGCGAGTTGGACTCGCGTACGAAGGGTTCCGTACCACAATAGAGCAAAAATAGGCTGAAAATTGTGTTTTTTGTATGGGAGCACCCCTTAATTATTTAATTTATTTAAATTTTGTTATTAATTGTTAAAGTACAAATACAAATGAGTATTTCGTGAATATTTCAAGTGCCTATGTGTTGCCGTTATTGATATCGAGCAAAAAATAGTAAAAATCACGTTTGTTGTATGGGAGCCCCCCTTAAATATTTAATTTATTTTGTTTTTAGTATTTTTTGTAATACAGGAAACAGATATACACAATGTGTGAAAATTTCAGAAGTCTAGCTATAGCGGTTCATGAGTTACAGCCTGGAGATATACAGACAGACAGACAGACGGACAGACATCGAAGTCTTAGTAATAGGGTCCCGTTTTTAGTTTTTACCCTTTGGGTACGGAACCCTAAAAAGGTGTTTCATACAAAATATGGCGGTTGAACCTTACCACTTTTGTATGGAAAAGCTAATATTAATGATTTTCTGCAAATAGTAAACAAGAATGCTATAATACTCTTCAATATAATACTCTGATAAATTACATGTACCTATCTGCAGTTGACGATAGAAGAGCATCCAAAGTTATTATTTATTTGTCTCTGAGTATCGTTTGCCATACATGAGGGCAATTAGCAATTTGGTCGTGTCACGTTAAAAGTTTTGCAAATATACTCTTATTATGCGTTGGACGTCCTTTCGTATTTTGATATTCCGGTGCAGTGAAGAAGAACTTGAATAATGATACCATAAGACATTCCATTTTGGATAACACTGTTGTCTTTACAGAATAATGATTGTTTTGAAGAGCTCTGTCGAATTAATGTAGTTTATTGGAGTTATGCCTGCTGCCAAAAATTTCAAAGCACGCTAGCCCCGCCAACACACCCCGCTATCTTTCAATCGTGATAATATAATGATTCCATGAATCGTGCTCCCGAGCAATATGATTTACGCTGCAGCTAATAGTGATCAATATCGCGTAACAACGGTTCCCGCATTATAGCACGAAAGTAAAGGTCGTAACGTATCTGCCAGATAAGTTGCGGATAGCATATCCGACACTTGTCGGGAAGTGGTGAAACAGCCGCTTAAGGTTGCGATTGAATATAGTCGAATATTATGTATGTTTGAACTGGGAAGATTAAGGTGTCTACCCTTGCTCGGAAAGTTTTCATTACAAAAAGTAATGATATCCCACCATAAACATAAATGTAAAAATGGAGAGCCAAGTTCCATACAAACATTATTCTTGTCTATGGACTTCGCCGTAAAAAGGACGGAGATCTAAATGAGTGCCAAGTTCTATGGAAAATCGAAATATGTACGTATAGGAACCAAATAACATTATGAACAAATAATAGAGTATTTCTTTGCTTTATTGAATATCTATTTAAACAATTGATGTTATTTAAATAATGTGAGATCTTAAACTAGATTAGATTTGACTTGGCTAGTTTTCATCAGAATTAAAATGTTCAATAACTTTATGAAATGACTGATGTAATGAAAACTGGCCAAGTTAGATCTAGTCTACTTTAAGATCTCACATTATTTAAATAACATCAATTGTTATAGATATTCAATAAAGCAAAGAAATAGACTCTATTATTTGTTCATAATGTTATTTGGTTCCTATACATACATATTTCAAATTTCCATAGAACTTGGCACTCATTTAGATCTGCGTCCTTCTTACGGCGAAGTCCATAGACAAGAATAATGTTTGTATGGAACTTGGCTCTCCATTTTTACATTTATGTTTTTGGTGGGATTAAGTTTACTCTTGAAATAGAAAACACAACGACTGCAGAATGCTAATGTGGTTAAATTATTATTGTTTTAAGCTACGAACTCTATTATAACTTACAATGGACTTCATAGTTTAAAATAATACTTACAATTTGTAAGTAGATGTTACCAATTACCACGTTTGTGTTCACACGAATTAAAAGCGCTGTAAAGCGATTACTTATTATTATCTTCTGCCTGGTTGTTTTACTTTGTCAATAGGATATTCTACTTCTAAGTATATATTTTTATTAAAAATACATTTTTTGAAAAAATTCGTTTGGATTATACGATTATGAAATCGGCTTTATAATGATTATACTTCAGAAAGTAGGTCGCCGCTTAGTGGGCGAAAAGGGCTCAAGGTTGGCAAAACAAATCACTATTTTGGAACTTTTCCCTATTTAAAATTTAAATGTATGGTATTATAATATAACCTAGATCATAAGAAAAAAGTATGACTGATCTCTGATCTAATAATATGTTTAAATTAAAGCCTGTTTACAATTACAACATGAATAAAAATATTATATATCATAATATTATACACAGATATACTCTATGCTTCGTATATTTTCTGTCAAACTCCTCATTAAATTATAGTTTAGTTATGACTAGCTGTTGCCCGCAACTTCGTCCGCGTGAATGTGTGTTATTATAATCGAGATTTAGAAAATTTAATACCCATCAAAAACTATTTTATTTCGATAAGGATTAATATTAGGTACAATACACTCGAATTTTTTAATTTACATCAAAGACCCAGGAACATTGAAAGCTCTTTTAAGTAATTTTCGTCGGCGGGGCTTGAACCACAGATATCGTTTTGAAAAATCCTTTCTTCGAAGACCGCTTGGCGTGGATAACAGGGGCCAGGAACATGTGACGGAGACGGAGGATAGACGAAAGAAGTCGGAATATTTAATGTAGGCATCTATACCTCTTTAACTTTTACCTCTTGACTTGTAGGTCAGGAATCGTGATGCTTCCCTAAAATTTGATATTACGATCTTAGGGAGCCCGAATGACATGCTCAAACTGGTTTGGGACCCGCAACGAAATTAATCAGAAGAAAATAGAAGTATAAATAATTCTAATTCCCCTTCCCATTAAAAGCTGAGATAGCACAAAGTTGCAGTGACCGAATGTCAAACCACTGAAGAGGAGCACCACGAATATAAACTGTAATAATTGTGACTACTAAGCTATAATAGCTACATTAATATAGGAACTTGCTATGTTAGACTGTTGCCAATAATAATTGTGACAAAAACGCTTGCAGGCATGGAAGTTCCTAGCACTGTCCCAATATCACCGTAGTATGCGACATCAGATTTACGATGTAGGTTGTCTAGCATTGTAGTTCTTTCGTCTTGCCAGAAAAAACTCTCCCAGAGAACATGATGAGTGGTTTGTTCAAACATACCTACTGCCTTCAGTCGAGCACATAGGTGATGCTATCTACTAATTTAGATCCGTAAAGTTTGACTTTAAAATTCCATGGCTGTTAAGGAATTGAGATACGCAGTGGTCAATATCCATCCAGTGTTTGGTTAATCGTTCATGAATATTAGGGAAAAGCTATAAAGATGTCGACCTTTGCTGGAATTGATAATCACTTTGAGTGTCGTTGTAAATTTAGAGGAGTTTCTTCAATTCTTATTACTCATAGATCCCATTAAGAAATTTTCACCTTCGCGACCATAGCATCAAATACAAATTATATCCCTTAATTACTTACTTTAGTTTCCTCCTTTCTTGGAAGTCGGTTAAAAAATAGTATCTAAGATGTTGACCAGGGATCTAAGGTATCACCATGCCAAATTTCATTGAAATCGCTCCAGCGGATTCAGAGATAAGGCAGTACAAACAGACAAACAGACAAACAGACAAACAGACAGAGAAACAAAAATTTCAAAAACAGTTGAGATGTGTTCTATTACACTTCTAACAGTATTTTGATATCGTTGCTTCTAACATGCCCCTGACTCGTTTTTTCAAGTTTATTTTCAATGTACAAAAATTTTACCTCTACGATTTTATTATATGTATAGATTAAACGTCTCAACCTGGGGCCGCTAGAGTTTGAAACAATATTTGTTCATTTTCTTCCGTTCTACTCATTTCGTCTTATTTCCCAGTATAATATAAAATAGAGTTCGTATCACCTTATTCGCGTAGTAATCTCAGTTCAGGCATGCTAATATTAATAACTGTTTTGATTAGCATTTAGCAACTAAACTGATATCACAGTTTGTCGGTCACGCGACTGTACAATGAATAACATTGTCTATGTCTTGACTTTTGAATGCGGGTCAAAAGCAAGAGCAAAGATAAAGGTATTAAAATAAGGAAAAAAAACGGGCTCACAAATAATGCCTGTAGCTAAGATTAAACTTTGATAGTATCGACTAGATAGCTTTGTAGTATGTGAACAATATTAAATTCTCCTTCAAGCACGGTTCACAGAGTGTTCCTTTAGCGCCAAAGGAAAATGTGTTTACTCTGCAGATAGGTAGTGGCAAAAAACAATAAATTTGTTTTTTTTTTCAGGTGTGTAGGTGACAAAGGGCAAAATGACGGTCGAGAGGAGTAAAGGGACGACGAAGAAGGTGCCCACCACCAAGAAGGTCGCTCCCGACGGCGGCTGGGCGTGGATGGTCTGTCTCGGTGTTAGTTTGGTCAATGTAAGTATAGGAATCCAGAAGATGCGCGGCTTTGCCCACGTCAATACAGTGTCCCGAGGGAACCGTACATTTTTCCGTAATAAAAAGTATCCTATGCTCTTCCCCGTGCTCAGCTCTATATCCGTATCAAATTTCATCAGGGTCGGCCCAGTAGTTTCAAAGCCTATTCGATTTTAACAAAAAAAAAAACTTTTTCTCTTATAAGTGTCTAAACACACTAGGCCGAAAATATGCGGCCGAAGTTCGGCATGATTACGCCTGCAATGTATTTCAAATTACCGATGACACACCATGCCGAAATTACGTCGCGTAGGTATTGTATGCGTAGCATTGCAAGCGTAATCATGCCGAACTTCGGCCGCGTATTTTCGGCCTAGTGTGTTTAGACATTTATAAGCACAAAGTATTAGATAGTCTGCCCTTTCCTTGGCCTTCACAGGGCTTCCCAAATCTATTTTAATTGCGATGCCCTTGGCCAGTGTACAATGATTTTAACGACAAGCTTTTAATTGTTTTCAATAGGCGCGGTTAATTTGTTTTTACTTTTTTAGAGTTCCGTACTCAAATTGTAAAAACGTACCCTACTACTAAGATTTCGACGTCTGTCCGTCTGTTTGTCTGTCTCCAGGCTGTAACTCAAGAACGGTAATAGCTAGAGTTGAAATTTTCACAGATTATGTATTTCTGGTGCCGCTATAACAAGAAATTACTAAAAACAAAATAAATTAAATATTTCCTATACAACATTTTTTGCTCGGTGTCAATGATGACAACAGGTAGGCACCGGAAATGTTCACAAAATACTCAGCTGTATTTATACTTTAATAATTAATAATAAAATTTAAATAAAATAAATAATAAAGGGGGGCTTCCATACAAAAAACACAATTTTTTAAATATTTTTGGTCTATAATATGGTACGGAACCCTTTGTGCGCGAGTCCAACTCGCACTTGGCCGATTTTTATATCAAAACATTCATTTATTAGGTCTGTGTACGCTACTATCACGTGAAAACGAAGCTATAGTATATTTATAGTACGTAACGTAACGTATAGGGCATCGAGACCGGGTTTTCCCGAAACTCGAAAACCCGGGAAAACCCGGGTTTTTGGGATCACGAAAAAACCCGGGTTTCAAAAATGGAACCCGGGTTTTTCGAGCTTTTCGGGTTTTTCGTTTTTTTGATTATTATTAAAGGCAAAACCTGATTTAAGGTATTTATAACAAACTAACATACAAATTCTTTATCTTTATAACATAAGTATAGATTTAATTATTTCTATTATTCATAATTAAACAAAATAAAATATATTTTTAAAGTAAAAGTTTCGTTTTTAGCGCGTCACAGATTAATTGTCACAAACATATTTATAAATATTTTGAACATCCTACCAAAACTATTCAATGTAAAAAAGCAAAGTCTCTTTAAACAATCTATCCATCGCAAAAAGTTTTCAAATCTCATAGAAGTATAATAGTTCGCAAAAAGTTTTCAAATCTCATAGAAGTATAATAGTTTTCAATCAACATTCAGTGACTGACCACAGTTTTCTTCATTTTGTGATAAAGGCTTAAGAAATAAAGAAAACAATGTCAAAAGAAAACAGCTTCAAAGGGTTCTAAGTCTGCTGAAAGTACCACTGAAATTGATTCCTAGGCAGTTGACAGACGTCATTTGGTCGGATCATATCAATTCAATGTTAATTGTGATCTGTCGTCTGGGTTTGACGTAACGCGACCAAACTATGTATGTCCACCATCTGCCTAGGAATCAACTTCTCTGATAGTACCTTAGACTTTTGATATTATGGGCAAGTCAGCCACATAGTTGGTAACAAAACGTTGTAACTTGGATCGACCGTTGCTGATAAAATACACCCATCAACAAAGTCTCTATGAAAGAATATCTAAAAACCTGTCAGGAATTTTTGAAAACAGTAAAAGGAAGAATGATAGCTTATGTTTTGGTATCTAATAATGTTTTATTATGTTTATTAAAACACTTTTTTGAATTTTATTGTTTCTAAAACAATCACAGATTTTTCTATGGCCATAAAAAATCAATGATATGTCAACAAATCTTTATTTCGTTTTATAAACTGGAAATTTAATTCGAATGCGATATTTTTATTGCTGATTGTCAAATTTATAATAATAATTAATCAGGGCGAGCGAAGCGAGCCCTAGTATATCCCACAACCTAAGCATTTTTGTGGTACACTTTACCGAAACCCGAAAAAACACGGAAAAAGCACCACGCCTATTGATTTGTGTTTTAACATAGTAAAGTTTATTTATATGTATATGTGTTATCATCGGTTAGTCAAGGTTTGATTAAAATATTTAAAAAAAACTGCTTTAAAGATTATTCCACGGAAAAAACGACGCGAGCCACAAAGCTGGGCTTTTAGCTAGTACTAATTGATGTTTACCTAAAAATACATTTTTGTGCCTTGCTGTGGTATGGGGCCCCAGTCTTCTTTGCAATTTTAAGTATTTTTTTACAGTCGTCTAACTGACTAAAAAACCTCTTAAAGCTTTTTGTCATTATTTGTTATATTATATTCACAATAGTCATAATCATATCAGATAACCTAGCCCTAAGTTGAAATAAACTGGTAAAATGAACCCAATACTAAGACAATGCAACCAGTAAAAAGGCTCCAGGAAAGCAGCCCCTAGAAACCGACAAAACCATCGAGAGGAGTTTCCATCCAGTTGGTTCTTATGATGTGAAACCATTTTGTATTTTAGCATTATAGTCTGGCTAATGCGGCAGATTGCTTTTCATGAGCTTCGGAGACTAACGATGGTAACACATAATACGACGAATGATCTTTCCATAGCCGGCCGTGGATGACATACTCACTGCGGAATTATTAATACAGTGATTTTAGTGAACCCAGATGAAATACAAGCCGGGGTTGTTATGACACCATGGTTTATCTTCCAAACTCATAAAAAGCAACCTTCCGCATTTGCCGAGTGGTCTGGTCTGGTCAACTAAATGGTTATCTGACATGAATTCTGTCACAATAGACTAGAAAAAATAACGACAAAATTCTTTGAGGGATTTTTCAGTAAGTTAGAAAATTAACTTAAATTGCAAAGAACAATCGGCCTCATACCGTAGCGAGGGAGAAAAAAAACAATTTAAGATAAAAACTATGGCACAAAAATTTAGTCACAGATATAAAGTATGCCAAACATCAATTAGGACTAAATAATTATGAATAATTTGACAATCAGCAGTAAAATGTAAAAGATTAAATAAATATTTGCTGGCATACGTTTTATATTAAAGTTTATTCTTCAATTTACTGTCTTCAAAAATTCGTGATAGATTTTTATATATTTCATAAAATGCAAATACATTTTAATAATACATCATGTATATTTGGGGGTGAAGCTTGTACGTAATTTTGGCTCGTAAATCTAAATTTTAAAAATTTAGATTTTCGGGCTAAAAGTACGCTTTGATAAGATCCAAAATATAGAAGAGGTAAAATAGTCGCTTCAATAAAAGTATGATACGGCCGTGCCCGTTTACCCGAGACTTGGTTGGGCACTGCTGTGACCCGAAACTATGGTATTTAAATAGTATTTAACTGGGTAGGTGCTGGCAATCGCAGAAAATCATATGTAACGTATTTTCGCATTGTTAATATTTGAATTGTAAAAAAACCCGAAAAAACCCGAAAAACCCGGGTACCCGGTTTTTCATTTAACAAAAACCCGAAAACCCGGGTTTTGTAAATTGGGTCCGGGTTTCGATGCCCTAGTAACGTAGCTATGGTGTATAGTAGCTTATTGAAGCTTTGCGTCCACACTTCCTACCATCCAACCCAGTAGTTTCGAAGCCTGTTTGATTCAAACAATCAATTATTTCCATTGAAAATCTGAAACGTCGATTTTGCTAGTACATAATGTAAATTAAAAATAACTTTGCCGGATATTAAAACCGCACATTTATCAGCACGCATGTGCCGAACGCGCCGAATTTAGGAATTCGTTGTATGAAATAATGTCTCTCTATAATGCCTCGCACATTCGTCCGCACCATACGCGCCGCATTTCGTGAACTGTGCGGTGCGTTCGACGCGTACGGCGGCGCGTACGGTGCTGACAAAGTGTGCGATCAGCTTAAAGAAACATCAGTGGGGCTAAAATGGTCGCATAGCAATTCCTCTCAATCAATTCACAAAATGAATTGTCAAAACTGTCAGTCACGAATGTCAAATTAGTACGAATTTAGACCAATTGAATTGGTCAAACTCACGAATGTCAAATTAGTACGAATTTAGACCAATTGAATTGGTCTAAATTTGACATTCGTGCGTTTGACAGTTTTGACAATTCATTTTGTGAATTGATTGAGAGGAATTGCTATGCGACCATTTTAGCCCCGCAGTAATCATGTGATGTGATGTATCTGAACTACTTTTGTCGACCAGCCGTACATTACGCGATCTAAATAGTCCGATGGATGTTTTTTTCACTCACTGTTAACTGACCTCTATTTTTAATCATCGACGTCACAACGTTTTGAGTTATTTATAACAGAGGTTAAAATTAAAAAAGGTTTTAGGTAGTGTGTACCAGCTACCGAAATTTCATACTCGAACTGATATGAAAGATGATAATGTTTATTCAATTTCACAAATTAAATCTTTACTATTCCAAGTAAAAAATAATAATGGCTATCCATATATTATGTATGAATATTTGACGACCTCTGTGGCTCAGTTGGTGGGCTGTTGGTAGCTCAAGCCGGGGGTCGCGGGTTCGAATCCCGCCGACGGAACAAAAACTTTTTCAAAGTTCCTGGGTCATGGATGTGTATGTGTATAATATAATAAAAATCTTAAATATATGTATAGTATAAAAGTATTAAATATATTTCCGTTGTCTGGTACCTGTAACACAAGTCCATCAGGTACTTACCACGGGGCCAGAAAAAAAAAATGAACTTAACTTCTGCATCATCAGATCGGATCTTAAACGGCAGAGCTCAAAGTAATCGTTAAATTATACTTAATCGAGGTTTGAGTACATAAAATATTCTCATAAATCGAATAAAAGGCATTTCATTGGTTTTCCTATTTACGCAGACTCATTCAAGCTATCATTATTTTATTAGCAAAATGACTCATCTTTGTACCAATCGTGCGGATATAATTAACAATAATTGCCATATATATCTGTCCACTCGTTGTTTCTGTTGTTAGATTCCGAGTAATTTGCTAAATGCTAGTTTCATCTAATCTAACTCTAACGTCGAATCTAATAGTCATATGGATACTGGATGATTAAATGTTGAGTTTACTTAGGTACATTATTTATGACTGCAATCCATACTATATTATAAATGCAAAGGTGTCTGTCTGTCACCTCTTCACGCTTAAACGGCTAAACCGATTTTGATGACAGGTATCATAGAGAAAGTATGCAGGTACTTTGTATAAAAAATGTGTACAGCTCTCGTACGATAAACGAATTTTGGCGCATCGGAATTTTTAAACGCATTATTTATTAAAAATCTCAGAGACGTTTTTATTGAGCTGTCTCCAAGCAAAACGCGGAACGATTCGGACTGAAATCTACCATTCAGATTTTAGATTTCCGTAGCCGTAGACAGCAAGATCCGTGCTCAATATGTATTAGATCTTATTGTTTTTCAATAAGAGACGTTCAAAAAAGTACGTCACACGATTTTCATGATATTTAGACCCCCTCCCGCCTTGTCACAGGTGGTCACTGGTTACATTGTGAGAGAGTTACAGGGTTTGCTCAAATTATAAGGAAAATAATGAGTTCGGCCCTTATGTTATAAAATGTTAGTTATTCACTTCATCCGCATATGTCTTCAATTACACTGGTCAACAAAATTTTAACTTTATCGTGCCACACGGATTTTTTTGATATTTTTTACTTTAATTGGTGATTGTAAGAAAAAATAAACAGTTAAAAAAATTTGCTAGACAAGGATTTTATTATATTGAGTTATTTAAAATATTAAGAAAAAACACAGATCTCGTAAATAAAAAGTTTATTTTTTTTATAAATGACTTAATAATCTAAGATTTTCTTGAATATTTAGCTTCTGGTTGGTCCCTTTTAATTGTCCAGCAGTAATCTGCTAACATATTTGGGCTCCATTTGCCCTGGTACCGCTTTTCCATATTAGAAATGTCCTGATGGAACCTCTCACCGTGCTCGTCGCTGACAGCCCCTAAATTGTCAGGAAAAAAATCCAGGTGCGAGTCTAAAAAATGGATCTTTAGTGACATGTTGCAACCCAATGCTTGATATGACAATAATAGCACGTTAACCAACTCTCTGTAGCTGTCACTCTTGTGGTTACCCAAAAAATTTGCAACAACATTTTTAAAAGCCTTCCATGCAGATTTCTCCAAATCGCTTAATTTTTCTTCAAATCTTATATCTTTTATTAACTCCCTAATTTGAGGGCCAACAAAAATACCCTCTTTTATCTTTGCATCACTTATTTTAGGGAATTTTTCTTTTAGATACGAAAATCCACTCCCATTGCGATCCATTGCCTTCACGAAATTTTTTATTAGTCCTAATTTGATATGCAATGGTGGTAGAAGCACATTATTTGGCTGTACAAGGGGTAAATACTTTACGTTTTTTTGCCCAGGAACTAACGATACACGCGTAGGCCATGTTTTTTTTATATAGTGATTAGTTCTGTCTCGGCTATCCCATTCACATAAAAAGCAGCAAAACTTTGTATAACCCAGCTGAAGTCCAAGTAATAGTGCAACAACTTTAAGATCACCGCAAATTTTGAAGGAATATGTACTGTAATTTATTTTTTCAAGTAAAAGTTTCATATTTTCATAGGTTTCTTTCATATTTGCAGCATGGGCCAGAGGTACAGACGGAAGTACATTTCCATTATGCAATAAAACTGCTTTTAGACTTGCTTTCGAAGAATCAATGAATAAACGCCACTGAGAGAGATCAAAATCTATGTCCAACATTTTCATAATCTCATTTATGTTATTGCAAAACACCAAATCTCCATCCTGAGAAAAATACGTTCTGAAGTGTTGATCACGGTTTCGAAAATAGCAAACTTTTGTATTATGATGTAGCAAATTCCATTCTTTTAGACGAGATCCTAGTAGTTCTGACTGCTTTTTTGACAAATTTAAATCCCGAACCAAATCATTTAGGTCTCCTTGAGTTATCAAATGTGGCTCGTTTACAATTCCTTCAAACTCAAAGTCATCGTCCTCGTCAACACATCGGCCTGAAGTGGACGGTTGTGAATTGTCGTTCTCAACAGACGTAGCTGCAACTGGTATAAGTTCTGGCAATTTTTTACAATGAGAGACTGGTCTTATAGCCGAAGGTAAGTTAGGGTAAATAACTGTGTTTTTTTTCTTGTAATTTATACCTTTTATGTCAGTGATACAAAAATAGCAATCTGAAACTAGGGCATCGAAACCCGGACCCAATTTTCAAAACCCGGGTTTTCGGGTTTTTTGTTTGATGAAAACCGGGTACCCGGGTTTTTCGGGTTTTTTAAGAATTCATAAATTAACAATGTGAAAATACTTTACACATGATTTTCTGCGATCGCCATCACCTATCCAGTAAAATACTATTTAAATATCAGTGTCTGGGGTCGCAGCAGTGCCCAACCAATTCTCGAGTAAGCTGGCACGACCGTATCATACTTTTATCGAAGCGACTATTTTACCTCTCCTATATTTTGGATCTTATCAAAGCTAGGGATTAAGATTTTCGGGCCAAAATTAAGTATTACAACAAGCTTCACCTCCAAATTACATATTATTTAATGTACCTATTTGTATTTTATGAAATATATAAAAATCTATCCATAATTTTTGAAGACATTAAATGGAAGAATAACCTTAAATATAAAACGTATGCCAACAAATCTTTATTTAATCTTTTACATTTTTATTGCTGGTTGTCAAATTATTAATAATTATTTAGTCCTAATTGATGTTGGCATACGTTATACCTGTAAACAAATTTTTGTGCCTAGTTTTTACCTGAAATTGCCTTTTGTCTGTCTTGCTACGGTATGAGACCGAATGTTCTTTGTAATTTAAGGTAACTTTTCTCTGTCATCTAACTTACTGGAAAATCTTACATTACTGAAAAATCTTACATTACACTACACCTCAAAGCTTTTTTTGACGACCTCTGTGGCTAAGTTGGTGGGCTCTTGGTAGCTCAAGCCGGGGGTCGTTCGAATCCCGCCGACGGAACAAAAGTTTTCAAAGTTCCTGGGTCATGGATGTGTATTAAATACGTGTATAATATAATAAAAATCTTAAATTTATATATACTATAAAAGTATTAAATATATTTCCGTTGTCTGGTACCTGTAACACAAGTCCATCAGGTACTTACAACGGGGCCAGACTGACGTGGTGTGAAGCGTCCATAGATATTATTATTATTATATTGTAGTTATTAGTTCTAGTCACAATAGACAGAATTCATGTCAGATTACCATGTAATTGATCAGAACAGACCACGTGGCAAATGCGGAAGGTTGCTTTTAATGAGTTTGGAAGATTAACCATGGTGGTATGGTGTTACACACAAAAAAATATCTCTGGCGATGTTGCTGATAAAAACTCGGCTTGTATTTCATCTGGGTTCACTAAAAATCACGTGTTTTAATAATTCCGCAGTGAGTATGACATCCATGGTCGGCTAAGGAAATCCATCATTCGTCCTATTATGTGTTACCAACATCAGTCTCTCAAGCAATGAAAAGCAATCTGCCGCATTTACCAGACTACAATATTGGAATACAAAATGGTTTCACATAATACTTGATGGAAACTCCTCTGCATGGTTTTGTCAGTTTCTAGGGGCTGGTTGCTCTCTTGGAACCTTTTTACTGATTGCATTGTCTTAATATTGTCGTTATTTGTTATATTGTGAATATAACAAATTATGACATAAAGCATAACGACAAACAAGAATCTCTTTTAAGGTTTTTAGTAAGTTAGACGACTGAAAATAATGACTTTAAATTGCAAAGAATAAAAATAAATTCCATACACTGTATTCAAAAATTCCTGACAGGTTTTTAGATATTCCAAAAATACAAATATCCCTAAGAATTTGTTTATGGGTGTATTTTATCAGCAACGGTCCATACAAGTTACAACGTTTTGTCACTAACTAGTGACTTGCCCATCATCAAAAGTCTACGTTACTTTCAGCGGTCTTAGAACCCTTTGAAGCTGTCCACACTTTATTTTGTAAGCCTTTGATCACATAGTAAAGAAAACTGTGGTCAATCACTGAATGTTGATTGAAAACTATAAAATAAGTTTAACAAGACTTGCTTCTATGAAATTTGAAAACTTTTTGCGATGGATAGATTGTTTGAAGATACTTGGCTTTTTTTACATTAATAGTTTTGGTAGGATTTTCAAAATATTATTATTAATAAATATTTTTGTGACAAGTAGTCTTTAATGCTCTTGAAATGAAACTTTTACTTTAAAATATTATATTTTGTTTAATTATGACCAATAGAAATAATTAAACCTATACTTATGTTATAAAAATAAAGAATTTTTATGTTAGTTTGTTATAAATATCTTAAAATATCAGGTCTTGCCTTCAATAATTATCAAAAAAACGAAAAACCCGAAAAGCTCGAAAAACCCGGGTTCCATTTTTGAAACCCGGGTTTTTTCGTGATCCCCAAAACCCGGGTTTTCCCGGGTTTTCGGGTTTCGGGAAAACCCGGTCTCGATGCCCTATCTGAAACGTGATCTCGCTGTTCAGTCCATATAATGGGTACAGCAAACGGCATAGGTCGTGCACCTTTCTTCCAGTCAGTTAAATTTTTCACACACGTTATGCAACAGACATGAGGGGCCCAGGATTTGTCTTGATGGGCGACAGAAAAACCAAAACATTGGTGATAACACTCCAACACAAGATTCGTAAAATTTCGTCGTTGTTTTTTGAATGTAAGTTCTCCGCAGACATAACAAAACGAGTTAGGATCATTATTACACTTCCTCGACATGTTCACAGGGTTAATAAATCACTTAAAAGTGTTCAAATTCAACGACAAATATTTTTATAATGATTTACTTGTAAGCGTTTCTGTTAATTTACTGCCGTAGTACTAGTTATGAGTATTACCGTATCACAACTAATATGAGGCTAATTGACATATGACAACTGTGATTTAATAATGAGGGTAGATTGATAAAACAAAATTAGCTATCAAAGTTCGTGTGGCAAAACCAGTGTTGACCAGTGTTATTGAAAAATCTGTATTTGATGGCTAATACAAATAGAGCTGTTATGATCCAATTACATAGGATTGCATCATTATCATGTTTGGTATGTTAACAAAGAAATGCGATTTTGCTATTGAGTTATGATTACTCAGAGGTCGTTCACCCGGTCAGATAGACGGCGGTCTATCTGACCGGCTAGTTGTTATCGTTAATGTATTATAATTTTTTTACGTACATATTTTATATAATAATATTGTGTAAGTATTATATTGTAGTGCTCGCAATTCCGTGCTCGTTAATCGCGCGGGAACCGTACGTTTTTTCGGATGAAAAGTAATTTATGTCCTCTCTCGGGAGTTCGGGACTCAGTATCTCCATACCAAATTCCAGCTAACTCAGGTTCAGCGGTTTGGGCGTGAAGAGGCTTACGTCTTCATTTAACAACTTTTCTACTTATCTCGTCAATATGTGATTTTTACCAACCTACAGAGCAATGCAAACCTGCAACTGATATTATAATATTCTTTGTGTGTCACTGTGCCTTTCTAGGTCATTGCCAACGCTGTTCGAACCAAAAGAGGTGTGGATCTGTTATTCACGAGTTGCGCTTTGTGCTTAAACTTAAAAGTGGGTTACTTTTAAAATGATTCAAAGTAAAAGCAAAAAATAATAAACCTCTACGGACTTGTTTTTACAAAAAAACATGACTGACTGATTATTAACGGGATAAATAACATATTTTAAAGCATTTTAAAACAGTTTTTAAAAGACATTTATCCATACTAACATTATACATGCGAAAGTGTGTCTGTCAGTCTGTAACCTCTACACACCCAAACCGGTGTACCGATTTTGCTGAAATTCGGTATACTTGGAATCCTTGGAACATATGGAAACAGGATACTTATTATCCCGGCAAAATGTACGGCTTCCCTCGCGATAAACGATTTTTGTCGCAACGGATTTTTGTGGGCATCATCTATTCTAGTGTATTATAGATTTTAGAGTCTAGACATTATACACACAAAACAACAGAATATACAAAATATAATGGTTCTTCCTAGTACCAAATTAACAGTCAACTCTGGTATATTTGCTGGTTTATTTTCGGAAATGTATTTCGGGCGCTGCGTAGGTTTAATAGGCGACGATTCACAATTACACGTAGCCTCACTTCCATAACTTTATTATGAAGATTGCCTTCTGTGTCCCAGTAACGCGTTGACTCGTTACTAACGGCCGAACTCAGAGACATTATTTAATGAAGATTTTGACATAAGCTCCATACATCTTTTGTAAGCCCTTTAGCACAAACAAAAATTCGTCGACTCTAAAAAGACTAACAAGGACTGTTCTTTTCCAGTTTTCCACACGCTCGCTGGAGCCGTCTTTCGGGTTGCTGTTCAAAGACCTGCTAGATGACCTGGGCGTGAAGACCACAGGGGCTTCCTTCATAGCCAGCACCCTGGACTCGGTCGTCAATTTCTCGGGTTTCTTCGTGGGGCCCGTGATAAAGACATTCTCGTATAGAAAAGTGTGCATCTTCGGTTCCTTTATATGCGCCCTAGGTTTACTGTTCACTGCCCCTGCCAATAGCATGGCACATATATTAGCTACCTACAGTATATTTGGAGGTGAGTGGGACATTTTTAAATACCATCCGATTATGTTTAAGACCGGTGAAACTAACTGCCGCACAAGAGACATTCAATTATGATTAACCTTCAATTTAATGAAGAGTTTGACAGATATTATGTATATGGGGCTTTTTTAGGGTTCCGTAGCCAAATGGCAAAAAACGGAACCCTTATAGATTCGTCATGTCTGTCTGTCTGTCTGTCCGTATGTCACAGCCACTTTTCTCCGAAACTATAAGAGCTATACTATTAAAATTTGGTAAGTAGATGTAGTCTGTGAACCGCATTAAGATTTTGATACAATAATGGAAAAATTATTAAAAATTTTAGGGGTCCCCATAGGTACATCCCCATACAACCATGATTGTATGAAATTTTTTTTTTCATCTAATCTATGCGTGTGGGGTATCTATGGATAGGTCTTCAAAAATCATATTGAGGTTTCTAATATCATTTTTTTCTAACCTTAATAGTTTGCGAGAGAGACTCTTCCAAAGTGTATGTGTATCCGTCCCCCCCCCCTCTAACTTCTAAAGTAGGGGCATGATAAGTCTAAAAAAAATGTATGATGTATTTTACTATAAAAACTACCAACGAAAATTGGTTTCAACGAAATCTAGCAAGTAGTTTTTTTTTATACGTCATAAATGGTAAACTTAATTTAACTTTCATTAATTCAACTGAAATATAAAAATAAATCAAAAACCTTTTAATTTCATAAAAATAACCTTATTGCTGCTGCCAACTCCAACTCGCACTTGGCCGGTTTTCTAAGTTATATTTTCTGTTAGTCTAATTAATTAAAACTACTTAAGCGTCGTGCGTCAAGCCATATTAATTACGTCTTGTCTTGTTTGAATCAAGGACAAAAAATTGTACACTACAAATTTTACAGGATGTACTGTACATCAAAACAAAGTGAATAATACTTTAGGGCGCCCTCAGACGTCCGCGTGTTCTGCTGTAGCGTTTGGGAAAACACAAACACGTGTGAATGCGCCCTTAGGGTGTGTATGTGTTCCTTGTATAGAGGAGGGAAGTCTAATTACTGTGAAACTAGCTATGCTAAAAGGTTTACTATTTTTGTTTTATGATATGGGCAAATTAAATTCATGACGTTGGGGTATTTCTCATAGAAACACAGTAGTCCAAAATAACTCTTTCATCGCTGCTACTTTCACAGTAAACTTTATAGGAGGGGCACATACACACACTAATGTACACCCTGTATTTTTTTACACCCTGTAGGCTGTACATACACAATGTGGATCTTTTTATTAAGTAGGTAGGGGGTAGATATATATATCTTTAGGTGCGGCTGTTACAACCAATTTCACCAATACAACGCCTATTAGGGATAAATAAGGGGTCATCCATAAAGTATGTCACACCTAAAGGGGGAGGGAGGGGGTCGACAAAATGTGACATGGTGTGACGAGGGGGAGGGGTCCTTAGTTTTCTGACATCATTTTTTTTAATTTAATAAATTGAATAGGAAAATTTTAAATATTGAGGTTGTTTTAATTTTTAGATGTTAAACTAGATGACGCCCGCAACTTCGTTGCGCCAAAATTCGTTTATCGCGCGGGAACCGTACATTTTTCCGGGATAAAAAGTATCCTATGTCCTTTCCCGGGACTCAAAGTATCCCCATACCAAATTTCAGCAAAATCGGTTCAGCGGTTTAGGCGTGAAGAGGTAACATACAGACAGACAGACAGACAGACACACTTTTGCATTTATAATATTAGTATGGATTGCAAATTTGTGACGTTACACTAGGGAGCGGACAGATCTTACAAATGTGACACGAACCACCTGTGACAAGGAGGGGTCTAAAATTCATGAAAATCGTGTGACGTACATAATGGATGGTCCCTAATCATTGATTACATATCGCGTTATCTTTCTCTCATCATATCATAAAAGAGAAAGCATATTTTTTCGATTAGCACTAACTGGGACACAATATGGGTGTACAATTTAAAAAAATAGCTGGGATAATTAAGCCAAATTTGATTTTAGATGTATTGCGTAGTATTTCAGCTGTAAATTAGTTATTTTATTACCTGCCGCTGTTCATCTTATAACACTTATAGCCATTGTACTGTCAACGTGGTGATAATTTTTGGAGTAAAGCCAATATTCCCGCCGCTCGCTTGTCTAGTAGAGTGGCCACCGGAGTTTAATTAGTAGAATACATAATATTATCATTGTCATTATAACAAGTTCCATCTGTAGTAACTGAATATAACTACAATACCTAATTTACTTAGTTAAGAAAATAGCGTTTTTCATGTTATATATGTTACCGTTAATGTGCGTTAACCAGTTAGACTGCAGATTAACAAGGTATTCTGCAGATTACCTGGGTGAGTCAGTTAAAGTGCAAAAAGTTTATTCTATTCTCATAATAATAATATAGAATAAAACTTGTTATCCAGCTGTAGAGAATTATTTCGTATAATTTTTGGGACATAAACAAAGGAATAAATTATTAAATTTTAAGTAAAATGTTGCTCCACTAGTAAAATAATATAACAGATCGTATCAACTATCAACTAGAAAAAAACCAATCAAAACAACAATAGTCTTAGGTTGACAAGCTTAAGTCATAGTTTTTAGGACTTTTACGAAGGAAGAGAATGCAAACTAACGAGGTAAAGTGCAAAATAAGCTTTTTTTTACTTAAAAATTTCACACTTTAACGGATGGTATCAGGGAATCTGCAGATGACTTAGGTAATGTGCACGTTAACGTGTTCTGCATTCTAACGGTAACATATTATACATATCTTATATTAAGTACATGTAGGTAACCATAAAACACCTTTACCATGAGGCCTACTTACACAGATCTGGGTTAAACTAAACCCTGCGTTAAATATGTAGATGTCACCGTCAAATCGTAAAAACCGTGAGATTATAATATGCCTAAATTATTTATTGCAAAAAATAGTACTTGAACGGTTACTTTAAAATTATTTCGTGTTTAAAATAACTTGCAGACTTCTGTGTAAATTATGGATCTTAATGTAAAAATTAAAATTATGACTATGTTTGATTAAAATTAACTAATTTATAATTCAAACTGCACTTTAAATATATCTAAATTTTATTTAATGTTATAAATCTCATTCATACCCATTTAAAGTCTGCAAGTTATTTCAAACACGAAATTTTAATGTAACCGAAGTATGTACCAGTTTTTGCAATTAATAATAATTTAGGCATATTATAATCTCACGGTTTTTACGATTTGATGCTGACATAGACATTGCTCTTGTTTTTTGTCCAGGTAAACTTTAACTCAGACTGGCGATATATCTGAGACAAATCAATTATAATACTTGGGTCATAATGATTGACAACATAGTAACGTTTTTGGATATTATGACAAAAATAAAGTAGCCATTTGTATCCAGGTTTCGGGGTGGGTCTCGCTTCGGCGTCATCTTTTGTCTCCCTCAACCACTACTTCTCGAAGAAGCGAGGCCAGGCCGTGGGTCTATCCATGGCGGGGACGGGCTTCGGTCTAATGGTGATGCCCCAGCTGGTCCATCATCTACTCGAGATCTACAACTTCCGGGGAACAGTCGTAATACTGGGCGCCTTGGCCTTCCACGCAGTCCTGGGCTCGTGTCTCCTGCAGCCAATAAAATGGCATCTCAAAGAGGAACCGGTGGATTGTGAGATGCAGCTAGTTAAGGTATGAGCTGTTGTTTTCTATGGTATGATGACGTATAGGCTAGCCATTTAGAGTCGATTTTCTTTACCTCGAGTACGCTGGTGAGATGAAAGTGCCCAAATGTGTGCGCAATACTAAGGGTGCACTCTCCATTCCATCATTCTCTCCCATCAGGTGGAACGGCTGACCGACATGATCGGTGAGAGAACTGGCGAAGGATTGACTGCTTTGCATGCCCTGTCTACGCATGGATCGACTTTCTTAAAACAGCGAAACGAAGTTCGCGGGGTCAGCTAGTAATAAATAATTTGACTTAGAGTCTATTTCAAAATCACCTGTTTAGTTTTATTGTTGTAGGTGTTACTCACGTTATATATTATTTACCTCTACTTTACCTTACCTACTTTTGCATTTCAGGAAAATATGGAGGCGATACACGAAAGCGACGAGGAGGGGGACGATAAGTTCGAGATAAATCCGCTGGTCAGTCATCCCATGCCGAAGCTGACCACGCAGCGGTCCCACGGCAACATGAACCATCCGTCAGTCAGAACTGTCGGCCTGCCGCGGGCCAAAACGTGCGATAAACCATTACAAGAGTTCGAAAGGCACTCAAAGTTTGAACCGAGTTTAACCACGGCGGCGTCGGTGGGCGCCATGCAGAGAATCACCTCTAGTGGAAGCATGAGCGAGGCGGCTAGGAAGAGAAAAGTATCTGTGATATCGAATATATCTAATATGGACTTCACTGGGAGTTACTTGCAGTTGTATTTGGATGTGAGTATGTTTAATTATTTATCTAAGTAATCACTGTTAGCTTTTTAGCGAGTGCACAATGCCGAGGAATTTTTAAAACCTCTCCTTTGTCACAGTGGTGACAGTGTGACCCAAAAAATGTTGGATTTAAGGAGTTGACCATACTTTTGTCGCCCTGTAATGTTTTTACCGCGCCAGTCAAGTCTTTGATTCATCACATTTTCAAAGGTTACTTAATAGTAAATATTTTCAGACAGCTGAGGACGACGCGTTGCAAATGAAAGCGATCAAGAAAACCGAACTTGTGCAAGAGAAGAAGGAGGAGAAAATAGGATTTTTTAGAAAATTTATGGCGCTGATGGATCTCGACCTGCTAAAAGACTGGTCTTTTCTGAACCTCCTGCTCGGTCTTTCGCTGTTCTGGAGCGGGGAGCTCCAGTTTAGGATGTTGACGCCATTTTTCATCCGTGGGCTGGGCTACAACGAGAACGACACCGCGTTCTGTCTGACCATGACCGCCATAACGGACGTCGGAGTGCGACTGATTCTGCCGCCGATTTTCGACCGGACGACCATCACTAAGAAGATGATATTCTTCGTGTCGGCGTTCTTTTTGGCGGTGACGAGGTCGGGTGAGTCTTTACTGTCTTTTAAGCTATTATTCGAGATTTGAGCGCGGCGACAGAGTCAAGAAATTCCGTAACGAAAATGAAACTAACACCCTCCACTCCGACTGGCAGAGCAGGGCGGCGTTGTAAGCCGTGTATACTGCATCGTCTAACGTCGTTTCAGTTCGGCAGACTTCGGCACGGTGTTTTTGTGTGCGTGCGACTAGACTAGCTATTGCTACGCAATAGCTTTACCGCGGCAGTCCCCGTGTGCCACACGTATTTTTTTTTATCTCTAATAATAATAAGCGGAGATAGAGTCCAATCGCGACCGATCGCTATCGCGTTTTGATATGTCTGATAAATAGGGTGTAACAAAACAAAGTGATAACACTTTCGGGTGCGTACGTATTTTTCTATGAGTAACGTTTCAACGTTACTCATAGAGACATAGAACTCTATACAAGAGACACAGACACGCCCTTAAGTATTATCACTTTGTTATGTTACACTGTACACAGACTGCACTTTGTATAAGAGCGCGATAGGACTATTTTCGTGCGCGAGACGAGAAAATTTAACGAAGTATAATATTAGCGAAGGGTAAACCAAGTGGTCTGCGACCAGTCAATAGCTCGTTGGTCATGCAATTTTCTAGTTTTGGAAACGCTCAGCTTAGCTTACGCGACTCGCGCTCCTTTTCAACCTGACATGTTTAGTCAAGCTAACCGTTTATTTATAGTCAGCATAATATAACGCCTCCGTGGTCCAGTGGTTTAGAGCGTGGCTCTTGACTCGGAGGTCGTGGGTTCGATTCCCGCGTTGGAAACATGTTAGGGTCAGTTTATACTAGCGCAGAGTCGAAGCGAATCGAAGCGAATTATCAAAACTGAACATAACAAATTCAACCTTAAATCCAAAGCAATAACGCTCATATTACTTCTGAGAATTTAAAAAGGCGCGCGCGAATACTCGCGCGAATTCGCTTGACCAACGCTTTTTGGTGCGAGCGCATTCTCGTGCATCCGTACGCCCACAAGCGAATCTACGCGTCATCACTGTAGGCATTCTGGCGAATTCGCGCGCATTCGTTCGACTTGTTGCGAATTTGACGCTTCGACGCGCTTCGATGCGCTTCGACTCTGCGCTATGCGTCGGATGGGCATGTTAAAAGTCGGTCCTGCGCCTGATCTCTCGCCAGTCGTGACGGTCGTCCGTCCCACTGGGTTATGAGAGTAAAAGGAATAGAGAGTGCTCTTGTGTACTGCGCACACACTTGGGCACTATAAAAAATTACTCCTGCGTAACTGGCCTGGTTTCAATGAAGCCGGCCACCGTCAACGAAACCGATGTGGGAGTTATTATTATTATAGTCAGCACAAACATTTCATTATTACTTTTTCTATTTTAATTTCGCTTTTTATCAAATAAACATGTCGGGGCCGCTATCTATTGAGAACGCAATACGGATTATATTTTGCTTAACAATAATCTTTTATTGTTCCATTGTTTTTAATCTTATCGACCCACTCGTTACTAAGCAATATTAAGTTATCAGAAGATCCGGAATGATACCCCTAAATGTTTTATCAAGTTAATATTGCATTAATTATCAATTTTTTGTAGATTTCAGGATAAAATATTGACTAAGTCACAAGAAATTATTGTAATTTAATCGATCATTACCTATGAAAAATGTTTATACATTGCAAACGTGACTAACAGAATTATGTCCAGTGATGTTATAATAAATAAACACTAATATCAAATAAACGTACGCACGTCCGCACGCACGGTCGCACGTTCGCACGCACGCACGAACGCACATACGCAAACTCACACACATGCACAGTGCACATATGCACACACACACACACATGCCTACATAACTGCGTATTATTAACCCCTCCATATGTGACAGAAAGTCTAGGCAAAAATCTTGGCAGACCTGCGCCAAAACAAGATGGCGCTCGGCCTACCCTCTTTGTACAATTAATATAATAACTTTACAACCTAACTATATTTTATATTTTGTGAATAATTTTATAATAGCTAATAAACTTCCTATCTATCAAGCCATCATAATATAGTATTTAGTCTGATTTAATATTCGTTTCACAAGTAGAAACTTTGGAAACTATATCGCTGACTGTTTCACAAGAAATAAATAAATTCTTTATTATTATCCCACTTACAAAGGTTTATACTAACTGATTATCTAAACAATTCGAAGAAAGAAGTTGAGATGTATAAAAACAAAGTACTTTAAATGGGACACTCCTCCGTAAGAAAAAAATGATCCACAAGCAAACTTCGACCTTAGTGCTATACAAATAAAGTTCAAAATGGCCGCGGCCGGCAGAAAGCCCTTGAACATTGTCAAATGCATAACGGTTTCTTGCCGGTCTGTGTGATATATTGTACAACAATTTGTATATTGTACGACAATAAATCGTATTCTACACTAGTTATCTTTACTTCTATAAGCTTTTTATGTCATTTATTTACAAATATATTAAGTAAATCGCGTCCAAATCACTTATATAGAAACCAACTTTTCGGGTGTAACCTAGAAGTTATTACGATGTATTTCTTTCAAAATATTATCTAAAAATATTAATCATTAGTAAAATAAAGTATTTAAAATACAAAACATTACTTAAATTCGTGAAATCTGTAAATAACACACAAAAAACACGCTACACGCGCGCCGCAAACACGATTTTCAATAGACTAAAATTGCTAAAATCAGATGTTCGCCCACAGAGTAAAGTTTATTTTTTTCATTGAGAATGTTGCCAATGTATCATAGATCGTAAGTAACTAAACTTCTTCAAACAAAAGTAGTCTCTAAGTCGGCGAAATACGTTACTTAATCGAATGAAAGAGCGCGGCCAGATCCGGCCGCTTGGGGCTAGACGGAATAGCTGCAGTATAATCTGTGGCGGCCGGATCCGGCCGCTTGGGGATTGACAGGTTAAATACATACTCAAAAAAAATATCAAAATTGTTTTATTTCGTAAGAAACTCGCACGGGGCCCACTTTTTACCAAAAAAGTGAGACAATTTTTTCTTTGTAGATGACCCAGTGAACTCAGTATTACTCGCTTACTGAGTATTATTCCCTCGTAATATAAACCTTCCCTGGACTTCCACGAATATTTTTAGACAAAAAAGGTTTAAAAAATCTTGGCATAGTTTGTGGTGGAGCTACTAAATATTATACGTAAATAATTAATAAACAATTTAATATTTCCAGTCCTCGCTGAGCAGACTGAATGGGTGCCTCTTATGGTGTGGCTGTCCATCTGTGGGTTCTTCCGGGGCATGTGCCTCAGCAATTTCACGCTGACGATCTCGGAGTATTGCCCCCTGGAGAAACTGCCGGCCGCCTTCGGCCTACACATGGTCAGCAAAGGCCTGCTGGTGGTCATGATCGGGCCTATTATTGGTGAGATTTTTGCATTGTAAATTAATATGGATGCTTCACGTCAGTCTGGCCTAAGCCTAAGGTCTTGAATAACGTGCGTTCCGTGTGCCAGACATCAGAAAAAAACTTTTTTATCCCTTTGAGTCCGCGCCGTAGGTCTCGGATTCGAATGCCGAGCAGTTAAGCGACTCGCTAACCAACTCAGCCACAGAGGTCAATTAATTTTTAACAGAATCGTGCGCATCGAATTTTCTAAAACCTGTGCGACATAAACGACGTCTTCGTCACAACTTTCGAAATGATAACAGTGGGCGCGTATGCTGCGTAAGCCGTAACCCGCGTAAGCGTAATGCCGCGGCCGCACATGCGTCTATCGTCACAAAGCTTCGTGCTATGAGACGATACCATTGGACGATACACGCAGATCGTCCAATGGTATCGTCTCAAGCACGAAGCATAACGCATGTGCGGCCGCAGCACAAGCTATATATTATGGCAAAACAATGTTCGTGGGATCAGCTGGTTTTGTGTTAGAAACTTATTTTTCTTTTTCTTCAAATATTACTAAGTAATCGACGACCTCTCTGGCTCAATTGGTGGGCTGTTGGTAGCTCAAGTCGGGGGTCGCGGGTTCGAATCCCGCCGACGGAACAAAAAGTTTTCAAAAGTTCCTGGGTCATGGGTGTGTATTAAATGTGTGTATCATATAATAAAAATCTTAAATATATGTATAGTATAAAAGTATTAAATATAATATTTCCGTTGTCTGGTACCCGTAACACAAGTCCTTCAGGTACTTAGCACGGGGCCAGACTGACGTGAAGTGAAGCGTCCATAGATATTATTATTATTATTATTAATTTAATACAAAATCTTCAAATATTAATATTTTAATTCCAGGCTACGTTCGCGACTACACCAACAGCTACGCGACGTGTATTCACGTGCAGAATGCCATGATAATGTCGTGCGTACTCGTTTGGGGCGTCGAGTACGTATTTGCGTTCACGCGAAGACGCAAGGTCGTGCAAATTTAGTGGTAGCAACGGCTAATATTTGGCCATCGACGGCTAACTTGTGGCTATTAACGGCTAATTTGTGGCTATCAAAGGCTAATAATGTGTAGCGATCACTGGCTTAGTGCCTACTAGCTGTCAGTGACTATTTTACGAATTACGAGTATTCAGTATCTCCGGCGTACCAATTTTATAAATATTGATTTCGAATAGGACGGTAATAGAAGCTATATCAATGTAGGCGTAGGTATATTTTTATTGTAACTGTTATTAAATAGCGTGTCCTAGTAAACTCCAAGTGTAGTTCCTTAGAAAGTGGCAAATTATTGTTACAAGATATATTTTTTTTCTAATATTTACACAGACTTATAAATCGTAACTAAGAAATCAATATTTTTTTCTAAAATGGTACTCCGAAAAGTAATTTGGCTGTATTGTACCATCGAAGAAATTGATTCATAGGCAGATAACAATCCTACGTCATTTGGTTGGGTTTCGTCAATTCAATGTTAGTGGTGATCTGTCGGTTAGGTTTGACATAATGCAGCAAAATTACGTAGGTACGCCATCTGCCTATGAATCAACTTTTCTGATACTATGTTTAAAGTATCTTGATTATTTAGACTCTTATATAATTTTTATAAAACTATTATCGATGTACAAGGTAATTAGCAACATTGTTTTGTGACTTATTTTTTGTAAATACATACAAAAGTAAATACTTAATTTTCTATTGTTATATTTTCAATAGTGTTATTACTATCGTATTATAATAGACTAACATACTAAAATGAGTACACCTATCATGTGTAAAATTCAAAATGACGTCGGGCTTATGACTAAAACTAACAATATATTGTTAAAATATTTGCAAAACTTATTGCATTTATTATAACGTCGATGTCGTTTTGAGGTATCATCCAATAAAATTGACTATTTTATATCAAAAAGTAAATCTGTAGCTACGAACAATAAAAACCAAGGAAGAGTAACTGTGTCAAGAAATTTGTCCACGAGTCTATAAAATGTGACCCGAATACATGCATACTTTATGCATGTATTCGGTACACCATTTTGTGTAAATATAGAAGTGACAATTAATGTCAACGGCTTTATTTCATAAATTTGAGTGCAGCTAGTGTTTCGTTGCTATTGCCATATTTTAGTGTGCGAAAAGGAACCAAATTCAAAACGGTTGAAGTATCGGAGTTACGTTTCCTTAGTTCTTATTATTCGTAGATCTGTAGTTAGAAGTTAGTTTTTAGTTGGATGTTCGACCGAATTAGGTCTAAAACTAATTTTATTTAAATTTAATTATCATTCGTTTTGAGAGTTTTGAGGCGGTCAAATGAATACGTGTGGTTTAGTTTTGCTACCTGCTGTTTTTGACCGTCTATAGGACGCTTAGGCTGGTCACTCACGGACGCTGTGAACCCTGGAAAAGTAATGACAGTTCCATTGTATCGCATAACAAAAATCCAGTCCGTGTCTTAACAGCCTAAAACACATGACAAACTCATGACACACAGGACATAATATAAAGCCATGACGCTAAACACTCTATTTTGACTTTTTTGTGACAAAAACTTTATTCAAAGTCTTTCCATTAATCGATATTTTATGGTTTAAGTATTGAGACTTGTTGTCGGTTAAATTATTTCATATTATTATTAAAAATAATAATATTATCGTTTATTATATTTTCAAGTTCTTACCATTAATATAAGGCTGGAAAAATATTTTTTATTTTGGAGGTTTTTTAAAAAAAATATAATAGCTAAGAACTCATTTTCGAATGATTGTTATCATTTGAAATGTGACATATAATTATCGAATTCTATTTTTATTTCTATTGTGTACTAACACAATAGAAATAAAAATAGAATTCGAATTGTGGACTACCACTCTTTTAGTACGGGAGCTATAGAACAATTTTTTTTTGATTACTATCAAGCAAATTTTTTGTGAGTAGCTTAATTTTGATAAGACGAAAAACATTTTTATTTGCGAAAAATCTTGAAAGTGGTAGCTAACAGAAATAGAAAGGATTTCATACTTTGATTTGATGGTCCTAAAATATGGATTGTTCTATTTGTAGGACAATGTTACTCTTAAATTATATAACTATTAACCTATCAATATACAAAAAATCAGCTTGTTAGGGTTCCATTTTAGGGTTCAGTAGTCAACCAAGTTTTGTTGATTACAGAACCCTATAACGGAACCCTAACGAGCTGATTTTTTGTATATTGATAGGTTATTAGTTATACTGTTATATAATTAAGGGTAACATTGTCCTACAGATAAAACAGTCCATATATTTTAGGACCATCAATTCAAAGTATGAAATCCTTTCTATCTCTGTTAGCTACCACTTTCGAGATTTTACGCAAATAAAAATGTTGTTCGTCTTATCAAAATGAAGCTACTCATAAAAAATTAGCTTGATAGTAATAAAAAAAAATGTTCTAGGATTCCCGTACTATTTTGTTTTTATTGCTCTAAAATTTTCGCGGAAAATATCGTCCCAGCCTAACTGAAAGTACATATTATTACTTTCAATTTTAATTTGGTATTTTCTGTATAATATGATCTTCCTTGGACGAACATCGTTCTTACGAGAAAAGAGTCGTATATTATGACATATATTATATTATAATATTATAGTTTCAGTGTTCGCAGTTGTACATTAATTACGATAGATCAATGTACCAATTTTAACCCGTATTGCTACACAATAAGGTTTAAACTGGTATAGCAGTGGTTTTCTGTACATACATTGAGTACTTATAATTTTTGATTAATGTACTTATCAACGGCATTCGATGTTGACTGATTACTGTTAACACATATTGTTGTAAACTTTGTATGAACTTTTATAAAAGATATAATATTTTAAATCACTGTTTTTATAACTTGAAAGTAATCGTTTACTTACATTTGTTATGACATAAAATACAAATATACAAATAATCATTTTATTTTTATTTGAACATGAATGATAAAAATGGAAAAGTGTTGGTACCTTTTAATTAAAAAAGCATGTTAAAGAGCTCAGAAGTATAATAATGAAGCACGTCATGATTTTTAAAGATAAATAAAATATAACATTTAAAAAAATATGAATTTTGACATTAATCATCTAAAATATTACGATAATCAACCTATCTTAAGTTAACGTGCATTTAATTGTTTATGTTTCGTGTATTTAATATTAAATTGTTTGTTTAGTAAATTACTAATAGTATTTAGATATTTAAATTAATTATTTCTAATAAGAAAAATGTTTTGATGACTGTGTTAAAGAGGTCGGGACATTTTGTACTGAGCCTAGCATGATGTCTGCCATTTGTAAATATTGATGTGGCCAATTTGTAACAAATTACCTAAACCTGGAGCAATCAATAAAAGTTTTTTTATTTACTTTTTTTTTGCTCGGGCTGGGCTCATGTTAAGCACAAGACGTAGGCCCTGACCTTTTTAAATAATGTCGAGAATATTAATTTTGGTACCTAACTCGCCTAGACACCTGCTATCAATTTCTATATAAAATATTTAAATCATGGAATTCATTCGATTTTTATTCATAATTAAATATTTTTAGCGATGAATCATTATAATAATTTAGTAGTGGACATAATATTTAAAATATCTAATAGCAATTTAATGTGTGACCGCACTAGGCGTAACAACCATAACAGCTACACAGCAGTTAAGCGACGCGACAAGTCACAGACTAAAATTCTTTGTAATTGTAAGGGTCAATTTATATCAGCGCAGTCGAAGCGCATCGAAGCGAAGTATCAAAACTGAACATAGCAAATCCAACCTTAACTCCAAAGCGTTAACGCACACATTACATCTGAGAAATTTAAAAGGCGCACGCGCGTCGGGCGCATCTGCGCGAATACGCGCGCACGCGCCCGACCAACGCTGGTTGATCTCGCAGAAGTAATGTGTGCGTTACATACTGGAGTTAAGGTTGAATTTTCTGTGTACAGTTTTTGGGAATTCGCTTCGACTCTGCGCTAATATAAATTGACCCTAAGCGCTAGATCGCAAAACGCGGCACAGCACTCCCTCAGCCGGCCCCTAGACGATCAATTGTATTGTGCAATATCACGCTTCAATTTTATTTAACAGTTTATTTGACAATTAGATTAAAGGCGCGCGATGTTCAATATCAGCCCTAGACGGTCAATAATATTACGCAATACGTGATATTGCACCATATTGCATTATTTAGTTTCTACAACGAAGTTAGATGCCAAAAAAGTATGGGATTTGACATCATCGTTGTGTCAAGGCGCTTGAGTATATTACTTACTACGTTACATTACTTTGCGTACCTACATATCTTTGCATACATTTTATAAAAACTTAGCAATCAAAAGTCAAACTATGCAATATTATTAAGCACCTATTACTATGGCACTCAAAGTGTCGCGTCGCAGTTTACACTTAGCGTGGTCTCACCTTTAGACACTTTAGTTCATCTGAAAGTACTTTTAGTGAAACTAAATAATTTAATTTGTAAAGTGTCTTCACGTATCTCTTATATAAGAATATCTTGCGAAACCGCGTTGAGTTTCATACTCAATGCAGTTTTGACATTTTTGTACTTAGAAATTAGGATATTTTTATCTCGAAGTGTATTCAAACTAAAGACTCCTGTAGTTTGTACTTAAACACATTTTTGTCTATGACAACACTATCTATAGGTATCGCAAAAGCAAAACCGTTTTCACCAACCGCTTCCTAACACTCTATCCCAAACTGCCGCACTCAGAGAGTCATCAGAGATGAATATTAATTACTTAACTGCAATTAAATGAAGATTTTGACATATGCCTCATAATTTTTTTATTATATTATTAATTATTTATAATTATTATTATCTGTGTTCGTCTTTGAGTGCGGCATAAACATTGGTGAAAACTTAAATGTACTCTAAATAGCCCTATTGATGGCTAGGATACACTTAACGTTAAGGTGAGGTTGGTGAAAACGGCGCAAGAAACCCTTAACTTTTCCGTCTTCCAAAATATACACTTTGGTACATACGTGTTTTCGATGTGATTTTAGCGACCAAAAACAATTTTTGATAAAGACATTGTACTAGTATCTATCCTATTATATAGATAGCTATAGTGAATAGTGCATGCGTTGAATTAACATTTGAAATAGCATTTCAAATACCTAAGGTACTTAATTATAAAAATATAGCACCAGATTTTTTTCATAATACCCCAGTCAAGTTACACCAAAATACCCCTGTTACCTTGCATAAATTCGCACCAAGCTGAAAATCGGTAATATTGTTAAGAATGTGATTACGAATAAAATTTGAAAGTTCCACATAATTCCCATGTGTGCTAAATTTTTTATTCGAGGTCCGAGGTCCAAAAAAATAATTTTTCATGATTTTCAGCGAAACGGTAAGTTTTTTCATAAAAATACTTTAGATGAAAATTGTAGGCAAACTCATAGACTACAATTGTACAGACGGTATATTTAAATTTTTCATACAAAAAAACATAGAAAAACAAAGACTAATGGAAAAAAGGAAAAAAATATTGTTTTTTTTCCTAATTTTTGGCTTTTTGTGGATAATCTGGAATATAAAACTGGTTATTTTTCATGTTAAACGATAGAGGAGGTATTTAGCTAGAATAAATTTCTAAACTTCTTTGCTCTCAGTCAGATAGTTTAGAAGTTGTAACGAATTGTTTGCGACTATTCCTGTCAATTTAGACATTCGAAGCTCAAATTCGAAGTTAAGATAAAGTCCCACCAAGCTGAAAATCGGTAATATTGTTAAGAATATTATGATTAAAAATAAAATTTGAAAGCTCCCAATAATTTCCTTGTATGGAAAAAAATATCCAAGGTCAAAGTAAAAAAAAAAAATTTTTTTTTCGTGATTTTCAGCAATATTTGTCAGAGGTATTTTTGTGAAAAACTATTTATAGTAATATCTCAAAAACGGTGGCTAGTAGAAAAAAAAAGTTAATTTTTTGTAGATAATTTTATGACCTGCAATTTTTATTCAGGATATTTTTATGAAAAACTTACCGCTTTGCTGAAACTCGCGAAAAATTCTTTTTTTTTTAACTTTGACCTTTGATAGTTTTTTCCATACAAGGAAGTTATTGGAAGCTTTCAAATTTTATTTTTAATCATATTATAAACAATCAAAACAAATCAAAATATTACCGATTTTCAGCTTGGTGGGATTTCATCTTAACTTCGAATTCGAGCTTCGAATGTCTAAATTGACCGGAGTAGTCATAAGTAATTCATTATAACTTCTAAGCTATCTAACTGAGAGCAAAGAAGTTTAGGAATTTATTCTAGCTAAATTCCTCTATTATTTAACATAGAAAAGAACCAGTTTAATAAGCTAGATTTTCCACAAAAAGCCAATAATTAAAAAAAAAAATATATTTTTTTCCTTTTTTCCATTAATTTTTGTTTTTCTATGTTTTTTAAATGAAAAAATTTAATAAACTGCCTTTACAATTGTAGTCTATGAGTTTGCCTATCAAATGCAACCTTTTTCATCTTCCTAGGATACTTAGATGAGAAGCATTGGTCAAATGAAAATAAGGGTCCGAGAAAAAATTTAAAATGGCTGCCATTTTAAAACCTTGAGAGAGAAAGAAAAAAAAGAGCCAATTCGTAGATAAATAATACTATATTTCATAACATTAAAGGATCTGATACTGGTATAGGCATACATTGTATACGAGGCGTACTTATGCAAATTGTGCGAAAAACAACTGTTACAACTTATATTTTAAAAACGGTGACTGGTATGAAAAAAGTATTAATACATTTTTGTAGACAATTTTATGGCCTACAATTTTCATCTGAAGTATTTTTATGAAAAAACTTACCGTTTTGCCGAAAATCGTGAAAAACTAATTTTTTGGACCTTTGACCTTCAAGGTCAAAAAATTTTGCACACATGGGAATTATGGGGAACTTTAAAATTTTATTCGTAATCACATTCGAAACAATACTACCGATTTTCATAAATTTGCATAAATTCGCACCAAGCTGGTGAGAATTTATGCAACCTCAAATGTCTAACTTGACTGGGGTGAAAGCTACTTTCTAATTTACTGAGCGAGAGCAACGTGCATGCAGTGACGTATTTTGTAGAGTATTTTGATTTTTGTCAACTTTTAGGAATATTAAATTCAAAGACTAATAATAATAATCAGTAGCGACGATAGAGGGGGTTGGGGACGCTAGGCGAACGCCTAGGGCGCCCGATAAAAAGAGGCGCCGAAGGCAGACAAAGAGGGGCGCCGCAGACGCGCCTTTTTTAGTCTCTGTCAGCACCCTGGGCGCCGAAGAAATCTCGCTCTGGGCGCTGGTAGTGCCTAAATCGGCACTGCTAATAATATACTTAATATAGGCTATATAATTATTTAAATATCATGGCACGACGTTTTATTAAACTTCCAGTTATAATTTTGATTTTTAATATATCTAATATTGTGTAATAGGGTTTCGGACGAACATAATTCAATATTATGTTTCTACGCAGGCCCTTATCCTATAAACATTAAAGATTAGGGCCTCTCCCACAGTCAAATGATAAGAGTATTTTTATTAAGGTACTATTGAGTTTAATTTAAATGCGTTCAGTGTTTAAAGTTATTTAATATTCTACGTTTTACAGACAGGCTCACTCTGATAAAACTCTAAGATCTGGGTTAAAGTTGACCTTAGGTTCGATTAAATAATTATACACTTTCCTTGCACTTATTCCACTTTATTTTAATAGATTTATTACAAAATTATTATATTCACGACCGGTTTCGAAAAAATCATCATCAGGTGTGTTTTTCGAAACCGGTCGTGAATATAATAATTTTGTAATAAATCTATTAAAATAAAGTGGAATAAGTGCAAGGAAAGTGTATAATTATTTAATTGAACATGAATTTCCACCAAGAAGTGACAGTACATTCAATATCATATCTTAGGTTCGATATCATGACGTGTTCTTTATATGAAAGAGATAACGTGATGTTTGGAGCTTTACCTTAATCCGGATCCCTGCAAGTAGGCCCTAGTGTTGTTAATCGCTTTATTTAAATGTATCAAAGTAATATAAATAATATCAGTTATACAGGTTGTAACAAAACAAAGTGTAAGTACTGTATATCTACACACCGTACGTACCCTGTAAAAGTTGCAGCGTGGAAAGTGCAACTTTTTTTGTTAGCCAGCCCTAGACGATCAATTGTATTGTGCTATTGCACGCTTCAATTTTATTGAACAGTTTATTTGACAATTAGATTGAAGGCGTGCGATGTTTAATATCAGCCCTAGACGGTCAATAATATTACGCGATACGTGATATGGCTCAATAAAATTGCTCGTCTAGGGGCCCGCTTACACCCTGTAGAAAATAACGTGCCAATTAATAACAATAAGAAAAAATGTTAGGTATTCGAAGACAATTAAATTGTTTTTTAAACATGATTTCCTAAACATCTAAGGATTAATTTAAGTTTTAGATTCAATGATGAAAGGGGTTCGAACATTTTTGTATGGAGCCTGGCATATCTAGCCGCCGGCCATTACGATTTTTTTTTCAAAATTTCCGAGCACGATAAAAGTGGTATATTTGGATAGAGGACACTTATACAAACAAAAATGTTATATAACATGGTATCCTAAAGTGTCACGTTTCCGAGATATTTGGAAGTAAAGATCGCCATTTGTGTCTTTTGGACTCATATGGCGATCTTTACTTCTGATTATCTCGGAAACGTGACACTTTAGGATACCATGTTTGTATAACATTTTTTGTTTGTATAAGTGTTGTCTATCCAAATATACCACTTTTATCGTGCTCGGAAATTTTGAAAAAAAATCAAGATAGCCTATGCCACAAAGGTTCGTACCCCTTTAATGATCTTTATTATTATGTTGAGTTTTTATTGTACAATCTCTTTTCTATGGTAACTGCCCCACTCGGATACGAATATTGATTACTTAACTGTTATTAAATTAAGAGTTCGCCTCTGAGTGCTGCAGTATGTGTTATAATAATTATTATTAGTTTTTCTTAAAGATGCTATGCTTAAAGATGTTATGCTTTAAGATGCTACTGAAATTGTTAGCAAAGACATATCATGTATCAATCCTTAAGTAAACCCTCCCTTAATAGTGATATAGATTTAATAGAACAGATAATTTTGGATTTAAAAACTTGTCAATAATATGTTTATCTATTCGTGTTAAGAAGTCGTACAGTCGCACTCAAGAGGGATTTAATTATAAATTGTCTTTAATTGAATGAAGAGTAAACTCTTTATTAATTTAAAGTAATCATTAATCTTTGAGTGCGGCTGTATGACTTATATAAGTCAAAATATAATAATTAATTTTTGTACTTACGATCCACTGTTTTATTAATGCGAATATAATTGAATACATACATAGATTCGAATAAGATGGTGGAGAGTGGAGACGTAACTCTTTACTTTTCTGTTATTTTAAAATGTTGAAATAATACAAAGCCGTGAGGGTTGAGTGTCAGTTTCCGTCAATACGCGAGGAAATATTAAACTAAGGTATATATTTGATCGAAACAGCATACCTAGTGTCAAAATCAGTAACTAATTCGCTGCCATACAAATTTTCGTTAGCGTGCTTGCCGTCACACACACTCACTTTGGTTGTCAAACGACCGATTATGTGACGGTCACAAAGTATATTATGTTCTATGTATATTGTATGGTCATTGGCCGGGTTCAGACACAGCTGAAACCACGGTTTAATCGCTCGTCGGGACAAAGTCTTTGTAATAAGTTAATAACTGATAACAAAGACTTTGTATTACAACGTTTACACTTAACCGCTCGGTTTCTGCAGGAAAAACGCGCGGTTTCCGCTTTCTCTGAACTATAAATGTGTCCCAACACCGGTGTCCGATCCTTTAATGTTATGATGTATTGCATATTTTATCGACGAATTGGCCCTTAATTTTTTTTTCTGTAACTTTTGAAAAAAAAAAATCTCTGGGTCTCATACTAATCTGACCAATACTTCATAAGAAAATCGATATAACTTCTATACTATCTGACTTAGAGCATAGAATTAAGGAATTTAATAAAGATGAGAAACTCTTCTATCTTTTTAGAGTAAAAAAGAGCCAGTTTAATGCGCTAGATTTTCCACAAAAAGCCATTAATTAAAAAATACACATTTTTTTCCTCCAACTTTGGTTTTTCTATGTTAAAATCTACGAAATTCTTAACACATTACCTGTGTTAGCGTAGTCCACAAATTTAGCTATCAAATGAGACCTTTATAGGGTTCCGTACCCAAAGGGTAAAAACGGGACCCTATTACTAAAACTTCGATGTCTGTCCGTCTGTCCGTCTGTCCGTCTGTCTGTCACCAGGCTGTATCTCAATAACCGCTATAGCTAGATTTCTGAAACTTTCACAGATTGTGTATATCTGTTGCCGCTATAACAACAAATACTGAAAACAAATAAATTAAATATTTAAGGGGAGCTCCCATACAACAAACGTAATTTTTTTGCTATTTTTTTGCTCGATATCAATAATGGCAATAGGTGGGCATTTGAAATGTTCACAACATACTCAGTTCCATTTATATTTAAATAAATAATAAAATTTAAATAAAATAAATAATTAAGAGGGGCTCCCATACAAAAAAACACAATTTGTACCTATTTTTGCTCTGTAATGGTACGGAACCCTTCGTGCGCGAGTCCAACTCGCACTTGGCCGATTTTTTATCTTCATAGGATATTCACATGAGAATTATTGGTCAGATTAGTGTTAAAGCTTGAGAAAAACTAAAAAGGCTGCCATTTTACAACCGTGAGAGAGAAAAAAAAATTTGAGGGCCATTTTGTCGATAAAATATGCCATATATCATGACATTAAAGGATCGGACACCGGTGTCGGGACACATTGTATATCTTTCTAGAATGTAGGTGGACTGACGTGAGGACATGTTTGATTTGATGTAAATTTAAAACGGTGAATGGAGGCATAAAACTGGGATAAAATTTGTAGGAAATACTTTGCCTTGATTTTTTGCTTCTATTCTCAAATCGCGGTATTCTGTCTGTAGCGGTCATTGACTCCCTGTCAAAAGACTTGCCATTTTCTATACAAATCGCGATTGAAAATGAAGTGACAGATATTTCTAGTCTAAGGGTTGATTCAGACCGCAACGCGACGCGTATATGCATTTCTAAATTTGTATGGATTTGACAGATTTGCAAGACGTCTCACGCAATTGAAATCTGTCAATTCAGTACAAATTTAGAAATGCATCTACGCGTCACATTGCGGTCTGAATTGACCCTAAGGGTGATATCGTATTTTGCATACACGATGTGAACACAATATGAATTATATCACTTCAAACTCAAATAGTAATTGCAGATAATCACACGAAGAGGGAACCAAGATGTTTTCCGATGAAACTATAATAGTCAATCAATTTTATTCACTAAGTTAACAGAATGCAGTGCGAGTATTTTCCACATAGCTCCTAGACTAGAAAGGTCAATGACCGCTGGTGCCACCTTAAATTGTCCTGACTATAGTCATCTAGTGTCAGCGAGCTCACAAAGCACAGAAGGCTGATTGATATCTATACATGTCTATACGCGCGATTGGCGACGTATTTACGGCGCATCCGCGGCGGGTTCGCTGCACGTGCAGGACATTTTTGTTCGCTGCGCGCCCGCTCCGCCCTAAGCGCGCGTTTAGACGTGCGCGTTTTCTGCGCGTATTTTTCCAAACGCTATAGCAATTTCACACGTGCTGAATCCGCGCGAGCAAAACCAACTCTCGCCAAAAAGCTCGCCAACCGCTAGTATGATAAGGACCTTGCTGAAAATGCCAGTAACTACTTTGAAATTTACGGGACGAAACGACACGAGCCACGACGCGACACTTCGCGTTCCATAAAACTTCGTTTGTAAAATGACGGTTCTATGGAACGTGAAGTGTGGCGTCATATCCTATCGTGTAGTGCAGCTCACCTTGAGGGCTCCCGCACAAATGCGAATTCGCATCGCATCGCGTCGCAGTGTCATTTTTATTATGAATTTTGTCGCAGATATATTTTGCGATGCGATGCGAATTCGCGGTTCTGTTTGGGAGCCCTAACGGCTGATAAAATAGATCCACGCGTCTACAGAAAATGACTAGACACTGTATTATGTGCATTTGAATGAAAATTAATGTTACTTAGTGATCGTGATAGTTGAAATGTATTTGTTTGTACACTTTTATGTTTATTTTAGGTCAGTTCGCATCGTAACGCGAAGCGACGCGGCTCTGCTGCTTTCAGCGCTGCGCGGCGCAGTTCGAAATTCGAATAACAGTTATTGTGTAGTGAATAAAGTTAAAATTTGAATTTAAATTTGCTACGTCTAGTCGCTCCTCGTTACGTTGTGAATTGACGTTCGCAATTGTGTTGTAAGAGGCATTTTATAAAAATAATGACATACGTAGGTACTCTATTATTAAAGTACTTATTGGTTACCAAGGTTGTTGTTTAATTTGTTTGGGTCTAGGTACAATTAAAAACCTATTTATTTATCACCATTCGGTCAAGTTCAAGGAATAAAAAACATAAACTGCTCAAAAATTTGTAGTTTCCTAATAGTTTTCTCCCCCAAATCCGAACCTCTACATAGTTTCATGTAAATAAGAAATAGAGTTGAATATATTCTATTCCTTTTCTAGGCTTTATGAATTCACTCCCGAATGCAAAATAGGTATCTAATCAAGTTTTTTATGTCAGCAAATTTTCTACTTAGCTACTACGGAACCCTAAAAAGCTGTTTTATACAAAAACTAGCTGTGCCCCGCGGTGTTACCCGCGGTTTAAGTGATATACAATAAAAGACTGAAAAGTACCAATAATTGGGTCAAAACGGGACGATACATGGTTCTATAATGGTTTATGGTAGTGATGATGACGATGATGAATGTAATTTGCATAGTAGCATATGCTTTCCGTTCTTAAAACAACGTCGAAACTCCCAAGCTTGTATCTATAAAGAGTCAGGAGTTCTCTCAGCGCCTTCCGTTCCATGGTATACCTTGGTGCAAAATCTTGCTTGTTGGTAGCATATACTTAGAATACTGCTCACGAAACCGAAGTCACTACATGTTTCCATATAAATTTTGAGGAGTTCCCTCGATTTCTTATGGATCCCTTCATCAGGTCACAGGTTTTATGAATATGGTACCAAATTGGGATGATAACCAATACACAAAAAAAAAAAAAAATTTAAAAATTGGTTCACAAACGGCGGAGTAATCGTTGAACATAAAAAAAACGAACATAACACCTCCTCCATTTTGAAAGTCGGTTAAAATTGTAGCCTATGTGTTATTCTGATATATAAGCTATATTATTGTAAAATTTCATTAAAATCCGTTCAGTAGTTTTTGCGTGAAAGAGTAAAAGACATCCATACATCCATACATACATACATACATACATACATCCAAACTTTCGCCTTTATAATATTAGTAGGATGCCAAGACAGGCGCCTTTGTATGACAAGGCAAATTTTCAAGTAGACAACTGCCATATTATAATAATTTAACGATTCCCTGTATCCACAACTCTATAACTGCCACTCAGGAGTGTGATAAAGAGTTTTTTTTATCTGTGTTTTATTTTATTATTGTATAAATAAACCTAAACTTTGTCAGCAGGCGTAGCATGGTCACCATAGAAACGGTTTCTTTCTACGGAAGAATATACAAAGTGACAGTTAGACAATGGAAATCCGCCATTTTGTCGATAAAATCTGTCAGTATGTTGATTCTTCCTTGATTCTTCCGTAGAAAGAAACCGTTTCTATGGTGACCATGCTACGCCTGCTGGTGTACAACACAAATATAATAAAGTGTTAAAACCACTGGTTAAAACACATAATATAATCGTGCATCGTGAAAAAATTTCAGCAAGTTTTATCTCGTATCACGTGTGTTTGTATTATAGTAGTAAACGAAATATAACACAAATTATTGTTTTTTTGAGAGTTTGTATTATAGAATTACCGAAAATGCCATATTTTTACTCATTAACTATATTTTTTTTTTTGTGAATAGGGGTGTAGACAGTAAACGAAATATAACACAAATTATTGTTTTTTTGAGAGTTTGTATTATAGAATTACCGAAAATGCCATATTTTTACTGATTAACTATATAATATTTTTTATTTTATTTAATAAAAAGTCAATATTTAATCCGTAATATCACGTGATCGCAAACAGCCATCACAGGATGTGACGTAACGATCTCCAAAACATTGTGTGTGACAGTGACATTTCGATGTCAAACCCATACAAAGACTTTTGTTGTTTATGGTTGTTTTGAGGACCGTGACGTCATAGCGACGCCATGATGACTTTAGCCGTTTAGCGGGAAATTTTGAAACGAAATTTAATAAGTGACTTTTTAAATTTAAATAAGAGTGTATTTATTTTTTATATATATTTTTAGGTGTAACACATGTACATCTGTAAAATAAATATATTTCCTAAAAATAGTCTGCACCCCTATTAATGCCTAAACGAGTTTGAATAATATTAATCAGATAGGAATCTATTTTAAGCTTTTATGGTAGCACACGAAAAAGACAAAAAGCCCTTTGAAACTGGTTAAATAATAATTATAGTAGAGCAAGGTCGAAGCGTCTCAAGATTGACTTAGAATTCACTCTTATCTACTAACAACCTTACACATTTTTTGAGATAGGACTACAAGGCTGCCTTCACATTATGTCGCGAGTACTGCGGCAGCCGCGTGGCAGCCGCGCGACTTCCATACTAAACAGAGTCGCGCGGCAGCCGCGACTCTCTTTAGTATGGAAGTCGCGCGGCTGCCGCAGTACTCGCGACTTAATGTGAAGGCAGCCTAAAAGACGTCAAATTCGCACGACCTCGATTTAATCCCAGATGCATTTAATGCCTTATCTTAGGAAGATAAGTACATAATAAAGAAACCCTTCGTTATAAAAATAACCAACCTGTACCGACTCGAAGGTCTATTCCAGCTTTAGAGCAATGCAGCTGACTGCCAGCCTTACTGCCGCACTCAGAGACGAACATAAAGGTACAAGTTGGAAGCCGGCTACATGAAGCGACAGCAGACGACGTGTCGTCGCGACACTATTGGTTTCTATGTATTTCTATGAATAAGTGTCGCTAGCTTCGTGTCGCTAGCTGCGAGGGGTATTTCATTGACATACATAGGTAGAAACCAGTAGTGTCGCGACGACACGTCGTCTGCAGTTGTCGCGTGTCGCTCGATTCCAACTTGTACCTTTAATTACTTAACTGTAATTAAATGAAGATTTTGACATAATAAGTAATGTATGGGACATTATCAGCTGTCACAGTCTTCTTTAAATTAAACCTTAATCATCATTAAATGTCTCTCTGAGTGCGGCAGTAAATATTGTACCCTTAGTCAAAATGTATTCGCTAGTTCAAGCCCCTCAGTACACAATGACCCACGATGGCCCACTGCAGGCCATGATCGTGAACTGTAGACCAAGATCACTTGGTATTTATAAACACAGGGCTCATTACTGCCTGGCAATCCACTGGCCATCGTCCGCCGACCGCTATCATACATCATTACCCGGTCTACACGATGGCGATGGCTTGTATTGGTACAGCATGGACCACTGTGAAGAGGCACCTTTAGATAGCGAAAAGATGTCGAAAACGACGGATTTGACTATGTCACTTAGCTACATTCTGATTATTATTATTATCCGTTCTACTGAGTTATAATTGGAAGGATTTCTTTTTTCGTTCGTTTCTTGCACAAAGAGTTCTTTATTCTTATGAATATTACTAATACATTCGAGCACACGGTGCAACGTAGTTGCTGGCAAGTGGCAACATTCAGTTAAGGCGACGCCTTGATAATTTAGCTGTAGCGATATCGATTATTCTCAGCAATGACTAAAGCTAAGAAATAAAAGTTCATTGTCAGTATTCATCATGTCTTTGTCTTTGAATTACCCATAGCGTAACACGATTGGTCAACTTTTATAACACAGAATAATCAATCAAAAAGACCTCTGTAAAAAAGGGATTCTAATTTTGCCAACAGAGGAGAGTGATTTAAGCTTCCAAAATTTGTACATAAATTGGTTCAAGCATACACTTTAATTTGCACATAGCTTATATGAAATTTTGTCGCTTACGCCATTTCCATTTCTTGCTGTTCCATTCCTTGTTTTCTATGAGACGCCGGCCCGGCCTCTCATAGAAAACAAGCAATCTAAAACATATCCAACACGGTTTTTTACTTTAACGCGGCGTCACCTTAAAGACTAAAAATTTAATATACTTACCTACAGCCGAACATAGAACGTCCTTTATTGGGAGTCGGCAGAAGTCAATTTTGCCACTTGCCAATAAACTGCAGCTCTAGCTTATCTCTTCATCTTAGCTTTACACACTGCAGGCATTTTACGATTTTTCATATTTTATAAATAGATATGTATATTATATAAATCCATATCATAAAATTACACCCATTGCTGACTGTGGTTATATAATGAAACCCGATATGTACAAGTCATAGCTAGTGAGTGCGGGCCCAAATTGTCGGGCTTAGGGGGTATTTGGTGGGATTAACGCTACGAGGTTTCCCGCTATTAACGGTTCAAATGATATTTGGACTAAGTGGATATCGTTGGGCCATAGAACTTACCGTCGTTGCTACGTTAAGTGCTTAATAGGTATAATAATTATTACAACCTTCTAGATGACGCCCGTAACTCTGTTGCGCCAAAATTCGTTTATCGCACGCTAACTGTACTTTCTTCCGGGATAAAAAGTATCCGATGTCCTTTTCCGGGACTCAAAGTATCCCCTCACCACACAAGTTCACACAACACACAAATTTCAGCAAAATCGGATCAACGGTTTGTACGTGATGAGGTAACAGACATACAGATACACTTTTTATTACGCATTCATAATATTATAATATATAAGATGAAAGTATGGAAAGCAAGTGAAAAAGGCGGAAGTGTCCTGACCACATTTCAACCTTCTGGCAAAAATATAAAAAAAGCCGAAAATTTAATCTTTTAATTCAACAAATTCTACATATTATCAGTAAATATGTATGGCTTGGCTGTTTCGTTACAAGTTACTTCAGATCAGAAACAAAATATTCGCATCACTTCCACGACGCTAGCGAAGCGCCGAAGCAATACATACAGGGTGCAATTAAACCTACCAGCCAAATTTTCTTAAGGGGTTAGGTATCATTAGGAAACTCCATTTAAACAAAAAAAAAAAAATAAAAAAAAAATAGGTTAATGTTATTTGTTAATTTTTTTACAATAACATTTTATCCCACTTAAAATCGTTGCATAACGGTCACTTCGCGGCGGTGGGTTGATCGGTGGTGACGCGTGGGGTGGCGCCAGGGAGGCGCGTGAGACAGTGCGCCGGCGACGCGTAGTGTCCATTAATGGTGGTATTTTTTAGGAAAACTTCCGGAAGCTATTTTGCAACATTTTAGTACTGAGTGATTATAAAAGAAAAAACACGTGTATTTTTATTTTTAACGAGGATCAATATATTGAAATTTGGGCGAAAGGTTTAATTGCACCCTGTATTTACTGATATGTAGAATTTGTTGAAGTTAGGGTCGGTAGAGTTAGGCCGTGTAGATTAAGAAGCTTGGCTCTACATGAGATCTGATGTCTTTTTTACAGGGCAAATCTTATATTGTCGTCTTGGCAACATTTTACACGAAATATTTTTGGTGGGATTTTAATGTTTCCTGAAAATAATGTTTTAACCCTTCGATCGCGGATTCTTGGAAATGCTATTGTATTCTATTGTTGTCGCGACCACCGGTGCCCGTATGGGGCTTGATGAGTTAATAAATAAATAAAGATAAAATATGTTACAAGATAAATTTTATTTTTACATACCTATTGATTAGAAATTTCTAAGGTCGAATTTTGAGTAGGTATCGCCTCCTTGAGAGCTTTTGAAATTCTAAAGTTTTTGCTTTTACTAAAACACGATAATTTCCTGATTATTAGTAAGTTTAAAATTAAACACGCGATATCGAAACACGTTTCGATGAGGATTTTCATATTAATTGATTATTATAATTATTTATACCAAGAAAATGTTATAGTTTATGGTGTGTATTATACAGATATATAGATTTTACTGTAAAAATAGCAGCGCCGAAAGAGTTACTTGTGAGAGCAAAGTCTCATAGAAACATAGGTTTCTATGAGAAATGTCCCAACGACATGAATTTGCCCATCCAAAAAAAAATATGACATACCTACTAAAGTAACATCCGGCCAAGCGCCATAAAGGCTCCCGCACACAGGCGCGTTATTATCGGTCGATAATAACGCATGCGTTATTGCGATATCTGTTTTCAGTACATTTTGTATTAGGATGGTCATGTAGTTACACACTCCTGCGATAATAACGCCGCAATAGAAGTATATTGACTTTTCTTGCATACCTGAGAGAGATGGTATAATAGTGACGTCGCGGCGCGGCGCGGCGCTCTTTCGTAAGAAATATCGGACGATAAGAACGCAGCTGTGTGCAAGGAATCGGGACGCATTATCGCAATAACGCATGCGTTATTATCGACCGATAATAACGCGTCTGTGTCTTAACAGTCGCGGTTTCTGAGGTTTTTGACAGAAATTTATCTTTCACTAGCGTTGTTGATTAGTTAATTTTTTGATGCTAGCCAACAATGATATTCTACTTCTACAGATCTGTTACGTCCATACTATTTTTCGGCTTAAATCTCTTCCGAACAATTTTCAAATTCAAAATTGCAAACATTGACAAATTTGACAGATAATTGAAACAAAAGATACGAAAAACCTTTACATAAAAGAGACAGTTCTATTTTTAAACGTCGAATCGTATCGCTGTCTCTTTCTTCGCCTGAGCTATGACGAAAATTCGTTTTTTTTCCAGATTGTTCGAAAAAAAAATTGAAAATGTAAATAATCGAGATATTTATTGCAATCAAGACATGTGGTAAGAGATTCCATATGTTTTGTTTTCTTTTGAGTCATAATTGGTACATTTTCGAAACACTCACGACGTCATTTTCAATTTATTTAGGTAAGACAAGACGCGGCACGTTCGTGACTGCGCTCGATGCAGACTAAATAACAGACGACCCTATTGGGCCGTACAGGGTTGCCAGATGAGTGCAAGTGAATTATCGTACCGGTGTTCGAAAATTATCGTACCAGACTAAAAAATATCGTACAACTGCCAGAACCGCGTGAAACACGCTATTTCACAAAACAAAGGATTTTTAGGAAGTTGTGAAACAAGCAAAGAAAAATTTCATTAGTAAGATCTTATTTATTTACCTGTAATAATAAAAAAACATTGTTTAACTAAAATTCGACGACTTTTACATTGTTCCACAAGCACAACCCTTTCTACTGTCTACAAGCATCTAAAAAGTAAACAAACAAAGTTAGTAACTCACCAAAGTTGTAAGGTAGTCCAAGTAATTTGAAACTTTTTTTTAACAATTTTCTTTCACAGTAACCTTTATGGACTAGCGAAATGAACTTATAGTTCGACAAGGCTTTTTATGAACGTGGCGAGAAAAGGAACTAAATGCTTCTATCATACAAAAACGTCATTTTTGACATGTGTTTGACAGTTCTTACTTCTTTCTTTACCAGCAGCGCTCCCGTCAATGTCACCCACGTTCATAAAAAGCCTTGTCGGACTATAATTTAATCTTCTACTCATTAGATTCTAGGGGAAGTCCCAGACCATAGACATTATTTTGTTGTTTTTGATGATTTTATGGCACTGGATACTAGTATTTTTACATAACTTCGGACTAGGGTTGGAAATTATCGTACTTTTGCGTACGATAATACATATTGCATCGTACATCGTACCGGGGGCGAAATTATCGTACATGTACGATAATTATCGTACGTCTGGCAACCCTGGGGCCGTATTTGAATCTTCACAACGCGCGCGGTAGTAACATAATATCTGCTTTGAGTTTTTCATCATTGCTAGCCAATCAAAAGCGATATATTATAAAACCTTGCACAATATTATTAATATGGCGCTTGGCCAGGTGCTTTACCCCGCGTTTTTCCGCAAATATAACTTTTTCCGATCATCCTCCGAGTCTTTCGATACAATAACTATAAAGAATAAATTACAATATTTTGCATATTTATAGATATCGTCAATAGGTACTCGTTTATAATATAATATTGTGTAAATGTTTAAGTTAAGGTCAGTGGACACAGCTAACTGACGTATTGCTCGTGTAGACAATGCTTAGCGTATCTTATCTTACTTAAATTATAAGCCATAAATATTGTTTACTTCAACGTGTAAATAATAAACTGTTTTAATTAATTATTCATGGACTTGGTAAATAATACTGTGATTTTTGCTCACATACTTCCTTTCTGCGACTTCATGTTTGTATTATTTTCTTTGCAACTTGATACGTCTAATTCTAGCTAATTTGAAATAGTGATTTGGAATTTGAAAAACATGATTAATGAAGTAAAATATAAATTACGTTTATATGAAATAAACGTAATTTATATTTTACTTCATCTATCAAAAATCTCAGCCAAATTCTTATCTTTGATTACTAAAATGTGTAAATCAGGCTTTAAAATAATATACAAGCTTTATTTTATATTAATTATGTTACGCTCAAAGACCGAAAACGCTCAATGAGCGGAAAAATAGCTCACAACGCGTTGTGGTCACAGTGAAACAGCCACGACGCGAAATTCGCGTTGTGACACTAATGAAAACGGCCACGACACGTTCTGGCAATCACAAATAGACCAAAAAGCGAAATTCGTGTCGTGGCTGATATGCTATTCGTTTTTCTTGATTTGTTCTTGATTGATTAATCGTCCATAGGTATGGAAGATTATATTTGAATTACCAAGCGTACTACAAAATATTTTTTCTTTTACTAAATCACTGCATAACGCGTATATCATTATTATTTATTATTTATAAAATATCCATAGTTCCATACTGTCTGTCTCTCTGGAGCAACGTAGTTATGGGCATCAACTACTAGTATTATATTTAAATTAATTATATAAATTAATATAAAACTATATTTTTATTATATTATTTTATTGAGATAAGATTACTTAATATTAAAAAAAAAAAAACAACAATATGAACGTAACAAATTACAAAACACAAAATAATATTATTAATAATTTGAAAATCACTTAAAACGATTAAGTATCCTTACTAATATTATAAATGTGAAAGTGTGTCTGTCTGTCTGTCTGTCTGTTACCTCTTCACGACTGAACCGCTGGACCGATTTGCTGAAATTTGGCACTTTTTATCCCGGAAAAATGTACGGTTCCCGCGCGATAAACGAGTTTTGGCGCAACGAAGTTGCGGGCGTCATCTAGTTTAAAATATTTAATTTAAAATTATTTCTTATGAAATACGATTTTTTTTTTGTCTGTCTTGAAAACTTTCCATATTTGACTTACATTGGTATTGTTACCAAGCGACAATATGGTAAGAATAAATGTTCAGAACGCGTTATGGTGTTTTTGTGATTGCCAGAACGAGTCGTGGCCGTTTTCATTAGAGCCACAATGCGAATTTCGCGTCGTGGCTGTTTCACTGTGACCACAACGCGTTGTGAGCTATTTTTCCGCTCACTGAGCGCTTTCGGTCTTTGAGCGTAACATTTACATAGATTACAGCAGACATTTTAAGGTTAGTTAATTGTACAGACATTTTAAGGTTAGTTAATTGTAAGACCATCGCAGCGCTCAAAAAGTGTTCATTTTGAGCGCTGCGATGGTCTTACAATTGACTTTGTACCCATCGTAAGTTCGATTTTGAAAATAATTATTGTTATTGTTGTAATGGCTTCGCGTCCGTGTCTTCCTTCGCTTTTCTTTGTTCCGCGATTGATCCATAAAATTTATTTTTAAAGCCAGTCAGTAATTCCTAAATAAACTCTTAAACTGTAAATTACTCTCTCTCTCTCCCACGTTCACTGCGGATCAGGCCCAAATCGGCCTGCCGCGGAATTTCAGCTGGTGCGGACGAAGAAAATTATGTCCTCTCACTCGGTGCGGAATGATTATATCAGATGTTTGTAAAGGTACGACTGAGACAAATATATATTTGAGATTGTGTTCAAAATTATAGGTGTTCCCTATAAAAACATCACGGCAGGTCTTTATCGGCCTACCACGCACTAACGGTGTCAAAAATCAACTCGGTGCCGCGGCAGTGGGCCTATTGCGGCCCGCCGTCCAAGCAGGCAGTTGGCGACCCGATACCGCACCGAACAAAAGAAACATATATTTTTTTGGAACAAAAAAACTAATTTGCGGTGCAGATAAACTGATAGTGACATCAGTGAGGAAATATTTTCCTTCAAGAAAAAAAAATATATATTTTGAAATGCGTTTATTGCACTACTACTTGTATTAAGGTATGTTATGGAATTTTGTTTACTTACCCAATAACACATGATGCGAGTTATTGTTTTGGGTCAGAAGGCTGCATTTAACATGAAAATATCGCTTTACAACTAATATATTGGGCCCTGTACTATATTTTACACATTTTGTTTTCACAAGCTTAATAAATAGAGTGGTTTTTAGAATTACAAAGAACAAAGTTGTATCACCTTATCTTGTAGCATGTTGTAACAACGCACTGTAGTGATATTTAAGTATTTGAAGACCTAGGTTAACTTTTTCATTTGAGTTGAGAATCTATTTAATACACAGTGAGCCCTGTAATGAAACTCATATGGTAAATAAATCACAGAAAAGATCATTTCAGAAAATCACGAAACACCTACGGCCGATCATGTCCTTGAGATGAGCGTGAACCGACGAAATTGTGCAGGGTGCTATGAAAAACTGCGGGAAACCATGAGAAGTGCCGAAGCAAAAAAAAAAGTTAAACATATTGCAAACAAAATCTTTGCGCGAAATATTTCAAAGTCAGGCATTTAAGTAATTAAATAAACTATTTTTCATTTTTTTTACTATAATTCTTATTTATTTTCGATATCCTCTTATTTCTGTCTGTCCCATCACTACTAAAATACTTTCTAGTGCAGTTTTGGTCGATATCGACCTGCCACTTTCCCTGGTTTATTTCTCATTTCCTGTTTGGCAGATCCCGGGGGCGAATCAAATATAAAGAAGTCGGGTTCAAGGTTATTCCAACAGTCCAAAAACTGCATACCTACATTATGTTTTCGCAAAGTTATAGCAATTTAATCTAACCTTGTGCTGGTGGGTCGAGAAAGACTTACCACGCACTGGCGGAAAAATCATTGGGGGCGCACTTTGGCCCGCCGCCGCACCAGACGAAGGTTTAAGATTTTACTTGCCGCAGTGAAGGTGTTAACTGTTTTACGAGATATGTACTTAATATACTTTTTTGATTTTTGAAAACCTTTAAAATTTGATTATTTATAATTAATTTTAATACTATAATTTTGTATTATTAAAATTTTCCTAGCCACAATTATTGTTAAAAATATGATGGTGCTTATTATATATATAAATGAAAAGTATTTCCAGTACTTCCAACTTGAAATGGATTATATGTAGAGAACACTTACCCAGAGAGCAATAGTGTATAAAATACAGAGTGTAACAAAACTAAATGATAAAATTTTAGGGGTGTAGGTGTGCCTTAATAACGTGTGCAAAATTTCATCCTAATCGAAGACCGGGAAGTGGGTCAAATTAAGATTCTAAGATTTTCTTACATATTGTAAAGTTTAGTGTATGTAAGTACTGTGAAAGCAGCAGCACTAAAGGGTTACTTTTTTTAAGTTTGACTTCAAGTATATGTTTCTTTAAAACACTGTACTCTTTATGTAAACTCTATAACAGGGAACCACACACAACCTAAACTGTAATATCGCTTTGTTTCGCTACTGGCTGTATATTCTATACACAATGTATATTAAGGGCCTGTTTCACCACTTCCTGATAAAGTGAAAAAAAAGTAAAAAGATACGTGGGAGAGCCATGCTTCGGCACGAATGGGCCGTTTCGACCGGAGAAATACCACGTTCTCACAGAAAACCGGCGTGAAACAGCGCTTGCGCTGTGTTTCGCCGAGTGAGTGAGTTTACCGGAGGCCCAATCCCCTACCCTATGCCCTTCCCTACCCTCCCCTATTCCCTTCCCTTCCCATCCCTACCCTCCCCTATTACCCTATTCCCTCTTAAAAGGCCGGCAACGCACTTGCAGCTCTTCTGATGCTGCGAGTGTCCATGGGCGACGGAAGTTGCTTTCCATCAGGTGACCCGTTTGCTGGTTTGCCCCCTTATTTCATAAAAAAAAAAAAGTGCCGGTTAGGCTATCCACAACTTATTTGACAGATTCTCCACACTCTATCTGTCAAGTTAAGTGGTGGATAGTCTATCCGGCACTTATCAGGAAGTGGTGAAACAGGCCCTAAGTATATTATAGGCTATAGCGGATAGCTTCAAAGAGTATATTATTTTGTCTACCAGTGGAGCCGACATTTCGCTTGCGAATGGACGAAAGGACATACGCGAGGATCTCATTTTCACTACAGCGACGTTAGATGTCTTTTCGATAGTATTCGAACTAGTCGTGTCGATATTTTAAAATGGCATATATTTTTTTATAATAAAAAGTTATTTATAGTATTTATATATAATATTATAGTATTTAATATTAATTAATTATTCGGTGTGTTGTAAATTAAAAGAAAATGGATGAAGCTTTTGCACATTTGGAGACGAAGAAGGACTCTAAGAGCAATCTAATCGCCCCCGATGGGGGTTGGGGCTATCTCGTTTGTCTCGGAGTGGGATTCACATTTGTGAGTATAATTTTTTGCATCCATACTAATATTATAAATGCGAAAGTGTGTCTGTCTGTTACCTCTTCACGCCCAAATCACTGAAACGATTCTGCTGAAATTTGGTACGGAGATACTTTTAGTCCCGAAAAAGGACATAGGATAGTTTTTATCTCCGAAAAATGTATGGTTCCCGAGCAATAAATGAATTTTGGCGTAACGGAGTTGCGGGCGTCATCTAGTGAATTCTTGATGAACAGCTTGTTTATTTAAGAATTAAGGTCAAACAGAAAAATAAGTTTTTTTATTTCTTATCTATGTAATTAATTATTATTTTATGGATCTAGATAATTTATATTTTATATTTATTTACCTTCTGAATAACAAAACCAACTAATTAATATTTTATTTTATTTTGAACCTCTACCTGGGCACCTTAATTATATTATTTAGTACAAGTAAGTATTAAAAAAATATTTGCACGTTTTTTTCAGCCTTAATATATCAATTTTAGAAAATTTTGTGAAAATTCTTGGAGAATAGTAACTTGTAAGTTGTAACGTTACAAGTAAAATATAAATCACACTTTAAAAATAATTAAAGTACAATTTTTTATTCCGTTTTACTCGGAAAAATGGTATATTATAATATAGAATTATACGAATATACAAAAAGTTTCTCAGTTTATCTAGGCTACAAGATATTAATTTTGGTTGTCACGTATGATGTGGAACGGATTATGAATGTGTTATTTTATAATTTTAAGTAAACTCTCACCTTCTCACTACCAGACACCATAAAAGTAGACTGTGGTCTGGCAATAAGAAGCAAATGTCATAAGTGTCTGGCGGTGGAAAACCAAAATGACCGAAAATTCCTACAATCCCGAAGAAAATAAGACAAAAAAATTGACCTGCAGATTTTATCGAAGACAAGGTAGACCTTCAGAACTGCAGGATACCTCCTAAAGTAACCGCGACCAAAACCCCATAGTTGCTGATCGTTCTTACCTCTCATAGACAGGAAAACTTTCAGCTTTTATAAAATGACGAAAGTCTGGCTTTCACAGGCTCTTGGGCCAGTGTAATGGGGGAGTGGAAAAAATGAGCTAGGAACCCTCGCCATGGCCACAGAATATATATTAGTAGTACCAACCATGACAAACTTGAACTACGCCATTAATTTTTTGGTTTTAAAAATAATATCTTTTTAAAACTTTTGTTTTCATACACTTCTATTCACTCAACATGGGCGGCTTTTTAAAGCTATTTGTATCTAATAATAATATCAACTTATAAGCAATCGGTCAAATCATAGATTTGCAATTCAAAATGATTATGCTGATTACTTTCTTACGTAGAACTACCGGTTTTCCACTTAAAGATCCAAACGAGCGTAATTTGTGAGTTGTGAGTCGCAGAATTTCGGCTGGCAGAGATTCTGCTGCATTCAGTTTCATACAAAAGTCCTGTTTGATTCACACGAGCGTAATTTTGTGGGTCATGATTAGTATGAAAAATAATTTACGCGACCGAAATTCTGCGACTCACGACTCAAAAAATTACGCTCGTTTGGCTAGTATTTATATCAGTATATATTATGTATATTTGCTAAAATTACCTCGGAAATTTTGACGTGTAAATCCTGCTTTTACTTAATTATTTTAATATCTTTATGTTTATGTACTTACCTGGTACCTTAGAGCTTATAGTTAAAATATTTTAAGGTGACACCAGCGGTCATTGACCTTTTTAGTCTAGGAGCTAGATGAAAAATGCGCGCACTGTATTCTGTTAAGACTTACGAAAAAATTTAACTCTTATAAGGACCCTGAGCCATGTAAGGCCATGTTCCTTTGAAGGCCAACTATAAAAAAGTTGCATTTATCGTCATGTAATGACATATTCCTTCTACTACACACTTAGATCCATCAAACTTATGGCCACAAACGCGGCGGCGAGTCGATCGCGCCGCTATTGTGGCAGTGCGAGCTCTTGCTTCATAGACTTCGGTCGTCGACATCGAATTGTTATTCGCGCGTACAGCAAAACATAAGTTTTTAGTCAATAACCTATTATTATCTAAATTTTTTTTACTGTGAATTATCGTATAAGGATATGTTTATGATACTAAAGAAAAAAATATAGTTTTGCTTTAATTTAATCTAAAATATTGGTAATGTTCCTAGGAAAACCAGTGGTTCCTTATAAGGCCAATAAAATATTTGACCGTTGGCCTTGCAAGGAACATTTATGAACATATGAACACTCATATTTTAGTTATAAATACGTACCATTGTCTGTTACAGTTAAAATTTTAATTAGTTGATTTTAAACATTCCTGACCACAAGACTGATTATGTGCCATGATTAGTTTTCATAATAATTAGAGCAGTCTGTAGTTTCTAACTATTATTTTATTGTAATTAACATGAAAAAGTCATACTACTCAATAAGTATGACAATAAGTTAATAAATAAGTATGTATTATGATACTTATTGTTAGTTTGGCTTTCTTAGGAACATTTTGGTCTTGCAAGGAACGAACCCCTAAGAAGGCCATTTTGGAAAAAAAATTATTTCATTTTATTACAAAACACGTTGGCTAGTTATTTTATGTCAATATGATACCCATTAATACTATTTTTAAATAATTTCCATTATAATATTCTTAGTTATACGATAGTGTTCAAGTCATGTTCGTTGAATTCTTTATAAATGATAAAAATATATTGAGCATTTAATGTTTCGCTTAAATGTTTCGATAATAAGCTCTATATTATCTAGTTTTAGTAAAAGCGGATATACGTATTGTTAAAACTCTATTTTTAAGTTTAACGACTGATGTATAATATTGGCCTAGTTTGGAGCCGTGTTCCTTGCAAGGCCATTTGGAAGAGCTTAACGTAACTTAAGTTTAATAAGTGGTTATTAAGGCTAGGTTAAAAAGTGATTTTATAATATGATACCTAATAAAACAGAGCATTACTTGATAATTTGTTTCCTTAATTTGTTTTGTTAATAAACGAATAAAAAGCATTTACCCGTTAGATTGGCCTTACATGGCTCAGGGTCCTTATAAAGACACAGACTATTATAAATTCATCGGAAAACCTCTTGGTAACTCTCAGAATGATAATCTTCAACTATTTATGAGTTCGAAGTGATATATGGGCATTTCTCTACTAAATGGAAAGTCGCCGTCCCTAGCAAATTTTATGTACTAAATTCTATCATATCTATTTCTTTTAGTATTATTATGGACATAAATGTGGTATTCTTGGTGCACCATTACTCATAAAGTAATTTAATATAGTTGTTTTCGAGAAAATAAATGTTAAACACCTCAAAACACAGTCCCCTGGTATGTCCTTTTTTCAGAATTTCAAGCATTGATGCCCATATATTTAATACTTTGCCATTTATAACTGAATTATAATCATATATAGTTTAACAAGACCGTAAGCATCTTTTTAAATAACAAATAATTATGACTATAATAGAAATTTGTTTAAAAAAATATGTACGAAGGTTGTCCTCAAATTGTTAAAACAGTCCCCTGATAAAACTTGAAAACGGCGCGAAATTCACTTTAAGTATCGGTCCGAAACATTACGATTGTGAAATGAAACGCAACCAGTGTAAAGTTCGTTCGGTTGCATAGGTAAACAAAACAGCCGCCATTTTATCAATGGCACCACTGCGTTTGTTAGTAAACGACGCGTCTTGGCCGTTAGTAGGAACAGTCCACTGGTGAGTATTTGTTTTCTTATTTCAAGAGTTTTAATTAAAATAATTTGTTTAAAATAGTTCACTTACGAGTACGTCTTCACATCTGTTATAAATGTGATATGATTTAATACTTTTGTGTTATTTAGTTTTCAAGTTAAAAAATCAGTCCCCTGGTCCACCGTCCCCTGTCATTTCATATACTATAGCACCATATTTTATAGTTTTCCAAAATCAATACCGGCCTTTAAGAAATAACAGATGTTTCCCTGGATGTAAGATGGATTTTTAGTAATATGCAGTATATTTCTGAAAATAAATTATTTTTTTGTTTATTTTTAATAACATTATAAAAGCTGATTTGTCACACAATCAGTATTTTAGAAAGACTGTTAAAGTAAGAAGTTGATTTTAGTTAGTTTATCACAAATTTTATAGTCTATCTCTCTCTCTAAAAGTCTCTTTTTATAAGTGTATTTTGTTTTGATCTCCTTGATTAGTATTTTAGTAATAATTACGTATCAAAGTGCCAATAAAAATAAAGCCTTAATTATTTAAAAAAAACAATAATACTTTTTGTTCATAAAAACATTGCAAAATTGTAACAGGGAACTGTTCTGAGCAACCAGAGGAGCTCAGAACAGTTCCCTGTTACAATTTTGCACAAAACCGTCTATAACTCAAAAACCAAGAGGAAAATGTGTGGGCTTCTTTAATATATATATTAAAGAATTGCCAAAGAAAGGCAGTAGTATATTTGATATACTATTGCCTTTCTTTGTATTGACAGACATTCTCAACATTTAATGAAATTTGCTTAGGACAGTCTTGTATGGACGAGTTTCCAAATAGCAGAGAAACACCCGAAATATACTTCATACTCAGTTCACATCGAGTATGCAAAATACGATACGCCCTTAGACTATAGAAACATCTGTCAATCGCGGTTTGTATAGAAAACGATAAAATATGACAAGTTTTTTTGACAATGACCGCTATGGACAGAATTCAGAGATTTGAGAATAGAAAATTTAATAGCAATGAGCGCGACTGTTTTTCCAAAAACGTTAGCTCTCGAATACTTGGTTTGAATAAAAGTATTCTTTCGTTTCGTTTCTATTAATTGTCATTAAAAAAATATCCAGACTATCTTGGGGAATTAAAAAAAACCGCTACAGCGTGATCCACTCGCGCGTTTTCTTTTAACTATTTTTCTTCCTTCTACGAAACGTAGTACCGTAGAATTTTCTTGTGACAACTACTAATAGATATTTTGCAACCTTAAGGAACCCTAAATATGCGTTATTCGAACTGCTCGTTTGTAAGGATTATATAATATTATATGAGAATGCATATTTGCATAATATTCATTTTAATTTTTGTTGCGCGAATCAGAATAACAACACAACACAGCAATAGAACGTCATCCGCATTTAAATTTTTTGAATTTTATAGGTATCTATATATAGACGTTCCGCGCGGCTTCGCCAGCGTAAATTAGATATTTCACAGACAAATTATTAGTCCACAAAAAATAGCCTATGATCCTTTACGTGGTATACTTTTTATCTGTGCCAAATAACAGAAAAATTGCTCCAGTAGTTCGTGAGATAAGCCATTTCATATAATTTCCCCTGTTTTTTTCCACATTTTCCTCTATTTCTTCACTCCTATTAGTCGTAGCGTGATAAAATATAGCCTATAGCCTTTCTCGATAAATGGACTATCTAACACTGAAAGAATTTTTTAAATCGGACCAGTAGTTTCTGAGATTAGCGCGTTCAAACAAACAAACAAACTCTTCCGCTTTATAATATTACATATTATAATATTATAGTATAGATTAAACGTTGGCGCTGCCCACCATACTACTAGCCCAGTCGCGTTAGGCTTTAACTGAAATAATTAATTATAGTCAGATTTTTTTTTACGGCAATGTTATTTTGTTACGCCAGGTTATAAATAGCTTAAATCCAAAAACTCGTTCAAATCCGACTGGTGCGTTATCCGCCATATTAGTTCGAATATTAAGCCTATTTTTGACCACATCTTCTTTATTTTTCATTTTTTTACAAAAATGATAAAAACTAAAGTTTATGCAAATTTAATTCTCTAAAACTTTGATCCTTGTAATTTTCATCATAAAATTAATATTTACCTAGGCTATACACACAACTTACAATGGTCTTTTGATTTCCCCGGTGATGCTCATGGCCACACAAAGAAGAAAATGTGATCATGAGCATCACTGGTGAGTGGTGGGATACCAGTGATGCTCATGGTATCATAATTGATAGTATTTTCATTGATGGCATTTCCTTAAACAAAATTAGATTAATTAAAGAGTATAATTTTAACTTGTTACGTCAAATTATGATTCAAGTATTCTAAATAAAATAAGGGGAATTATAAAACGAGCGAATAAAAAAAGACTTTGCGACCGATGATGACATACCTACTGTTTTAATTAATATACAAAAACTTGAGCGGTATGAATTTGAGTAAGCGAAAAATTAACTAAACTAACGATGAATATATCCAGAACGAGCTTACAAAAAGTGGACTGTGATTAATCCATTTCACATAGGTATTAAAATTTTATCCGAGCGACTACATTACTAAGTGAGCGACTGGAAATACAGAGAGGGCAACTTTAATATTAAAGATAGATTCGATTTTTCTAAGTGAGGTTATACATAATGAACTACTAAAAAGTTCACTTTGAGCAGAGACTCGATAATATACTTTTTTCCTTAGTCTATGCTTTGAGCAAAGTTTTGTAAGCTGCTTTATTAATGCTTATTGGTTACTGATATTCTATTTGAGGGCTTATGTTTTTGATTTGATACGTTTTTTTAATGAAAACTACAGATTGTTAAAGGGGAATTATAAAACGAGCGAATAAAAGAAACTTTGAGTGCTTTATTTGAGTATTTACGGTAAATAAATACTCAAATAAAAATTATTATATTTATTCATATGATGTAGGTAAATATCTAATATCTAATCTAATCTAATATCTATGGACGCTTCACACCACGTCAGTCTGGCCCCGTGCTAAGTACCTGAAGGACTTGTGTTACAGGTACCAGACAACGGAAATAATATATTTAATACTTTTATACTATACATACATTTAAGATTTTTATTATATTATAGGTACACATATTTAATACACATCCAGACCCGGGATACATCATAATAATAAATATAATAAAGTACTATAAAATGTGATTTACCAGTGAAGATGAAGTAGTAGGGCTCCTCATACTACAGGCTATACAATATTCCTATTAGTATTAATAATAAGAAATTTTTTTTTTTTTTAGTTGACCGAAGCGTCCTATTTTATTTTTGTTCATTTGATTTAGGTAAATGCATATTATTTTACGGAGTATATTGTTTTATTTAATTACCCTTAAATTTCAATAATAAAATTTCTAGCTAATAGAATAGTGTTGCTTCAAATAGTTATAAATTCATTTTTTTTTAATGTAAGCTCAAACTCTCACTCATTAGTGTACTCAGTCTACTCTGCTCAATAGTGTATTTCAAAGTGGTTTTTGTATTCGAAACACTTCATATTTTAAGATAAAATGCCGCTCAGTATAAAAAATACATTTGCCAAATATTGAAAAAAATGCAGGACGTATCGTTGACACTCAAACAGATATTAGGTCGCTCCAATGATTAAAGAAACACAGGATCCGAAGCAATTGTCTATGTATAGAGTTGATTACGTCAATTCGTTGAGAAATTAATAAACATATAACTATCTCCTTTTTGCCTATGCTTTTTTACGTAAGTGAAAAAAGAAAACTGTAAGTTTGACTGTTTATCAGTTTGAAAGAAATATTTGCCAAAATGCCTCTTTGCGACCAAGTCGCCATTACTAGCCTGCAATATTTATGGTACATGATCTGTCAAAGTACGTAAACAAACAGCATTTATTTTCAAAATTTCGACATTATTCTAGTTATTTTTGGTAAAAATTGTTTTAGGAAGTGAAATTTGGAGTGCCGAAACATGTCCACGTGCAGTGTTATTGGATACCGTACTCGAATCCGAAGAAAACAATTTGTCTGTACATCAGTAAGTTTAGTATTTTACTTCGAAACACACCAGATTTTTAAATCCAGACGACCGTGTTTTCTAAAAATGATCTATTACAGAAGGTTCTATTAATTTCACTGCTTGATTCCCTATATTTTTGATGTTTTCCGTATAAAATACGTGGTAGTAATATTGTATGAACAACAGTGACTGGCTTTATCGATAAATTTTATTTAAAGTTTTTTTTTTACCTAATTTTATCACTTTTAGAATGTATGTGTGTTTATTTATACTTTTAGATTACCTAATGATGAAGCAAAAAGAAAAGAGTGGATAAATATTATAGGTGCAGAAAATATTAGCATGAACAAAAAAAGGATATATATATCTGCTCAATACATTTTGAAGAATGGTGTTTTAATAGGACGTTTGGCAGATTAAAACTACAAGATGATGCTGTACCTACCATCAAAAATATTATTGGTGGATTTAATTTACTTCAGGCAAATTGTGCAAATCGCACGAAATTACATAGATAAGTATGACGTATAACAACGATTTGGTTTTTCTTTGATTATTAAATCATTTTATTTATTTTTCAGCCTTCAGCCAGACCAACGGATACGGAACGGATATTGATTAAAAAAACACTACTACAGTTCGAGATAATATCAGTAAAACCATAAAAAGGAAAGGAGATTTCTCAATCGATGATGCTGTTTATGCTCTGGTAAATAGTTCAAGTAATCATATTATTTAAGAAATGTAAAAAAAAATAACAATAGTTAAAAAAATATCAATTGTTTTGCCAAGGGTGTTATAAAAATATATACTTAATATGTATTATAAAGCGGAAGAGTTTGTTAGTTTGTTAGTTTGAACGCGCTAATCTCAGGAAGTACTGGTCCGATTTGAAAAAAAATTTCGTTGTTAGCTCATTTATCGAGGAAGGCTTATAGGTTATAAACTATCACTCTAAGACCAATAGAAGCGAAGAAACAGAGGAAAATGTGGTAAAAACCGGGAAAATTATTTGAAGGCGCTTATCTCACGAACTACTGAATGAATTTTTAAGTTATTTGGCACAGATGTACAGTAGACTACGTGAAGGGATATAGGCTGTTTTCTGCGGGAAAATGAAGGGTTTTCGTAAAATTCCTCATGTATGTGGGCGAAGCCGCGCGGAACGTCTATTATTAAGATTAAGACCTTTCATAAAGTCATTCATATTGCAGCCTCCGGCCAAAGCTTCAAAAGGAGTCATCATGGTCCCAACCACCGCCGCCGCCGTTGATAAAAATAATAATTTCACTCTTTTTAGTTATCTACAAAATAAGGCTTTGTGCGTAAATAACCAATACGAATGATAACTATTCACATTATGTTATTGTAAGCGAAATTGTGATAAATGCTTGCAGTTATCTATATTCATCTATATTTGTTAAGAATAAGGATTTTTGTTATTTTATGTAAATTATTTATTTTTGTTTCTGTTATCGTTAGCCGCAATTTTTACACCTTGTACTCTTTTAAACTCCCCCATAGGACAGGCCTCGCCTAGTTTGGGGCACCGTTACTTGTAAAAATGATTGTAAACCAATAATTTATGGTCAATAAACTATTTGTATTTGTATTTGTAATTTATTAACTTTTATCTTTAAAGGTTCAGTTCTGTTCAGTGCCTTTGGATCAAGAGACGCCTTCGTATGAAACTTTTCTTATTCGTAACATAATATTATGTTTAACTTACTAGAAACAACATTTTAACCACTATGAGTGTTTTGATAAATTTCAAGGATTTCCCTCGATTGCTCATAGATCCCACCATCAGCTCACCACTTTCGTAATTGTTATACAATATTAAGATTATTTCCTATACAACAACACGAGAATTTTAAAAAACGGGCCACAATTAATAGCGAAATCATCATCAAAAACATCTGATTCGATGCAAAATATCACGAAAAGTACCAATAATTGGGTCATAGTGTGATGACCCATGGTATAATTATGGTTGTGGTGATGATGATCAATCAAATTGATGTGTTGGCTTATGCTTTCAGTTGTTTAAACAACGCCGAAATCCCCGAACCTGTACCTATAAGCATTCAAAAGTTCAGTTCGGTACCTTCGGATCCAGGGTATAACCCTGGTGCAAACTCTTACTTTTTAGAAGCATTTATCTCGAATGCTTCAGAAAAAATCAAAATCACTATATGTTTTACATACAAATTTCAAGGAGTCCCCTCGATTCCTTAAGTATCCCATCATCAGATCACCACTTTTGTGAACATGGTACCGAGTTCAACCCTATACAACACAAAAAGAATTTTGAAAATCGGACCACAAACGACTGAGTAATCGTTGAACATACATAAAAAAAAGATACAGCCGAACGTATTACCTCCTCCTTTTTGGAAGTCGGTCAAAAAATAAAATAAAATAAATATTTAAAGGGGGCTCCCATACAAGAAACGTGATTTTTTTGCGTGATTTCTTGGCCTTTTTTGCCCGTAATCAATAATGGTAACAAATAACAATTAGGCACTTGAAATTTTCACAAAACTCTTAAAATTATATTTTTACTTTAATAATAATTAATAATAAAATTAAAATAAAGTAAATATTTAAAAAAAAACACATACAAAAAAAACACAATATTTTGTCTACTTTCACTCTATTCCGGTACGGAACTCTTCGTGTGCGAGTCCGACTCGCGCTTGGCCAATTATTTCATTCAGTGACATCTCTTGTAAAATCCGCCGTTTTACTTTTAAGTCTACAAAATTTGAAATAAAGACCAATTAATAATAATAATGAAGTTTATTTGCAACTACAATAAATTTAGGTGTTTGCCTTTACTATTATTTGGAAAAGTATCGATATCGATATTTTTGCATCGTCTCTTGTAAAATCCGCCATTGCTAGCCCTCAACTTTTGAACGCGGGCGCGTTCCTTTCGTGGTCATTTCGTGTCTTCTTGTTTCTTTTGTCATTGGGTCGCTCAAATATTATGAAGCTGCTCATTTTGTATTTTAAATAACTCTCTCTAATGTTTGTAAGTTGGGCGTTGGTGTTCTGTTGATTTCTTGTCACTCACAGTCAGTCAGTCAGTCACTTAGTAATTCTATAACCCAAATTAATTTATTTTGACACTTAAAACTGTAATTTACAGTCACTCGTTTAATTACTATTTACTACCCATAAAATAATAGCATTATGATTTATGTAAACACAACATTAAATTTTATAAATCTTTCTTTTAAAACTTAATAAATAATTTAGAAAAAAAATACTAACTTGTCGTTCACAAAAAAATTAAACTATTTTTTATGATAAACGCTCAATCAACGGCACCGAGTTTAGAGAAGAGATTCTATTACAGAAAATCCTATTAAAGGATGTACTAGTACTTTTAAATAAAAATCAAAGGTGCAATTTATAGAATCATAGTCATCTTATTATACTTTATAAGACACCTTAATTTTTTATTTTTCATAGCCAAGCATAGATGCCCTCTACATGAAAAGTTTATTCATAAATTCTATCTGTATTATTCTATTAGACAATTTGACGCTTTGAAAAGAATATAATTAAATGTAACTTTCGTTGATATAATCCACAAACACTTGATCCTTTCGACCTTGGCCGATCGGAACCGCAAGAAAAACGACCTAATGACTTGATTAATGATTATGTAAAATAAATTTTATGACTCGACCAGTTAAGTTATAAAAGACCAGATTGTAAAGTTTGTTAAGACAAAAACATCGTTGTAGATACCTTCTCATCTTGCCTACGATTATATTATATTTCATACGTTTGATGTTATATTTTATTGATTCATTTCCGGAAACAAAATTTTCCTTGTCTAAAAGTACTTAAATAAATAACTTTGTTGTTGTTTAAAAATATACACATCCCACATCCCGGGACTCAAAAGTAACTCCATAACAAATTTCAGCAAAATCGATTCGGTGGTTTAGGCGTGAAGACAGGAGACAGACTGACAGAAAGACACACTTTTGCATTTATAATATTAGTAACTATGGATAGATAAACACTTCAGGGGCACGAACTTCCGTAAACGCTTCTAATAAACTATAATAAATTCTATTCAATTAATTTTGTTCCTTTATAAACTTTTAGACACTATAATTACCATTCGTTAGGCTTCAACTGCCGCACTCAGTGACGAACAATAATTATGTACTTATCTGTAATTAAATGAACATTTTGACTTAGGCCTCATAAAGCCCAGTCAATATAGGAGGGTCAAAAGTCACAAAAATCATTTTTTTGCAAATATTTCGTTTTCTATGGGTTTTACGGTTTTTGTATAAATGGGAAAGTTGTAGAGTATTAAATTCTTTACAAATTATCTATTTAACATTTCACCTACCGTAATATAATATCGTACCCTTGGTTACCATAATAATATAATTATTATGATATCCTTGTAAAAAGATACTTTTGATTAATTTTTCTTTTAACGGATTTTTGTTTCAGATGCTGGGATTTGGATCGTCGAATGCGTTTGGTATACTGTTCAACGACTTCTTCCTGGAGCAAGGCAGCGCCAGCGGACTGCCACTCGTTATTGGCATTTACAATGGAGCGTTGTCAATCTCTGGTAAGTTCAAAAGTCGTCCCCATGTTACTTGTATTTACGTCACACTTAATTACTTAATTTACGCTTTGAATACTTTTATAAGTATAATCTAAAATATTATCTAAAATTCATATAATCTGTATTTCGGTAACTTGCGTTACTTTATTTCATCAAACTTTATTCATAATCCTTACCCATTTAAATAATAGCCTCCGGCCTTACAGAGCCGCAAGCTTAGTATTATTTTTACAAATCCATCTTAGGGAATCATAATCAAATTCTAAACAAATCAGTTAATATGGTATGATATTGTATGGTTCTCCGTATCCGGACATACATTAACAATATAAAAATAAATAATCGGCCAAGTGCGAGTCGGACTCGCGCACGAAGGGTTCCGTACCGTTTTAGAGAAAAAATAGGCTAAAAATTGTGTTTTTTGTATGGGTTATTAAATATAAATTTTATTTTGTTTTCAGCATTTGTTGTTATAGCGGCAACAGGTATACATAATCTGTGAACATTTCAGAAGTCTAGCTAAAGCGGTTTTTGAGATACAGCCTGGAGACAGACAGACGGACAGACAACGAAGTCTTAGTAATAGGGTCCCGTTTTTACCCTTTGGGTACGGAACCCTAAAAATGAGCATAGCCGTCTCGGATGTATGACACGTCACACGGGTATTGCTATGTTACACATATTATTTAAGACTGAATACTCTCATGCTACTTACTCTCCTTGGATTTTGACGTAATGTGTGAATGACTACTAGTTTTGCGGTCGTAAGAATCAACGGTTAGTGACCATTAACTATTTGCCTTTATTGAATTATTGTCGTTTAGATTAATTGGGAATAATTAAGGGTAGATAAGATTCTCTGAGAGATTTAGGTCGGCGCGTTACTGACCCTAATTACTGTAGTTTAACTATTTTAACTAACAGTTAATTGAATACAAATGCCGATGACACACAATATCGTCAGTAACCCTGGTCATCTATTGATTCGCTCGATTTTATCAATGGCAACAATGCAAAGCATAATTAATTGACATGTTGAAACATTCTTTCTGGCGCAGCAAATATTGAAATATTTGCTGCGCCAGAAAGCATATTATTCTGTGTGTGTTAGGGGGCGTCCACAAATTACGTGAGGTGTTATTTTTTATTTTCTGACCCTCCCTTCCCCCTGGTGAGATTTCGTGAGATTTTATTCAACCCCCTCCCCCACCCCCCAAACTCACGTGAGATTTTTCAAAATGTGGGTTTCTTATGTAAGCCATACACGCTACGGTCTACCGGGGAGGTCACCTGTGCAGTTATGCCTGCGCAGGTGTCACTCGAAATAATTGATTTTCGATTTTGCGCCGGTCGCCTGCGCAGGCTCAAAAAACTGCACAGGTATATTGCCATACACATTCCGGTCTACCTTCGCAGGCATACCTGCACAGGTAGACCTCTCCGATAGACTGTAGCATGTATGGCTTACATAATGGCTGCCATACATGTATCAGGTATGCCTGCGCAGGTAGACCGGAATGTGTGTGAGAATAGACCTGTGCAGTTTTCTGAGCCTGCGCAGGCGACCAGCGCAAAATCGAAAATCAATTCTTTCGAGTTTAAAGTAATGCATTACGTAAACGCGTTGGATTGTTTGACAGTCAGTAGATGTATAACGTCAACGTCAAAGTATGAATGAAATGGAATGAAATTATTTTCTTTCGAACGAATTAGTGAATGATCTTAATCGTATTACGATTACGCTTACGATTAAATCATAAGTATACGTACAATCTGGATGAAATGGACCAAAAAAATATATACTGCATGTATATTTTTTTTGTAACAATGAGAAAAAAAATTACGTGAGATTTGCCGAGAGTCGAGACGCCCCTCTCTCCAACGTAATATTACATGAGATTTGACTCGACCCCCTCCCCCCCTTAAACACCTCACGTAATTTGTGGACACCCCCTTGTAGGGTTTTTGGCACGCTCTAGATAGAGCCTTAACGGTTTACACTACAACATCTGAGCTTGAGTCTTTTAATAAGAATCGTCAGTCGTGGACAGGGATAAGAAAAAAATAAATCGGTTTTTTAATAGTAAAGTTATCCTATAATTGGGAAAATACGTCAGTATGTCGGCATCCTCTTCACTAAATCCGCTTTATCGATTTTGTTGAAAATTGGAATTCTACAACCAATACCCTTAACGAAGTTACGGGCATCGTCTAGTTTGAAGTGAATTACATTAACTCAAAATATGTAATGATTTAATTATTAAGACCCAAGATTTCCAAGATAAAGAAAAATATATATTTCGATACAGAAATCAGACTGCGCCGCCGACAAGTGTTATAAATATATTTTATAGCAGCTGTTACTTTCTTATCCCAAAGCATTTAAAAAGTATTTGAAAAACTTAAACAATATTATAAGCAGTTATTGACATTTAATAAGCCCTCATTTAAACGTTACTTTGTCAGTTATCTGTTTTAAATATTTGTGCATTTAAAATATGTTAAAGAATTCTTCAAACAAAGTAAAGCTGCTAATTCTTTTGAATGACATAAATATTTACAACAACACACGAGTGTTTAGTGATAAGTAGACGTTGAATTATAATATGCGTAACCAAAGCACTGATAATATAAGCATGCAAAAATATGCATTAAAATGATGAAATTTGTTTCAGTGATGCACTTTTTCCGGACGTGCTGTTAGTGAATTAATCACTTTCAAGTTTCAGCATAAAAGTGCCAGCAATAAATCTTGAAAAATAGAACGCAATAATATAAAAATCTGAAAATGACATTCATACTATGCTAATTATTATACTAATATAGTTTATATGCGAAAGTGGGTCTGTCTGTCTGTCTGTTACCTCTTCACGCCCAAACCGCTAAACCGATTTTGCTGGGTATACTTTGAGTCCCGGGAAAGGACATAGGATACTTTTTATCCTCGAAAAATGTACGGTTCCAGCGCGATAATCGAATTGTGGGGCAACGGAGTTGTGGGCATGATCCAGTAATAACATAATCCGATGTCTAGTGATAAGCAATTAGAAATTAATTCATAGGTGGCAGAGCTACCTTATTCGGCCGGGGTATGTATAAATAAAAAATAAAAAATACGTTTATTGCAGGCTATCACAATTCACAGCCCATAGAGGTTAGTATTAACAATAATCTTATTCCTATGTTAGTAAAACTTAGTGTTTTTTTTTATTTCTCTATTTTAATTACGTCATAATAATTATGATTTTAATGAATGATGACGTGTTGTTAGGTACCTGATAAATTAAAAAGTCAATTACTGTGTAACATCTAGATTCTAGGCATTTGATTTAGAATATTCTTATTCCGTTGCTATCAATTTGCTAAATACTATTTAACGGTATTTTCCAGGTTTTCTCAGCGGGATTGCCCTGAAGAAGTATAGCTTCCGTCAAGTGGGGTTGGTGGGAGCCGGGCTGTTCGTGCTGGGTGATGTGCTTACCATCTTCGTCCAGAAGACTTACCAGTTGGCCTTTACCTTTGGCGTTATCCGAGGTGAGCTTATGAGTGGTGACATTGACATTTTTAGGACACGAGGATTTCAGGTCACATTTTTATGTCATTTTTAGATTATGCGAGTTTTTTTAAATAAAATAAACGAGCAAACGGGTCACCTAATGGAAATCAAATACCGTCGCCCATGGACACTCGCAACATTAGAAGAGCTGTAGGTGTGTTGCCGGCCTTTTAAGAGACAATACACTCTATTCTTGAAGGTTTGCAGGTCGTTGGTTTTTATGCCTTTTTTATCTACCTTCTTCCCTAACCCTAACACAACTTATCCGCTGTGATTCGTCGCAGACCGCGGCTGTTCTAGGGTTCTCATGAGTCATGACTCGAATATGATACATGCCCGCGCGTAAATAGCGGGTGAGACGGCCTGGACTTGAAGTGACGTTCGATGCATGAGAATAAGGCTCCAGAAGATTCTCGTATTTAGGAAAATTCGATTTATTACAATTCCCTCTTGATGAGTGATGAGTGCGCATCAAAAATAATAGGGTAGAGGTTGAGAATTCAAAGCAACCCTTAAGAGGTCTTGTCTATAAAATTATACAATACGCTTTGGTTTATTCATAGGTCAAAACATAACGTCATGTCGACTGTGAACTGGCAAATCGTAAAGTTTTGTATATCCATCTAATACTAGGTACTCGTATGACGGTACATCAGCGAAATTGATTTATAGGTATATGCATACCTTCATAATTTGGTCGGGCTATGTCAAAACCAGGTGAGACATTACAACTAATCATAGTGGGCCCCTAGACGATCAATTTTATTGTGCAATATCATAAAACAATATTATTGAACAATTTATATTCTGACAATACGATTAAAAGGCGGGCGCGTTCTATATCAACCCTAGACGGTCAATACTTAATATTGCACATTACGTGATATTGCGCAATAAAATTGATCGTCTAGGAGTCCGCTTAGAGAAATGTGTAATTAGTCCATGAACTAACATTGACTTGACATAACATGACCATATAACGTAGGTCTGCCATAGTCAATTAATTTCTCTGATAATACCCAAAGTTAATAATATTGTGTCTTCTAAATTCATACAAAATCCCTTTTACACTTATACTGGTATGACTTTCATTTCATTCTACTTTAAATCTTATCGAGTAAATCCTTTGTTTATATTTAGCATAATAATTAAGATATCTGTGTGCACGCACATCGCACGCCTTATCATAAGTAACGTAAACGTAGTAAGACAAATAAAATTATTTCCACCAGTTTGTTTGAGACATTAGCTTTAATCAAATAGGCCTTGTCATTCCAAGAGCCAAAAATAAATCCTACTAATATCCTACTACCTAATATTATAAAGTCGAAAGTTTGTGAGTTGATGTTTGTTACTTCTTCACGCTTAAACGGCTGGAGCGATTTCGCGAGTTAGCTGACATCCTCGATTAACACATAGGCTACATTTTTAACCAACTTCCAAAATAGAGGAGGTGTTATTTTCGTTCACGGGGCATAGCTAGTAAAACATAATATTCAATTATTAATTATTAATTTATTATAATAAAACATAATATTAAGTAGAAGAACACTCCTGCTATTTTCGGGGGAACATCAGCCCGCATTTTCTTCTATCACTCAGTATAAAGCAAGCATGTAATGTTTTGAAGGATTGAAGTTATTCCATGTTTATTAGGAATTGCCATCACAGTTTTATAAAATTATTTAAGTTTCATTAAATTATTTACTTTTTTATATTGATTCTAGAAATAATTTATATGGCAAAACAATTTTTAAAAATTAGTTTGCCGGGTCAGCTAGTTTATTATAGTCTAACTAAAAATTGATCCCTACATCTTCAGGTGCCGGCTTCGGTGTGATGATACCCGTGAGCTACACAGCCTTCAACTGTTACTTTACCAAGAAGCGCACTGCCATGATGAGCGCCAACCAGACCATGAGCAGTATGGCGTCGATCACCTTCCCCTTGCTAGTCACCTTCCTCCTCTCCGAGTACGGCTTCAGGTGGACCCTGGCCCTCATCATGGCCATCGACCTGCACCTCCTCTTCGCGATGTTGGTGATGCACCCCGTGGAATGGCATCTCATAGACTTGATCCCGCAATACAATGATGACGCGGGTTCGTGAATAAATTTTTTTCATTAGATTTTAGGTCCACTTTCTTGTTAAAATACACCTTCTATTTGATAAATATAGCATCAACTTGGAGCCCTAGTAGCTTGCGGTCTATAATATTATGTTGAAATTTATATAGTTTTTATTTATATAAACTTTTTTCTTTAACTGCTTTATTATAACCTATATTATATTAGGTTGGGAAAAAAGTTTATTCGCATTTTATATAAAAATTCAAAAGGTTTTTTTATAAAGTTTATTTACAATTGACTAAAGTATATAGGTGCCATTTTGTTCGATATTTTTTGCCATCTTGTTGGTAGGAACATGATCCCATTGCTATAAAAATTTTGGGGCTTCTGATGAAAAAACTGCGACAAGTGGTTTTGGCAGTCCTCTTGTGATGTCAACCTGACACTGCCTAAGGAATTCTGCAGCGACCGAAACAGGTGGAAATCTGAAGGTGCAAGGTCAGGACTATACGGCGAATGCATTAACACCTCCCAGCCAAGCTCCCTTAATTTTTGCTGAGTGGCTAAAGATGTGTGAGGTCTAGCGTTATCAACCACACCCCTTCTGTTGATTAATTCCGGCCGCTTTCTCTCAACTTCTTGCTTTAATTTCATCAATTGTTCGCAGTACAGTTCAGAATCGATGGTCCTGCCTGGCGGTAGCAGCTCATAATGAATAATGCCCTTCCAATCCCACCACACACACAGCATCACCTTGTTGCGAGTTAACCCGGGTTTCGCCACAGTCTGTGAAACCTGACCGGCTTTTGACCACGATCTTTTTCGCACGTTCTTGTCGTACGTGATCCACTTTTCATCACCAGTTATCAGCTTCTTCAAAAATGGTTCGGTTTCATTACGTCGTAATAAAAAATCACAAATGAGTACACGGTTCATTAGGTTTCTTTCAGTGAGCTCATGAGGCACCCAAATATCGAGCTTTTTTGTGTACCCAGCTTTTTTCAAATGCCCCAAAACCATTTTGTGGTCAATCCCCAGTTCTTCAGCTACATCGTCACTACTAATATGCCGATCTTGCTCCACTTTTTCAAAAATGGCATCAGTTTTGTCCGTAACAGGGCGACCAGAGCGACATGCATCTTTGATATCAAAATTTCCGGATTGAAAACGCTTAAACCAAATTTGCGCTACTCTCACAGATACTGCATTAGGTCCATAAACATCACGAATTTTTTTCGCGGCTTGTGTTGCATTTTTACCTTTTTTGTTATAAAATATTAAAATGTATCGAATTTCTTCATTAGAATCACTCATTTTAACATTAAGAAAAACAAATGAAAATCTCACATTTACCTAATTTGAATTCGGAATTGTCTTCTGTAAAATTAAAACTTTTCAATGATACCAAAATCAGCCAAATACAATTGGTATAGCCCAAGAGATTTTATGATGAGTTCATACATACTATAATGCGAAAAGACTTTTTCTCACCTCAGGGCGGAAAACGTCAACTTTCTTCCCGCTGCGCTCACCGATGTTGCCGTTTACCGCCTCCGTCGATGAGAAAAATAGTATACGCACCATGGGCAGTAAATAAGAAAGCCTCAGATCACATGTTTGTTGGTTAATTACATGGTGATCTGAGACATTTCTTATTTTCCTGCCCTAGGTGCGTAATGTACTATTTCCCCAACCTATTATTACTATTCTTTGGGCCAAAATTAAACGTCTTATATTGATTGCTATTCAAGGTTCAGAAATATTCAAAGCGGGCCGAAAGGACCGGTTAAGTATCAAAAGCATCTACAATGAGAAGACAGAAGATTCCGTCGTCAATATTTTGCCAGAAGAAAATAAAGTCGAGATCAAACCTACTTCGCAGAACCCCACGCGTATCGAGTCCTATAAGAAGAATATTATGTAAGTTGTAACTGTAAGTTTTTTTTTCAAATTCAAATTTTAATTCTTAATTACGTACAATTTTGAAGTCGGTTTTATCTTTTTAAAATACTATTATTGTTGATAGTTGTTGTTAATTTTCAGTAAACTAGTATACGAGAACGTGGAGTTGGACCTGCTGAAGGACCCGCGGTTTGTGAGCACACTGGTTGGTCTGGGGTTCGCGTTCGTATCCGACGTCACCTACCTCGCCATGGAGCCGATGCTTCTCTTTTCCTATGATTACACTAAGGTATTCTTCTTCTAATAACTGTATTTATCTTTTCTTTTGATATGAGTGGAGCCGAGAGGAGATTAATCCGCTACACGGGGCCCGATCTATTTAGCCGCCCATTACATACAGAAAAAGGTGGATGGCTAATAGCTAAGTTGGAAGATAGGAATAAGTCAATTTTACCGCCTCTCATTTTTGCCGCTCTGGTAAAATGCCCGGCTCGCCCCCGCTGTTCCTGCCGCTACACTTATATTTTAATAAGTTTTCGTACTTTGAAAATTTTCAGTCTTTAGAATTTCGTTTTGCGCAGATGGTTGTCCGATTGGCCTAAATAATGTAGAACAAATCAGCAAAAGAAATAATGCGACTGTTAAAATCCAGAAAAGTTCTATTTTCCTTCTGAATTTATTTTAATGTTCAGGAGTTTTGTTTTAAAATTTGTATATTAAATACAAGCAAATTTTATTTCTAGCTTTAAGTAAGCATAATATGGTTTTCAATATTAATTTTATAATAATATTCAATTGCTAATAATTTTGCTAATAAATCACGGCAGGAGCCGGCTCGACTGGACCAAAAAATACATTTTAACAGGTCCCATGATAAGGAAATACTGCAAGTGGTTTTTTACTTGTTAAAATTATTACGATGTCGGATTATACTTTATAAATTACTTATTGTATATTTTCCAGATGCAAGTAGCTACATGTGTGATGGTTGGCGCTATAGCGGACCTGGTGGCGCGGTTCTCTCTCGCCGTCTTCACCTACTTCTACTACGTCGACAGCAAGAAGATCTTCTTCGTTGGAACATGTCTCACCACAGTACTACGAATAAGTAAGCTATTAACCCTTCGATCGCGGATTCTTGGAAATGCTATTGTATTCTATTGTTGTCGCGACCACCGGTGGCCGTATGGGGCTTGATGAGTTAATTCCTGCACTACGTCCGAACAAAGATATTGATTTTGATAGTTTATGCCTATAATCTGCATGTACTGTCAGAGAAGCTGATTCCTAGGCAGATGGGGAACCTACGTAGCTTGGTCGTGTTATGTCACCCAGCCGACAGATCACCACTATAATATTGAATTGACACAATCTGGCCAAATGACGTAGGCCCGTCAACTGCCTATGAACAGAGCTCGGAACCGGTATTTTTTTAACCAGGTTAAAACGCTCTTTAACCAGGTTTTTGGATAAGTGTTCGCTCGGAGCGAAAGCGAGATGCGAGCGGTATTGCCTCTGAAATTAACCTGCTTAATTCCTTGCGGATAGTAAGTAGTGCAGTGATATCTTCTATCCATTTCTAGTGCACCATCTAATAGCCAATAGGCCATAACTTGTTTATTTGTTTTGAATGTGTGGACAATGGGTGAGGGTCGTGGTGGGCGGGGCGAACAATAATCGCGAACGGTTATAACCGGTATTTTGAGCAGGAGCAGTTTCATTTTGCTCTTTGAACAAAACCAGGAATAATTTCGGTCCGTTCAGAGCGGAATCGAAATGAAAACGTTCTTTTGGAAATGTATGGCGTTTCTAACGAACAGGATCGCGAAGATTAACCAGGTTTCCGAGCCCTGCCTATGAATCAATTTCTTCGATGGTACTTAAGCTTGTAGCGCTTATTCTTCCGTCATGTTTTCATCCTTACTAATATTATTATTATAAATACCAAAGTCCGTTAGCGGGCCCCTAGAGGATAAATTTTATTGTGCAATATTATTGACCATCTAGGGTAAATATTGAACGCGCCCACCTTTTAATCTTATTGTCAAATAAGTTGTTCAATAAATAATTGTTCAATATTATTGTAGATCTAGGGGCCCGCTTACATGACACATCCTAATGCATAGGGCTGCAGGCGTCATCTTATATCTAGTAATTTTATTTTATTTATTTTCGGAAAACTTACAGCTAACATACAAGTAGAATGAAATTACAATACAAAATGGCTAATTAAAAGTTTTCACAGATAGAATAAGAACATATTAAAATAAGCAAGGCAGCGATAGACAATGGTCGCACATTACAATTTGGAATTATTGCTATCGATAAAATAAAAATTGAAAATTAAGAAATAGAACTGGAAAGGTTAAAATTGAAATAAAAATTATAGCTTGTACGTTCCTGATGATGGAATCCATGAGTAATCGAGGGAACTCCTCAAAATTTATATGGAAACATATGGTGATTTTGGTTTTATGAGAAGTATCCTAAGCATATGCTACCAAAACGTAAGATTTTGCACCAAGGTATACTATGGTTCCGAAGATACTAAGAGAACTCCGGATTCCTTATAGATACAAGTTTGGGGGCTTAGGCGCTGTTTTAAGAACTGAAAGCATATGCAGTAGCATATGCTTTCAGTTGTGACACTTGCATAGTAATGCAAATTACATTCATCATCATCATCATCATCATTACCACGACCGTCAGGGTCACCAGTGTCACATGGTTGTATATGGATACAATATGCCCCCACAACACCATAATTATATCATCACGTTATGTCCTTATAATAATTGGTACTTTTCATAGCGATTTTAATAAAAATATAATGTTGTTTCAAAATAAATGATTTAAGTTCTAAGCGTCTATGTACCATAAAAATGAACATAACAAAGTCAACCTTAACTCCAGAGCGTAAGGCACACATTTGACATTACTTTTGAGATTCGAAAGAAAAAAGAGAAGTAAAGTTACTTCGATAGGTACTACACTAGTTTAACTATTAACCCATCAATCCCCAAGCGGCACCCGGCTGCCGCATAACAATTAAAAATCTATTGTGTCTGCGATTCCCACGATCGAGGTAATAAATTGAACCCTTAGTATGAAAATACTTACATAGGAAAACAATCTACATCGTAATAGGAATAAGAAACACAATCGCATTGAGTGTGACTCTTAACAAATTGTAATAAGATACGTAGAATATACGCGATGGTTTACTAGGTAACTAAAAAGAGTCAAATTATTATTTTTAACAAAAAATTAAAACCGACTTCCAAGGTAAAAACAATAATAACATCCTTATAATATGAACTAAAAAGTATTAAATAATGTTTCCTATCTAATAGTGCCTTTTTCCGAATTCGGCTAAACCTCAACTATTTCTGTACTCAATCTTCATAATTTTGAAGTCGGTGCCAGTTCCACAAGTTTCAAATACCTATTCTGTCAGAGAACTGAAGATTCAGCTATATCTGGTACCGACTTCAAAATGATGAAGATTGAGTACAGAAATAGTTGAGGTTTAGTCGAATTCGGAAAAAGGCACTATTAGATAGGAAACATTATTTAATACTTTTTAGTTCATATTATAAGGATGTTATTATTGTTTTTACCTTGGAAGTCGGTTTTAATTTTTTGTTAAAAATAATAATTTCTTATAGCGGCTGATTCTGTGTGTTAAACATGCAAATATAAAAATTTATCCAATGATCAAGGATATTTTTTGAAAACCTGCTGTCAAAAATTGCCATCAGATTCTGGTAGACCTATAACTTGTGACTATTGAATTCCAGCACTGGTGATGTGGGACAATATAATCTTCATCACTCTCATCACCGCTGTGTCGGGGCTGGTGCGCTGTTCCGTGCAGGTCTGTATTGTTATTAATATTTTAGTTAAGTAGCCGGCCCTTAGTGAGTGTTAACCGAAAGAAGAGTCTATGTTTTACTTGGTAAAAGATTACTAAATTTAAATTTTTGGCTGTAAAGGAAAAAAAAATGGGTGTTATTTAACTTGGTATCGTTTTATATTATAAGAAAATATCCAAAAACTAGTTATCCTTAGTTCCTTACTTAATATTATAAATGTGAAAGTGTGTCTGTCTGTCTGTCTGTCTGTTACCTCTTTACGACTGAACCGCTGGGCCGATTTTGCTGAAATTTGACATGGAGATACTTTGAGTCCCGGGAAAGGACATAGGATACTTTTTATCCCGGAAAAATGTACGGTTCCCGCGCGATAAACGAGTTTTGGCGCAACGGAGTTGCGGGCGTCATCTAGTTTTAAATAAAATGAACAGATAAATATAAATTACGTATTCCTTGCCCTGACAAGTGCTGGGGTTTGAGAAACCCCACGTGGTGCACGGTATAACTTTTATCCACGTGGTTCACGGAGAGTTAAAAATCCTTCGCGACGCCTTGCGACGTAGCAATGTGATCGATGGTAATATGTCCTCATCAGGTGATGTTTCCCCTGGTGCTGGTGGCTGCGGCCCCGGAGCGGTTCCCGGCGGCGCTGGCGCTGCACATCCTCTTCTCAGGATCCCTCATGCTCATCGCGGACCCGTTAATAGGTATTACTCTTCCAAATAATTATAATATTTTAACTTGGATTTTTTTATTTATTAGGAAAAAGCATTTTAGTATTTTGCAATTCGCCTATCGTATCAAGAACTGAACGAATGGTTCCGTAACAATCGATTTATATTTATCTTAATAAATATCAATTTGTCTGATGACGAGTTACTCGAAACCGGTCGTGTAATTATTATAAAGAAATGTGTACATATCAAGTGTTGAATTATTAACATGAACATGAATTTCCACGACGAACTAACGAACACTCAATCAAGTACAGGACAATATATTTTGTAAAAATTTTCTATCAGGTTCCAAATCTTAGAGGTCCACGTAGATGACGTATTACAAAAGATAGTCTTCTACACAGAATTTTCATCTTTTCAGGACTCATTTACGACTCAACGGGCAGCTACGTATACTGCTTCGTCGCCATGAGTTTGTGCTGCCTGGTCTGCGTGTGCTTGTGGGTGGCGGAGTACATCGTACAGAGGGGGAGGACACCGAAACAGGTCACTAAAACCTGATGCAACCAAGGATATAGTGCAACCAAATTCACGCAGTTGTTACGTTCTATTGTTTTATAGTTCACACGAATGTAATACAAAGGTGTATCACTATTAAACCAGGCCATTTAGCCAAGACTTTTTCGTTTTCGCTTCGTTATAGAATCGTCCATCAAAATGTATGGAACTGACATAAGCGTTCGTTAATATGACGTCAACGTCAACGTCATATTAACGAACGCTTATGTCAGTTCCATACATTTTGATGGGCGATTCAACGTCATCATCAAAACGAAAAAAAAATGGCCCTAGGTTTAAAAGTGATACACCTTTGTATCACTTTAACATCGTCGTACGTCGTAACGAACGTCAACGTTCGACTCGTCTTATGTCAATTCCATACATTTTGATCGGCGATTCTTTATAGAAGCGATAAAGAAAAGATCTTGGCACACCCCCCTGGGGCCCGATTGTCATTCCTCGAATATCGCATCGCGATTTGCGATTTACATACACAGGTCACAGGAGCAAACGGCGTTTTTTATTACTTTTTTTATACTTTGAAGCCATGTTTTGAAGTCCTGTGTTATATACAGCATGACTGGTGACTGTGGTGAGACATGTTCAATACTACAGTACTCGGTACTCGATTCTCATTTTAATTAAGTAATAAAATTAGGTACTTAATTTTTAATCAAATTTTCCTTTAAATAAATGAATCATGGACACTAACGGCCGTTCCCAATATTCAATCTATCTCTGGTTTGACATACGACCGATCGCAGCTAACATTGAATTGACATAAAATATATGTCTCTAATGTCTAATGAGAGCTATTTCTATCTCTAGTAGGGCAAAACCAGAGATAGATCAAATATTGGGAACGGCCGTTAGTAAATAACGCGGCTAGGCAAGTACCTGCATACTATGCGGCCGGCGCGGCGCGGCGGCGCGGCGTGCGCCACCAAAGAAACACCGCGCCGCTACCTTCCCGCGCGCGGTGTCCATGCGTTGGGTAAATAATTATATAACTTTAAGCTACATTTACTCAGTGATCAATTAATATATTTTTTTTTTCATCTACACGTCATCACGTCCTCGAGTATTGAACATGTCTCACCAGTCATGCTGTATATTTCCTACTGTGAACAGTGATTAAGACTCATTCTGCTACTTATAAATAAATTTAGCAAAAAATTGATATAGAATATAAAAATTAAATTTAATATATTTAATTTACCGTACTGTATTGGTTGTCAGCCATATTTGTTTTTCTAATAACACCGTAGGTAATAAAAAGAACGATTTTCAAAAGTTGGTTCATGGTTGTACTATGTATGTTTATTGTAGAAGCTAGTTTTTTAGCTATCTTTTAAATTGTGATTAAGACACGATCATATTTGTAATTTTAGGAAAATTAATTTAAATGTAAGGTACAATAAAAATTGTCACTTAAATAATAACTGAAATTGTTAGAAGTGAGATAGTTGTAATTATGTGTAATAAATTTTGTAAGGTATGAAAAATTTGCTTGTGTATTTAATAAAACATAATAAAATTATTATGTAATGTTCCCAAAGAAGCCATTGTTAACAATAATAAGATCTTATTCAAATTTTATGTGGTTCTAAGTGGTACTAAGTGGTACTAAAATAGTAAAAACTCGGTTAAGAATACCAAAAATGCACGAACATTAATATTTATTACTTTGTTGACAAAATAAATTTAATATACAGGGTGCAATTAAACCTACCAGCCAAATAAAAAAAAAGTGTTATTTTTTTTACAATAACATTTCCCACCCACCATCCCACTTCCATCCCACTTAAAATCGTTGTGGAACGGTCACTTCGCGGCAGTGGGTAGAGCGGGGGTGACGCGTCACGCGGGAGGAGGTGTTCGGAAGCTATTTCTCAACATTTTAGTACTGGGTGATTATAAAAGAAAAAATACGTGTATTTTTATTTTTAATAAGGATCAATATATCGAAATTTGGCCGGAAGGTTTTATTGCATCCTGTATATACTTAACTTAAGACCCGTTATTAAAATAAAAGTAAAAAGTGATTTCGTTATTATATTTTATTATAACCAAGTTGACCGAGGTACTTAGTTGATTCCGAATTCAACCCTTAGATTTTCAATCTTCGGAGGTCCCGGTCATGAAAAGAATGTGGGGTGTAAACTACGAATAATAAAAACTAAGGAAAAGTAACTCCGTCAAAAAACATGTTCTACAATACTTGTCAAAAATGTGTACCTAGGTACATATTTTTAATACATTTGCAATATTTAGGTGGTCTTCAGCCACTGATCTCTATCTTATAATATGCTGGACTGGCTAAGCCGTACAAAATGACAGCTATTTTTTGTGCCGATTTGAAGCGCCACCGGTGAACGTACTGTGAACTAATTACATATCAAATTGCAACCGCCATTTGCAAAATAGTAGTTTCAAGTACACTCACTACTGCAATCACTATAGCAATCAGCGCCAATATGACGACTTTCAAATAGGAACATTTTATTGATAGCGATCGCCGGTCCAGCGTATTTAGAGGTCAGTGCCTTCAGCGGTATCAGGCTGACGTTACATGACAGATCGAAAGGAACCAAATTTAAAACGCTAATACTATGGGAGTTACTTAGATTTTATTATTCGTAGGGTGTAAATCTGTTTTCAGTTTTCACCTTTCGCCTGTGTAACGACTTCACGACGATGTACGTAGACACATAAAGAAAGGGATAGTTGAAAATGTTTTTAACCCCTACGACGGGACATATAAGGTTCAATGTAGACCGCAACGCGACGCGTAGATACATTAATTCTAAAGTATGGATTTGACAGACTTCAATTGCGTGAGACGTCATGCCAATCTGTCAATTCAATACAAATTTAGAAATGCATCTATGCGTCGCGTTGCAGTCTGAATTGACCCTAAGGGGCTTAAAATATATCAGAAGCCCTCATAAAAACTTACAACGTTTCACGAGGGTTGAAAATCTAGGGTTGAACATAAAATAATTTTGGCGTATTTTCTTCGACTCTAACGGTCGTTTTAGGCGACGGGAATCGGCGCTCTCTTTCTTGGCTCCAACTGCAGCCTGAAACCGTCCGTCCTCTTCAGTATGATGTCAGCTTGAAGTACGTATTCCTTTTCGGTAACGTTGGACACTATCTTGTAGTTCCGGAGCACAGTAGCTAGGAGAACTTTGAGTTTCAGAAGGGCATATTTACGACCTGAAAAAAAGTCTCGTTACATATATAGAAGCTCCTTTTATTCCAAAAAAGTAGGGGCAAAGTACTTTTTTTTTTATTTACATGGTCATAATAATAGTAATAACATAAATATTACAAACGTCAGAAACGGCCGCACTCAGAGAGATTTATTTACTGACTAGCTGTCCCGGCAAACGTTGTTTTGCCATTTAAAGTATTTAAATCTTACCCCCTCTTTTGTCCCCTAAGAGGGGTGGGGGGAAAAATTTTATACACCAGATGTTAAGTTGAAAAAAACAGTTAATAATATGAAGTAAGTCCATTAAAGAAAAAAGTTTGATACAAAATCTGACCCCCTCTTTGCTCCCCTTAGAGGGGTTGGGGTGATTTTTATACACCAAATTTTGAGTTGGAAGAAGACAAATATATCTGCGAAAACCGTATGCAAATCGGATCAGTAGTTTTCGTGTTAAAGCAAAAGTCTTATACAAAATCTGACCCCCTCTTTCGTCCCTTTAGAGGGGTGGGTGGAATTTTTTTTATACACCAGATGTTAAGTTGGAAGAAGACAAACATATCTGCGAAAACCGCATTCAAATCGGATCAGTAGTTTTCGTGTGATAGTGGAACAAACATACAGACAGACAGAAAGACAGAAAGACAGACAGACAGACAGACAGACAGACAGACAGACAGACAAAAAAACTAACCACATTTTTGGCTTCTATAGCATTGTAGTAACACCCCACGCTTATTATTTTTTGAATATCTTTAATGTACAGAATTTTCATTTCTACAGTTTTATTATATGTATAGATTACTTAATTTAAATATAATGGACATTTTGTAATACAGGGTGTAATAAAACTATAAGTGATAACTACTTAAGGGTGTGTATGAGTCCTGTATTTAGAGTTCCCTGTATATAAGTAGTAGCGGTGAAAGAGCAAATTTTTTTTTCACTTTTGTTTGGGGAAACTCGTGACGTTGGGGCGCTTGCCCATACAAATTATTTAAAAAAATGGTCTTTCAGCGCTGTGCCACTTTCACAGTGAACTCTCTACAATGAACACATACACACCCTAATGCAGGGTTTCTTAAACTTTCGGCTCCACGAACCCCTGTTAAAATTTCCAGGTGACAGCGAACCCCTCACTAACTAATGAAATCCCCCCAAAAATCTATCAAAGACATTGTTTTAAAATCAGCTTGAAGAGTTTCATCTACGGACATTTCTAATAATGACTCCTGTTGCCACCATTGCGTAAATCTTGTCGCGAACCCCCTGCCGTCGAATGGCGAACCCCCTGGGGTTCGCGTACCCCACTTTGAAAAACCGTGCCCTAAAGTATTATCAATATGTTTTGTTACACCTTTTATACCCCATATATTTTCTTTTTAAACGCTTAATTAAATTTAAGTAATCATTAAATGTCTCTGAGAGTGGCTGTTGTATGTTGCAAGTATATATATTGCTACGAAGCTGCTACATACTTGCTACGCAAGCTACGCCATGCAGGGTGTAATAAAACTATTTATTGTAAATAAAGACAGCTAAACTGCTGTAATAAAACTATAGTCAGGCTAATTTAAGGTGGGACCAGCGGTCATTGACCTTTCTAGTCTAGGAGCTATGTGGAAAATACTCGCACTGCATTCTGTTAACTTAAGAATAAAATTGAATTCTTGTAAAGAAACAGACTATTATATTTTCATCGGAAAACGTCTCGGTTACCTCTTAGTATGATAATCTCCAACTATTTATGAGTTTGAAGTGATATAACTCATACTGTGTTCACATCGTGTATTGCAAAATACGATATCGCCCTTAGACTAGAAACATCTGTCACTCCATTGTTAATCGCGGCTTGTATAGAAAATGACAAGTTTTTTGACAAGGAGTCAATGACCGCTACAGACAGAATTCCGCGATTTGAGAAAGAAATTACAAAGCGATGCTCTCAATAGGTTTGTTAAAACAAGAATTATTCAGGAGTATTATAAGTACAATGAGAGAAATTAATTGGTAGTATGTCACACCTACGCTACTCGGTCGGGTTATGTGGCGGTCGGGCTTGACCTCCACATCACTACTTAGGGTCAATTCAGACCGCAACGCGACTAGATGCATTTCTAAATTTGTATTGAATTGTCAGGCTTGCCGCTTGCATGACGTCTGACGCAATTGAAGTCTCTCAAATCCATACTTTAGAAGTGCATCTACGCGTCGCGTTGCGGTCTGAATTGACACTAATATTGACTTGACATAACCCACATCTGCCTATGAACCGATTTCTCTGATCGTGCAATCGTGAAAACGTGGAAAACTGGTCAACACTATTGCGACAATACGAGAGTGTTCTTACCACAGACATATATCAAGATAGATACCGCATGTCCCTCCATTTGTATGAAAACGAGCGTGCCACTTTTTTCCTATCTACTGTGACGTTGATAAGAAACGTGTCCATTATCTAGGCCAACGTTTCTATTCGAATTTCTACAGCTCAATACGGCACAATTAGGCATTTAGGCATTTTTAAAATTCCAAATGACGTCCAATTCCGATAGCAGACTAAAGAACAGACTTTCTAAAGACGAGCATTGCTCGTCCTTTGGGAACGCGATATGGCACGCGAAGTACATACACATGCGGTATCTATCTTAATCTATGTCTGTGGTTCTTACCGACGCAGCTTCGGGGGCCAGCACTGAAGGGAATGTAGCTGTAGTAATGTCTATTGGACGTGTTCTCCGGAAGGAAGTTGTCTGGGTCGAACACGTGGGGATTCTTGTAGTACTTGGGGTTCCTGTGGATGACCAGAGTCCCGATGACGACCGTCGCGCCGGCCGGCAGCACGTAGCCCTTGGTTGCTGCAAGATAAGTTTTTATATAAAACTAGATGACGCCCGCAACTCCGTTGCGCCAAAATTCGTTTCCTATGTCCTTTCCCGGGACTTAAAGTATCTCCATGCCAAATTTCAGCAAAATCGGTTCAGCGGTTTGGCCATGAAGAGGTAACAGACAGACAGACACACTTTCGCATTTATAATATTAGTAAGTATGGAAGTATGGATTAAAATATTACCATGCAGGATATCCACCGATAGCCTGCATGGTAATATTTTTTATTATGAATAATCATGTATACATTTCTTAAGTTTTACAAAAAATGCGTTCATTTTGTCAAATTTTACAATTAATTGTATCTTAACAATTAATTAATTGATATTCTAGAGTCAGACTAAGAAATACTTGTTTCCTCTGTTCAAACAGCAGCCAGGTGTTTTAATTTTGATGCAGCGGAGTTTGAGATTTTTTCAAACGATTTGCGTTTACTGATGTAAAATTACTTTTACATTGCGATTCGGAATCATATTAATAGCTAAGTTTTACTATCCATCACTTGCACAAGAATGTTTTGCTGTCTCGATTTCACATGTAAGAGCACGGTCAAAAAAACTTTCCAGAGTTAGTGAAAAAGTAACAATAAACATAGGCCTATTGTTACTTTTTCGCTATATAATAGGCATAAGACAAATTTATATCTGCTAGACTAGACCGGTCTATGGTCCAAGCCACGGGCCTATTCTCAGGTTTAATTCTTTAATTACATTTTTATATATGAAGTTTTGTCGCTCGTCTTGGGAATTGGGAGTCGGCCTATAGCTGTAGGCTGTAGGTTCATCTTCATCAACTTAAGCTTGTATTGGTCGCTTTTATAATTTGGCGTGGCACGCCACCGAAAGAAATATACCGAGGACGTTTCAGGTTTTCTTAGGTAATCGCCTTTCGAGGCTTCCGTTGCCGTGAAATTGGGGCTGCATATGGTTCCATACATTTTTCTTCCCAATGTACTAAAAATGTAAGCGGTCGATTTCAGTCTCGAAATCAGCGGGCAGCGGGGCGGGAGCGGCGGCGACGCGTTCCAATGTATAGATTTATATGGATAAGTCGTTAAGTACGCCGCACGGCGAGCGGCTTTCGAGGCTATCCATATACATTAGAACGCGCCGCCGCCGCTCCCGCTGCCCGTTGATTTCGAGACTGAAGCCTAAAAACGTATCGCGCTACAGCAAAATTATAAAAGCGACCATTGTCGTCACAAAAGTACATACCGATTTTGACGTCTCTATTCAGTTTCCTGGCTATGATGGGCACGGGTGGGTACATGCGGAGAGCCTCGAACAGCACTCGCTCCAGGTACTTCATCTGCAGAGTGTCCTCGAAGGTGACGGGGCGGTCTGAGTCCCCGAAGATCTCGTACAGCTCGTTGTACACTCGGTCCTGGATGTGCTGGTGGATGCCCAGCAGACACAGCGTGAAGCTGGATCCGGCGGCTGTTGTGTCGTGACCCTAAGACAAAAATTATGATATAGCGCAAAAAGTTTAATGTCAAGTTATGGCTTATTGTTTGTAAGTTACGATGTGAAAATAAAGTACTAAATATGTAATTCTTATGTTTGTTCATTATATTATTGTAATAAAGTTCGTCTCGTATTATGCTCGTATTAAAATAAGTTATATTCATGAGAAAAATAAAAAAAAAGCTTTAAATTACATTAAAACAGATGAGAAAAATATAACTTTCTGAAAATACAAAATTACTAAGTATCTTTTAAAAATGCTAGGAAGTTTTACAGTACGTCCACTGTATCGGCAGCGTACGGATTATCGACTAGCCAGTATGTTTATTTTCAAATTAGTCCAAACAAAGTTCCTAAGTCAAAATTTCGTCTTTCGTCTTTTCCATCCACACCCCCTTTTTAGGGTTCCGTAGCCAAATGGCAAAAAACGGAACCCTTATAGATTCGTCATGTCTGTCTGTCTGTCTGTCTGTCTGTCTATTCGTCCGTATGTCACGGCCACTTTTCTCCGAAACTATAAGAGCTATACTATTGAAACTAGGTAAGTAGATGTAGTCTGTGAACCGCATTAAGATTTTGACACAATAATGGAAAAATTATTAAAAATTTTGGGGTCTCTATAGGTATAACTGAATCAATTTTTTTTTCATCTAAGCTATGCGTCTGGGATATCTATGGATAGGTCTTCAAAAATCATATTAAGGTTTCTAATATCATTTTTTTCTAACCTGAATAGTTTGCGAGAGAGACTCTTCCAAAGTGGCAAAATGTTTGTCCCCCCCCCTAACTTTTAAAGTAGGGGCATGACAAGTCTTAAAAAAAATATGATGTACATTACTATAAAAACTACCATAAGACCTTCCATTGTGGATAACACTGCAGTCTTTACAGAATAATGATTGTTTTGAAGAGCTCTGTCGAATGAATGTAGTTTATTGGAGTTTTATATCGCTAGGGATTTCAAAAAACGGATTTTAAGAGCCTGCTGCCAAAAATTTCAAAGCACGCTAGCCCCGCCTACACACCCCGCTATCCTCCAATCGTGATATAATGATTTCATGAATCGTGCTCCCGAGCAATATGCTTTAAGCTGCAGCTAATAGTGATCAATATCGCGTAACAACGGTTCCCGCATTATAGCACGAAAGTAAAGGTCGTAAGTCCTAAAACTGTTTTTGATAATTACTTAAAAATTAAATACAATACTAATTTCCTTTTGCCATTATTTTATAAAGTGTGTGATTGTAGTAGTGCAAGTTATTTAATGATAGTAACTCAATAAGTGTAACAGATATTTGTTAAAAAGCCCAGAAAGATTCATAATTTCGAAAAATATTGCTATCGAGTCAAAATAAGTGAATCGTGTTTTCCGTAAGGCAAATATCAGATAAATACACAATGATTAAATAAATCTCAATTTCATTTAAGTCACTCGTCTTCCGGGATCGTAATACTTATTAGAAAACACTGCAAAATTTTACAGCCCGCTCTTAAGGTCAGACCGCATTGGGCTAAATTCAGACCAGAACGCGACACGTGGATGAATTCCTAAATTTGTATTAATTTAACAGATTTGCAAGACGTTTCACGCAAATAAAGTCTGTCAAATCCATACAAATTTAGAAATGCATCTACGCGTCGCGTTGAGGTCTGAATTGACCCTTACGCGACACTACGCGGTAGCGACGTGACGCGACTCTTCATGTTCCATAGAAATGTCGTTTTACAAACGTGAATCTGACGTTTTACAAACGTCAGTTCTATGGAACGTGAAGTGACGCGTCGTGTCGTGTCGCTTTAGTGCGATCTTACTTTTGAAGTGTACAAACGTTGTTTAAATTAAGTAATTAAGTAATCATTTATGACGTATAAAAAACTACTTGCTAGATCTCGTTCAAATCAATTTTCTTTGGTAGTTTTTATAGTAATGTACATCGTATATTTTTTAGACTTATGCCCCTATTTTAGAAGTTAGAGGGAGGGACACACATTTTACCACTTTGAAAGAGTCTCTCTCGCAAACTATTCAGGTTAGAAAAAAATGATATTAGAAACCTCAGTATGAATATTTTTAACACGCATAGATTAGATGAATTTTTTTTTTGTTTCAGTTGTACCTGTGGGGACCCCAAAATTTTTTAATATTTTTTCCATTTTTGTATTAAAATATTAAAATGCGGTTCACAGACTACATCTACTTACCAAGTTTCAATAGTATATCTCTTATAGTTTCGGAGAAAAGTGGCTATGACATACGGACGGACAGACAGACAGACAGACAGACAGACATGACGAATCTATAAGGGTTCCGTTTTTTTTCCATTTGGCTACGGAACCCTAACAACAAAGTAATACCCGGACAAATAATAAAATTACTTATGCAACGACGAATAGTCACTACGAAGTATATTTTACCTCGAACATAATGGTGTCCACCTCCTCCTTGATCTCGTTGTCGGTGATCTTGTTGGTGCCGTTCAGTGCCGACTCTATCATCAGGTCGAGGAAGGCCAGACGCTTCTTCTCACCTATCGACATTTAAACATTTACCACCTTACTAATCTGAATATTAATATCTATGGACGCTTCACACCACGTCAATGTCCCGTGCTAAGTACCTGAAGACTTGTGTTACGGGTACCAGACATCGGAAATATATTTAATATTTTTATACTATACATAGTATTTTATTAAAGTTTTTTATTATAATATGCTACACATAATATTAAATACACATCCATGACCCAGGAACATTGAAAACTTTTGTTCCGTTGGCGGGATTCTAACCCGCGGTTCCAGCTTGAGTCACTACCACGCGCTCAACCACTGAGCCACAAAGGTCGTCAATATATAGTGAGTGAAACTCTCCATTTTCCCTTTTAAATTAGCGTCAACGGACAGCTTGAAATCTCGGCAGCCATAGTGCTTCGTAAGTAGTATCCATACTAATATTATAGATGCGAAAGTGTGTCTGTCTGTCGGTTACCTTTTCACGCCCAAACCGCTGAACTAATTTTGTTGAAATTCGGTATGGAGATACTTTGAGCCCCGAGAAAGGATATACATACTTTTTATCGCAGAAAAATGTATGGCTCCCACGCTATATACAAATTTTGGTGCAACGGAGTTGCGGGCGTCATCAAGTATGTAATTAGCTTAATCTTATATATAAAAATTCTCGTGTCACAATGTTAGTTACCGTACTCCTCCGAAACGGCTTAATGATTTTTACCAAATTTTATATGCATTTTCAGTAGGTCTGAGAATCGACTACTGGCTACTTTTTATATTGATAAGTGCATTAATAGGGATGATGACAAGGTAAAAGATTAGCGAATTTTGTTAATAAAATAAAGAAATCACGGTAAAAAATAAGTGTTCCCAAAATTTCAGCTTGATAGCATTTGTATTTTTTTTGTCATGCGCCTTCAAAGTTGGATAATCATGTCGATTTTTTTTTCAATTAAATTTCTTAATATTTGTATACCATTCGATAACTTATGCAATTAAAAGCGACTTTTGTTATGAAACCACTTTCATAAACGCAATATTTAATATACCTACCGAACAGAGTTCTCTCCCGATGCGTACAAACTACGAAAGAGTGACGTCATTCTTTCGTAGCACTTTGTATGGAGCGTTTCGGGCAGGTCTATTTTATGAGATGTTTGAATTGTCATATCTTGGTGAATTTTTAAGCTATCAGAGTCATTCTTTCAGCGATGTTTCTATCTTTTAAGGGTCTTTCATTTACCAATAAGAAAAAAAATAAAATAGTCATCATGCCTATTGTTGAATAAATAATAGTAAATTATTACAACTCGAGACTGATGACCATTGTTTATGTGACGGGATAGCGATGGACATTGCCATGGTGCCATACTTATTTAGTCACTTCAATAAAATAATATGGGCGAAATACTTTATATGACAAAACAACGTTGCCGAGACAGCTAGTATAATATAATATTATTTCTCCTCACTTAAAAAATATTAACGCAACATGTTTTTTTTTTATAAAATTAGGGGGCAAACTAGCAAACGGGTCACCTGCCGTCCTAGCATACGCCAACGAGAGATCTCGTGGATATCTCACTCTCGAGCGTAGTGATATTGTCGATATCGATATAATATATCTCGAGATAAATTTCTCGTTCGTAGACTAGCTTCACAGATAATAGGTATATATCGACAAATTACTCTTCTCATTTGTCAAAATATTGACAAAACTCGATAAAAATGTGTTGTCATGTTAGGGTTCGTAGACAAAAATAGCACAGATTAAGAAAAAAAAACACAATTATCATTTATCTCTAATTTTGACGACAGACACGGGAAAAAAAGTATGTCATGTTAGGGTCAATAGAGATGAAGAGATAAACCAGTTAACATCGAGAAAACATGTAGACAAAATTTTCTCGTTTGCGCATCTTAGGCCGGCTGATGGAAAACAACTACCGTCGCTCATGGACACTCGCAACATCAGAAGAGCTGCAGGTGCGTTGCCGGCCTTTTGTTGTTGTTAGGTACATGTTAGGTATTATTCAAGGTCCGCTGATGTTGTCTGTCATGTCACGTTTCCAGTATGTCAGACAAAGACTTACCTTGTGTATTTATTCGCCACATAAAGTTTTTGTAAATTATGTTATGAGTTATGACTTATGTGTGAATTTTACACGCAAAAGAAAAGTCTGTTTTTGTCATACTTACATCAAAGTCATTTTGGAATCTATTCGACAAGGTTTATTCTATTTTTATATTACTTAACATCGATTTTATTTATATTTACAAAATTTAAAAAAAGAAATAGATTTTACCTTGATTATAATATTACTGACTGAAATGAGTATAGGTCTACCAGAATCTGATGGCAATTTTTGACAGCAGATTTTCAAAAAATATCCTTGATCATTGGATAAATTTTTATATTTGCATGTTTAACACACAGAATCAGCCGCTATAAGAAAAAAAAGGATCAAAATGTTTTATTCCAGTTACCCCGGAATTGCTACAGTCAATTTATTTTCTCACTTTTTGCCATCAGATTCTGGTAGACCTATAATAAGTACACCAGTACAAGTTTAATATGACCGTCATTCATAGAAACAATGAAATTTTTCCAAAAATTAAACTAATTATTATTTTTTTCCGATTCAAACGTTCTAAATAAACACAAAAACAATGACCGAGGTTAAAATATTCAGTAGGGATGTTCCAATGAGCTCCGATTAGCATGACTTATGCGACACGATGACGTCTTGTTATTAGCGATGTGCAAAAATACCGATCATCATCACTACCCGACTGCGGTGAAGCTAAAAAGAAGGTTATGTTTATTCGTAGTCCCTAAATACTGATTTACATGACCTATGAGGACATCGTATAAGGAAAATCTAGCTAAATGTCTCATTAGTCATTACATTACTGACTGCCGCACTCAGCTACGAATATTATATTACTTATTGGTAATTAAATGAAGAATTTGATTGATAATCTATACTAATATTATAAAGCGGAAGAGTTTGTTATTCTTTTCCACGTGAAGGATCATACCTATGATCCTTCATTCCATTTTTTGTAGACTGATTTGTCTGTGAAATATCTAATTTACGCGGGCGAAGCCGCGCGGAACGTCTGGGCGAAGCCGCGCGGAACGACTAGTAATATATATAATACTAGACGTTCCGCGCGGCTTCGCCCGCGTAAATTAGATATTTCACAGACAAATCAGTCTACAAAAAATAGCCTATGATCCTTCACGTGGTCTACTTCTTATCTGACCCAAATAACAGAAAAATTGCTCTAGTAGTTCGTGAGATAAGCCCTTTCAAATAATTTCCCTCGTTTTTTTACACATTTTCTCCTATTTATTCGCTCCTATTAGTCTTCGCGTGATAAAATATAGCCTATAGCCTTCCTCGATAAATGGGCTATCTAACACCGAAAGAATTTTTCAAATCGGACCAGTAGTTCCTGAGATTAGCGCGTTCAAACAAACAAACAAACAATCAAACAAACTAACAAACTCTTCCGCTTTATAATATTTGTATAGATTTACCTGTATATGGGACTCATGATAAAATCTTCATTTAATTACATTTAAGAAATTAATGTTCGTTTCTGAGTGCCGCTATAAGGGCTTGTTTCCCACAAAATCTGAGATGCATACCTTTCTAAGTTTTGAGTTTTCTAGAAACAAAATATTCGGTTCCCTCGCTTCGCTGCTTTATTGTTTCTTTTTTGTATTAGTTATTATTTATGTATTAGTTACTAGTGCCAAGTTAAATATAAGCTAAATTTCTCACCAACATCATTCTCATCATTGAAGTCCAAGTCATCACGATAACCCTTAAACACAGTATCGGCCAAAGTCTTCTCATTGGCCAGCACGGGTTCATTGACCGATGACTTCTTGACCTCACTTTCAGTGATCCCCCTGTCCTTATTGCTGACGTATTTTTCTTTCTTCAGTTTAATAACCTTAAATTAAAATTAAATCGCAATGAACGAGCAGGACAACTATTTTTTATCATAAATTATGCAAATGAATGTTTGTCGCATATTAAATGCATCAACACGAAATCGGTATTGGTAAACATACCCTGTACAGTGTACACTGATAATATAATTTATATCGATCTTTACGTAAACAGCAATTTTGTTTAAATTTTTAAAAATAGAAGGTCGATTAAATAATTTGCCAATGAATTTTGTAATGGCGTTAAGGGCACCTTCTCTCTAAATTAGCAGGTCGATGTCTGTCAGTGCGAATATCGACGTAAATAACATTAAAATAACATTCATATCAGCGCGCCTTGTACGGTGGCGGTTACGACGCTCGCCGCGTCCATGATAGGGCGAAATAGGAGAAAAAACCTTTTTACTTAGATATTAAATATTATAACTAAACATGTATACAATCATTTCCCTGTAAGATTTTAATAGTAATCGAACTGTCCAAATTATTTTTTGATTGAGTCCCTGTAAGTCCTATAAAACTCAAAATGTTTATAAAATCGAGGTTGTTTCGGATTTTTTTTTATCGAGTAAAATTATCTGTATTGTGTTTCTAACCAAAAAAGTCACTAGTTAAAATATGTATCTATACATGTATATATTTTTCAGTTTTTTTGAATGGCGCTTTCTTTAAAAATTACTCATTCTAGAAACGTGAATTTGGAAGATGGTGCCCTTAAAAAGTTCCGTTTTCTCTGTCAATTTGCACCCGATTTTGCTTTTTGCAATAAAACTTGCAATTTTAAATTACTCGATGATAAACCTGGTTTTAAACAATTAAAATAAAGTGTAATATAATTATTTAATATTAAATAATTATATTACACTGCCTCTCATAGAAAACAAGCGATCTAAAACATATCCAACACGGTTTTTTTTACTTTAACGCGGCGTCACCTTAATCTAAATTTTAGGAAGATCAATAGCGGTGTCCCGACTTTACTGTAATAATTAGTCGCAAATTTATTTCAGCGAAATACAGTATCAGACAATTAAAAGAAATCCTAAAGAAAAAATAATACTAAAATATTAGTAAAATAGGTAGGTACATAATATTATAATGTCGATTTCTAAAAATCTCAAGAATATCAGTATTTAGAATATTATTTAAATAATTAGTGATATGGTTAATACCTACTTACTTTTATCATCATCGCTTGTAGGGAGTGGGCAAACTATGTGATTTTAAAATCTTATTTTTTAAGAAAGAAAACAAGTTACACTTAATAATAAAGTAGTTACCATTTATTCTTTCTTACAGTCGTATTTAAATAGGATTATTAAAATACTTCTATTACCATCAAATTATTGTAATATAACAGTAATTACATTTGCTACTACTGTCACAATAAGTTTAAAGTTAATCATGATGTATGGCTGTAAGTTAAGCTTTGACTCAAAAACTTTTGAACGGATTATCAATTCTGAAGTAACAGAAGCCAAATAAGTGTTACTTTTTATCCGAAGATAGGTTTCTTGTTGATCTTTTTAAAAATTCAATATCAACGTTCGCCAATCTTACTTGTAACTGGTCCTTCGTAAATTTTACATCTTGCTCAGAAACTGTTTTCACTGTAAAATTTCGTAACAAGTGAGCAATCACGTATTTTGCTTGCAAAATCGCGTATCGCATACCTATACATATCCTGTTACCTTTTCCGAAAGTCATGTTTGCCTTTTCGTTGAGACTAGCTTTGTTTTCACGTGAAAACCTGTCTGGGTTAAATACTTCAGGATCTGGGTAGTATCTTTCGTCATGGTGTATCGAATATATTGGCAGAAATACAGTCGTTCCTTTATCGATTTTAATTTTACCCGCTGGTAAGACAGAATCGGTTGCACACTCTCTCATGATGTAACCAAGGGATGGGAAAAGTCTACTAGATTCACTGAATACCGTGTCTGAATACCATGTCAAGGTATTCCATATTTGAAATGACATCGTAGGTCAGGTTTCCTTCATTCTTTTCAAAAGCATCAACAATTTCATTATGTAAACGCTCGAGTACCTCTGGATTTTGGCCTAGAAGAACCAAAGTGTTAAAAATAGCGGTAGCAGTTGGTTGGCAGAAAAATCGATTCTGTGGTTATTCCGAACACGACTGCTGACTTTGCAGCTATGCAAAAAGTTGAAACTGTTTCGAACGTATTATCTTTTCGATTCTTTTCAATCTTATTATATAAAATTCTCGTGTCACAATGTTAGGCCGCGTACTCCTCCGAAACGGCTTTACTGATTTTAACCAAATTTTATATGCATATTCAGTGGGTCTGAGAATCGGCTACTGGGTACTTTAATTTTATATTGATAAGTGCATTTGTTGAATAAATAATAGTAAATTATTACAACTCGAGACTGACGGCGACCATTGATTGTGCGACGGGACGGGACGGGACGTTACCATGGTAACATACTTATTTAGTCACTTCAATAAAATAATAATATGCTCGAAATACTTTATATTATTATGGCAAAGCAACGTTTGCCGGGACAGCTAGTATACGGTATAAAATCTCGTGCACATTTATTGCCGATACTTGGTACTACTAATATATATTCTGTGCCGATACTAAACATTGATTTCAGTTTGCTAGGAGTAAACAAAGGATTCATTTTCTGCCTCACCATCTTCCATTTTTTTCCATTCATGATAAACAAGTTATTGGCTAGAACATCTTCCTCGACCACTTCGATCCCTTTATGGTTAAAAGCGTTGAAAACTGTAACCATAACATGTTGAATGTTGTCCAGGTCTCTGAGGAATATCATCGGTTTTAAAACTGATCCTAAGCCGACATCTGGTTCTTTGGGGTACTGCGTGTAAATATCATGGAAATGTTCGAAGTACGCGCGATTCTTCGTCAATACGTGGGAGAGCCATGCTTCGGCACGAATGGGCCGGCTCGACCGGAGAAATACCACGTTCTCACAGAAAACCGGCGTGAAACAGCGCTTGCGCTGTGTTTCGCCGAGTGAGTGAGTTTACCGGAGGCCCAATCCCCTACCCTATTCCCTTCCTTTCCCTCCCCTATTCCCTTCTCTTCCCATCCCTACCCTCCCCTATTACCCTATTCCCTCTTAAAAGGCCGGCAACGCACCTGCAGCTCGTCTGATGCTGCGAGTGTCCATGGGCGACGGAAGTTGCTTTCCATCCCGTGACCCGTTTGCTCGTTTGCCCCCTTATTTCATAAAAAAAAATCCCAGACAATACCGAACACCTTGTTTCTGTTGTGAAAAACGACGCCTCATTTCTTCAAATATAGTTTGTTGTAAAAGCCTTTCAAGTATACTATCACAGCTAACAACTAACTAACAACACGGTAACTATTGCTTGGGTGATCATCGCAGCACTGTACAAGAATTAGAAAGGCCCTTTAGGCAAAGATCTCTAGCAATATTACGGCCAAGCAAAAAGTCACACTGCACTTTATGCCATACAAATGAAGCCTAACTAATTCATTTAAACTTTCCGAGTGCATTAAAGTCCAAGGCCAAGGACCAAAATAAACGTTATTATGGAATTGCCGTACAGTCAACTGCATCATAATATGCACTTTCATATCCCAATGCTGCGCAAGCTTTATTTCCGTGTAAATATTGACACTAAGGCTTGCTTGGGAATACTCATGGGCTGCTGCTTAGGTTTGGACCTATTTACCTAACTACGGATAACATAAATTGGAGGATGATGTTTTTGGTTATTTAAGCAAATTATGTACGTGAATATCTATGGGGCTTGATGAATTAATCTTAATTCGATTTGGGTAACTCTACATAACTTTATTTGGACAGGACTATAACATTATTATTAAACTAATTTATAAGGTTTATTAGAAATCTTACTACAAAAGAAATAGATACGATAATAACGTCAATGTCATTCTGAATTGTCAAAATGGGCCCAAAGTACAGAGAAGAGTCGAATTTTTTTGATATTACTTTTTGCCTCAACATGTCATGTATATTAGGTTTATAAAGTATGGTTGACTATACTTTCCTCTGGTAAAAACCAAATCCGGCATTGCAGGTATTGACCTCCAAATTCCGATGCACCAAGAAAATATTGTTGATATTTCTTGGTGCATTGAAATTTGGATTAATATGAGCAAGTACAAGTTGATTTAAAGTTTTTAATTTCATTATGTTCAAAACAAACATAATAAATTTTCCTGTAGGTTAGTATTCTTATTAGTTAATTTTATAAATTTCGAATTGGTTGGAATTTCGTCTGATCAGAAGATATTCCTTACTTTTTATTACAAGTAACTAAAAATCGAGTAAACTTCTTTCTTCTACGAAGGTAGTGTACTGTGTAATATAATAAATTAGGTACCTTGTTAGTAAGACCGTGGATTATTGATAGAAGTTTCTTCTGCTGCTCGTAGAATTTGGTAAACTTGAATATGGAGTCAAGACGTAGCCATATCTTGTAATGCCTCTGGTGGATAATGTCGCACATTCTGAAACGACATACTTATACGTTATCTCAAAGTAAGAAGTCAACTTAAGGCCTATATTAACTTTGATTAGTGCGAGTGCAGGTGATTAGTAATTATTGAGGTGGTGGAGTGCAGGTTTGTAGTACAAGTAGTGTCCAATTCTTGTTTAATGGCTCTGTTTAGTAAATTTAGTTGTAGCCGTCGATCAGTGAGTATGGACGAACATCGAGAAGCGCGCTTGCAATTGGAAGAAGTTCTCAATTACTAGTCACCTGCACTCGCACTAATCAAAGTGAATACAGGCCCTTACGCCAGTCATGTTATTCTTAATTAATCGATTGTAAAAATATTATGATTCTCTTTAAGAAATACCTTAATATTTAATGCACGATTAAATTCAATTGGCGCAAATTGGCCTTTTTATGAAGAGGAAAGTTTTATTAATTGAAAGGCTAGGAAAATACTAAGCTGATTTTGATGAAAGCTCAAGATACAGAGTAGACGACGAACAAGGACATTACGAATAATCGCAGATAAAACGTGAGGTTTCAAAGTAATTTCATATTATGCATAAATTCACGGAAACAATATATCATAAACTAAAATGGAATATTACGGATAACGTCATTTTTTTAATTTGTTTTTCTCCTTTTATTACATAAAGTCATGTTTAATACAACAAATACTTACTTCATAACCGCCATAGCATAGTCAAAACCTGATTCATCCTGAGTCTCTTTGGTGATGCCCATAGCAGTCTCTGAAAGTAATATTATAATATAATGCAACTTTCTTTGTATATATTATTCTTACTACAATAATTAAAAATTTAATCTTATACTTTGCATAACTTTGTTTTGCATTCAGATCAAAAGTAATCGAAATTGATCATATTTTTAACTGATTTCCAAAAACGAGGAGGTTATATGTTCAGCTGTGGATATATATATTTTTTTTTGTATACAAAATCACAATAAAACTTACCCAAGAGTATATCAACCGTGACTCCACTCATGTAGTCGTGGACATCGAATACTTTGCCAGCCTCCTTTTTCATTTTGTTAACAACATTTCTGCTGTTCTGGTTAAATATGTCCATAAAGGACTTCAAAATATTTATATGGAATGTGGGAGCGATCATTTTGCGGTGGGAACGCCATTTTTCACCTGAAAATCATAGATATAGTTTAATTACGAATTTAACAAAAATAAGAAACTTATCATTAGTCGGTACCATTTATTTATATCTCTAAAAAACAACTATAAACAATGAATATAATTACAGAATCTAAACTTTTACATCAAATTAAAAATAGTTTCTAAGGAAGCAGGTGCGAAGTTATTTTCTACGTGTTGTAATTTAAAATGTACACTTACCAGAGCTGATGAGCAATCCTTCTCCTAGCCACGGTTTGAAGAATCTATACTCCGTGGATTTGTCGATGTGGATCTGACTGTTGAGAATAACCTCCACATCATCAGGCTCAGTCAGGAAGATAATCAGCTTAGAGCCCAACCAACCCCGGATGACGGATCCGTATTTTTCAGCGTAACTTAGGCCTAATGTGACGAGCTCTAAAAAGTAATATTTGGTTATTTTTCGTAATGATACCCTTAATCCAATTTTGACGTGAAATGCAGTAGCGAACGAAGATATATGACCCTAGGGAAATAAATATTTAAGTTCTTCTTTAAATACTTGTGTATGTAGGTATACCTTATATTTCTATTTTCGTTGCCTCTTCATAAACTAATTAACCTTTTGTAATGAAATTTGGTACGAAGATACTTCGAGGGGACTCCATATTTCCTTATATTAGGGTTGCCAAATATTATGTCGCCAAACATACATTAAGATAATAATAGATGCAAAGCTCTATAAAATCAGGAGTTACTTTAATTTTGGTCGGACATGCAATCAAAACGCCTGACTTTATTTGGCACGTCCCGGACGTTTCGCAACCCTAACATATTAGTTGTTTTTTCACTCAATGACTATGCTCTATATTTATAATTTAAGTGATTCGTGACTCATAAGTCGCGACACATTCTGGAAGCTAACTGTACTTTTCTACGCTGAATTGCAGGATATGACACTGACGCTAAGTGAGAGCATAACTACCTACTCTCAAGTCTCATGACGATCATACCCTATTTTCTTACGACGAATTTACTGCGCATTTCTCTAATATACCCATACTCAAAGTGTGTTCTGTGATGCTATAGAGGGGCTTCATCGTCCATGAGAATACGAGTTAAAATGAGAAAAATATACTTCTGAGCAAAGGTATATTTTTCTCATTCCAGCGTAGAAAAGTAGAGTTAGCTTTCAGAATGTATCGCGACTTATATGAGTCACGACTCACGATTCACGGCGCTATGGCGTGCAGTCATTGAGTTAAAATAAAACTGATATTATATTGTATCAGTAACAAGATTTATTTTATATGCATTCGATTTACTACCTAATTATTAACTACCTAACTTTTTAAACTTTTTAACTACCTAATTATTATTGTTAATTTAACAATGAATAAATATTATATTTTGAAGAATTCACTAACTTTTTTTATTTTGATGTTCCGTGAAAAATTTCCTTTTAGAACGGGTTCCGCCAGTAAAAAAGTTTTAGAACCGCTGCTCTCATATTAAAAAAACCAGTAAAATGCTCACGGTCTGGTTTTTTCCCGACTGCCAGTAGAGCGTTGCCGAAAAGCGGCACAGCGGTTGGGCCGGGCAGCTTGTTGCCCATCTTGAACAGCCTGGACTGCTGCTGCCACCTGTACAGCAGCCATAACCCAGTGGCTGCCAGCAGCAGCGGGTAGAACACCAGCCGCGAGATGCTCATGTCAGAGCCCTGGTCTATAATCGTCATTGTGCTGAAAAAAAAAAATGGTGACTGATAATGATGACAAGAAAAATTTCGACTATACAATAAATTACATTAAATGTTTAACTTTCTGAACATAACCTTAGCAAAGACGAAAAGAAAAATAAAACGTTTAGTTTAGTTAATTATTTTATCTTGTTCTTGTTCTGTTTATGTTACATTACATTTTTTTAGTACTTCAGGCCCATAAAAAATTATTTCTCTATTTCTTTAGTGATTCGCTCCCTTTCTCTCTTGCATTTCCTTTATGATAAATTGAGCCAGATTAGATGAATCTCATTCAAAATTACCTTGTTTTTTAACTGCTCTAGGTAATTTTTGTTTCGACAACCACCTGCAAACTGGTTAACCGCTGTACTATATCTAATAAGTTTGAGTAGCGTCTTTATATTGTAATGAATATAATATTATATAGTTTACACTTAAGGCGACGTTCATGATATCCAACAATAAAATGTGTCAACGGAACAATAATTTATGGCGCAATGAAAATAGTATTATAGAAGTTAATATTTTTATTATTAAGTATTTTTATTTTTAATGGACGAATTACGAATATTATCTTGCTCGTTTTTAAAAGCTATTACTTAATTTGCTCTGTATGTATGTAAGTTTGTATGTTCGGGTAGAATTTCGGAACTTAATTTTGAAGTTGATATATTTAACCGATTGAGCTGAAATTTTCCATACACGTTTAGTTCAGATGACAATGCACGATATAGTATGTGACATCACTCTAAATCCAATATGGCCGACCATCCAAGATGGCGAAATAGTTATTTTCTATGCAGTCCTACAATATGGATATTAAATGAAAGGGCTTTTTGAGAGTAACTCTTAAACGAATGTAATGTCATTCTACATCCCATATGGCGGCTCATCCAAGATATGGGAATAGTTATTTTTAATGCGCTTCTGTAATATGGATATCAAATGAAAGGGCTCATTGAGAGTAACTCGAAAACGAATGTAATGTCATTCTACATCCAATATGGCGGCTCATCCAAGATACGGGAATCGTTATTTTTATTGCACTTCTACAATATGGGTATCAGATGAAAGCGCTCATTGAGAGTAACTCGGAAACGAATGTGATGTTATTCTACATCCAATATGGTGGCTCATCCAAGCAAGATAGGGGAATAGTCATTTTTAAAGCACTTCTGCAATATGGATATCAAATCAAAGGGCTCATTGAGAGTAAATTAAAAGTAGTAGAGTCGTGGCATGTCATGTCGTGACGTGACGTGACGTGTTGTTTCATGTCGTGTCGTCGTCTCCCTAAATATTTAATCTATTAAGTTATAACCTCAATATATTATACAATTTACATGATACTAAAAGCTTGTCGCGAGACTTAACAATTTGTCAGTATTTAATAAAATTAAAATAATAAATATAATATCAATTTACTCAGTTAAATTGCTGCTAGTTCATTAACAAATCGCGACAAGCTTTTATTATCATGTAAATTGTATATTAAATTGAGGTTATAACTTAATTAGTTAAAATATTTAAGGAGAAATTTATTTTCTTCTTTTAAGAGTAAGTATTTAAATAAAATATTTTTTTCAAAAAGTTTTTTGATTATAATTTATTATTACTGCTAGCATGATTCTACCTATGTATTAAAACAATAGTACCTACAATTCTGTATAATATAGTTTGCTGTATAATATACTAATAAAATAAACATATATGCTGGAATAAAAAACATATAATGCTGGAATACAAATTTTGATTCCCTATTTTTTTTTAAATAAGGGGGCAAACGAGCAAATGGGTCACCTGATGGAAAGCAACTTCCGTCGCCCATGGACACTCGCAGCATCAGAAGAGCTGCAGGTGCGTTGCCGGCCTTTTATTTAAGTCCATTACGACTTAAATTGTGAAAAAATGCAAATTAAAAGTAGGGGGTTGATTTTTAAAATAAATTATAGTGTACCTCCACACCATATCAGCAGATTGATTTGTGCTTTTTAAATTTCGGTAACTTAAAGTTATCTGTTACTTGAAAACGTAACGGTCTTTAACTTCGGGCTCTTACACAGTTGCGTATGAGGCCTTAAGTAAAAAAAGGAAATTTGTGATTTGTAGCTGACCTCCCGCCCTCGCAATTTTCATTGTTTGTTAATCGCCTTATGACAGTATTTGATCAACGTATAAAAAAACATTTTGTAATTTACCATAATAAACTACAAAATCTTATGTCAGATGTAAAAACTATAAATTTTTTATATCTAAGATAATTACTTTGAATTACGAGAAAACGAGCTTCACAGTTCTTTTTATCGTGTAAGTAGTAATTTTCCTTGAAATTACAATATTTCTGCTATATATAAAACACTATAAATATTCAATAATTATGTCGTATTAGGTGTTTGAACAGAGCGTTATAACTTGTAACATATGTTTTTATTTATGCCAAAGAATGCCTGCATTCTGTATAATATTACAAATCATTGCGTGATTTTTTTTTTTCTTTTAATAATAATTGAGATATGGATTCATCACTGGAAAAATAAATATCAGCCAAGTGCGAGAAGGACTCGCGTACGAAGGGTTCCGTAAACTTCCGTACCATTATAGAGCAAAAATAGGAAAAAATGAGTTTTTTGTATGGGATTAATTAATTATTTATTTATTTTATTTAAATTTTATTATAAATTATTAATGCATAAATATAACTGAGTATTTTGTGCCTACCTGTTCTCATCATTGATACCGAGCAAAAAATGTTTAAATAAATCGGCCAAGTGCGAGTTGGACTCGCCCATGAAGGGTTCTGCAGTAGTAATAAGGTTTATATTTCATTTGATTTAATGAAAGTAAAATTAAGGTTTACCATTTATGACGTATAAAAAAAACTACTTGAAAAACTACTAGAAATGTACATCATATTTTTTTTAGACTTATCATGCTTTAGAAGTTAGAGGACACATTTTACTATTTTGGAAGGGTCTCTCTCGCAAACTATTCAGGATAGAAAAAAATGATATTAGAAACCTCAATATGATTTTTGAAGACCTATCCATACATATCCCACACGCATAGGTTACACGAACCTATGGGGACCCCTAAAATTTTTAATAATTTTTCCATTTTTGTATCAAAATCTTAATGCGGTTTACAGACTACATCTACTATTATACTATTACCAAGTTTCAATAGTATAGCTCTTATAGTTTCGGAGAAAAGTGGCTGTGACATACGGACGGACAGACAGACAGAAATGACGAATCTATAAGGGTTCCGTATTTTGCATTTGGCTACGGAACCCTAAAATTCACGTTTGTTGCATAGGAGCCCCCTTAAATATATATATATATATATATATTATAATATATATATTTTATTTTGATTTCGATTTATATATATATATATATATATATATATATATATATATATATATATATATATATATATATATATATATATATATATAAATCGAAATCAAAATAATTTTTACAAAAATTTTCCGAACGTCGGGTCTAAGGTGCCTACCACCAGTTCGGGAACTAACCCGGTGAGAAGAACCGGCGTAAGAAACTCGCACGGGGCCATCTTTTACTAAAAAGATGGAAAATTACACTTTAAAAACATTTAAAAAAATCATATAACAATAGATAGGAAATATAAAAAAATGTCCTAGTCGCCTGTAAGAACCACCCCTATTCCCAAGCTGTGTTGTCGACTGTCGTCGATGAAATAATTGATTTTATAATAATTAAGCTTCAGGACACAAACGTTCTTTTACGTAAGCAACTCATTACTTATGTATAAAATCTCACATGAGATTACAATCATAAGTTTAGTATTGTTGTATTGTGTTTGGCATTTGTTACATGAAATAAACAGATTTTTTTTTATTTTTTTATTTTACTACTTTTTTAAATTACTATTTTAATACTTTGGGAACGGAACCTTAAACATTATGTCTTCGATTTTTTTTCAATTGTTTCTTGCTGCAAAATTATCCTACCACGGCGGCTGCCCCATTTCAAAACCTAGTAAGGGACACTTTTTACAAAAATCATTTTATTGCATAACCTTCACTAACCTAACCTACCCTACCGAATACAAAAACACCAGTGCTAAAAAGTCACTAAAAAGTTGAAATATTTAAAGTTTGATACCGAGTCGACGTACTAGCCACTACTGACATATATTTCGTTTATGAGCTCTCCTGCAAAATTTTGTTTTAGGCCCTTACTAGGTTTTGAAATGGGACAGCCGACGGTCATCGACCGGCTGTAAAGTGCCTCTTATTTTGATGCTTAAATACTTAAATAGATATATATTATAATGAGAGTGCCAATTTTGAACTTGAGATCATCACGTATTTATGCCGTACTAATTAACATTTTTTTACATTCATTGTTATTTTTGAAGACCTCTGTGGCTCAGTTGGTGAGCGAGCCGGGGGTCGCGGGTGCGAATCCCGCTGACGGAACAAAAAGTTTTCAATGTTTTAAATTATTATTTATTAATAACAGCACTGCACTTTATTTATTCTACTATTTTGATGCAATAATATGAATGTAGCTTACGAACTTGTCCTGTCCGTCTCCCAACGACATAGCCCATTTCATAAAATAGCATAATTTGTAGTTTGGTAGTAAACTGAATGGATAAAACGAGGCTGGTCTAATGTTGCATTAATATAGTTGAATGAACTGGTCATTCAAAAGGCATTGTAAAATATCTAACAATTTTATTCGCTCATGATTAAGTGTTGTTTATATATTGTTAATATTTAATCTAAAATCATAAAATAAATTGTATGTCATTTGTAAAATGTGTAATTCATATTTCGGAATATTGTTATTGAAAACAATAATTCTAAAATTAAATGGACCCTTCCTACGAATAATTATATAATATTGTAAATAACAATGGTTCCACAAATACAAGCCCAGGTGTACAATCAGAGAAATTTATATACATATTACATACATAATATATAGATTATAGGGAGATGCGCACCTGCCAGATGACGTAGGATGGCATAGATACATTAGGTTGACATAATCCGGCCAAATGACGCAGGTCCGTCAACTGCCTATGAATCAATTTCTTCGATGGTACATTTCGTGGATCTTTCTTACTTTCAGTTGGTTCTCAAATTCGGTTCGGTCATACAATTTTCGTTGCCCTGTTCGTTGCTGCGTTTTTTGCACTAACTGGAGCCATATGAAATGAAATGAAATGGATATTATAATATAGTTTATAACAATTACTTTATTGCACTATATTATTTCGATGACCCGTGCATACTGGCATCAGTAGTTAGTTAGTGTAGATGTTTAATAATTGATTATAGTTATTCTTTTTGATTGACGTAAATTGAATTTTAATAAATCTAGCGCTGCTTAGTGTCGTCTAAATTCCACGACAGTAACAAACATCTTTAAACTTGTAATTAATAAACAATAACAAAATATGAAACGCCTTTAATATTTTTGTTTGCTATTGCTATTAAGTTTTTATAGGCGTTGAGTAAATCACTACATAATAATATTATAAAAGTCGCTTTTTTCCCTCTTGTCCTTTTGTTCCCTTTAATCTTTAAAACTACGCAACGGATTTTGATGCGGTTTTCTTTAAAAGATAGAGTAGAGTGAATCAAGAGGAAGGTTTATAAGCATAATAACATTAATTAAATAGTGGAGAAATACTGTTATTGTTGGGGTTTCTAATGTGATGTCGTAAATAATTACATTTTTTTCCGCTTACATTGCAAACGCAGGCTGAACTCTACGAGATTTATCAAAATAATGTACCAAGTATTGAACACATTGAAAAGGTCTACAGAAAACTCCGCGATGGTATCTCTTATGGATATTCCCCAATAACATTTTTGTCCATTACTTTTTACGACAAATAATGGCTAATTTTCGAAGCAATTTTAATAAATACAGCATTAATCTTTATCCAATTAAATACCTTAAATACATTGTTGATTTAATGTAGATCTATATGGCCCTTTGCAGCATATGATTTAAATGAATATTTTCGAAGATATTACAGATTTAAAAATTGCGGGACGTAGCTTTTGCGGCGGGCCACGGGTAGTAAATGAATATAAATCAAAACTACTGAATCGATTTTAATCATTTTTTCAGTAGTGACGTAGGCTATATATTTTATACTCGTGCAAAGCCGGGGCGGGTCGCTAGTAATATAATAATTAATCATAACGTTAAACTAAACTCATAAATGCGAGATAATCTATACATATAATAAAATCGTAGAGGTAAAATTTTTGTACATTGAATAAAAACTTAAAAAAACAAGTCAGGGGCATTTTAGAAGAGTAATAGAACACATCTTAACTGTTTTTGAAATTTTTGTTTCTCTGTCTGTTTGTCTGTTTGTCGGTTTGTCTGTTTGTCTGTTTGTACAGGCTAATCTCAGAATCCGCTGGACCGATTTTAATTAAATTTGGCATGGTGATACCTTACATCCCTGGTCAACATCTTAGATAAAATAAATTAACCGACTTCCAAAAAAGGAGGACTTTATGTTGACTTTGCTGTTTGTGGTCCGATTGTCATAATTGTTTTTTTGTTGTATAGGGTCTGACTCGAATTTGGTACCATGTTCACAAAAGTGGTGACCTGATGATGGAATCCATGAGTAATCGAGGGAACTCCTCAAAATTTATATGGAAACATATGGTGATTTTGGTTTTATGTAAAGTAATACTAAGCATATGCTACCAAAAAGTAAGATTTTGCATCAAGGTAGGTATACCATGGTTGCGAAGGTGTTGACGGAACTCCTGACTCCTTATAGATACAAGTTTGGGGGTTTCAGTTTTGTTTTAAGAACGGAAAGCATATATGTGACGTTATCTGGGAAAAGAGACCTTGTTGTCGGTTCTAGTTTCCGAGATAATCGCCTTTAAAGTAAAACGTCGAAAAAAATCATTTTTTCTTTTTTTGCTCCATGTTAATAAACAGACTCTAAATTTTGATATAACAAAGACACAGGCTTTAAAAACGATTTTTAATAGGTTAAAATTGAACCTAAAGTTTAGTAAAAAAGGGACCTTATTGTCGGTGCTGCAGCCGAGGCCCGAGAGTCGATTGCGGCTTTTTGTCGGCACGGTAACGGGTTAAAAGACTTTGACCAGTGGTCTCCAACCTTCTTTTCATACGGGCCACAAATATCTTTTGGTCTCGGTGTCGCGGGCGGCAACAACATTTTTTTAGGGTTAAAAAACAACTTTCTTCAAAATTAATGATTTAAAAGATTTCATGACTACATTATTTTGGCGGTGGGCGTGAATTTAAAAATAGTTTAACATCACGCGGGCCACAGTGCACAGATACGCTAAGGGTTGGAGACAGCTGACTTTGACGGTACTAGTCGGCGAGACGCGGTGGCGGCGTGTATCAAAGGATTTGTCGTCTCTTTCTGATTCGTGGCGTCGGTTCTGCCCACTCGCTCACTCGCTGCGTACCCGCGTGTTAATTCGTTTTTTCGTTACTCGTCAGTGCGTCAGTTGGTGCTCGAGCTGTTTGTTTAGATAATGAGCCTAGTGAGTATCTACATACTAACTAGTTTAAATTTTATCTAAGAGACTCTAGAAGCCTATACTAAATAGTAAATACCTGTACCATAGAAGTTTGCACGCTATTTGCGATCCTTTACATTTTTTTTCTGTTTATTGCTCATGTGGCAAAGCTATGTTGAAAAGGCTAATGCGGGGTTTACACGGGTGACTATAGTCGCACGATTTACGACGCACGGCGAAAATCGACTGTCTAAATGGCAATTCGGCGATAATGGCAAATCGGTCATAATCGTCTTAACTGGACACATAATATTATGTGGCCAGTTACGACAATTTACCCTAATTGGTTTATTAAGAGGTTGACCGCCCGTTGATTTATCATTAAATATTGTATAAATAGAGAGACAAATTATAATTCGTTGTTACAACTACGAAATTAGTAGTATTTTTGTATCTTCTTTTAACTTTATTACTAAAAATGTAACGACCGACATTAAGGTCCCTTTTAATATATTTTATGATAACTAAGAGAAATTGCATGTTTTGCTACACGTCTTGTTACTAAAGAATAATTAAAGTTATTTGAAAAATAAGAACCTCAATGTTAATCAAAATTTATATTCATTTTTATGTGATATCATTAAATTTTTAATCACCGACAATAAGGTCCCTTTTATAAAATGTTTAGTGTTTGTACCAGCTTTTTACTAAACTTTAACTTGAATTTTAAGACTGAAAAAAGTTACTTTTTTAATAGAACTTTATATATTTGATCTCATTAGACTATTTTTAAGCATAGTAAATATATATTTTTGTTCATTTTGACTGATTAATAAGATTAGTGAAGCACAATGTTTCATTTGTTCAAATATATTTTTTTTAATAAACAATGTCGTTTAATATTGAAGTCGTTTTTATTTAGTAACAACTTACCCGTTTTATATTATTCTTTCATAAAATACTATAGAAAACATACTATAAATAAAATATTTAGTAAACACTATCTTGGGCATTTTCATTACATCATGCACTTTGGCGTGGTAAAAAACGGGAATAAGTAATAATACATTATATAATTGAAGTTAAAATCTAAAAGACCATATAATGTACTTCTCAAAAAATATAATATCTTTGTAACTTCCCACAATAACATACTTTTTTTGGGTTTCGAAGTTTGAATGCGATTTTCTCAATATCACCTTTTACGACTTTCGAGTTTCAACATTTTTTTAAAAAATATTTGCCGGGCCTACACACATGTTATTTACATGGTTCGATTGCTTATTAAATGTAGATAACGGGGATGCTAATAACTCAATACCGACAATAAGGTCCCTTCACGCTGATAACGTCACATATTATGCTACTGTGTAAATTTTATTCATCATCATCATCACATTATGGCCCTATTATTAGTACTTTTAGATCGAGTCTCAAACGATGCTACTGTGTGAATTATATTCATCATCATCATTACATTATGGCCCTATTATTAGTACTTTTAGATCGAGTCTCGCATTTGACTAGCGATTTTGAAAATTATTTTGTTGTGTTAAAGTACATGATTCCAATCTGGTGCTACGGTTACCAAGGTGGCAATTTGATAATAGGATCCATGTGGTATGTAGGGAATTCTTTAAAATTAATACGGAAAAATATAGTGATTTCGGTTTTATTAGAAGTATTCTAAGCATATTATGCTATCAAAAAGTAAGATTTTGCACCAGGTATACCATGGTCCCAAAGATGCTAAGAGAACTCCTGACTCCTTATAGATACAAGTTTGGGGGTCTCGGCGTTGTTTTAAAAACGGAAAGCATATTATGTTACTGTGCAAATTATGTTCATCATAATTCAACAACAATATTTTATACTGTCTATAATATGTAATAAATAACATAATACCATAGTAGGTCTGTAATGCATATTTAGGGTAGTGTATGGCTTTTAAGACATAAGACATAGTATGACTTTTTTAAAACCACCTAAGTACAGTAATTAATACTGTATCCCCTGTCTCTTGTCCTGTGCCCCCTATACTCTGTCCACGCCAAGTCATTTACTAAGAAAGGACATTTTTTAAGGATATCTGTGGTTTGAATCCCGCCTATAGTATAATAGCCTTCGATGTTCCTGGGTCTTTGCTGTGTATTAAACATGTAAATATGTGTATAATATAATATTAATCCTCATCCAAATAAATACGTTGTTGATTAAGAGTATTTAATTTTTTTAATCTCGATTATAATAATACACATTCACGCGGACGAAGTTGCGGGCAACAGCAAGTCTTATATATAAAATTCTCGTGTTACAATGTTAGTACTCCTCCGAAACGGCTTTACTGATTTTTAGCAAATTTTATATGCATATTCAGTAGGTCTGAGAATCGGCTACTGCCTACTTTTTATATTGATGAGTGCATTTGTTGAATAAATAATAGTAAATTATTACAACTCGAGACTGACGGCGACCATTGTTTGTGCGACGGGATATCGATGGACGTTGCCATGGTGCCATACTTATTTAGTCACTTCAATAAAATAATATGGGCGAAATACTTTATATGGCAAAACAACGTTGCCGGGACAGCTAGTGTTGTTATAAATTTGAGTTAAAAGCGATTAGAAAGCGTAAATACGTTGTACAAAATAATGTAGTAAGATAATAATATTATAAGTCTATGGAAATAAGAAGAGAAATTAGAGATAATTTATTGTACGAAAAATTACATACTTACCCTAAATTGTCACTTTCTTAAATACAAAAAACTTTTTTATAATTATTAGAGTAGCAAATAATTAAAACATTTTTTGTCGATGCAAAATCTATATTATATTAAGACCGGGCTCCCAAAATTATCTAAACACGCTAGCCCCGCCTACACACCCCGCTATCCTCCAATCGTGAAACAATGATTCCATGAATCGTGCCCGCATGAATTGTATTTTGCGCTGCAGCTAATAGTGAACAATATCGCGTAGCAACGGTCCGGCGCATTATAGCACGAAAGTAAAGTTCGCTAGTCCCAAAAATGTTTTTGATGATTACTTAAAAATTAAATATAATACTAATATTTTCTTTAGCTATTATTTGTAGTATAAGTGTGTTATTGTAGTCGTGCAAATTATTTAATGATAGTAACTCAATAAGTGTAACAGATATTTGTTGAAAAACCCAGAAATATTCATAATTTCGAAAAATAAAACTATCGAGTCAAAATAAGTGAATGGTGTTTTGGTTAGCCAAATATGAGATAAATATACAATTATTAAATAAATCTCAATTTCATTTAAGTCAATCGTCTTCCGGGATCGTAATACCTATTAGAAAACACAGCAAAATTTGACAGCGCGGTCTTAATACGCGAGCGAAAAACTTTGGATCCCTTTAGACGAAAAATGCGGTAATGTAGGTGATTGTTTGCACAGTTATAGTTTATACATATGGTGAAGGAGAGCATCGAGCTGGTCTACCAGAAACTGATGGCAAAAAGTTAGAAAATAAATTGACTCTAGCAATACCGGGGCAATTGGAATAAAACATTTTGATCCTTTTTTTTTCTTATAGCGGCTGATTCTGTGTGTTAAATATAAAAATTTATCCAATGATAAAGGATATTTTATGAAAATCTGCTGTCAAAAATTGCCATCAGATTCTGATAGACCTATAATATTATTTTGAAATTATGCTTTTATCATACCTTTTTTTAACAAATAAAATATTACACACACTACAACACACACACTAGGAGATTTTGATTGACAATAATTATACACACGAATTGTATTATTTTATTTATGGTTGAAGTCTGTTGTCAAATTGAAAAAAGATTTAGTTTTTAGGGTTCCGTAGCCAAATGGCAAAAAACGAAACACTTATAGATTCGTCATGTCTATCGGTCTGTCTATCTGTCCGTCCGTATGTCACAGCCATTTTTCTCCGAAACTATAAGAGCTATACTATTGAAAATTGGTGAGTAGATGTAGTCTATGAACCGCATTAAGATTTTAATACAAAAATGGATTTTTTTTAAAATTTTAGGGGTCCCCATAGGTACAACTGAAACAAAAAAAAATTTTTTTCATCTAACCTATGCGTGTGGGGTATCTATGGATACCTCTTCAAAAATCATATTGAGGTTTTTAATATCATTATTTTCTCACCTGAATAGTTTGCGAGAGAGACTCTTCCAAAGTGGTAAAATGTGTCCCTCCCCCCATAACTTCTAAAGTAGGGGCATGATAAGTCTAAAAAAAATATATGATGTACATTGCTATAAAAACTACCAACGAAAATTGGTTTGAACGAGATCTAGCAAGTAGTTTTTTTTATACGTCATAAATGGTAAACCTTAAGGCTTAAACCAACAAAAAAAAAATTTTTTTTCATCTAACCTATGCGTGTGGTGTATCTATGGATAAGTCTTCAAAAATCATATTGAGGTTTCTAATATCATTTTTTTCTAACCTGAATAGTTTGCGAGAGAGACTCTTCCAAAGTGGTAAAATGTGTGTCCCCCCCCCCTCTAACTTCTAAAGTAGGGGCGTGATAAGTCTTAAAAAAATATATGATGTACTTATACTATGTTTTTATAGTAAAAACTAGCAACAAAAATTGGTTTGAACGAAATCTAGCAAGTAGTTTTTTTTTTTTATAAGTCATAAATGGTAAACTTAATTTAACTTTCATTTAATCAACTGAAATATAAAAATAAATCAAAAACCTTTTAATTTCATAAAAATAAACCTTATTGCTGCTGCGGAACCCTTCATGGGCGTGTTCAACTCGCACTTGGTCGGTTTTAATTGTTTGTTTTTTATTGAATCTTAAATACTGTTGGACACTTATTATACGGCCAGTCTATCGTCATTTGACTTTATTAAACTGAGACTGTCGCAGGAATTTTGTCTAAAAAATAATAAAGTCAATATTTTGACAATAGAATATCAACAGAAAAGCGTTGAAATTTTAAACTTTTAATTTAATTTTTTATTTCAGGTCGAATTTCGACCACTGGGCGATCTCTAGACTTCTAGTTCTTTCAAAAGTATGATTCGTAAAGTGTTTTGGAAAAATTATATTTAATTGTAAATTATTACCTACACAGGACGTTGTACCCTTTACTTAATAATATTTCGTTGGCATTTAAACATTATCTTCAAGCTATCTGACTATAAAATATATGTCAGGACATAGCCAGAGCCTTTAGTCAAACGTATTTGATAGTTTCGACAGGGAAGTTAGAAATGAAATGTATATTGTATTATGTATATAGCGAAGAGCAAACTCCATTACACAAATGTAGCGACGCGTTAAGTCTAATCTCATACATTTTGGATTACGAACTTTTTTGTTAAAATAAACGAATGCAAATTGTCTATTTTCATCAAAAATATCCATAATTAAACGATAGTTAATAAATAAACGTAAATTACAACCTCAAGCCAAATACCAATTACCAATGTCAACGTCAAATTATCTGTCAAATAGCGGTTATTTGGTGGTTAACGCGACCGATAGTTTATTCCTCAGTTAGCGGGGTTATTCGACGGTTAAGTCCTATCAAACGATTGAAGAATTCAATATCTTGCTATCGAATAAATACTATCCGTCTGTTTATCTGAGGATTGAAAAATCGTCCCTAAGTAGCCACTATTCAAATATTATACAAACCAGTTCAATCGTAAATGTTTTTGTGCATGTAGAGAAGTAGAGTTCTTAAACCAAATAGTTGAAGATAATATAATATTATGATTATACAAAATATGTTAATGTTAAATGTTGGTATTTTAACATAATATTTCTTCTTAAAGATAATCTGAAAAAAGCTGAAAGAAAATAAGAGTGGGACTCGATAATATTCGTGGGAAACATTTACAATCGTGTGAAACATTGCCGTGAAAAAAATCTGTAAAAAGTTGCTCTTGATTTTCATGTATTATGTTTATGAATTACTAGCGACCCGCCCCGGCTTCGCACGGGTATAAAATATAATATTATATCATATGTCACTCACTGAAAAAATTATTAAAATCGATTCAGTAGTTTTGATTTATATTCATTACTACCCGTGGCCCGCATTAATGGCCGGTACCGCCGCAAAAGCTACGTCCCGCAATTTTTAAATCTGTAATATCTTCGAAAATATTGATTTAAATCATATAATAATAATAATAATAATAATCGTTTATTCATCTCCACAAAGTACAAGAATATAAGGTACTTAAAAACAAATTTTATCACAATATTGTATTGTATAAAATTAGTTATGTATTGTAACTTGTGGGAGATCTGGAGTCTAAACTAGGCCAAGCCTGTAATATATACTGTACAGGGTCATATAGATCTACATTAAATCAAGAATGTATTTAAGGTATTTAATTGGATAAAGATTAATGCTGTATTTATTAAAATTGCTTCGAAAATTAGCCATTATTTGTCGTAAAAAGAAAATGACAAAAAAATTTTATTGTGGGATATCCATAAGTGATAGACATATTATACCATCGCGGAGTTTTCTGTAGACCTTTTCAATGTGTACAATACTTGGTACATTATTTTGATAAATCTCGTAGGGTTCAGCTTGCGTTTGCAATGTAAGCGGAAAAAAATGTAATTATTTACGACATCACATGCCATTAGAAACCCCAACAATAACAGTATTTCTCCACTATTTAATGAATGTTATTATACTTATAAACCTTCCTCTTGAATAACTTTACCTATTAAAGAAAACCGCATCAAAATCCATTGCATAGTTTTAAAGATTACAGGGAACTAAGGGACATGAGGGAAAAAAGCGACTTTGTTTTATAATATGTAGTGATGACGAATGTAAATAAATAATAATATTAAACTTAAATATTTGTATGTTAATACTTAATTGTCAGCTTAAAAAGGAATTACGCATAAAATAAACAACATTCTAGTTTTAAATGAATCACAAATATCACTATCACACTGGCGGCACTGCCTACAATGTCAACACACATTTACTTTATAAAGTTTAAAACAAAAATTTTATTATATATTTGTTCTTTCCTTTTTAAGTTGTAAAATATTTAGTGTACATATTTTTTATTATTAAAATAATAAAATGATAATAAAACAAAATTCATGTTAAATCTTAGATGGTGGTTCTAACAATCATTTGAGTAATTTTTGTACCTGACTTACCAAAACCATTTATGACAAAAAACTTTCCCCTGCCTCAGAGTCCCTAAACACAATAGCTTTTAAAATAGGTTATTGTATGAATGAGTTTGTTGGTCTTCATAATAATATGCTTAAATACGAGTCGAAGTAGCGCTGTGAAGGGTTCTGTACATTTTTATTTATTAAATATAGTTCTTAGCCTATTTAAACGTTTGGAAAGTATTCTACCGGAGGCCTTTTACGGCATGAGAAGTATCCTAATAACAGCTTGCAAGAAATCCATTAATAAGTATTTTACACGAAAAAGTAACAAACATACACTCACAAACTTTCGCCTCCCTAATAATTAAATAATTGTTATATTACGATTAAGGGACACAAAGAAAATAATTTACATCCCACCAAAAACATTTTCATGTAAAAATGTTGCCAAGACGGGAACATATAGTTCGTGGTGTCAAAAAGTAGTGAGATCTCATGTAGAGCCAAGTTTCTAACCTTATATACTTAGCCGTAAATCTAAAAACCCTAATTTTATACTAAAGTCGCGGCAAAATACTTGATATAACGTGTCAGTCGCACGAGAAGAATCTACACATTAGTCAAAATCAGTGGCCTGGTTATTTTTTGTTTGTTACGGTTAATATAAAAGTTATTTTTTTTATATTCTCTAACTTCTTAGCAGTAGACATATTTAGTCTTCGGTTTGCTTGTTCATAGTTAGAGTCTAAATCCGGATCGCCTTACCACATTAGGCTCATTTCGTATCTTCCCTCACCATTTATTTCCTCTGCTGCTTGTCCGTTGAAAGTTTGATGACTAATGTCTTCTTTGATGACGTTACGCTTGTTTTGTGCCAATATGTAACACGCAATATTAGAAAAGTTGCAAGTGCTTAAGAATGGATCGGTTATATAAAATTAGGGGACAAACGAGCAAACAGGTCACCTGATAGAAAGCTACCGTCGCCGAGTTGCCAGCTTTTTAGAGAGAAAAGGCTTAATTGAGGGAATAGGGAAATTTCTCTCTTTCCTTTTTTTATGAAATTAGGGGGCCAACAAGCAGACGGGTCACCTGACGGAAAGCAACTGCCGTCGCCCATGGACTGTGGACACCGTAACATCAGAAGAGTTGCAAGTACGTTTCCGGCCTTTTTATGAAAGAATGGGCTAAGGGAATAAGCAGAAGAGAATAGGGAATAAGGTGTAGGGTGCAGTTGGGCCTCCGCTAAACCCACTTACTAGACGAAACACAGCGCAAGCGCTATTTCACGCCGGTTTTCTGTGAGTCTGTGGTCTCTCATGGCTAACACGTATTTTTTATTTGAAGAAGTATTTTATACTATGTTTAATTTTGTATCTAGCACAAGAAACGGGGGTATCTCATACTAACATCCACCCTCTGCATCAAGGAGATAGGATAGGTTAGGTTGGATTTGATAATTTTTTTGTTGTTTCTGTACTAATATTATGTTACATACCAAATTTTAGCTTTCTAAGACTTCAGGAAGTACCCTAACAATTTTGATGATCGGTGAGTCAGTGACAAAATTGTGGGTTTTTGGACACCTATAAAATCTAAAGTATAATGCTTAGGCCAAACCTACGCGACCAAAGCGACTGCGAAGCGGGAGCGTCTACCGCGCGGTGGACGCTGTCCATGTAATCTTATGGCGCTGTGCACACCTGATGTACAAAGTTACGAGGGTTCAAAAATACGACGAAACGTTTCGAGAAAAGGTAGGTAGTGCCCTTGCGCTTCGCTTGGCTCGCCTTGGCGGGGGCACTACCGTGCACCCAGATAATATTACATATATTTTAAATGTATTCAATTTATACCCGAATTATTGGAGGTAGAAGGCTCATACGAATTTACTTTACTAACATTTTAAGCTTTAACTGCCCTTGAAAAAGTTATCTATACATTTTCTTATGGGTCTTTAGTAAAATGTGTCGGAAAAGCAGGCTCATAGTAAAATTTCACCCATCAATTCCCAAGCGGCACCCGGCTGTCGCATAACAATTGAAAATCTGTTGCGTCTGCGATTCCCACGATCGAGGTAATAATAATAATTATAGATCAATGTATAAGAAACACAAATCATTCTCTCGTTTTTTTTGTACCACAAATGTCACGCTGTAGTATAACTCATATAAGGCAAGATATAACGCATTTCTATAAAACTGTCGTCTTTATCCGTTCCGCTACAGAACCCTAAACTAAAATATACCTACTTCTGTACCGGTTTTAAGTGCTGCATACTGATTTCAACATTGATAATCGTCGGTCGCGGTTGTATATTATGGCGTTTATGAATGTTTTACATAAACTTTGAGGAAATTCGCTCAGTTTTGATTGCTCTCGGAGTATTTGAAGAAAAATTGACAGCTGATAAGATACGGTATCGTTCGTAATAATTGTACATGCGCCCGCGCAGTGTGGAACAAGGAGTTGGTCGCGATGGACACGGGAGCAGAGTTGGAGAAAATAAACGCGAACCACGAGAACAAAGATGACGAACCGCAGCATACATATTTCAGAAGACAGGTTAGTTTCTTTTATTTTTTCTCCAAAAAAAATGTGCTTAAAACATTTTATTTGATATGATATTATATTGTTAAAGTCAACTCCAAAAGCCAGGAAGAAAGGAACTTACGAAAACCTTTTTTGTGTTATTATTATAATTCTGTTAATATACCTAATTATTACTTTTATATCATTATCGCTATAATAAAAAGTACATAATATGATTATGAAATTAATAATGGATACGGTGGATACGCAATTATTTGCGTATCCTAACAATAACAAAGTAATCTGACAGTGTATTTATTTTTGGATGCGAAGACTCGAATAACGAACGTTGTCAAACCTGAAACAGAAGCCACATTGACTGTCAACACGTGACGAAAATATTAGAAAATAACCGCACCTGCAAATTCTTTATCTTATAAATATGTAATAACTTATATTATATTATGTTAGGCTATTTTAGTTAAATTTCAAGGTCAGTAAACAACTCTTATTAACTATAAGACTCAATTCACCTTTTTAATTGCCTAAAATGAATTAAAATGAGATTTTGAATATTATCGTTAGAAGTGAGAAAGATGTATAAGAAATAAAATATTATGAACCAAGAGGTCAGCTATGCGTAGTGTGACTTGTAAGTTGTAACGTCATTTTACACCCACTGAATCAAAAAAACGTGCATTTTGCTAAAAAGAGACGGATTAACAATTTGACTTTGGCCGATTTAGCTTCTTCTTTTAAAAAAATTGTTTTTTGCCCCTTGGTTTATTATCATCCATGACAAAAAACTTTCCACAATATTGCAAAATGGGTTCTTAACATAGAGAACAACAGATTCAGGTAGAAAGTTTATATTGTTTTCGCTTTTATATTGTTTATATTGTCCACAAATTACGTGAGGTGTTTTTTTAATATTCTGACTCCTCCTCTCCCCCTGGTGAGTTTTCGTGAGATTTTATTCAACCCCCTCCCCCACCCCCCCAATCTCACGTGAGGGTTTTTTAAATGTGGGTTTCTTACGTAAAAACGCGTTGGATTGTTTGACAGTCAGTAGATGTATAACGTCAAAGTATGAATGAAATTATTTTCTTTCGAACGAATTAGAGAATGATCTTAATCGTAATTCGTACGTATTACGATTACGCTTACGATTAAATCTTAATCCTTCGATCGCGGATTCTTGGAAATGCTATTGTGTTCTATTGTTATCGCGGCCCACTTGGGCCGTATGGGGCTTGACGGGTTAAGCATACGTACAATCTGGATGAAATGGACCAAAATAGTATTTTTTTTTTGTAACAATGAGAAAAACAAATACGTGAGATTTGCCGAGACCCCCCTCCCTCCAACGTAAGATTAGATGAGATTTGACTTGACCCCCTCCCCCCCCTAAAACACCTCACCGCTCACGTAATTTGAGGACGCCCCCTTTCAGCAAAATCGGTTCAGCGGTTTGGGCGTGAAGAGGTAACAGACAGACGGACACTTTTTCGCATATTTTATAATATTAGTATGGATGGTCGTTGTCAAAGTTGTTTAAATAGGATTGAAAAGTCGTATTGTATAGACGCCTGTAAGTACCTCAAGTACTCACAATAAAATTGTAATTATTCTTAAAATATCTTGATTGCCTTAAGCCTTATGGTACAAATAAGTGCATTTATTATTAGTGCCTAATCATTATGTAAACGCTATTTAGTATTTACATAATATTAATTCGAAGATAATATATAAAACAGGTTTATAAGAAGGCAATACTGTAATGCTTATTACTTTTATCATTGTTCTACAGGATAGTAGGATGTTATACTATTAATGATAAATATTCATTAAAATTACGAATTTTTCTTAAACAAAATGATGCACAATATATTCTAATTAAAGTAATATTTTTATAACTTCTTAACATTATTAAGAATGGCTTATAATATCTTAGGTACTAGCTGTTGTTGCCCTCAAATTTTTGCTTTGAAATTGGCGGCAAAACCGAACACACTTCCCTGATTAAAACTTCCGTATAAAATATATTTTTCATCCAAAATCGTATTGCCGAATCCTGGGCGTAGCGGTCAGAGACCCCCTGTCAAAAAAATTGTCATATTATGTCATCGTTTTCTGTATAAGGGTGAAGCCAAACGAGCGTAATTTGTGAGTTGTGAGCCCCAGAATTTCTGCCGGCGAAAATTCTGCCCAGCAGAAATTTTGTTGGACTGCCACACGAGCGTAGTTTTGTGAGTTGTGACTTGTGAGTTGTGAGTCGTAGGTTGGGCTGCCAATAGTGTTGCCAACGTGTGGGTCGAAGTAGACGTTTTTAAATATTATGCAAAATATAATTAGTGGTTCATTTCAATTTGAAAAATTATAATAAAATATGATTATATAATAATAAAAATGGTAATGAAGTAAGAATAATTAAATAATATAAATAAATAAAATCATTTATTTCGGGCTTCTGAGACCCATAACATTACATTTAAAATTTTGGTTAGATTATCATTAGTCATTACATTAAAATTACAATACATTTAAATATGATTGAGCAATAAAAATTAAATTAAAATTGTAAAGTTAAAATTACGTATTGAAATAAAATAATAAAATAAGAATAAAATAAAATAATAAAAAATTATAAAATAAAATCACAGTTAATCACATCTTTGTAAAAAATTATTTTAAAATCACTGTATGTAATAATTAACAAATTACTATTAAAAATTAAATTAAAATTACAATAAAAATTAAAAATTAAAATGGTAAAACTAAGTAAGTATAAAATAAATAAAATGATGATAATAGTAATAAAAACGAAATAAATAATATACATATTACATATACGCTGCAAAAATTTTACCCTCAAAATATCCCCAAATTACCCCCTAAAAACCCACTGTTTTTATTTTTTCCCACTAAATTTAGTAGGAAACCCCCATAGTTGGCAACACTGCCCGGCGCGCTCCCCGCGAACTGAATTCGGTCGGCATAATGCGTGTGAGCCGGCAGACAACTCATTTTGAGTCGCCGTGTGAATCAAACATGACTTTTGTATGAAAATGAATGCAGCAGAATTCTGCCCGGCAGAAATTCTGCGGCTCATGACTCACAAATTACGCTCGTTTGGCTTCACCCTAAACCGCGATTGACAATGAAGTGACAAATATTTCAACTCAGGGCGCTATCGTATTTTTCATACTCAATGAGATGAGAACATAATGGTTCGTGTAATATTACACACAGTGCAGCTCGCCAGTTCTGTTTTACTTGAACTTGGCTTGACACGCTACCGCGTGTCTAGATATCACTTCGAACTCATAAAAAGTTGAGATTATCTAAGAGTTACCAAGAGGTTTTCCGATGAGTCTATAATAGTCTGTGTCTAAAGAGTTCAATTTCTCTCTTGACGTAAACTGTTAGGGTGCCTGGTGGCCCAAACGAATCACAAATCAATTCAAGAGGTTCACAAAAGTGACGCTAGATGGTTCTCTATTAAATTACGCGTCTTTTGGTAGATAAAACAGTGCATCCGGTGACACCAACATTGTGAAAAAAATTGTTTGCAAGCTCTTAGTTAACTGAATACAGTGCGAGCATTTTTCATATAGCTCCTAGACTAAAAAGGTCAATCACTGCTGGTTACACCTTTTTTCATTTTGACTAGACATGGAGTATAATACTTGAGAGCCAGCGACAGTCAGACCTTCGTAATTTTATAAAAGCTGAAAGTTCTTCTGTATAATATGTCCCCTTTAGAGGTAAGAACGACCAGCAACTATGGATTTTGGGCCACGGTTACTTTAGTAGGCATCAAGTTCTGAAGGTCTTCCTAACCTTCGTTAAAGTATAAAGCTCAATTTTCTTGTTTTTACTGTAGGAATCTCGTCTTCCACTACCGGACACTTTTCACAGAATATTATGCTTCCCACTGCTTCCCACTTTTTTTTTTTTTTTTTTTTAGCACCCCGGGGGTATTTGGGACTCTCACCCACTAAAACCACCTGCAGTTTGCCTTCAGCCGTATACGGAGGGATGTCCTGGATCTGTCTAACACAGGACTCCCTCCACGACCGGCCGGTCTACCTCAAGGGACCGGACTTCCACCAAAGTTAGGGAACGCTTAGGCAAACTTAAGCGTTCCCCTCGGCGCCGGGACTAGCTAAGCCGGGCAGGTTCCCATCCTTGCCCGGAGCCAACGATTAGACAAAAGTTTGGAGGTTCGCATAGCGACGCCTCCGCACTCCCGTCCTACGCCGGCGGAGCGGAATGGAGGATGGGTCATCCTCTCTATTCCGCTCCGCGGCCTCTTTCTGCGAAAGGACGGTTTCACAGAAAGAGACCGCCGCCTGCCAGGCCTCATCACTCTCGAGCATGCAGCGAACCATGCTCGAGAGTGATAGGTCCCGCCCAAGCACCGCCATGAGATCATGGCGCTGCACGGCCCAACGATCGCACACCTCGAGGGTGTGCTGGGCCGTGTCCTCCGCAGCGCCACAATCATGGCAGGCTGGCGTAGGCTCCCTCCTGGCGACCTTACACAGGTACGCACCGAAGCATCCGTGCCCAGTGAGCACCTGTGTAAGGCGGAAGGTGAGGGGTTTACTGCCAGGCACCTATAGTCTAATACTTTATAAGGTTTACTATTATCACTGGCTCTTATTATATTTAAGCCGACTTAAAAATAAGTCGGGTTTTCCTTCCTGACGCTATAGCTCCAGAACGCACGAACCGATTTCCACGGTTTTGCATTCGTTGGAAAGGTCTCGGGCTACGTGATGTTTATAAAAAAAATCAGAAAAAAACTTCAAGAGAAAAGCAGGAAAACAGGGAAAACAGGCAAAACAACGTTTTCCGGGACAGCTAGTTATATTTAAGAGCCATAGGTCCGAAGAACACGTTTCTGAGCGCCTCAATTTTAAAAAGGCTTAAGGCCCTCAGCCAAAAGTTGAGAAAAAAAAACCATCCTACGCTTCGAAAGTAAATCTAACGCTTATATTTTTTTGCCTCCGACGAAAACAGAGGTGTTATAAGTTTGGCGTCTTTGTCTATCTGTGCGTCCGTTCTATCTACTTTTCTTTCTTAAAAATCTGACATGATCGAGGGTGTTTTTAGCCATAGCTCATCATCATCAGCCCACTCAGTGCTAAAAAATTTGGGCTACTACTTCATTAAAATTAGAGTTTTGAATCGGGGGTTGTTTTTAAAATTTTAAATTTATCTTTAAAATCTTGTATAAAGTTACAATACCGATTTCGTTGACGGTGGACGGTTTGAGGTTTCGTTGAAACCTCAGAGTTGAAACCTACTTGGAGTTCTCAGAGGCTTCATACCCTACTTTCGCCGGTCAGTCCAGCGAGAGATCAAGCGCAGGGCCGAAATGTTAAATGACAATAATTATTATAAGCAATTATCTTTTAACTATACCAATTATATTTTCATTATTATATTGTTGATGCTGATGGCTGGATTATCTTAGTTGTGGTCTGTCGGACACTCAGATGATTAGCAGATATTTTTCTCACAGAAGTTGTTTATGATAATGTCGAGACAATGATTAGTAATTAGTAATTTTACTATAGAGGTATTTATCTTATAAACATTTTTCTTGACCCAAGGTTCCTTTACAAAATTACTTGCTTTGTTTTTTAATTTTAGTACAAAAATCAAAATATTGTAATATATTATTCCCAATACCTATTCTCAGAAAAGTTATTAATTAATATAGGTATCAATTAGTATAATGCTTCATCTACATGATATAACTATTAGCCATACTGAATATAACAGTTTTTGAAAATATTCAAAAATGCGCAGTCTGATACAATTATTTAATTTGACTTACCACAAGGACTCTTATGATCAAAGTGATAAAAATTATTCAGCTTTATTGTTTTAAATAAATAAGATATTATGTATTTTGTTAATAAAAAACAAAATACAGGCTGTAACAAAACTGAGTGATAATACTTTAGGGTGTGTATGTGTTCCTTATATTATAGAGTTCACTGTGAAAGTAGCAGTGCTGAGAGACCAAATTCTCTTTGTGATTTGTATGGCCAAGCGACCCAGAGTCATGAATTTTCCCTTACAAAAGTAAAAAAGTTAGTCATTCAGCGCTGCTACTTTCACAGCGAACTCTATATAAGGGACCCATACACCCTTAAGTATTATTACTTAGTTTGTTACACCTTGTATAAGATTTTACCCTTAAAATATTATTAGGTAATTAAGGATACTTACCTAAATTATCCTTGGCCTTGTAGAAGGCCTAATTATTAGCGGGAAAGGATAGGCTGATAGAAAATATTATGTAGCCTTTTAGGTGACTATAAGGATAATTCATAATATTAAAATGATATAGACGAAAATTATATATTATAAAATTATATATTTTCCTGTAGCTGTGCCAAAAAAGGTTAATTTATTACTTAAAAAAAAAAACATATATTTTTTTTGTGAAACAACTATTGTTGGTTCAACTTTTAAAATAATTAAAAAAATTACGCGTTTATTTACGGAACCCTACGAATAATAAAAACTAAGGAAAAGCAACTCCGTCAAAAAACATGCTCCACAATACTTGTCAAAAAAGTGTACCTTAGGTACACATTTCAATACATTTGCAATATTTAGGTGGCCTTGACCGTGGTTATTTACTAGGCTGACGTTACATGACAGATCGAAAGGAACCAAATTTAAAACGGTAATAGTATGGGAGTTACGATTCCTTAGTTTTTATTATTCGTAGACGGAACCCTACTGTCTTGAGCTTTTCTAACGTTTCTGTTTTATGAAAGATTATAATTAATGTTATTAATACTTTTTTAATGAAATAACAACTAGTTAATGAGAACAATAATATTATGTGTATTATTATGACTTATTTTGGTCGGCCCCACTGAGGTCAGCAAAGTGACCTTTTAAAAGTTCTTTGCCCGAAACGAAGTCACATTTGATTAAAAAATAAATAAGACGTGTAGTGTAGACGGACAATAGATATTATGATTAAAATATTGTGAATAGACCCGAGTGAAGATTAATAATTGAATATTATTACAATGTTATAGATTCCAAGTTGGCAATTTGTATAGTATTTTTTGCGATTTTTCCAGTAGTGCTGTTGTGCTCAATGAAATAATAAACCTCCTATCTCGAAAACTCGTTATATAAAATATAATAATATAATTTGAAATAATCTTAATACCAGAATGAAGGCAATAATACTAATTATCAAAATTCAAATTCAAAGTGTTTCAAAATTAAATTAACAAATTGTACAGAATTTTTAAAAAATACCGTCTTGTTATACAAAAGTATAATTATAATATTGGCTTTAATGAAATTTAAGCAAGATTTTCCTTGTAAGATTTGGCCATAAAGGAAACCGACGAGCAGTAGGACAGGATGGGCCGACAAATGCATTATGTATAATGTATATATTATGAATATGATGTCTGCCTTTCCCTTGCCTTTTTGATATTCAGAATTCAGATAAGTACAGACTATGAACATAAATATATAATAACATGCTTTTTAGGATAATAATAATCATTCGATAGCCATCCTTACTAATATTATAAATGCGAAAGTGTGCCTGTCTGTCTGTCTGTCTGTCTGCCTGTTAGTTGTTACCTCTTCACGCTTAACAACTGAAGCGATATTGCTGTAATCGTCTAGTTTATAATAATAATTTTAGCTTATGATTTCTTGCGCTTTATGTTTTTTAGGGTTCCGTATCCAAAGGGTAAAAACGAGACCCTATTACTAAGACTTCGATGTCTGACCGTCTGTCCGTCTGTCTGTCTCCAGGCTGTATCTCATGAACCACTATATCTAGACTTCTGAAATTTTTACAGATTGTGTATTTCTGTTGCCGCTATAATAACAAATACTAAAAATAAAATAAAAATCATAAATAAGGGGGGCTCCCATAAAAGAAACGTGATTTTTTGGCCTTTTTTGCTCGATATCAATAATGGTAACAAGTAGACACTTGAAATTTTCACGAAATCATCAATAATATGAGTACTTTAGTAATAAATAAAAAATTAAAATAAATATTTAAAAGTTTTAGTACTTATTCCCATACAACAACACAATTTTTGGCCTATTTTTGCTCTTTAACGGTACGGAACCCTTCGTGCGCGAGTCCAACTCGCACTTCGCCGATTATTTTTAAATAATGTAACGGGCAAATGTATAGGCGATTGTAATAATAAGTTTTACAACGATTTTTGTTACTTTTACGTAAATAAGGAATTAATAAAAATGCGTTGAGATCGAACAAACTCTCCTTATGCATGTTTTCAATCCTGACGTGACGACGGCTTTTTGTGGAAAATCTAGCGCATTAAACTGGTTCTTTTTTATTTTGAAAAGATAGAGGAGGTTTTCATGCTTAATAAATTTCTTTACTTCTATTCTCTAAGTCAGATAGTTTAGAAGTTATAACGATTTTATTACTATGAGAGCCAAAGAAAAAAATTTTGTTCAAAGGTAGAGAAAAAAATATTTTGATGGGCAATTTGTCAATAAAATATGCCATATATTATCATAACATAGGATCGGACACCGGTGTTGGGAGTTGGGACACATTGTATAGATATTGACCCGATATAAGACGCGGGTTCTTTGATGCGACAAGTTAATCACACTAATATTTTTGAGGCGAAAGTTTGAGAGTTTGTATGTTTGTTACTTCTTCACGTCTAAACAGCTGCAGCGATTTTAATAAAATTTGGTATGGACCATAAAGTTAATATACTTAGCGGAATAGAGCAACAATCTCGAGCTGTCAAACGAAACCGAAATTGATTTACATCTGTGTGTAAAAATTTGTTTACGTATACACTTACACAAGCATGATTGAAAATACACACACATAGATACAGATAGTCTATCTGTTAATTCACCCTGGATTCAATCAACTAACTTTTTACTGCAGCAAAATATCACAATTTATTTTCCCTAATAAACCGCGAGTAACACCGCGGGCACAGCTAGTAAATGATAAATAAATATTTCTGATTTTTGTTAGCATATAAAATGCATTTAACACGATATTCTAAATAAGCTTCTAATTTATTAAGCGATTACCAGCTACAGAAAAAACCAATCGAAAAAGAAATGAAATCGTTTAGGCGCCGCTTGAATGTCCTCTTGGATGAGGCCGTCAATATGAGTCCGAACATGGAACCTCCACTTTGGGTTCATATGGAGCTCGGCTCCTGTAGAATCCAGGTGATGCTGCAGCAGCAGCATGCAAATATTTACTGTTTATCTACGTCTTACTAGTTGTCGCATATAAAATGAGCCCAAACATGAAACATCTGCTCTGAGTTGGTGAAGAGTTGGGTATCCTATTGATTAATCTCCGTAATGTCAAACTTTATTAAACAATATCTGGAAAGTTTCCTGTCCTAGTTTTGTGACAAAGGTAAACGATGATTATTATATCTGATAGCCTGATAGGCGTGGTAGGCCAAGGGCCACAGCTTAATCCAACTAATATTGCGTTGAGGCCAAGGCCCATTATCTTCTTTACATTGAGGAAAGCCCAAGATTACGATGACCAAATTAGATGTTATTAAGTGCAATTCTGAACAAGAACTTATATTAAATTCCTTTTGTATACAATATATACAGATACTCTACCCTTGAATGCCGTACATTTGTCCAGCGCAGGGGCGGAAAGCCATGCGTCGCAAGTCGCAACGCAACCTTTATAACCTCACCGCGTACTCACCTGACCCCTTAGCCAAGACCTTTTCTTTATCGCTTCTTTATAGAATCGCCGATCAAAATGTATGGAATTGACATATGAGTTCGTTAATATGACGTTGGCGTTCGACTCGTCTAATGTCAATTCCATACATTTTGATCGACGATTCTATAAAGAAGCGATAAGAAAAGTCTTGGCTACAGGCTCTGTACCGCTCAGAAATAACGACATAGTGTTCAGAGCCATTTTCAGACATAGTAACAGCCTTCTAAGCGATTTTCACGTTCATTTCACCCGTTAATTTTCTTCATCGGCTTGTAATCTAATAAAGAATGATATTTGCAAAGTCTTATCATATGAATCATAATTTAGTTTTAGGATCATCTTTATAACGACAGAATTTTTAAAATAATATAATAATATCTATGGACGCTTCACACCACGTCAGTCTGGCCCCGTGCTAAGTACCTGAAGGACTTGTGTTACGGGTACCAGACAACGGAAATATATTTAATACTTTTATACTATACATATATTTAAGATTTGTATTATATGATACATATATTTAATACACATCCATGACCCAGGAACTTTGAAAACTTTTTGTTCCGTCGGCGGGATTCGACCCCCAGCTTGAGCTACCAACGAGCTCACCAACTGAGCCAAAACTGTAATGAAACACTGAAAAAATGTAATGAAACATTGCACATTAAACAAATATATTTTGTTAATCTTCTTTTACTTTGCAGTGAGCGTGTTTTTGATGTTGAGTTTTACCTTTAAATTATACGGAATATGTTTCTATGAGTAAAATAAGGTTGCAGTGTAATAAGACCCAGTTACTTCGGTTTATGACATAAAATAAACCTAGGATGTTGATTAAGTAAAAACCTGAAACACTATATTTATCATAGTTTGAAATTAAAACTTTTTTTGGCACGGTTGTAATATGAATAATAAAAAGTGCCTTTTAAATCAATAATGATAAGCTGCCATCTTAAAGGCCGACAAATGCGCTTCGCAACTTCAGCCTTATCATATGGTAGACATTTTATGCAAATTTTGATATTTATATATATTATAAATATCAAAATCCAAAAGGGAAGGCATGCAATAGAATATAATATTTTATTACAATCCAAAATATACTTACACGTCTTTATGTCAAAAACAAATTCTCTCGTGTATAATCGTCTATCATCGGTATTCAATAAACGAAATTAATAAATTTTATGTTCATAGTTTGGGCGACTTTAATATTAGAATATATTATATCAAACTGTGAAAAAAGCGTGTGTTTCAATGCGTTTATTCTGGAAATTATATGGTTATTGTTTTTTATTTTTATTATTAAATGCGTCGAATAGCATATAAACTAACGAAAAATTTACCAAAAATTAACCTACCAGTTAACTTAAGCGTGGGTTACGTTTAAGTTAACTGGTACCGACTTCAAAATTATAAATATTTAGTACTAGCAGACCCGATAGACGTTGTCCTGTCTTAACGATGATTATTTAATTCGAATTGGTTTAATTAAGAAAAAAATACATTAAAATTAGTATCTCCATGCCAAATTTCATTAAAATAGATTAAATAGTTTAGGCGAAAATCATAAAAGTTTATTGTGCGGGAACCGTACATTTTCCGGGACAAAAAGTATCCCTTGTCCTTTCCCGAGACTCAAAGTATCTCCATACCAAATTTCATCATAAAAGATCGAATAGTTTAAGCAAAAATCATAAAAGTTTATTGTGCGGGAACCGTACATTTTCCGGGACAAAAAGTATCCCTTGTCCTTTCCCGAGACTCAAAGTATCTCCATACCAAATTTCATCATTAAAAATAGATTGAATAGTACACATAACATAAAAACCTTCTTACTATTACGAAATATCTGAAAGTGTGTCTATCTGTCTGTCTGTCTGCTTGTTACCTCTCATTAAAACTTTATTTTTAATTATTGAATCGATTAAGAGTTTAGATAAAATTTGGTCCGGGAAAGAACATAATAATATGATATCTAGTTTTTACCGCGACATACGGTTATAGCGTGATAAAATAATATCTGCGCAACGGAATTGTGGGGAACATGTATTAAAATAATAAAAGCTTGTTGTAATTTTTCAGGCCTTCATCGCAATGGGCCCGTTTCTGCTCTCTGTTGGCGCTGGGGCAACTTCAGGATTCTCGGCCATCTTGATTCCGCAATTGCAGCAGAATAAAGGAGGAATAAAATACTCAACTGAGATGATATCTTGGCTTGGTAAGAAAAACTACAATAAAAATTATACTACGGCCTACAATCTACATGCATTATGAGAATAATAAAATTTAACAATTACTAGCTCCATAGGAAGATAAATTGGGGATTAGTGGGAACTAAATGTACGAATTTAAAAAAAATGTACCCAAAAGACGTTTTTCTATGCATATGTGTTAAATAGAAACTTAAGTAAAATAACATTAAATAATTATAGCCTTACGGCATTTTCATTTAATGATTAGTTAACCATAATTGTTTCAAACAGAGTTTATGCCCTTAAGTTAAAAAATGGTTCTGCTTGATATTAAGAGAATAGAAGAGGTTACAATAACTATGCAGTTGATTTAATATAATACTAACATAAATAAATAATATAAGGAGATTAACGTGATGCTTCTCTTCCAGCTGCGATGGCGTCACTGGCGCTGCTGTTCGGCAACATGATATCCGGCTACCTGATGGAGAGGTTCGGCAGACGAGCCTCGCAGATCCTGCTCTCCGTGTTCTACATCGGCGGGTGGACGATCATCGGGTTCGCTGGAAACGTTTACTTGATATTAGTGGGAAGATTCATCACCGGCTTCTGCCAGGGCTGGCTTGGCCCGCTCGGTCCGGTGTTCGTCGGCGAAATAAGCTCGCCGGCTTACCGTGGACTTTTTTTGGCAGCCCTTTCTTTGTGTATCGCATCCGGCGTCTTCATTTCGCATTTGTTCGGAACGTTCATGCACTGGAAGTACGCCTCGTTCCTGTGCGGAGTGTTTCCGCTGGTCGCGTGTGTTATAATGTACTTCGCTCCCGAGTCGCCGGCCTGGTTGGCGTCCAAGAATGAGACGGATAGATGCATAGAGTCGTTCAAATGGTACAGAGGGACCAGTCCCGCTATGAAGACGGAATTGGAAAAAATGCTCGCGGAACAGAGTAAGAAAGTACAGTCCAAGAGCAAGTTGAAGACTCTATCGATGAATATTAAAAAACCCGAATTTTGGAAACCTTTGGGTATAATGATAGTCTTCTTTATAATATGCCAGCTATCGGGCGTGAACGTAGTGAGTGCATACACCACGGACATAATGGAGGTGATTCTCGGTAGCAAAGTGAAAAAATACACGTACTCTGCGATGTTGGCCATCGACGTCCTCCGGGTGGTCGCGCTAGTCATCGCCTGCATCATGCTGCGAAGAAGAGGTCGAAGACCTATGGCGATATTCAGCGGAGTCCTCACAACCTTATCGCTAATGATACTAGCGTCGTACTTGTATCTAATAGAGATTAAAATAATAAAACATATCTCACCCATATTATCGTTGACCTTGATAGCGGTGTATGTAGTAGTATCGAATGTCGGCATATCGTTGCTACCTTGGAATATGGTAGGAGAATTGTTCGCTTCGGAAACCAAAGGCTTAGGTTCAGGGATAAGTGTCATGACAACGTCGATAGCTTTCTTCGCGACGATCAAAACGGCCCCGGCGATGTTCGAATCTATAGGTCACCATGGTGCCTATCTATTTTATGGAATATCCACTTTGTTAGGGACGATATTTTTGTATTTATATCTACCGGAAACGAAAGGAAAGACGTTGCTGCAGATAGCCGAATACTTTAGATATGGGAATCAACCGAGAGCTAAATACTCAAGAGAAGAGGAAAAACTCAATGAAACGGTGTGATGGAAGCGATGGCTGGAAGTGGTTATTAATTTGATGTTAAGTTGTTTATGACATGGTAGTGATGTCTAAATTAAATTGTGGTCGATATTATAAGACAAAATTGACTCTTAGCCAGTTTATTAGTGAAATAACAAATGCATTTAACTTTAGGTGATAGTAAAAACACTAAAAACGACGATGTGCGCTTGTTTGTTAAGTAATGACTAATGAGCTCATGAAATTATGATGTGACTAAGTAACACGACTTTTTCACTTTAAAATTATTGATAATAAAGACTTTATAATAACTAACAATAAACATAAAAATGATGAAATAGTCAAATGAAAATAATTGTAAATATTTGTTAAAGACACTTTGATTATGTAATGACATGTCAGACTGATAAGATATTCACGCGAAATATCTTGTACTAGACGTTCCGCGCGGCTTCGCCCGCGTAAATTAGATATTTCACAGACAAATCAGTCTACAAAAAATAGCATATGATCCTTCACATGGTCTACTTCTTATCTGACCCAAATACCAGAAAAACTGCTCTAGTAATATAGTGAGATAAGCCCTTTCAAATAATTTCCCCCGTTTTTTCCACATTTTCTTCTATTTCTTCGCTCCTATTAGTCTTAGCGTGATAAAATATAGCCTATAGCCTTCCTCGATAAATGGGCTATCTAACACTGAAGGAATTTTTCAAATCAGATCAGTAGTTCCTGAGATTAGCGCGTTCAAATAAGCCCTTTTAAATAATTTCCCTCCGTTTTTCCCACATTTTCCTCTATTTCTTCGCTCCTATTAGTTTTAGCGTGATAAAATATAGCCTTTAGCCTTCCTCGATAAATGGACTATCTAAAACTGAAAGAATTTTTCAAATCGGACCAGTAGTTCCTGAGATTAGCACGTTTAAACAAACTAACAAACTCTTCCGCTTTATAATATTAGTATAGATTTATTAATACTAGTGATACTGATATTTATACATTTGAAAATATTAAAATAAATAAAGTGACATGAAAAAATTACGGTAAAATATCTTAAAACCTCAGCATTTCAAATTGTAGTAATGCGTGCCTAGTCTTTATATGCCTGGGATTGTACCTAGGCCTAGGCACAATCTTATGAGTGACTTTGAAATTATCATACTCTAATCTTAATAGGTTAGTGTAGATATAACTAGATAAGAACAAATTGTAATAGAATCCGATAATTTAAGCTGATTATTACTTTATAAATTATTAGACAATACCACTTAATAAAATATTTGTTGAACAAGTTAATGCGAAGATATATTAAGTAGTACATATTATAATTTAATTAACATTATTATTCTAGTTTTCAGTATGTGTTCAATAGATTGTAATAGTTTTAACTTTCTAGTTAAAGTACCTAATTTATATGTACAAAACACTAAGTTTCAATTTTTAAATCACAACAGGCTTGATAACAAAATATCCTAATGTAATAATTATAGTTATTTGTATGGGCTCCAACTTCACATTTTCCAGTGGTGAATTGGCGATGACAGCAAAATGACTAAATCACAAATACTAATAATTTGATCCCTAGAGTCACTGGTGCTGCTGATGATAAATTACAAACTTAACACAAATTGTCTGTAATGACATAACTAGGCCCTTCATCAAATGGCACATGTATACAGTAGCGTTTCGGGTCGTTGGTTTCTCGATAGAGTCGTAAAAACTTACGGCGTTTTCACAGTACGTTAGAGACGGACAAGTGGCACGCGACGAACAGACAAACAAACCTTCCTGTTATGACACGTGCAGTTGACCCGAGTATTCGCATCTGCACTCAATTTTTTCAACCCCTTTTTTTCACCCCCAAAAGGAATTCCCACGACGAACTCGCGAGTGGCAAAAAATCAGGAAGACATCTGTGGTGTATTGGTTATATTTTGAAGGTGCTTAAAGTGGAGCACACAAGTAGGTATGAAAATGTGGGATGAGTTTCGGTGCAGTTGTTTTAGAATTTTCGACATTTCACAATTTACCAAGGTTAGTTAATCAGGGTAAGTTCGGATACAGGGTAAGTTCGGATAATTCAAGTTAACGCTAAATTAAACTACAGTTACGGTACGGTACTACAGTTGGCGTAGCGCCAGGCAAAAAAAAAACACTAATTTAGTGATAAGTTGAGTTATCCGGACTTACCCTGTGTCCGAACTTACCCTGATTAACCTTTGTACTTTATTATTTTATAAATTGCTGATCATAGTTAGAATGTAATTGCGTGGCCAGGGAAACTGAATGTTATTCTGTCGTCAGTATAATATTATAGTCATTTAAAACTAGATGTTTTAGCGACTTTGTAGGCGGAAAATACACTGGCACTGTGCATTTTCACCCAAAAATTATATTACGTACTTTACCGTGGTTTACTGTAATACGGAAATGGTTACTCAAAACTGATAGTAATAAATTATATTTTCTAATGAATAGACAGTTAAGAATCATATATTTTAATCTCCAAACGTTTTAAGTTTCCCTCGACCGCTTTCGGTGTTACATCAGAAGATCTCCGTAATCAATATGTAGACATAACGTTATTCTGTGATATTCCATTACTGTATCAAATATTTATCTATGACGCTGTAAATTAAGATAATAATGTAAAACAAATAACAATTTCTGAGAGTGTTTCAACAAAAATTAGTTTTGTTTACTTTAACTTATGTACCTAAATAGAATTTTGTGTGTTCATGTTAATATTACATTTTCCCATGAGACAAAATAAAATAAACAATTAGCTAAGTAACAGCATGTATTTATTGCGGCTGTGTTATAAATATAGCAACAAAAATAATAATCTTAGTGAAATATTAAATTATTCTGCAAATTAATTTTACTATAGTAATAAATTTAATTAAGTAGACATAATGTGAATAAATCATGAAAAATCATTGCTTTTTATTCCCTCAATATTCTTAAATATAAAATATCTTCTTGTTACTATTATTTACAAAGTATAATATTATACAAAACTGGATGACCCGGTGAACTTCGTTTCACTTTCCTCCTAATATAAACCTTCCCTGGACTTCTACGAACATTTAAAGATCAAAATTATCCAAATCGGTTTAGCCGTTCTCGAGTTTTTGGGAGACAAACAATTTTTTTTTATATGGATACGACAACAACATGTAGTACGTATATTTCAATCAATTCAATGAATTGAAATCATTTAAATTGATTTAATCCATTTTAAAATGTGTTTAGAAATCAAAAGTGCGGCCAATGGGCAATGACCTTAGTGACGTAGACGGTGCAATGTCAAATACCTGTTTAACTTCTTCGAGATTTGCAATAAAAAATAAATAAAATAAAATATATTTTTATTCAAAATGGGTATCATGAATTTACTTTTTGAAAGTCGAAGGAAGAACTTAGAAACTACGATGCCTACCACCGGTTCGGGAACTAACCCGGCGAGAAGAACCGGCGTAAGAAACTCGCACGGGGCCATCTTTTACTAAAAAGATGGAAAATTACAATTTTAAAATAAAATAATATAACAATGTTATGACTTACAGCTATGTAACAAAAATTTACTAATAATAAATATATATTCTTTATTGTGCACACACCAAGAAGTAAAAACACAACAATTATCAACTTATAACTACAGTGTACCACAATGGCGGCCTTAATATTACCTAAAGTAACCTGCATGGAGCCACCCTATTCCCAAGGTGTGCTGTCCTCGATGAAATAATTGACTTTATAATACGCTTTAGCACACAAACGTTCTTTAACTGCTTTTTTAAATTTGTTTAAAGATAGATTTTGAACATTTTCTGGGATTTTATTGTATAGGCGTAAACATTGGCCTTTAGTTAGTCTGAACATTGGTATTGCTAACTTGTTCTTATTTCTAGTATTTATATTATGATTATCGCTTTTTCTTTTTGAAAATATTTATGTTCTTTTTAACATATAAGAGATTATTCAAAATGTATTGAGATGCGACGGTCAGAATTCTTATTTCTTTAAATGATTTTTAACTTTGACAATTTAATATGAGCAAGAGATAAGGTACCCGAAATTTTACAACAAAGTTATAGGTCTACCAGAATCTGATTGCAAAAAGTGAGAAAAGAAATTGACTCTAGCAATACCGGAGTAATTAGAATAAAACATTTTGATCCTTTTTTTTCCTTATAGCGGTGGATTCTGTGTGTGAAACATGCAAATATAAAAATTTATCCAATGATCAAGGATATTTTTGAAAATCTGCCATCAAAATTTGCCATCAGATCCTGGTAGACCTATAATATCAATATTAAATAATTTATTTACAAAGATGTAATAAACGTTTATCATTGCGATAAAGAAGGTTAAAAGTTAGTAATGTCAGTTGCCTTGATCGTGAACTTCTGTCTCACTAAGAAGAGCTTTTACGTCCGTTTGTGTAATCCAATAAAAAGTACAGATATGTGGTTTATTACACATATTTTATTTATAAATATGTGCAATAAACCACAGATCATAGTTTATTTACAAAATATTTTTCGGCATAAAAAAATATTTCGCGACCTTTTGTTTTTTTATCATGCATATACATGCCGTTTATGAATATATTTTACTACTTAATATATCAATCTTTTTAATATTTTTAGTTTTTTTTAAGCTTCACGACACCCCTGGAGGTCGCGACCTACAGTTTGAAAAACACTGATTTACAGAATCGAACCGTCATCTGATTGGAAGCGATAATCATCGTCCATGTAGACTAGCAGCACCAGAGGCAAAGCTCACACGTGTAAAGGTACAAGTTGGAACCAAGCGACACGATATTCCGGACTAGATGACGCACTTAGAAAACCTGTACCTTATTACAGATGGAAACAGATTAAAAATGGATATATAAAGTATGTTAAGACTCAAGATTACATTTACAAAATTAAAATTTTTAGAAGACATACGTAAACTAGGAATATTTTGTAAGAATAAAAATGTAGAAGATACTGGAAAATACTATGATCTATGAATGATGAAAATATAAATCAATGTATTTAATATAAAAATACCTGAAATTAAGTAATGAAAATAAATGAAAAAATTGAAATATGAACCGTGAATGTTGTAAAGTAATTGTATGTAATAAAAATTTAAATTTATGTAATTAATATAAAAATAAATGTAAATTAAGTAATGAAAATAAATGAAAAAATTGAAATATGAACTATGAATGTTGTAAAGAAATTGTATGTAATAAAAATTGTAAATCAATGTAATTAATATAAAAAGAAATGTTAAATATTAATATAAACCATAAATGTTGCAAAGAAACTGTAATAAAAATTAGGACATATACAATAAAGCTAGTAGCTAAAAGGAATAGGATAACATAATGTAAAGCAAAAAAAAAAAAAAAAACGTTAGTAAATAAAAGTTAAAAATTAATACAAATGTAAAAAGTTAAATTCATGCAAACAATTGTCCCTTCTAATTGAAGGGGGAACGAGAGGTCCCATAATATAAGGGGCTGAAAAAAAAAAAAAAAGAACTGCAGAACGTGTCGTTGCGACACTACTGGTTTCTATGTATTTCTATGAAATACCCTCCGCAGCTAGCGACACGAAGCTAGCGACACTTATTCATAGAAATACATAGAAACCAGTAGTGTCGCGACGACACGTCGTCTGCCGCCGCTTCATGTAGCGTGTACCTTAACTCATTTGGTGTTGCGAATTGCGTTCCTGCAGGGTCCTTAAATCGCCTTTTTCTTAGGAACTCCTAAGGCTAGAATTAGTATTATAATTTTTAATAAACTTACACAATGACTGAAATTTCTCTTCAACGAATTTGGCATCACAATATATACAATATTATACGAAAAAAAAATCTAAACAGTGTTAAGATTTTAAAGTTTTAGTAAAATGACAACATTATTTTTGGTTTTTATATCACCTACATCTAATTTCACTGATTGGGGTATGTTCAATACCTTGAATAGTTAATAAGACGGACGCTGAAAGCATAAAAAGTGAAAAAAGGAGTTATTCAACAAGCGTTAAATTGGCTTTTATTTCCACGTCAAGTAGTTCCTGTGCTTTCATTTGTTTAGTGTTTTGTGCATAACATGCATATCATATCATGCATGCGATGGGCCGTGGAGCTGAACGAATATCAAATAATTCATAATAAGACACGTGGCAGAACGGAAACTACACACGTGCTATCAATTAGAGTTGGTCGGAATAAAAAATTAACTAGAAATTGTAAAGGGCGGCCGATGTAGGTGGAGCGAGTATGAATGCGCCTAAGCCACGGAAAATACTACTCATTAATCGTTTTTTATTAGATAAACCTATGCCTGAATTTTTTAATTAACATGATTTTTGTAATTAATCGTTGATTTAATATCAAGTTGCTAGTGTTCTTCTCAATAATAAAAGAATAGGCATGGTATTTTGACGTTGATGAAAGTAGCATTAAATATTAATTAGATTTTGAACAATAGGCATTTTTTTTAACTTAAATTATACCGATTAGATAAGAAACAACCAGAATAGCTAGACAGCTTGGAATAAGCTCCTCTCTCACAAAAATACTTATTAACACCTCCGGTTGTCAGCACTAAGGTGGCATCTTATCGCATCCGACTGTACTTGACCTAAATATTAAAAACAATTATGTAACTTGATAAAAAAGTATACATATTACAAAATACCATTTATCTATGTCCAATAAAACAATTATTGTACAATATTAAGCATACTAATTATTACTGTCTAACGGTGAAGCCAAACGAGCGTAATTTGTGAGTTTGTGAGTCGCAGAATTTCGGCTGGCAGAAATTCTGCTGCATTCAGTTTCATACAAAAGTCCTGTTTGATTCACACGAGCGTAATTTTGTGAGTCATGATTTGTAGGAAAAAATTTTTACGCGACCGAAATTCTGCGACTCACGACTCACAAAATTACGCTCGTTTGGCCTCACCCTAACTGGACTCATTAATAAAAAAGCGCACGGAAAATTGTAGGATCTTTGTTGTTTTCACCCAGTTCACAGTGTCAATTTACTTAAGAAATATTTTGAGTCGTAATAGTTATTTATTATATTTGTGGAGCAATTATTGTGAGTCACACTTAAACATACGTAAGTTGTTCTAATTACCGTAGGTTGAGATAAAGATGTGATTCACAGGACTTTGCATCTAGATCATTGTAATCTCTCATAATATTTAAACTAGCAATAATTTTATTACCTACCATGAATGTTTTAGTGACTAATAGCTAAGCTAAGCAATCTTAAAAACTAAGAAATTTCCGCGAAATAGAGTTCGACGAAATGTACTATCAAAGAAGTTGATTCATAGGCAGATGGCGGACCTACGTAATTTGGTCGCGTTATGTCAAACCCATCCGACAGATCACAATTCACAGCTAACATTGAATTGACATAACTCGACCAAATGACGTAGGTCCGTCAACTGCCTATGAATCAATTTCTTCGATTGAAAGACTGATTTGAGCGGTCAAATGTTTAGAGGGTATAAACTTTTCGGCCAGAATTTCGGCAAGAGTTTTCTTACAGGCGCTCAAGTTATTCAGAGACCACCATTTTGAGGATCTGGGCATAGCTTTGTTAGTTTTTCACTTCTTAATAGTATATATATTGAGTTTTACTCTATACTACTGCGATCTCTGGAGAACTAACAGATGCCTAGTCAGGTCCTCTTAAGATTTATCATAATCAAAGTTACAATATTAGTATATGCGGTGTTGTAATTCGATGGAACTATCTACATCTAAATATCTGTTTGAACGGATATAATAAATGCCAGCTAGTTTTGAAAATGGAACATATTGTGCGACACGAGGGAGGAAACGGCGCGGCTGACGCACACTCCACACTCCACAGCCTGCAATATGCTCCCGTGATTCCGGTTCTGAATTATTTATGTTTTATTCATTATATTCGGAAAATATAAAAACTACAATTCGTAACTTTAATGAATAGTTGCAACATGCGTGTATCTCAATAATTCTCAAACTTCAAACTTTTAAAATTGTTTCACCTTTTTTTCCTTGATTTGAATTTATTTGTTATGCTTCTGTATCTTTTCATGCAGTATAGAGTTTCAAAAAATTAAGTAGTAGGTAGTAGTTACTCTCGCATTAAAATAATACTTATAAAATTTTAACTGTAATTATAATTTTATACTTGCGTCACATTATAATATAATAAATTTAACACTAATTTATTAAAACTTTTATTAGGTACCTAATTCTTTACGCCTATTAAAGCATAAATTAGCCTGAGTTTATTAGAAAATAATTTTAGTATCGAATTAACTTAAAGTTTACTTATTTTATATTATTATTATTATATTATTAATAATAATTGATTGTATCATAAATTACACTTAATACCCAATAAACAATGAAATCAAACCCGTCCATATTTTATGAAATAAATGGCTAATATTATTAGGTATTTTGTTGGGAAAGCCTAAAAGAAAGTTAAGTGTAGTATGAAAAATGTAAAGCGATTTTACAATTGTTAAGTTTAATTTAAACCCTTAAGCATACTTAGTTGTGGTGTCGTTGCTTTTACAAATGTTTTATCTCTACACTTGTTTTTGAGCGCTTTAAAGTATTTTAAGAGTTTTGGTGTAAGATTAAAATAGACGAACTTACTGATACTTAACTTTTGTAATATTTACTTCTAAATTCGTAATCTGTTTTCTTACACAAGTTTTTAGTAATTATAGCAATTATGATACTCGTTATGAACACTGTTATTAGTAAACAAGTGCATAGCTGCATAACAGAGCAGCTGTGCAGTATGTTCTAATTTACATGACTTGTGATCTTTACTCTAAGCTGATCTGATTATGTATAGACAGATCTTACGTACGCGTCAATATGTTTTAATAAAATTATTTTAAGTTATAGAAATGTAACGCCAAATTTATAGATGAATTATGTAATTTTTATTCACTAAGTAGATTTTTTAAATTACCCCCTATTTTATATTTAGAGTTTTTATGGTTTTTCTGTGTTTAGTTTACTTGTGATCTCGCGGTGTAGCGGCCAAACCGCTCGTTCCCGCGGATGCATATAAATCCAGCCTTAAGTCTAGCTTTAAAGCCTACAGAAGCAACGTATCCATGTGTCATCTCCTAGTTATTTATAATCTATACACGTGCCGACTCCGATACAATGTATGTTAACTGGTTATATTTATTAAATAAATACGCCATATCATTACATATTAATTAAATATATCATGTGTTTCCCTCGTCGCGTCAAAGGTGTGACATCATAATATTGTGAGATGTAAATAAATATTGATATGTCAAACGACACTTTCATTTTAACACAAGATAAAAACTTTCACATTGTTTAAAGTACCAATATGAAATATTACGCAAAGGTCGGAGCAGAGAGCGCTACTAGCATATGGGTAATTATCAACAAATTTCGAAATTAGGTGATCTTAAAATTACAAAAACTATTGAATTAATTTGATATTTTTATTATGTGAATTTGATAGCACTAATGTTATAAGATTTTAATTATGTGGTGGTCCCCCATAATTATCACTTCATTGAAATTATCTATGAAATCCACCATTAATTTTGATGAGGGAATAATGGTGAGGGAATGACGAAATAAAGGAAAAACCGTAAAGGGCTCGAGACATATTATAGTCTTGCTTTTAAAAAGATTATTCTGCTTAAGAAATCAGCTCCCGAAGGCCATGTTATCTATGCAACTTATAATCAGTTAAAGTACTTATCTTTTGTTTTTTATAATGCGAGGGAATGACGACCAAAAATTAAATTTAAGCTTAAAATTAATAAAATCTTTTTCCAGCGAAGCACCCGAGCACAATCACAGAAAATTCTCAAAAATAAATTGATATTAGTTCCAACTTTCAAAAAGTAATGGTAGCATTCGTATTTTATTTAAAATTCGATCAAAAAGGCTCCCGCACACAGGCGCGTTATTATCGGTCGATAAAAACGCATGCGTTATTGCGATACTTGTTTTCAGTACATTTTGTATTAGGGTGGTCATGTAGTTCTGCGATAATAACGCCGCAATGGAAGTACATAATATATCGCAATAACGCATGCGATATTGACTTTTCTTGCATACCTGAGAGAGATGGTATGATGTATAGTATATATTTATGGTGCCGTCGCGGCGCGGCGCTCTCTCGTAAGAAATATCGGACGATAAAAACGCAGCTGTGTCCAAGGAATCGGGACGTATTATCGCAATAACGCATGCGTTATTATCGACCGATAATAACGCGCCTGTATGCGGGAGCCTTTATTCAACTGCCAGTAATAGTGTGAGGAAATGATTTTTTGTTGCGGGACATACATAAACAAACAAATTTTTAACGCGTTTTTTACTTTATAATGCTAATTTAGTGTTTCCTAATAAATTTATTATGTTTTCAAACAATTTAAACTACTTGAATATGATTCGAAATAATTTTGCGCATTTTCGGGAAATAAAAGTAAATAAAATTGCTACTACGGACAATATGAGGGAATGATATTAGATAACATTATGGTTATGGATATTTATTTATTTATTTATATGGTTCTAAAATCTTATGTGAAACTTTAAGGTACACTTATGTGGATTGTATATTAATGTTTGTAACATCCATTTATTTGTTGGATTTTTATATAAACTCTAAGGACAAGAATTTCTGAATTTGGTGAGAATTACCCTTATATAAAGTAAATAATCCGACCAAGATCCGACATGTCGCATACGTCATATCAGAATAATATGACGTATGCGACATTTTATCAAAATCGGTTCAGCGGTTTAAGCGCAAATCATTTTAGAAACATAGTACATAAATGCTATATACAAAAACTCACTTAGAGGAATAAGCATTAACCATTTTTGTACTCTAGAATATGCTACAGTGGGTTTTCAAAAAAATGGATTTCACTGTCGTAAACCTTATGTTCTAAAGAATAAAACTGCATTATTAACTCAAAACCCGATTTTATGGGGAATAGATCACCAATGCTAAACAGCAGCCATGTATTGTCAAACGTCGGACAGAACTTTTTGTTTACTGTATTATATATTGGTGCTGCCGAGGTGCTGCCTTTAGCGTGAAAACATTGCAGTAACATATCCTATTATTTAATACCAATAATTACATCGTAATTAAACCAGAGCATATGTGACCGTGACTTGTACGTATTCTGGGGCCAATTTGGTGTGTTTTTGTACGTGTTTTGTTCACAATCTGTGGAGATCAACAGATGGCGCCCGCGCACCGTATGGCGGCACCATGCTCATGATTCTGGCAATTTCCCTGTCTTCGTCATGTTCAGAGTTATTTTACCCCAGTTTCTATGAGAGTGAACCTTGTGTTGTTGCCGTTAAGAGCCTGTTAAAAGTGGAGCTGTATTTCAGTTTATCTGACACTCCACAACAAAACAAACTCAAGAGTTATGTTTTTACAAAAGAATGCCGTCGGAAAGATTACATCATAGGAAGAACCTTAAGTCACGTTGCCGATTACGGTGACATCTCATGTTATTAAGAAACTCATATTTTTAAACACGATTTTCGTTGTCGTTAATTAAGATTACAATAATGTGTAGTATAAAAGAGTTAAGGATCTGTTGATTAGGTATAGATCACGTAAACGTCACGTTAAGATCGCACGTATGTACATTATTGGTGCACAAATAACGTTGGTACAGCAAGCAAACAATAATAATAACTCCCACTGTCACACCGGTTTCGATGATGATGGCCGGTTTCACTGAAACCGAGCCAGTTACGCAGGAGTAATTTTATAGTGCCCAAGTGTGTGCGCGGTACACAAGAGCATTCTCTATTCCTGTTGCTCTCATAACCCAGTGGGACGGAAGACCGACACGACTGGCGAGAGATGCCGATCCGACGCATGGATCATCTTACTTGTCAGACAATCAGGTGATCGGCCTGCATTGTCCTAACCAAACTTGGAAATAACATGTTTCCAACGTGGGAATCGAACCCACGAACTCCGGAGTCAAGAGCCACGTTTTAAACCACTAGAATACGGAGGCGTTCACAAGCAAACAATAACACAGCAGCATCTGATCATCATCTACCAATACAAACCTGCCTGATTACTAATAATTTACCAATAGTGTCACCAAAGAATCACCTTCCATTTTTGAGGCGATCTTGGTGTTTTGCGCGACCTTTATAAGAAATTATCTCTATTATTTTCTAGTTGAGATTAGACGATATTGGCAGCTAAGTATCAAGACATGTCACGGAAACTATAAATCAATAATAATAATAATAATAAAAGCCTTTAATCAGATGTCAGTGTCTACAAACTTTTAATTGTAAGTAAGCAGATCTGAATAAAGGCTGAATAAATAAATCAATAATACAAAATATAAATCAATGTCGATCTTTGTACATGTTAATCATGTACATACAATAATCGACAATCTTTGTACTGTATCTTAATCATGTAAAATAATTGATAGGCTTAGATTTAATACATAATTATTATAAGTACATTATAATTTGTATAACAAGAATTAATATCATACGTCTAATACTTGATTTTTGGTTTCGGGGAAGCCCAATGGAAATTTTTTTTCTCTTTTTATTTTCTCTTAAGATGCTAAATTTCCTTAAAATCAGTCAAGATTTGAAGCATAATGTATGCAAGAGTCCGCTGGGAATAATTCCCAACGGACTCTAAATAAAGTTTAAACTCCGAAGTAAAATAATTATTATTTTACTTCGGAGTTTAAATTGTATACTGTTGCAGTTAAATTTTCTTCCAGAAATAAATCAGGTCCAAATGTATTCATTTAGACCTGTTTTATTACTATTGTTTTAGAACACCGTCCATCACCCTTAGAATATCCATATCCATACTAATATTATAAATGTGAAAGTCTATACATGTCTGTCTGTCTGCCTGATAAATCTGCACGCCCAAACCACTGAACCGATTTCGCTGTTTGGAGATACTTCGAGTCCCGGAAAAGGACATAGGATACTTTTTATGCCGGTAAAATGTACCGTTTCTGCGCGATAAATTAATTTTGGCGCAACAGAGTTGCAGGCGTCATGTAGTAATAATAAAATGGTTATTCAAAGAGCGTCCGTGGCCTAATGGGTAGACCTTTGGTTCGCACTCGTAGAGGGTGCAGGTTCGATCCCGGGTGGAGGCGTGTACCAATGAGACATTTTCTGATCTCAAGTACATAATACGGACGCTCGTACGGTGAAGGAAAACATCGTGAGGAAACCCGCACATAGTTGGTCCCAGACGTATTGACTAGTTCTTTCCTCTGGACTAGGCCGACTATGTTGCGAGAATGCCGTATGCGCTTGGGCAACCATACGGACATTTAAAAATCTTGTCCCAGGCACTACAGTATCTGAAGAGTGGTTACTTCGCTCTGAAAATACTCTAAATCACACACAATAAATCATATAAATACAATAAATCATCCACAACGCATGCAAAGGCCTAGTTTTATTTCATTCCGAAAGCGATAAAATGTTAGGCAATATAGCAATGTACGAATAAGTCATTGAAACGATGACAGTCATGTTATATGGTAATGACACCTTATCAGTCTGTTACTAATGATTATAAGCCTGAACTAGATTTTACAAGATGTTTATAATACCTTTACAACAGGCAGATGATAAATTAGATCAAATATACTGGTTGTCAGTTTGTTCGACTTACTTTCGTTTAAATATATATTTTACTATTAAAGCAGAACAAAGTTAAACTCTTATATTTTGTTTATTTGCGACTCTTCTTCTTTAGGGACAGATCACACTTCAGACCGAAACCAAGCGATATTTAAGGACAGGTACATAATTAAATTGTTAATCGACGTTACGACATTTGATATTACAATTATTTTGTTTTGTTTTAATGCGTCAGTAAGTTGCGACTCTTCGTTTGGCCTGACCGTAAGAGCCAGTCTACATGGCGCATTGCGTTGCGTTGCGTCGTCGCAACGCAAACATTTTAACGCATAGTCGGCCACACGGGCGCTGCGCCATCGCAGCGTTATTACGAAGCAGTCTTAACGTCAACACCCCCTCCCGCTTCGTCTCGGGGGCGCTGTCCGTCATGTGTGCGTTGCGACGACGCAGCGCGCCGTGTGAACACCTTGGTTATTTGTATGTAAAACAACGCAACGGCAGCGTTGCATCGACGCAGCGCTGCCGTTTGACGCATAGCCGGCCGCACGGATGCTGCGCCATCGCAGCGTTATTACGAAGCAGTCTTAACGTCAACACCCCCTCCCGCTTCGTCTCGGGGGCTGCTGTCCGTCATGTGTGCGTTGCGACAACGCAGCGCGCCGTGAGAACACCTTGGTTATTTGTATGTAAAACAACGCAACGACAGCGCTGCGTCGACGCAACGCTGACGCAACGCGCCGTGTGGACTGGCTCTTACGCGTTAACTTTATCGCTAATTAATTTTGATAATTTTCCTAAATAGGTAATTAAAATATTTTATCATTTTTAACGTACAGGTTTTTCGATGTTATAGTCCCTTAAATATGGGTTAGGTCGATAGTCTAATTCCCTCAGTTATAATCTTAGTTAAATAAACATTATTTAATTTCGGCTGATAATAAGTTACACAATGATTTCTCATCGGTGTTTGTTTTGTTATTTTGCTTGTACATAATACATATTATCTAAAGGATGTAACAAAACTAAGTGATAATACTTTAGAGTGTGTATGTGTTCCTGACATAGAGTTCACTGTGAAAGTAGCAGCGCTGAAAGACCAATATTTTTTTCGCTTTTGTATGGGGAAACTCGTGACGCTGGGGCGCTTGCCCATACAAAAGTGAAAAAAAAAAATTTGGTCTTTCAGTGCTGCTACTTTCAGAGTGAACTCTCTACAAGGAACAGATACACACCCTAAAGTATTATCACTTAGTTTTGTGCCACCTGTATATGCAATGCGGTATTGTGATTTGTGGTGTATAGGTATTTTGCTGCTTCTTTGACCCTGTGAACTTTGGATGTACGAATCATTATCGATTCATATTTTTTAAGGATCATTGAATTCATTTTGCCTATTAAAAATAAATTAAGAATATATTATATTTGCATATTTTTAAAAGCTTTTATTTAACTTGCTCTGTATGTATGTAAGTATGTGTGTTACGGTGGAATTCTGGAACTCAATTTTGAAGTAGATATAATTAACCGATTGAGCTGAAATTTTGATACGCGTTTAGTTTGGATGACAATGCACGATATAGTATGTGACATCACTCTAAATCCAATATGGCCGACCATCCAAGATGGCGAAATAATTATTTTCTATGCAGACCTACAATATGGATATTAAATGAAAAGGCTTTTTGAGAGTAACTAGAAAACGAATGTAATTTTATTCTACATCCAACATGGCGGCTCATCCAAGATAGGGGAATAGTTATTTTTAATGCACTTCTGCAATATGGGTATCAAATTAAAGAACTCATTGAGAGTAACTCGAACACAAATTTAATGTCATTCTACATCCAATATGGCGGCTCATCCAAGATAGGGGAATAACTATTTTTAATGAACTTCAGCAATATGCGTATCAAATGAAAGGGCTCATTGAGAGTCGTGTCATGACGAATCGTGTCGTGTCATGTGTCATGTCATGTCGAATCGTGTCGTGTGTCCTGTCGTGGCGTGTCGTGTCGTGTCGTGTCGTGTCGTATCGTGTCGTGTCGGGTCGTATCTTGTCGTGTCTTGTCGTATCGTGTCGTGTGTCATATCGTGTCGAATCGTGTCATATGTCATGTCATGGCGTGTCGTGGCGTGTCGTGGCGTGTCGTGTCGTGTCGTGTCGTATCGTGTCGTGTCTTGTCGTGTCGTGTCGTGTCGTGTCGAATCGTGTCGTGGCGTGTCGCGTCGTGTCGTGTCTTATCGTGTCGTTTCGTGTCGTGTCGTGTCGTGTCATGTCGAGTCGTGTCATGTCGTGTATTGTCTTGTCGTGTCGTGCCGTGTCGTGGCATGTCATGTCGTGTCGTGTCATATCGTGTCGTGTGTCGTGTCGTGTCGTGTCTTGTCGTGTCGTGTCGTGTCGAATCGTGTCGCGTCTCTATCATGTCGTGTCGTATCGTGGCGTGTCGTGGCGTGTCGTATCGTGTCGTGTCATGTTAAGTCAAGTCAAATCCAGCCGGGTTTTAGAAGATGCCCGGTTGAATCCGGTCACTTTTGTTAAGTGAAATTTAACTTTTTAGTCATGCCGAAATAAACTGAATATATATATATATATATATATATATAACAACTTGCTAAATATAGACACGGTTTTTTCACTGATCAAAATTAAGTACGATTTCTTAAGGACTTATGTTAATCAGATATTAACAAATTCTTGAAACAAAACAAACTACAATCAAATTGACTAATAAATCTAGCCAGAGATAACTAAAAAACAAAAAATAAATTATAGGCAAAAAACTTTTTGAAAAAAGGCTTTTATTTAAATACTCCAAAAATAAGAAAATAAATTTCTCCTTAAAATTTTTAACTATTAAGTTATAACCTCAATATAAATTATACAATTTGCATGATAATAAAAGCTTGTCGCGCGATTTGTAAATAAACCTGTGCCAATTTAACTGAGTAAATTGATATTATATTAATTTATATTTTAATAAATTTATTAAATACTGACAGATTATTATGTCTCGCGACAAGCTTTTATTATCATGCAAATTGTATAATTTATATTGAGGTTATAACTTAATAGTTAAAATTTTTAAGGAGAAATTTATTTTCTTATTTTTGGAGTATTTAAATAAAAGCTTTGTTTCAAAAAGTTTTTTGCCTATAATTTTTCTTATATTAAACATTACTAGATGTTACCGCTCTATTTCTACAGACGTTCACAGCTTTAGTCCATTCATTGGACACATTTATTCGGGCAATCTTCCTTTTCTTTTTCATATAGGTAAGTATTTTTTTCTACATGGATGGAATTTCAATTTTTTCCTTATCCAACAACCAGATTATCATATTTTCATTTATTTTCAGTCATTTATTTCATAGATTTTCAGTCTGTCCGCAACCACTGATACACTACGACTTTTCTCTATTGCCTATATCTATGTACCAGGCAATGTTTACTATAAAGCTCCTCGCATGAGAGGAGAAGATTATCATAATATACGTCACTCTAATCCCCGAACACGTGGATGCTATGAAAAAGTGCTTATTCAGTTTCGTACGTTAGAATATCCCGAAGCGTCCGTTTTTTGCGTTCCCATGAACCCTGTGACAATGGAGTTAACCTTTCAAAGACGAAGATCCACGCAAGAATAAATATTGCGCAACAATGGGGTAGCTTCTTTGACTTTTGGTGCACTCTTGTCCGCGAATGGTTTTGATACTTCGAAGATATCATTTTTATCATAAATATTCGAAAATGATGTAAATGTGACGTCTTATATATAATGATCCTGTTATTAAAACACTTTAAATCAACAATTTTAGAAAAGTGTTTTACATAATTTTACGCGAAAAATTATTATAAAAATTCAACAATTACTATTATTTATTAGTCAAATTTGCTTAGATAACTTATTGTTTCAAATATAATAAGTGATATCTCTATATTTGTGCATATTACATTAAAATAACGACTAAAACTATCAAGAACATTCAGTATCCTACAACCCCCTGCACAACAAAAGCTATTCGAGCTCCTAACGGACTCTTTGATACAACGATCAGGGTCCTTCCTACAGTCCATTCAGATTGCCTTTACCCGTGACAGAAACTTTATACCATGTGTCATAAAGATGATTATCCTTATAGTCACTCTGAGGTAAAGCAGTAAACGAACTATAATATTCTAAAGCTAAATCTACCTGTGTATTAATTTACCTTCATAATAAAATATTATAATGTTCTCACCAATCTTACGTATGGTGTAGCAAGAGAATTTATCCTATACCTTTAACTAATTTAGGGTTGGCATATTTCTGCGGAATATGGAGGTGTTATTTTGCTGAAACCCTCACAAAAATATATTTTATCGTAGAGGTTAAAAGAGAAAAAAAGTTACCCCTTTCATAAATCTTACCTTAAACTTAACATTTGTGATGAATCATGACACTGTAAATAACACTGTTATAGAAACCAAAGGCGAAAAATTTGAGCTCCATTTATAACGTTCAATTAACTTTGCCCGAGTCACAACGAATCTTGCTCCTCGCCGAAACATTTCCAATATCCTTTCACGTGCGTCTAAATACTAATTACAGAGAGCTGCCTGACGAATGAACCGGAAAATATTTAAATAGAGCCCAAAACATGGAAGCGGTAGCCGTAAAATATGAGGATCAAAAAAAAAAAAGAAAAAAATATGAATGCGGAAACTAACCGTGTGTGGAACGAAGCAAGAAAATACATTTAAACTTCAAGATTGCTGCCATTCCTTATTTTGTTTGCGACTAAAGTTGATTTATCGTTAAAGAAAAAAAATTACTAAACGCCCAGAATTATAAAAGCGCACATTTAATATACGTACGATAAAATGTGACATTTTCGACGGAGAGCTGACGACCAAATCGGTCATGTAGCTTCAGCTGTATTAAAACTCCGTTAGCTACTTCCCTGAACAACCCTTTCTGATAATCTGCGTGCTGGCAGACCGTGGGCGGTGGGTGTGGGAGTGGTGGGGTGGGGAAAAAAATTAAAAAAAAAGGTAGGTTCAGCAACTTTAATTTTTTTCGTCTGTCCGTCGGTCCATCGCGTCGGTCCGTCGGTCCGTCTGTCCGTCTGTCCGTCTGTCCGTCTGTCCGTCTGTCCGTCTGTCCGTCTGTCCGTCTGTCCGTCTGTCCGTCTGTCCGTCTGTCCGTCTGTCCGTCTGTCCGTCTGTCCGTCTGTCCGTCTGTCCGTCTGTCCGTCTGTTCGCCTGTCCGTCTGTCCATCTGTCCGTCTGTCCGTCCGTCCGTCCGTCCGTCCGTCCGTCCGTTCGTCCGTCCGTCCGTCCGTCCGTCCGTCCGCCCGTCTGTCTGTCTGTCTGTCTGTCTGTCTGTCTGTCTGTCTGTCTGTCTGTCTGTCTGTCTGTATGACTCCAGGCTGTATCTCAAGGACCGCTATATATAGACTTCTGAAATTTTTACAGATTGCGTATATCTGTATATCTGTATAATGGTAACAGCTAGGCACTTAAAATTTTCACAAAATCCATAAAAAAATATCATCGCAAACACTATTAAGTCGCTGAACCTACATTTTTTTCCATTTTTTTTCACCCACACGCCCACGGCCTGCCAGCACGCAGATTTTCAGAAAGGATTGTTCAGGGAAGTAGCTAACGGAGTTTTAATACAGCTGAACCTAAATTTTTTTTCTTTTTTTTTCCCCACCCCACTACTCCCACATCCACCGCCCACGGCCTGCCAGCACGCAGATTATCAGAAAGAGTTGTTCAAGGAAGTAGCTTACGGAGTTTCAATACAACTGAACCTACATTTTTTTTCTTTTTTTTCCCCACCCCACTACTCCCACACCCACCGCCCACGGCCTGCCAGCAGGCAGATTATCAGAAAGGGTTGTTCAGGGAAGTAGCTAACGGAGTTTTAATACAGCTGAAGCTACATGACCGATTTGGTCGTCAGCTCTTAGTCGATTTGTATGTTTCGCTAACAAACTACTGATAGGTCTTGAGTATTTTGAATGTATTATTTATCTCGTAAGTTCTAATTTCAGATAACTTGATTCATCCAATGTAAAATATTCTGAATCATGAACAGAAACATTACCGACTGTATTATTATCATTGACATTTATACCTATTTACTATGTCACCAATTTACTATTATTATAATAAGGAATGCATTTTTAAGACTGTCCGCGCTGTTTTAGCCCATAAATAGCTGATAAATTACCATAAACATTAAACGGTTGACACGGTCGAAATGCCTTTCGATACTGAAGAGGGAAGAATTTTATCAGGGATCTAATTGTAGCAGATAATGAGATGTGCGTCAAATATCTCGCGATAAACCTGATCCCGAATGGTAATCAGGCGGCGTTTGTTCCCGTTCCTTTAAATTTTTTTTGGGGTAACGGCGGCGCATTACAATCACAATGCCCTTACCGTTAACGGCTCGAACGGGCCCAGTTTCACCATGCTTTGCTACGTTTTTTCAAGACACTTTAAAAAAAGTAAAATCTATTGTGAGTAGGTAAAACATTCATAGAACATAAACGTGAAACTTATATAAATATTATAATATACAATAGTTTTTAGAAAAAGCTTCATATTTCATATGATCTTAATTCGTGTTTACTCAAAACTTTCTTTCAAAAATACTTTTCTATCATTATTTAATCTTCTAAAAATACTATAACTTGCTTGTTATTTATTATCTATTAAGATTTAAATGTTATCTTTTACCTAAATTAGTGAAAAAAATAATAATAATAATGGAACTGCAGTTTAACTGTCGATTAGGTGGCCGTGGTTGCTCCAGCGGCTCTAACAAAGAGAATGGCGTTAACTGTATAGTAATTTGGCTGCATTAGCATAGGGGTTTGTTTCTAAGGGGTACAGATTCGGTATTCATGAGATTGCCCTATTAGTTCGATTGGTAATATCGAATATCGGATTTGCCTTAAATTTCTTATAAAATAAATTAGATCATAATGAAACAAGGTGTGAATTAAATCGTTTAATAAATTATTCAACATTATTCGCTAACATCACAATATTATTTGAAGGCACTAAGTAGACATTTTATTAACAGTTCGCCTTTTTTTGCAAAATTTTACACTTTATGTAGGTATCTATAAAGTAAGAATGTTAAAATATACAATCTCTTTAATCTACAATGTGCTAGTTTAAAATTTTATCTACGTTGCTTTTGTAAGCTTTAAAGTCGATTAAGTATAATTTAAAAATGAACTAGGCTTATACTATTATTATTATCTAACTAAACAACATTAAAACTAAGATTATCATTTCTAGTTTATGGCATACGTTACATTACGTAGAATGACCGTTAAAGAACACCTTGCGTTTGCTTCGAGTACACACTTTGGTTCCAACAGCTGTATGTTTTATGCATTGAATTATACATTACTTATCATTAAATTATGTGTCTTTAAGCTTATACTGTACATTAATTGGTCTTAGAAATAATACGAGATTGTTTAGTCTTTTCCTGCCACCATTTTAAAGTTTCTTCAAATTGTTCTCTATCTTCAGGAGTCACTTGGATATCTGGAAGCTCTTTTTTTAGTTCAATGTCATTATACTGCTGATCGTCAACAAAATGTATCTCCTCTTTGAGTTTGTATTGACTTTGATTAATAATTAAATCAGGATTGATAGACTCTAGTACTAAATCTTGCTCTTCAGCGAAACAATTTATCTGTTGATCAATAGAATGTGCATATTTAACTTCAAAGTCATCTTCGTTTACGGGCGCATCGCTCTCTATGCAATAGCTTTGTTCTGGTATAACGCTGAATTGTTCTGCTGAATTAGGAAACGGGAAACTGCTGCCGAGCACATTTGGATGAATATCTTCCTGACCGAGTAGATCTGACGATGGTGTCAATGGTTGACCGTTGCCATCTTCTTCCTCGTATAGATGTGGTGAAACTAACTGGAAAGTTTCCGCTGCAGGTAGACCCAAATAATGCTGATGAGAGATATGATGCATGGATCCGTCTAACTCGTCTTCGTCTAGATCATCATCGTCCATCGGTGGAGAGTTTATAGAATAATAGTTTCGCTCTTGACTAGTTTCTCTTGGAGATGATGAAGCAGGAGATGGAAACGATTCCAAAGAGGGACGCATCTGATTTTCTTTCTCATAATTGTTATTGTGACCGATATTTAACAAACTTTCAAGATTTCGTATGTATTCTACGGCCATCCGCAACGTTTCCACTTTACTTAACTTTTTGTTAGATCCTCTGTTAGAATTGGCATTCTCGAACGCTGCAGCCACTTCATCGGGTATGTGTCTACGTAGCGCGGCAAATCCGTCGTTAACTTGTCGCACTCTGTTTCTTTCCCGCGCATTTCGTCGTGCCACGGCTAGTGGTGTCGGAGATCTCGCTTCATCTGGAACGTTTTCTCTTTGACGAGGTCGCTTCGGTGCAGCACTAAAGTTACTACAATCACCCGGACTAATTTGTGACGTCACGGAAATCGTGTCGGACGGAGATAAGGCTTTCTTCTTTCGCACTATGACAAATTCACGTCGCACATTGTTTATTTCATTATTAACTATGTTTGCATTATTGTTCACAGATTCTTGAAGCACTTGCGTTTTCAGAGGTGAGTTACGGAACACGACAACACCAATGGAACTCATTTTAATGTTTGTTTTTTACATATTACTGATGAGACTTTGTCGAGTTGGATCACTTTTACTAGGCTGGATCACATGAGTTTTGAGCACTTTCAGAATGTTATAATATTAGGTGGCGTCAGGGCGCCAGCCACCGCGGGAATGGCGCGTGCCGTTCAGCCACACCTGGGGTGGGTCGCGGATAGCGGGGGGATCAACAGGGGTAGTACTTACGTTTACTAGTTGCACACATGCCCTTTTCAAAAGGGCGGGAAAGAAGTGGAGTCGCTGTTCTATTTTTTTTGTGATAATATTATGTATTATTATCACGTCATCGGTCGGATGCGAGACTGTTCGCAACTTATAAAATCTAAAAGATTTTAGTAATAATAATACCTACGAGTAGGTTAAATGAATAAAATAATTCATATGATGTTTCAAAGTGCTCATTTTTTTACAACTATAAGTAGATACCTATTTTGAAAGTAGATTATAATAATATTATGTGAAATTAAATACAAATATGCACCATTGTTTCTCAATTAAAACTTTACAATTTTTTTTATCACGAAACAAGTACAAATATCTAGTGTAATGGATTAAAAATATTATAGCGCTGGAAACCTCTTTTTTTAATTATAATAAAATTTTAGAGTCGTCTCTATTTAAATTGTGTTCCAATACGCGAAAATAACAGTAAACGCAAACGACAGTAAATTATTTAGTGGGGTGTCGCACCCAACTACAGCTCCAAAGTATGCACACAAGGACATTGAATATAAATGTGTGTCGATATTTTTGTGTTACATCCTAATTCCTATAAAGTTTATCCATTTAAATTGTAGTAATTTAGTTCAAATTAAGTAGTAACTTAATAAAGTATGTCTAATAAAATATTTGACGACCTCTGTGGCTCAGTGGATAGCGCGTTGGTAGCTTAAGCCGGGGGTCGCGGGTTCGAGTCCCGCCGACGGAACAAAAAGTTTTCAAAGTTCCTGGGTCATGGATGTGTATTAAATATGTGTATCATATAATAAAAATCTTAAATATGTGTATAGTATAAAAGAATTAAATATATTTCCGTTGTCTGGTACCTGTAACACAAGTCCTTCAGGTACTTACCACGGGGCCAGACTGACGTGGTGTGAAGCGTCCATAGATATTATGATATTATATTATATTAATTATATTTTTGCAATTGATTAAGATATTTCAATGTAACAATTTATATTATCAATATATGTATATGATATGCATAATATAGAAATATTCAAACTACAATTTTATAAAATATATAGTATTAATAAAATTATAGTTTGAATATTTGTCTATGCGACTCCACGAGTCCTGTGCAGCTAGTGTCCCGTTGGATCGCCCACGCCAGCTGCATCTGAACTTTTATCCAGTTACGGCACGCGCCATTTCTATGACCATTGTTAAATGTCTATCAACGAACTCTGTGCTTTCATATTTACGGAAACAACTTATTTTAAAAGTAAAAGTGAATTTTGGTCTACCAGAATCTGATGGCAATTTTTGACAGCAGATTTTCAAAAAATATCCTTGATCATTGGATAAATTTTTATATTTGCATGTTTAACACACAGAATCAGCCGCTATAAGAAAAAAAAGGATCAAAATGTTTTATTCCAATTACCCCGGTATTGCTAGAGTCAATTTACTGTCTCACTTTTTGCCATCCGATTCTGGTAGACCTATACTTAATAACAATGCTATTTAATTACTTATTGTCATTTAAAAATTTATAAGCAGACTGGAGCAGTGAGCATCACTTATTTGTTTTTTAAAATTTTAATGAGATAAATATTATTATTGTTTATCATCTGATATGATATTGAAAATATTTTGTTTCTAATTAGTTTTATAATCTATTGTGTCTCGTTCACCGGTGAGCTTATGGGGCTTGATGAATTAATTCATTTTATTCGAGCGCCTACATTTTTTCTTGTAGCAGTGGGCGACAACATTTTATTATCTTGGTTTTCTATGGTTTAATATTACAATTTACAATAATTAATATACGTTCCTCAAGTCAATATTTTAATAGTTGTAACTTAGAAGAAATAACAATAGGAAAACACTTTTCCACAATTTTAGGAGATCAATCGTAGTAAACACTCATAAGTCATAACGCAGCCAAGTTTTCAGTCTCGTCTTTTTACTCCTAGGAGTTAGAGACCTTCAAAAAAAGTTACATCCTTTAAAAGAAAAAAAGACTTCTAAACCCTAAAAACGGAAACCTTGTAAGATCACTTTGCTGTCTATCCGTTCGTCCGAAAAATGTAAACAGCTCAATATTACTAATTGCTACAATATTACAATAACAAATAAAGTGTTAAGTTCTCATAATTTAGCTTTTGTTAGTAACAATAAATATAATAATTATTATTACTATACTTTCATATGAATTATGGTATAGAAATCTATGGACATCTTCGATTGAAACAAGTAACATTTTATTACTTCTCCTGCTGGAGCGTGAAGGCAATCGTCTGTATAATGTATTTATGCATTTAATCCTGTGCTGTGTTTCTGTATTAGGTACCTTTATCTGTATTTTACTACTGTGTTTTTAAGTATTGTATTTTACCTAATTCAAGGTATCTAGTTTGTAAATAGTAGAATTATCACACAAGAGCTTAAACGCGTACCTTATATGCTTGGAAGTAAAATAATAATAAATGCTGCTTTCATCGAGCAATTAAATTCAGTAATATACGACGCGATTAAATCTTAACCTTTTTGCGCACATGTATGGTTTGAAATGTAAAAACTCTGGTTGAAGCTCATATCCACGTCTAATATTAACGTATCCTGTAACTCAAGTAAGATGCAAGTCATTTTTTCGCTGGATCCGAAAGTCGAGAACCGCCATCTTGTGCACATGTGGTCTCCGCTAATGCACAGTATGGTGCAGGCGACAGATTAATCTATATTTAGTCCCACCATATGCTAATAGCACTTTAAGTTGTAGCAAATCAGTAAGACGAACGCTGAAGCCTGTCTAAACAAACCCCTTTCTAAATTTCTTAGTTTTGATACTTTCGACAACCTATACGCAAAAAAAAACAAGCCGCACTACTTTTGCAGGTAAATTAGTCCTACTAATATACTATAGTAGTAGGTACATCAAAACAATCAAGTTACTATAGTAACTAGTAGTGTTTTGATGTACCTGCTGCCCCGACTATCGTATCAAAATCACAAAGTTATGAGTTATACGGATATACATATTTGTTGTGCCATGATTACACCTACCGAGTAGAAAGGCGAGACAGTTCCTCGTCCGAGAACTCGGTACTCTCGGCAAATTTGATTGGGCAAGAGCACTTGCCATTGTCTCGCTACCTAACTTAGTATGGATGTTGACACGGTAGCCGGGACAGTAAAAAGGCATTAAGGCTCTTAGAGTCTAAGAAATTTAAACAGATACGTACATTCATATTGAATACAATTGACATAAAATAACCCTTCTTTTAGCGCAATCCAGTAATACAGTCTCCATGTTTATCGAATCTGTAAATGAAATGTCAGCTGTGCTTTAAATGAATCTAACGTATAATACTATAACCTATCTCAATACAGGTCGCCTCGAAATAGCTAAGCCATTCATGAGCCCAGACGGTTCGTTCATTAGAATACAAATAAAAGGGAACCTTCAACTTGAAAATAAATAAGTTAAGGTCAGCAGTATAAAGCTATAGTGCATCGAGAGAACTAGACTGGGCTGAGCTTGTTGGAGTTCCGCTGGGGTGAATTCTAAAGGCTACATATCCGGCTATCAACAGATATTCATATTCCGCTCAATATCTGAATCTATGTTTTTGATTATGTCTGGAATATTATGGTTTTTGTTTTCTTTGTGCACGGCTCTTGTTAAAGAAGTCCACATGATGTAGGTATTTTATGCCTTTTTATTTATCTATTATCTAGTTAGTTAGAAGAGCGTAAAACTTCGCTCTTACTTTTTAAGAACGACGAATATATTACATTTCATGGAAGAACTTGCGGTCACTGCCCAGGAACAGATTAGAAGATAATATAAGAACAGAGAAAAAAACAACAACTTGCTGGTAAAACACTTTTATTGAGATCTTTAAATCTAATGTGTAACTTTGCTTGTTATATATTTTAGGCGTTTTATTAGTTTTTATTATTCGTAGCGTTTTAATAAAGAAATTTTATCCGACAGAACGATTTGCTACAAATTCACGGTAGTTTTTCGTATAATGAGGGTTGTACGGCGCTATGTAGCCTTCAGGTCTATCGTGATTCGTGTATAAATGTCGTGTCAGCAGTCAGACAGACATAAGGTAGCTATATCGTGACATGTGGAAGCTATTTCGTGACATATGACAGCTGTTTGACACGACATTTGACACAATAGACCTTACGGCTACATAGCGCCATACAACTCTCATTGACCTGCTCAATTGCTGGTGCAAGTTCGCTGAATGGTGACTTCCCATGGCCGTTCGTTCCCTGTTATATCTGGGGCAAAAATAACAATAATAACAAGAGCTCTTTCAAACTGTGGTCCAGACACAAAACGCTTTTCAAACTCATTGTTTCTCTCCAGACGAATTTTGTACCCACAGTTGTACCCCCTTCCTTTGGGAGCTTTAACGCATTCGTTCTCAATACATTTCTCACATCCTACATTCCAATATTTTGCACAGATTTAAAATTCAATTCCATTTTGTTCTTCGCATTGCTTTTCATATTACAATTCGAGCGATCAAAGTAAAAATTGAATAGTACGAATTTTCTTTTGTATCCATTGTATTTCTAAGATGGCTCTACTACTTTATATATGTAAGTAAAACTCTAGAAGAAAGCTCTTGAGAGTATACTTTACTACAGTAGTTACAGCATTTACAGGATATTTACAAGTAGATACATTAATATTTGTAATAAAATCTATTAGAAAACTGCTTGAATTTCATACACTACTATAAACTATTAAAAGTTATAAGCAAGGCTTTAATGAGAGCTAAATCGTAATGCATCATTAGCCGCTGGTATTATTATTAAACTTAACCTTAATCAAGTAAAAAACATTCGCCCGGCAGATGTTGAGGCCCGTTTTACTCTCACATACAAATATAATCTGTCTCTTTTTTCTTGACGGAGAAAATCACAAGTGGGAAAGGGACGGATAATTAGATTAGGGGTTGCGAGGGTTTGCCACGCGACTGGATCGGTGCACACATAGAAAAGAAACCCTCGATCATTTTATAGATCTCGGAATAAAATCACTACGATTAATGGCATGTTTCGGATACTACGGGCCCAATTATTGCGATTTACGACGAGAATTCCTACAATCAACATTTATTGTTTTTACACAACATAAATATAATTCCTCGTCTAGAGATCTTTATTAGACGCCATTGTCTCGAGTTATAAAATTTCCTACTGTAACTATCTATTTTTAAAAATTCTTCATGGTGTAGAGTGTAGACGGTAACAAAACGATAAAAAATTTAGTATTATTGTCATGTCTTTACTGGCTTTTACGTTAATTCTTTTCTATGTTATGTTATTTACTGTAATTATATAATCTTTAAAAGATTGCTTTTGCGAAGATTATTTAGTGCGTCATATTTTAGCACTAAAAACAAAGTAGGCAATTCCACCCAATGGCTTAGGATGAACAAAATATTATCTCATCATCATCAAATCATAGACATTAGACAGTTAAACGATCGTAGACAATTCGGTGTTTAAAAAAACAAACAGGAGTCGGATCGCGTTACAGCACTTATTCTGTCGTCAGCCGCCGCCACCCACAAGGCTTTTTTTAAAAAACCTCAAACAACCAAATAGATTTCCGGTTAGAAAAACAAATATACACTTATAGACTCTAAAATTTTATTATGTCCTCGTTTATGATGGATTACGACTGTCTCTGATGGATGCTTCCGAATTTTTTAAGACCCATTTATGGATTCCCTGATTCCCCAACAGTTTAGGAAAATGTAAATTTTTACATTAAAATGACTAGATGTTTTCTGCAATTTCGTTCGTGCAAAATAAATTCCGCTACAATATTTTCTAGCAATATAATGAATACATCTTTGCACTTAACTATTACATTTTGTACCTTATTAAAATCTGCCGGTAAGTTTTGTAGCCTTTTCGATGCAGATGAATATAAAATTAATAATAATAATAAAATTATATTATAATTATTCTTTCACTCCAGAAACAAACTTCTATTACTGTTAATATTCCACAGTCAAAGTAGCTTGTTATAAAACATTCAAAGTTGATTTAGCTCGAGTATGGGCGGTCCGAATTGTCAAATTTGCTACTTGATTTAGGGGCATTTTGGTCATTTGGAGTCGTTATCTGTTCATCTAGTTTGCGGCAGATATATCAAGTTTTGGGGGTTTGGGGTTAATGCCGAGCTGACGGCGCGTAGGTAGCGATGTTAATCGATGCCTATCCGTTCCATTACATTTTACGTTTCACTGCTGATCGCGTTTGCCGACGGTAGAAAAAACTAAGAAGTTGAAGAATTTTGATTATTTAATGGAGGTAGAAAATGTTCAAACTTTTCTTTAAAAAATTCTACTGTTGCCTCCGATCATGTGACTTCCAAGAAGGCGGAAGTTATTGTTCTAGGTATTGCATATTTTATGTTTGAAAAAGAAAAAATTAAATGTGGAAATGATACAAAAATATATCAAACAAGATTGAATAATTCTTTTGTTTAGCAAAATAAATGATTGTGACATAATACACGTAAATAATGTCGTTTTTAAAATTCCTCACGAGTTTATTAACAGGTAAAATTAATTATTACTGGTTCCTAATAATGAATTCGCAACACTAAATAATTTTTAGAATATAATATTATGACTTTTTTTTTTAAAAAAAGCTATCGTTTTAATATTATTATTTTTAACAAAAAATTAAAACCGACTTCCAAGGTAAAAACAATAATAACATCCTTATAATATGAACTAAAAAGTATTAAATAATTTTTATATAATTTTAAATCTAATAGTGCCTTTTTCCAAATTCGGCTAAACCTCAACTATTTCTGTACTCAATCTTCATCATTTTGAAGTCGGTACCAGATATAGCTGAATCTTCAGTTCTCGGACAGAATAGGTAATTGAAACTTTTGGAACTGGCACCGACTTAAAAATTATGAAGATTGAGTAAGTACAGAAATAGTAGAGGAATATACAACCATGTGACCCTGGTGAACCTGACGTGGTAATGATGATGATGATGATGATGATGATGATGAATGTAATTTGCATAGTAGCATATGCTTTCAGTTCTTAAAACAGCGCCTAAACCCCCAAACTTGTATCTATAAGGAATCCGGACTTCTCTTAGTATCTTCCGAACCATAGGTGCAAAATCTTGCGTTAAGCATATGCTTAGGATACTTCTCATAAAACCAAAATCACCATATGTTTCCATATAAATTTTGAGGAGTTCCCTCGATTACTCATGGATCCCATCATCAGATCACCACTTTTGTAAAAATGGGACCAAATTGGAGGGAAACCTAATAGAACAAAACAAAAATTTTGAAAATCGTTTCACAAACGGCGGAGTAATCGTTGAACATACAAAAAAATATATATATCCACAGCCGAACATATAACCTCCCCCTTTTTGGAAGTCGGTTAAAAACTGGATTACAACTTATGGTAGTATGGTATGGTGCCAATGATAGTATCTACGTACATATTTAGTTGATCTTGATTAAACATCTATGCCTGGATATTGATTACATATATTTTATTTATTTATTTACAAGGCTTTAGTATAAGCTCGTAAAAAATTACAATAAATTCTTATAATTCAAAGGAGCAACTAGATCGAACTAGACGATCTAGAATGAACATATTATTTAGGAGCTAAATCAAGATTCCTGTTTCCGACTCTTCCGAGATCTTAATTAAAGACTCAAATATTTATGAATATTTATAGAACTATAGAAACAACATCATTGTGTTCTTTAATCATGTGGTACAACAAAAAAGATTTTTGATACAATATACTCGTTTTATCGTTTAATGAATTCCAATAAAGCGGTTGGAGACAATGTGTTATTAAGACGTTCGTTTCTTAATGAATATTATTTGCGAATTCTCTCTCGTGGAATTTTTAAAATTACGGAAGAAATTTTAGTTTGTAGTATTTAATGGCTAATTGATACAGAGCTTAATTATCTTGAAGGCCCATTACACATGAACAGCATAGGCTACTAAATTCGAGTAGCTATAGAATAATTTTTGACCAAAGCATAATATATGAAGAAAAGAATTTTAAAGAATTCCAGTTACAAGAAACAAGTAGAAAATTTTATGCAGCACCTTAACAAAAAACGGACGTTTCTATTCCTACTGTCCAAAACCGACCAGGAACTAAATATTCGGTAGGATGTAGTGATTTATGTGAAATTAACTTTTTCGGTCGCCTCGGCCGAGCAATTAAAAAGCCTAAAAATGTGTCCTCCGTGGGTGGTGGTTGACAGTTCTCACGAGCCTATTAAATATAATTTTATTTGTTTTTTGCTGGTGTTTTTGTTTTCGGCACGATGTCACAGAATTTATGTCGGTGGACACTGCGGCTCTGTTTGAGTTTTATGACATGCAATGCGATTCGGCATGGCGCTATGATCATCAAAAAACATCGGGGTTCTTTTTTCAGATGGTAACCATTTATAATTTTTTGAATCAGATTGGTAGTTCTGATAAAAATATTGTATCGTGTACATTTTTTAATTTTGTGTTTTTTAGATGTAAAGTTTTTCGCTAAACGTGCAAAAATAGAAAACTAGCTTAGTTAGTATTTTGTGTTTTTTGTGATTTCTTTGTTTATTATTATCACTGCTGGTAACGCATTCAAGCACAAAATCGTTAGTCAGGTTTTTTTTATTTTTATAAGGCAGCGTAATGTTTTTTTCCTTCTAGAATCTAGAACCATCTTAGTGCTAAAAGCAATTATTGAAAATAGTTCATAACTAAACCTTAAAACATATTTCATTAAGTAACAACAAATGGCACTATTAATTTTAAAACACGGCGTATCATAACTCATAACATCCAATTATAGTTGCTCAAAGATAATACACATTATAAAATCATGAAAAATAATTGCCAACAAAACAGTAACCCTTTGGACCTTAGTTTGTCAACGATAAGGCGATGTTATCTTGTTTAATGTCAGCATGAAAATAAAATTCTATTATAAACGATTTGTGAAACGCGATGTCAGCATGACGCGAACTGTAAATGATCTGACTTTTTTCATACAATCCCATACGTAACATAGTTGAATGCGTGCGGACGGTAGACACTTCGCTGAACGTCTTAGTAAAACTCCCAGCGTGGGACGAATATTTTGGCTACCACCGAAATTTTATTTCAACCCCTTTTAATAATTAAGGGTTGAATTAATGTGGCCATTATTTTAATTAAAAAATCTGATTTTATCTTTGATTGTTGTGGAATCTAATTTCTCTTTGCACATGAAAATATCTAATTGTTATTGGTATACCTAAAACGAATAAGTGTGAATGTATTTACAAAAACAAAATATATTTTATAATAATATTATTATTTTACGTCGTTATTCATTTTATTTCATGTAAAAAAGCATCTATTTTAAAACTTATTTGGATTCTTTAGTCTTACCATTTTACTCTCAAATTATAGTTGAGTATGTATGTGGGGTCAGCAAGTATAATGTAATGGGTTTTTAATTTCTTTGATTTATCAACCTCCTCTCACTAATAATTGCGGGAGGTTTAAAGACAGCAGAATTAATACGAGGCTCGACGGGCCAAGTACCTAGTATTTCATCCGTCAGGTAGCCTTTGTAATCATTTACTAGTAAATGGTCGGTATAAATTCCGTTCTGTTGGCTCGCTATTAAGCTAGGGCTATATTCTTCACATTAAGTGGACGAAAAAAAAATATCCGAGTACTACAAAAGGAGAGAATTATAAGTGGTGGAAGAATAATAATATGAAAATCAGAAACGACCGTCGAGTTTTAAATAATTATTGCCGTGTAATCTTTAAGTAGATGTAGTATTTTCAGTGTTCTAAATTGGCTGGCCGCCCGATTCTGGATCTAAATAATTATGAATAGTACAGAGTGTAGACCCACCTTAAGAGGCCCAGCGACGTAAATCATGAGGAACATGCGCCTGCGCAGTCGCACAGTACTCAATCGCAGTAACTATAGGCGTTAAAGTATCGACTATACAAGCGAGAACAATTTAATTGAACAAAATTAGTTCATAAACTCTCCTCGAATCCTCACAATGGAGCCGCCTCTAGTAAATAGGGTTTATTTACTAGAAGTCCAAGGAATCTGCATTAAATCCTTTTTAAACGCCCAAACGTATTTACATGTGTCCATAGTCCTTAGGGACGGACGGTCTTCAACAGTCTCGATGTTTTTGGACCTTATTGCCTTGCAACAAGGTCGAAAAATTTGACACCGGATCCGTCACCGACCACACTAGGTTTGTTCATAATATATCTCTGATGCCGATTGCCATTTGTTCACATTCAGAGCCCATGGAATCAACTAATTCCTACTAAATAGCGGAGGAGTTATTAAAATTGACTCTGATCGTTTCATTGTTTAAAAAGTTTTGTGCTTTTCTTAAGAATTGGTTTAAGAATTGGTTGGCAAATTTTTGGTCTTAACAAAACTGCCCTAGAACAATATTTTTGACGTGTAACTATAAAATTAATAATATTATACAGTGAGTAGCGACTGCACTGTGGTAGTTTATAGAGTACCGTAGATACAGTTGTAGAGTGCATTGAGATTCAGTTAATTTGCATTAAAATAAGTACTAAATATGTAGTTGAAATTAGTACTGACGGGATAAAAAATTGAACTCATTAAGTCTAGAAGGAAACAAATGTCAAGGCTTTTAAGGCGATTTCTCCTTGTAACGCCTCGGCTAACATTTTTGTTTTAATTTTTGTTTTACATTGAATTAATACGCCTACTAAATAGTATTTTGATAACTAATTCGTTGATGTTTAAAATAGAAATAATTATGCTACAAATGAGCATAATATTTATATTTTAAACATATTATACATATTACGAAAATTAAAATTTAAACCTCAAAGTTAAGATGTTAACTGAAGTTGGTAATAAAATTGATTACCACACATAATTTCAAAGTCTTTCAAAATTCATTAAGCTATTTTTACTAAGACAGAGAGTCATACCCACAAATGAGTAGCAATTTACTTAAAATAATTGTATGTTAATAAATTAAAATTGACGTCATGTTCGAAATTCGAGGCCAAAATCAACAAACGCTGATAAATTCGATGAAATTATATGCATCTGCTTAACGATGTTGAGCAATTTGTGAAAGACGAAAAAGTATGAGGACAAGTTTGAGACATTTATGATATACTGGTTATATCGAATTTGTTATAAAAAGTGTTTATATAGCTTTTCAAAAAAGAGTAGACGCCGAACATAATTTTTAGGGTTCCGTACCCAAAGGGTAAAAACGGGACCCTATTACTAAGACTTCGATGTCTGTCCGTCTGTCCGTCTGTCCGTCTGTCTGTCACCAGGCTGTAACTCAAGAACCGCTAAAGCTAGACTTCTGAAATTTTCACAGATTGTGTATATGTGTTGCCGCTATAACAACAAATATAACAAAAATAAAATAAATTAAATATTTAAGGGGGGCTCCCATACAACAAACGTGATTTTTTTTGCTCTTAATCAATAACGGCAACACATAGGCAATTGAAATGTTCTCAAAATACTTAGTTGTATTTGTACTTTAATAATTAATTATAAAATTTAAATAAATTAAATAATTGAGGGGGGCTCCCATACAAAAAATTCAATTTTTAGGCCTATTTTTGCTCTGTAGTGGTACGGAACCCTTCGTGCGCGAGTACAACTCGCACTTGGTCGATTTTAAATCACATAAAAAGTACAAAAACCATATTATTGCAAATAAAAAAATGTGTCAGAGCGTTAATATTTAAAGTGTACAAAATATGTTCTCTGATTGATTTTTAAAAGATAAAACCGACTTCAAAATTGTACGTAATTGAGAATTAAAATTGCCTTATCTCAAAAACTACTGAACCGATTTTGATGAAACTTGCAGTGTTCCTTAAGTTAAACAATACCTAGTACAACATTAAACTGTATTTTAAAAAGATAAAACCGACTTCAAAATTGTATGTAATTGAGAATTAAAACTCCCTATCTCCAAAACTACTAAACCGATTTTGATGAAACTTACACTTTTCCGTAAGTAGAACAATACCTAGTACATCAAAAAAAGAATTAGTGAAATCGGAATGGTAGTTCCAGAGATTTAATGCGAACACAAACATAAAAACATACATACGTACATACATACATACATACATACATACATTGTATACACTTTTGAAATTTGGCACATTTGTTCAGATGCTGATATAGACTAACATAATATACTAAAACTGGGCAGTTCTGGAAATATTACATATTAAATATGTATACGCGTCGAATTGATAATCTCATTTTTTTGAAGTCGGTTAAAAACTACCATTTGATCATGATTAGGGGGCGTCCACAAATTACGTGAGGTGTATTTTTAAATTTTCTGACCCGTGAGATTTCGTGAGATTTTGTTCAACCCCCTCCCCCATGCCCCAATCTCACGTGAGATATTTTTCAAAATGTGGGTTTCTAAGGTAACGCATTGGATTGTTTGGCAGTCAGTAGATGTATAACGTCAAAGTATGAATGAAATTATTTTCTTTCGAACGAATTAGTGAGTGATCCTAATCGTATGGAAATGGACCAAAAGAGTATAATTTTTTTTGTAACAATAAGAAAAAAAATTACAAGAGATTTGCCAAGATCCCCCTCTCTCCAACATAAGATCAGATGAGATTTGACTCGACCCCCTCCCCCCTTTAACACCTCACGTAATTTGTGGACGCCCCCTTATGTTTGGAAAATAATTATTTTAGCGTCTACTCTTTCTTGAGAGACTGTACAAGCTCGTGCCTGGCCCGAGGCGCCGCCAAAATGGACGCTCTTTATCGAATGCTCGGTGGCCTTATAGCTATAGATATTCGCAACGTATCGTTATGATAATAGCGCAAATCATACATTTGATAACGTAACAAATACATAGCTGTCAATGGTTCCTACTAAACGCAGGTTTATTGTTGGCGTTAGAAATAAAATTGCAATCTATTTTTGACCCGTAGCCTACTTTATACAAGTGCTGAATTTCAACAATACCAATTTTTTTACCAAAAATACATTTCTTCGGTGTTATTCTCGTTCCTTGTTCGTCGACCTCAATTTGCAAAATAAAAGAAAGTACCTATTACTCACCAGGTTTCTCGTGCCCAGACCAGACTAGACGGTCACTGAACTAGGAAAATAAATATTCAAGTTTATTACTGAAATGATTATAATGACTCTATGAACATGTAATAGATGAGGTGTTGTCACCGATGCTCCACATTTGATACGATCGTGATCAAATTGATAAATTTTATTGATATGCTAATGTCGCTAGTAATAAATGACATCGTTTCTTTTAATTTAACATAATACACTACTGTCTTTTGCACGTCAGATTTATATACATGAACCCCCTTACTAATAAACGCTGTATAAGCTTTGAATAGTTATACAGTGTTTTGTTCCTGTCACACAAGTGACATTTTTAATTGGATTGAAGAAGACAAAACTCTGTATAACTATTCAAAGCTTATACAGCGTTTATTAGTAAGGGGGCTAATGTTACGAGTGTGCGGAAGATCTAGATCAGCCTTTCCCAAAGTGGGCGATAACGCCCTCTTGTGGGCACTGGGCGCTGAAGGTCTAAAGGAAGGTGTGGGACCTAGAAAAAAATGGGGGCGTGATGTAGAGGCTCATTAATCATTTCATCTGGATGCATTTTAAATGAAACATTAAAAAAAAACTATTCATATAATATAATATGTATGTTCACAAAGTGGGCAGTAGACAAAATAAGTTTGGGAACCCCTGATCTAGATTCTAGATCATGCTAATTATAGATGAATATTTTAATTTTTGACAAAACATGCTTATAGTGAAATTTGATTATGCATTAATTTTGTTTCACATAATAATTTTTTAGCTACCAGTTACCACTTTGTTACGATAATAATAAACTATATATTTTGTGAGTTCTTTCTTTAAAAGAACAATAGTAAATCTTTATTCTACTGTAACATTAATAATTGAAAAAAACATATTAAGGTATTATTTGTATCCAATGTAAAAACATTATTTGGCCCAACAAAATTCATAAACAAGATAAGTTTTTGCAAGCTTCCCAATTTTTTACATGTCACCTGTTTTAGTCAATAGTCCCTTATCTTTCGCCACCTGTGCTCTAATAAGCGATATCAGCTTTATCTCAGGTCAAAAGATTTATTTAAAACTTTATTTAATAATACCTCTAAAAGTTTATGAACTCTGAAACTGCTAATGATTGTCCTCAGTATTTGCGAAATTACTTTTTTCTTGGCGTGCTTTTGTTCTACATAACACCGAAGTGGCGTATTTTTCCTGCATGTTGCAACAAAATTAAGTTTCATTCATTATGTAAAGTTAATATCTGTCAATATTATTTTTAAGTTCCTAATGAGAGCTAACGATCTGTTATTTATATGACTGGTCATGCTAATGATATTGAATGCATAGGAATTGTATCATTGACTGCATTTGTCGATTTTTATTAAAAATGCACTGGGCCGTAGACCTAAGTGATGCGACAGTACAGTCAGCAAATCAAACTAGTAAAAATTTATAACGTAATTTGTAATTTTTAATATACACTCGATACGTTTAATAGAATGTCAATTAAAAATACATCTATTGATAAAGATCCAAATACTCAAACCTTTACTCAAAAATTGATTTAAATTAGGAGATATTGAATTAAAAAATTTGATAGCCTGGGTTTTTTTCTTTGTAAATTGATCAAAATAAATGTTGTTTGAACAATGCAATTCCTTCAACACTTTATTTATTTTATCCAATAAAATTGTATCATCATTTTTCCATATTATAAGCAGTCTGTTTTGCGGGTTTCAAAGTCAATAATCAATATTATTATATATACTTTTCGATAAGCCTGTAGTACCTACTAGGAGTTATAAAATAAGTTTTATTATTAACTAAATGACCCGGTGACTCGGTAATAATATTAGCCGGTCAGCCCGTCCAGCCGGTCTCGAGTTATAGCTAGATTAACAACATTTCAAATTCATTTCTATTTATATCTATAGAAGATTGTACACAATAAGATAATTACTTATTATGCACACCGTACGAACGTTGACAACTAACAACTTAATCCAATCAGCCCAATCATATTTACTAATAAAGTTGTTTTGAGAATTATTAACATTTAGCTGATTAATATTATTGTTATCATTAATAATCGTCACTGCACCATTAGCGTCGTCTGATTTGGGATTAGTTTCGTTAATGATTTTAGTATATTTAATATTTAAATACGTATTTAAGGATACGTTGTATGATGTATAATGTATCATTAATTTCATAATTATAGCTTATATACGACAAGAGCTATGTAACTCCATTTTTTTCGGCTTCACTTACCACTTTTATTCTAAAAATCATAATTTAAATCTCTATTATACCTACCTACTAGGCTAGAGCTTCCCTTCAAAGAACAATAGCTACCTCCGCCACTTATTACATTTAAAGTAAATGAGCAGTTTCCTTTCTATCTTGCACCTCTGCCTTTGCAAAATCAAAATGAGATAATTTTTAAAGCCCGTCACAGACTTAGCTATAATATATATTAATATACCGTACTATAATATATATTATAGTAGCTACCACACACTGAGAACACAGTCACAGAAATATATATTATAGCTGAGTGTGCGGTCACGCGAAAATTAGTATAGAAAATATATAGTAATATGCCTAGCTATTAAAATATTAATATATATTATAGCTAAGTCTGTGACGGGCTTTAAGCGAACGCTTTCTTAAATATTTCAGAAAATACTTGGAGCAGGGGCGTGGGACAGACAAACGGTATTTTAGTATCGAATGAAGACTTTAAAAGAAATCAATAGAGATAAGTAGGCAATAAAATACTCAGTAGTTTAATAAATAACAGAAGTTAAATCGTTCATTTTGTCTTTTACAATTCAATTGTTTAAAACAAGTTCGTATAAATTACAATTATTCAATTCACGGTCGTCTCTGAATTTTTTGTAAGAGGCAATATGCATACGAGTATTTATTTTATTTTAAGTAAAATAGTTTTTTACAAAATTTTAAATTTGCAATTAGCGATCTTATCTAATTACGATCTATAAAAATATGTCGGATTAACTAAACATTTATGGAAAATGTTTGATTTTATTCGGCAAATTTACCAAAAAACCTAAGCAATATATTTTTCACTTTTCAGACATTCTTTCATGTGAACCTGTAGTGCTTAAAATTCATCATCTTCAACTACTAGTAGATATTCCTCGTGAATCTTCACATCAATTATTGTTTTATCGCAACACTTAGTTACCTAAATTTTAAATAGAGACATCTTCGGAAGTGATCGGTCACTATGAACCTATTATTAATACTTTTGTCTAACCGCCTCGTTATCGCGCCAAGAATCCTTTCGATCCATCCATTCTATTGTTTTTGAATCACTTTTTGTATTGATATCAATATTTTTTCCGATTGGTGCATCGATAAAGCTGTGATTTGTTCGGGAGAGATACGGACGAGCCGCGGGCTTTTTATGATTCGTTTATCGGTTGCCGGCCACATTTCTTTTGTATGTAAATATTTAATTGTTAAAAAAATATATCGTCAGAGTGTTCTCGGTGTAAACTTAACTCGAAATTAATTAACTTTTCAACGCTATTAATACGTCGGATAATGTATCATAAAACTCATTTGTTAGGCTCAAGGGCTCGATATCAAAATGATTAAGCTCGTCGTCTCTAATAAGTATATTAATCATTATTATCATCGTTGAAGCTGGCTACAAAATATCGCGGTAAGTAGAATTTATAAAATATCATTGATTTTTATTACACAGCTTAACTCCCGCGCTTGGTATTTTAATTTTATCCCACAGATGTACTGATAGCTGCGGGTAACATTTTAGGATCTTAACGATGGTTCGATTCTTTCGCGTTCGAGTAAAGCTGTTTTTGTATTTTACGGCAAACTATCTTTCATTTTATTACTCTATTCGTCCAGTGCATCGCGTCAACAATGTATCTTTCTCAATATATTAACATATTTAATAGTAATATATTAGGTAACGAATACTTCGTAATTTTATTTCGTCCTAACTTTATAATTTCAGAGAATCGATTTCATTTGGTATCCCATTTATTAAAAACCTTTTGCGCTTTTTAAATTTCTTCAATATTATTATAATCTTAAGAGCTGCTTCAATTTAATTTAATTATAGAAAAATATAATAAATATTCAAGTCATAAAAACATTTATTACAGCATTTAGAGCAGTTAATTTTTATGTAGGAATAATTTTATTTCAGCAATAAAATTTATTATATTGGAGACTTGGATCCTGATTCCTGGTACAGTTTAAGAGTTATTAAGTTTTCTAATTCGAAACATTATCAAATACCATAACAGGAATAGTCTTTAATTGTTTATTCATAATTTTTGTAAGTTATAGTTCAACAAACTGTGAAATTTTAAACTAGAGCGAGGAAACCTAGTAATATTAACTGAAAAACGGATGCAAAGAGCTCTGGCCCCTTAGACAAAGTATTTTTCGTTAAAAACGATGACGAAATTCGTTATCAAAATGTATGTGGTTTGACATTAGTCTTCGCAAGCGAAATGTCATTTAGCGATGACTTATGTCAAACCGCATACATTTTGATAACGAATTTCGTCATCGTTTTTAACGAAAGATACTTTGTCTAAGGGGCCAGTTTCTTCTTCTATTACGGAACCAAGGATTTAATAGTTGGCTAGTGAGACATCATGAGGTAACTTTTTTCCAACGCCATTAAGAAGCAATCTCATTTCATATCTTTAATATTCCATTTAAAATGTACCAGACATGATTTGAATATATCTGATCGATTATCGAATCGGACATTGTTGTGATTGATGCGGCTGCCGATGTTAGGTTGGGGTTATACGATACGGAAGCCAGAAAGATAGAGGAAATTAAGAACATTGATAATAATAATAGAACTACAATGTACATGTATCTCCGTGTATTTTAACTTTACTTTTAGGGTCAATTTAGACCGCAACGTGACTCGTAGATGCATTTCTAAAGATATATGGATTTGACAAATTTGCAGGATGTCTCACGCAATCGAAATCTGTCAATATAGTACAAATTTAGAAATGCATGTCATGCGTGTTATGAAAGTTGCTCGCATTGTATCATTTCATTGTCATGCGGGCAAGCGGGTCCTCCTAGGAGGATGTTGTCACCCGCATGCGGATAAGATCCGCGCGCGGGTGATAACAAGCATGTCAGGAAAAGCGCCCTCAATATAATCGAAAATACTTGCCAATAATTAAAAAATTTGAGACTCGTGTTTTCAAATTTTCTACTTTACCGTATTATTTCAGACTAAATTAATTTAGGTGCTCTGATTTTTTCAGGCCATGAGATTCATAATCATGTAGCCCGACCTTAACAGTTTCGGCTCGGAAATTAATATACATGTTTGTTTTCTGGCAGGCTGCAGAGACAGCGCGCCGCGGGCGCTAACGTATTTTTATAATGAGGTGTCGCGGTCGGATCTATGTTTGCTTTCCTCTTAAGGAGACTACTGAATTGAGGACAACCTGAAAATTAATATATTACAAATACTTTAGGTATATCTTTATATCGATCGATATTTCTATAAGCGTAGCTCGACAATTAGCCTTCATAAAATATGCATGTGTGAAATATAATATTACACTGAATTCAAATATTATTTTCGTCAAATGTTTAATGGTAATAGTTTATTTAGATTTAGTTTATTGCTGGGAATAATATTTGACATAAAATAATATTATGTTGGCAACTCTTGTTTTTTGTCCTTTATGAAGTCTCCTTTAGAAAATGGCTCCTGTATATTTTATTACTAAATCGTAACAATTTAGTTTTATTATTTTAATAATAAATATATTGAAGGAAGATTAATAGATCGTGTTACGTTTAACCGCCCTAAGCTCGACATCGTATTTTCATTAAAATGTTAAAATGTAATTAATATACATGCTGATTTATTGAAATATATTTCTATAATACATCATTTTATATTCATTATAATTATATTTCAGTAAAAAAATAGTATGGCACCATCTGTTTTAATTTGATGCATAAAAATAAGACTATATTTTTTATATAGCCTATAATCTATATCAGATAACTAAATAGGCTTATTTGCGAATAGAAAATATATTTCTTAAGAATTACATTATTTAAGAAATATGAAATAAATACTAATGAGATGTTTTTATATTTAATTAATTCATTTCGATCGATGACCTCAATCAAAATAGAAGTATGACATTAATAATTATTATTTAAGAAAACGTTTACAAAATGTAGAAAGTAGAGTCATAAGCGGCAAGGTTTTTTTAATTGAATTTATAAAGATTAAATAGTTTGCACTTGTCGCAAACGAAACAGTAGGCCTACTACGAAACTGTTTTGAGACTCAAACAATCGGACGAGAATGCCGCGTCCTGCTCTAACAACGTCATTTCAAGTTTGTTTAGAGTAGGACGCGGCATTCTCGTCCGATTGTTTGAGTCTCAAAACAGTTTCATGGTACAAGGCCTTGTACCTACAGTATACACATAGTGTTTACTGCGTAAAAAATCTTCATTAAAGCTAACTTTTACATCGTAATAAATATAAAAATAAAAAACACAATTTCTATTAAACTCGAAACGCCTAAGCCGTAAATAATATACATTCTAGAGCGTTTTGTTTTTGTTATCAAGCTTCAATTCCCGTATCTGACTGGAGCTAAAGGGTTTAATTCCAATTAACCCTAATAATAGGCTATAGGGATACAGAGAGAGGCAGCGCTATTAAAAAGACAAATTCCTTTGCCACCACTACAATAGTAGGTTGCGGGCATTCCCGCCGGTCTGCGCCTGTATTAATAGACTGACGACCGGTAGCCGCGGCGGTCGCCTTACCGAGCGAAATATATGATTAACACAAAGGCGATACATAATAAGCGATATTGGGACCAGTTCGCCGCGGATAATATGCGAGCCAGCGAGTTTTCGATCATATCCATTACGCCGACTTGTGACACAATATAATGTACAGTAGATCATATTTAGTGAGTGTGGCAAAGCGCGCTTACCCGGCAAGTGCGCCATATAGCTGTAATTCCATACTGATGATTGGAGAGTCTCCAATCAGCAGTATGGAATTATCTCCAATCGGCAGTATGGAATTATAGCTATAATATGACGCACTTGCCGGGTAGGCGCGCTTTGCCATACTCACTATTCATGGATACTTTGTAAATATTAGGGAAGGATTTAAAGTTAGATCTTCGAACAAATTTGTCAGGCCGATGCCCACTTAGTTAGCTTTATTTGGTATATGTATTCAGAATTGTGGCGCTAATTCGTTCACCACACCACCCCCCAAGATTGTTGGTTAAATATTAAACCACCAATCGAATGCACGCACACATTAGCGATATTTCAGGTAACTGAAGCACGAAAGCAATTTGCCTCACGTCGCTTGCAAGTAAACTATCATCTATGTTGAGCGAGTTTATTTACACGGCTGAGTAACTCTACTGTATGATATTCATACTGTAGTTATGTTAATGCTTTTTGAAAAATAAACGTTGAGATTATTAAGGTGCTTGTCCGAGAAGTACGAGAGCGCATTCAGAATTACTGCATATTCGCTTAATTAAAACAAACCGTATGTTTCAGTGGCACGTGGCCGACGGGTGTCCACTTGTTGAGTAAATGGTACTAATAATTATTAAAATATACCATTGCCGCGGTAATGCATTGTCTCATTGAGTTTTATAACCATGACCAGCACGTCCTTTTCTAGATGGGATCGCAATTTGCATTCATTTTAGTCCACGACGCCGGTTAATAGGCAAATCGATAAATTCAACTCGTCCAGTCTTTGGAGGTATCATAACTTTTTCTGTCATTAATTTTATTCCAGTTTACTGACCAGCCTTCACGATTAAGGCGATGAAAAGACATTAATTAAGACGGGTCCGACGCTTTTGAGAAGAGGACGGCTCTGTTCGATGAAGTCACTGGCTCTAAGGAGACAGATTCTGTTACGCGTCATAGTCTCGGGTCTCCCGGAGTAATAAGTAAGCCTTATCTTATGATAAATACACAGGGGCGACTGTAAATTACATTCGTATGACACGGAATGTAATTGGTTGCGTTTCGACAGCGATCTGACGCGCTGGAGTTACGGCCGGAAAGTCGAGTGATCGTGATATCCGAAAACATTTGTTAAACTGACTTGTTGACTTGTTGACTGCTATAGTGTTTCGAACATGCTGGACCCCTTGGAATTCAGATATATCTTCACTTTGCATCCATTAACTTTTGATCTTTTGTGTCACGGGGAGTGCTCTGAGAAATTGTTCGGAATCATACCTCCTGCAACTTTCCGCCATCGTTCCACGAGAAAAATATACCATCCTCATCATCTTGATGAGTGGCAGTCTTTCATCGTGCGTGTTTCGCGTAATTTTCTGCCAAGCACACTGAAACTCTGGAACGAACTGTCGCCAGCAGTATTTCCGGACTAATACGACCTGCAAACATTCAAGAAAAGAGCGTATTCCCTCCTAAAAGGCCGGTTACGCACCTGCAACTCTTTTGATGTTGCGAGTGCTCGTTTGCCCCCCAAATCTATAAAAAAAAACTGAGTGCCGTATCTTGTCACGTCAGGAGGATGTTAAAGACAATTTGTATGGCAACGATTAGTTACTATCGTTTGTCACGTCTAGATACACTGTTCTGATTTTTTGCAAATTAAAGTTTATGCCCTCATGAAAAACTCACAACCTATGTATAGAATTCTGGGAGTAAAATGTGGCTTAAAAAGGTTAAAACATTGCAGGCTGATTTGATCGCTGACATAAAAGATGATGCATTCCTTGAATGTTAATGTAAAAACTAAAAAGTTAATTAATCTTAGTCTGAACTAAGGGCAGTTGTATCGGCCCTGTTGTAAGAGAGTGCTCTTGTGTACAGCGCACATACTAGGACTCTATAAAGTGACTTGCGTAGAATTTCAACTAAGTCGGCGTGCTACTATCACTGACATAAAAGTACTACGTACTAGACTTGACACCGCAACGCAATGCTTGGTCACATTCAACAGAATCTATATAGCCGCAACGCACTTAGTCGGCCGCAAACTCTTATGCGCATTAGACGTATGACATTTATAAAAAAACAAAATAAAAGTCACAAAAATGCCTTGGTGTGTCTTAAGATATTGTAAAAATAATTCCAAAAACACTTCCAAATGCGACAGAATAACATTTCATCGGTTAGTATTCTTATTTAATTATTTTCAATTAAAATACGAACATTAAATTACTCGAAGACGCGCGCCATTTCGCATTGTCATAGAGTAGTAGATTCAGAGGGGAATGTAGGCAGAATACAGATATCTATGATGAGACGACGATGAATGTAGTATAATTCACGTAGACGAGTTTGTATTTTGGTAATATAAATACGGTATTACGTGTACATTATACATGCGTACATTATAATTGTATTTATAAATATTTAAGTAATTTAAATAAGGTAAGTATGTAGTGGACTTTGGGTGTATACTTATTATAATATAATTATTATAAATGCGAAAGTGTATCTGTCTGTCTGTCTATCCGTCCGTCTGTCGGTCTGTCCGTCCATCTGTCTGTTTGTCCGTCTGTCCGTCTGTCTGACCGTCCGTCTATCTGTCTGTCTCTCTCTGTGTCTGTTACCTCTTCACGCCCAAGCCGCTGTAACGGTTTTGCAAAATTTTGGTATGTAATATTTTGGTTTTTGACTGACTTCCAAAAAAGGAGGTAATACGTTTGGCTGTATGTATGTTTATTTTTATTATTTTTTGTATTTTATTTTATTTATTTATTTATTTCAAAACTTTTGCACGTTGTTGTACAAAGGCGGGCTTAATGCCTTGTGGCATTTTCTTACAGCCAAACCATAGGATGTAGCAGAGATAGTGAGGTAGATGCAAACACATAGAGGACAGAGAGTTTAAAATACCTTAAAATTAATATGTTAATACAATAATCATAAACATACATTCCTAAGATATTATAATTAAAAGAAGTAAACATATTATATATTATATATTATAATATATAATATAAACATATATATATATATATATATATATATATATATATATATATATATATATATATATATATATATATATATATATATATATATATATATATATATAAACTACTTGATATAAAATAGGTATATATTATACTATATATAGATAAAATAACTAATTAATATATATTTCGATGTCTCATTTAGTTAATGAATTGAGATAATGATCATGAACTTTGCGTTTAAACAATTCTTTGGTTTCGGACATCCGAATTTCTTTGGGAAGTGAATTCTAAAGCAGAATTGATTGAATATGAAAGGAAGAGTGGACGAGAGTAGAACTATGGGGAGGACATTGGAGGCGCAAATTATTGGTGGGACGGAGATTTCTGTCATGATTACTGCATAGGTATTTGAAGTGAGGAGTTAGGTAGCTGGGAGCGGAGGGAAAGTATAGTATGGAGTAGAGCGTGCATACTGCCCGCTGTGATCGACGTTGGCGAACTGGAAGCCAGCGTAATTTTGAGCGGTAGGAGGAGACGTGATCGTACTTGCGGAGGCTGTAAACTAATCTTATGCTGTTATTTAAGAGCCGATCTAGTTTGTTAAGGAGGTCCGCATTAAGGTCAAGATAGCAGACGTCACCGTAATCAATTATTGGGAGAATAATAGTCTGAACGAGCATTAATTTTATACAAGATGGTAGGAAATTTTTAAGTCGGTATAACGCTCGCAAGGAGTATGTGACTTTACTACTAACGCTAGCAATTTGGGTATGCCAATCTAAGTTAGTGTCGATGTGTAAACCAAGATCCTTAACACAAGAGCTATAGGGTATAATACTGCTATCAAACATTATAGGCGGAATAGATCTAGTGTCGACTCTCCTTAGAACTCTCGGACTACCTACTAAAATGGCCTGACACTTAGCCGCATTTACTGACAGTCCGAAACTAGCAGACCAGGTGTTTATTGCATCAAGATCCCGGTTTACAGCATCGATAGCAGTGGAGAGATTTTCAATTGTTTCCTGTCTATAGAGCTGAAAGTCGTCAGCATATAAATGATGCGCACTGCTAATTACATAAACTAATAAATTAATAAATATTGAGAATAAGAGGGGAGAAAGTATACCTCTTTGAGGAACCCTATCCTCGAGAAGGACCCAATCAGAGAAGGACCCGTCAACACGTACACGTTGCTGGCGCCCCTTAAGGTAGGAAGAGAACCAGTTTACTACTTCAGGCGAGATATTGAGGTGGGATAGGATGGACAAGAGGATATCGTGGTTCACGTTGTTAAAAGCATTTGAGAAGTCAATGAGCACTAAGACAGTGACTTTTGATTCCTCCATGCCTGCCTTAATGTCACTGATAATCTTTAACAAGACCGTGGTGGTACTATGTCCAGGCTTGAATCCGGATTGTAGCGGAGAGAGAAGGTTGTTGTCGAATACAAACCTAGACAATTGTTTATGAACACACGCCTCGATAATTTAGAGAGGAAAGGAAGTATTGAAATGGGACGGAAGTGGGAGGGCAGTGCAGGATTTGGAACTTTTGGTAAAGGACAGACGTAGGCCTTACGCCAAATGTCAGGATAGGTAGAGGACACGAGGGAGAAATTAATAATATGGGCAATTGCTGGCAAGAGACTATCGAGAATGATGGTAATCATTTGGCGATTGATCTCGTCACAGCCAACAGCCTTAGAGCTTAAAGATTTAATAATCGTTTTGATCTCGTCTGCAGAAACTGGTTCAAACCGAAACAAATGCTTATTATCACGCGGTAATCCATTTACATAACTAATAGTTGAAGACTTAGTTCTTGCGTCTAGTGATGTGATGGAAGAGAAATGGGTGTTAAAGTCATTCAAACTAATAGTACTCGGCAATTCCGCGGGCTGGGATTTACCTACGCCTAAGGTACCTAGGAACTTCCATAAGTTAGCTGATGAAGATGAATCGCTTATGTTTAGCAAAATGTATCGACGTTTAGCATTTCTAACCATTTGATTGCACCGATTCCTGGCTGTTTTAAAGTTCACCCAATTACGGTCGCACCGATTCTTTCTAAATTTACGATAGGCACGGTCCCTAAGTCTCATCGCTATTTTTATCTCAGCAGTCAACCAAGGCGCTGGAAACCTCTTTATTTTAACTTTCCTAATAGGCGCATGGACGTCATAAAGAGCATGAATGCTGTTGTTAAAAACTTGGACTTTGTCATCAATACAGGTAGCAGCTATAAGAGGACTCCAGTCAACATTTAAAAATAATATAATAACGTATAATAAGTAAAATAAATATGAATAAAAAATATATAATAAGTAATATAAATAATCTTAAAATTAATTTGAGTGGTATGCGTCTTTGACTCTTTGCACCACCCGCCAGCCGACCGTTACAATATAAATTTTAATCACAATAATAAATATACACATAACACAACAGAATATAACATCTCGTATGACGTGTATTAGTTAAAAGTTACGTTAGGTACGCTAATATAATTCACTTAGAAAAAGAAGTACGTGTATTGGAACGCAACTGACAAATGACAACTTGGTATGTAACAATGTATGTTCAACGATTACTCAGCCGTTTGTGGTCCGATTTTCGAAATCCTTGGTACGGAGTTAACTCGACCGTTTATAGCTCCAAAAATGGGGGGTTTGTATAAGTATGGCCGCCAGGTACGGAGTTAACTCGACCGAGTTGTACTCACCTTTGAAATTTTCGGAATTTTGAGGCTACGTCATATTCTATTCTCGGCAATTTGCGGAGTGTTTCTTCGGAGTGATGCCTTCGGAGTAGAGTGATGATGATGATGTTTTTTAACTGACTTCCAAAAAGGAGGAGGTTATATATTTTGTATGTTCAACGATCACTTCGCCGTGCCGCTGCCACGCTGCCTAATAAGTGCTATTGTGTATTATTGTACGAGTATTGAATTTGAACGAAGGGCCGCTCGAATTGTTGACTGCCATAGTGTTTTAAACAGGCTGGACCTCTTGAAATTGTGCCTAGATGTAGCTTCGCTCTGCATCCTCTATCAGTTGTATCACGGGGAGTGCTCTGAGGACTATCCCATCACCTTGATAAGTGGAGGTCTTCCACCGTGCATTTTTTGCGTAACTTTCTTCCGCGCACTGCAAAACTGTGGAACGAACTATCGCCAGAAGCATTTTAAGAAGAAGGCATATTCCCACGCATCTGCAGCTCTTCTGACGTTACGAGTGCCCATGGGCGACGGTTGTTGCTTTCCATCAGGTGACCCGTTTGCTCATTTGCCCCGTTATTTTATATAAAAAATCTAATTAACTTCTATGTCCTTGAGAAATCGTACTTGATGTTGATTAGTGAAAAAACCGTGTCTATATTTAGCGACTAGTTATATTATTATTTCGTTTATTTCTGCATGACCTAAAAGTTGGATTTCACTTAACTATTTTTAACTGAAATCCAATTATTTAGTCATGCAGAAATAAACGAAACTTTGTTTGTATTCCCCTATCTTAGATGAGCCGCCATATTGGATGTAGAATGACATTACATTCGTTTTCGAGTTATTCTCAAAAAGTTCTATCATTTAATATCCATACTGATATTATAGGACGGCATAGAAAATAACTATTCCGCTATCTTGGATGATCGGCCATTTTATATTTATAGTGATGTCATACTCTATCGTGCATTGTCATTCAAACCAAACGTGTATACAAAATTCCAGCTCAATCGGTTAAAATATTATATGCACATACATACTTCGAAATTGGGTTCAAAAATTCCACCCGAACTTACATAATGATATGTACTAATATATTTAATAATATGTACATAATAATATACAGAGCAAGTTAAATAGAAGCTTTTAATAATGTTTAGTAAAAATCTTTGTTTTATTTTATCCACTTACTCAAATAGAGTCTGCGTTCATTCGAGTGTCGAGTGAGCCCCGCCTCTCACCCCGCTCATGCCTCAAGTGTGATATGTTTTTTGTTTGCAATGGCGCCTCCAGTACGTAGTACATAGTATCTCTATGGCTGCTATTATATTTTTGGCATGCGAAAAGTCTAATAAGAATATAGAATCGACTCAAATATGAAATTGATATTAATAGAAGGCTACAGAGCACAGAAAACATCCGATATTCCGGGTTTTATTGAGCGCCTTTAAGGGCAATATCTGGTAGTGAAATATGGACGGTGGGGCATTTTAGAGCTACTATGATCTAAACCTTGGTAGTTGGCACCCTTCACCTCACCTGTGTGAGGTAAGTATTTCTTATTGGAATAAAAATAGCTAAATCTAAATGTATCGTAATGATGGATGTCCGCCAATTAGAGGAGTACACAGTGACAAAAACTAGTCCGCTCGCCGTCGGAGGCGCGTAGGTTTTAATTGGACTCAGCAGTTGGTTACTGTTCCAATGTGGCAGTGGATCAATCGACAAACAGCGGGATTCCTCACATAACTTACCTATTTATAATACATTGTACTCGTCATCTTAAGTCCACTCCAGGTTGTTGGCATCGAGCTAATCTTTTGTCGAAACAGTGTCTCGTTCAAAAATACAAGGAACTTGAGATATTATAATAGGTGTTTAAAGCCCGACTTATGTCAGTCTGGGTTAATCCAGGCTGCCTGTGGGTCTACCCCAGTCATGCCAAATGAGTCAATTAAAGATAGGACTAAACACATTTACCATTGAAAGTTAACATTTTGACACGTGCAAAAGTGACTTTACCCGGATAGCAGTACAGTAGGTATATTCGAGTGAGAAGAATCTTCGACAACAAATAACCTCTTTACATCGGTAACACACTCTCAGCTCTTCCAGTGTTGCTCTATAAGTATATTTTTCCGTTTCCCTATTTTTAGGATTCCGTAGCCAAATTGCAAAAAACGGAACCCTTATAGATTCGTCATGTCTGTCTGTCTGTCTGTCCGTCCGTATGTCACAGGCCACAGCCACTTTTCTCCGAATTCTATAAGAGCTATACTATTGAAACTTGGTAAATAGATGAAGTTTGTGAACCGCATTAAGATTTTAATATAAAAATGGAAAAATTATTAAAATTTTAGGGGTCCCCATATGTACAACTGAAACAAAAAAAAAATTCACCTAACCTATGCGTGTGGGCGTATCTATGGATAGGTCTTCAAAAATCATTTTGAGGTTTCTAATATCATTTTTTTCTAACCTGAATAGTTTGCGAGAGAGACTCTTCCCCCCCCCCCCCCCCCTCTAACTTCTAAAGTAGGGGCATGATAAGTCTAAAAAAAATATATGATGTACTTTACTATAAAAACTACCAACGAAAATTGGTTAGAACGAAATCTAGCAAGTAGTTTTTTTTTAGATTTTTATAAGTATTTAAATAAAAAATTTTTTTCATCTAACCTATGCGTGTGGGGTATCTATGGATAGGTCTTCAAAAATCATATTGAGGTTTCCAATATCATTTTTTTCTACCCTAAATAGTTTGCGAGAGAGACTCTTCCAAAGTGGTAAAATGTGTGTCCCCCCCCCCTCTAACTTCTAAAGTAGGGGCATGATAAGTCTAAAAAAAATAAATGATGTACTTTACTATAAAAACTACCAACGAAAATTGGTTTGAACGAAATCTAGCAAGTAGTTTTTTTTTTATACGTCATGTATGGTAAACCTTAAATTAACTTTCATTAAATCAATTGAAATATAAAAATAAAACAAAAACCTTTTAATTTCATAAAAATAAACCTTATTGCTGCTGCGGAACCCTTCATGGGCGAGTCCAACTCGCACTTGGCCGGTTTTTTATCATATGAAAAAATATGTAATTGTATCTACACTTTATAACATCCCTTGGTATTTAACAACGTATAGGTAGGTCTACCAGAATCTGATGGCAAAAAGTGAGAAAATTAATTGACTCTAGCAATACCGGGGTAATTGGAATAAAACATTTTGATTCTTTTTTTTTTTCTTATAGCGGCTGATTCTGTGTGTTAAACATGCAAATATAAAAATTTATCCAATGATCAAGGATATTTTTTGAAAATCTTCTGTCAAAAATTGCTATAATTACATTAACACCTCGGTCGGTCAGTCAGTTACGACTTACGCCTCTTGCTTAAATGGTCTTTAAATTGGATGGCGTAAAAAGTAAATTGTGCAGAAAAAGCATCTGCAAATCATTGACAGATTTCTCAAGATTAGAGTTCATCGTTAGAGAATACTTGTGAATTAAAATGCCTTATGAATACTTTTTACTTCAAACTTACCGAAACTAAAGAACAACCATAATAACCGGACTTTAACTTTAGATAAGTATATGTTTTTAGGGTTCCGTACCCAAAGGGTAAAAACGGGACCCTATTACTAAGACTTCAATGTTTTGGCCGTCTGTCTGTCCGCCTGTCCGTCCGTCTGTCTGTCTCCAGGCTATGTCTCAAGAACCGCTATAGCTACAGACTTCTGAAATTTTCATAGATTGTGTATGAGTTGCCGCTATAATAACAAATACTAAAAACAAAATAAATTAAATATTTAGAGGGGGCTCCCATTAAACAAAAAAATCACTTTTTGCTATTTTTTGCTCGATATCAATAATGGCAAAAGGTAGGCACTAGAAATGTTCACAAAATACTCATTTATATTTATAATTTAATAATAAATAATAAAATTAATATTAAATAAATATTAAAAGAGGCTCCCGTACAAAAAACACAATTTTTGGCCTATGTTTGATCTATAACGGTACGGAACCCTTCGTGCGCGAGTCCGACTCGCACTTGGCCGATTTTTTAAGTTATATACAAATTACAATGTGTTATGTGTCCCGACAGCAGTGTCCGAGCCTTTAATGTTATGATAATGTATATGGCAACTTTTCATCAAAAATCGGGACACATTGTCATAATCACATCATGTTCTAATAATATTTGGCACGATCTACAGCCTAAAAGGGTTTTCGATTTTCAACTATTGTTATTTTATAATTTAATGTTAATCATTTGTCAATTTCAAATTTATTAATTTCAGCAGAATAACTTTAAAAACGGACCCATTGCTCGTGCGCTCGTGTTCTTTTGAGGTTAATAATCTTGTATTAGGATAATAAAATGATTAAAATACATTTACAATATTAATAAAGTGATAATGCATGTCAACAAAAACTAGGAGCATTTAATTTAGTTGACAACACTATTGCGGAATATTTTGAGTTTTTTATTACTCTCTAAATAAATTTATTCGACGCAGATGTCTGAATATTTACAGAGCATTCTCATATCTCATTTCGGTGCAACATTTTTTAAAATCAATTAATAATGGTATCTTAAACACTCAACAATGATTTGCGACTCCCGAGCGAGTAGATAAATTTACGAGCGGAGAACCTACATCAATAAATATTATGAATGTGATAAGAAATTTATAGCGCGTAGAGTAGCTATCGTTATTTGTAATTAAGTATATTTATTTGGATGGATGATTAAATTTTTTTTTGAGTGGTGTTATGAGACTTCGTATCATCATGATTAGGCTGCCATGTGTCACTTTCTTTGAATTTGAACCTTAAAATTACTGTCTTCTCGACTATTTCAATTATTTGTACTAAAATTACTAGAAAATTCAAAAGTAAGTAAACCGTAAACGTACTAGGTACGTGGTGGTTTTATTAGCAATGGCGGCGAACGACGGCGGACGGCGCGGCGCGTGGCTGTCCCGCGCCAGACTGGTTCTAAGGTCTGCAGAAATTATCTCTTTAAAAAACATCTGCTACCTCATATTCATATCCCATTTATGACACGTTTAATGAGCACTCTTTTTAATAACTTTTAGCTAGGCCTTTCTTTGGCGATGCGCGTAGAATACCACCGACTCCCTACAGAGTGTGCCATTTATTAACTCTCTTACTGATAAAAACTTCTTAAACATGCGTTCAACGTGTGAATAGTTAAACAGGAGTTATTAAGTTAATACACACACGTTACACAGAGTCTATACAGAGAAATTAGTATGGAAATGATAGCATCGTTATACAGGCCTTATGTCAAAAAATGATTATTAGTAGAAAAAATCTTTTGCACCCTCTATACACGCTGTGTAACTTTTTATTAGTAAGAGGGTAAATCTATAACTTATAGATATTTCAGAGCACTTTTTTATGGTCTATTTATCCGAATTCCGAATAGATTGCTTGTAAACTGCAATTAGTGTCGATGCCCGACTATAAAACCTTCGGAGCGGCGCGGCGGCGGGGTGCTTCACAATTCCCGTTTCACTCGGATTCGAAAACTTACGGCGTGTTTATTGGTCAACGCTGAGCGCAACGAGCGTTAATTGGCTGTTGTGAGTTGAAGTTGTCAAATGCGAGTCGAATTTATTATTGCCAATTGTGATTCCGGAACTAGAAATCTTAATTTTGGTGGTACATATTACGAGCAAATTCGTACTTCCATACTAATATTTTAAATGCGAAATGTCTCTCTGTCCGTCTGTTACCTCTTCACGCCCAAACCGCTGAACCAATTTTGCTGTAAGGAGGTAAAGGTAAAGGTTGAGTCACGGGAAAGAACATAGGACACTTTTTATATCGGAAAAATGTACGGTTCTCACGCGATAAACGAATTTTGGCGCAACGGAGTTGTGAGCATCATCTAGTATTTTTATAAATATTAAAGTTTCACCTAATCAGATTAAGGCTTTTTGAACCTATTAACATGTCGGCATCGTCGTCCAAAGACATCGGCCGCCGGTTTCAAACGCTATTTTCATCACATTCTATATCGTATGATGGATGCCTCATCTTGTTTTATCGTAGCTTTATACCTTTCTTTATACCTTCATGGTTTAATTAAAGTCTAGCTCAAGTATTCTCGAGTGAATATGTTCAGGCAATTGTGCTTTAATCTTCGATATTAATAGCTGTGTTATTTTGTCAGGCAATTTAGAATTGATTAAATCGACACTTAAGTTGAAAAATTATACAATTACAGCGCACTATAATTAATAGATTTAGCACTTCGCAACAGTAAATACCTAGACGGTCGGCGATTTTAGCAGCTTAATGCTATTTGGACTATAAGATTAATTTTTATTGATAAATGGCTAACCATAATTTGATGAGAATTAGGATTTTTATGAGAAATCTCAACTAATATTATAAACCCAATGTGCGTGTGTCTTTCTGTCAACTCTTCATTCTCAAACCACTTACATATAATTTGATACGAAGATGCTTTAAGCCCGGGACAGCACATAGGATAGTTTATTGCAGCAAAATGTAGAGTTCTCCCTCAAAAAACGAAGCAACGAAGTTACGCAGCTATTTTTTTAGTTTTTCTACACGAGTATTAATACTACCAGTTATTAGCAGACGGCCTGTCGAATACAGGAGCAATTTGCAGCATTAACAATAAAATTATTATCAGAATTTACTAGTGTCGTACTAATGACAACTCGTTCGCCGAGTATTGATCATAAAAAATGGAATCCCGTGTGCCCAACGAAGCTGCCCATTCAAGAATTTGTTGACAAGCAATTAAGGGCCCGGTACGTGTAGGTGAATGTGCAGAAGACAATATTTTTTCCATTGTTAAACATTGAAGGACCTTGAATTACGTGAATTTCAGAGATAAGAGTGACATGACTCACTTTGAAAAACACGATTTAAAATTGATTGACGATAAGAGATCCGAAGAAAACCAGTAAAGAGGTCGTTGGTTGTTTCTGATTTGAGATGTGAATTTAAAAAAATAAGGAAAGTATGTTTTAAAAGCACTGCATCTTAAAGGTATATTTAGATCAAAATTTATCGTCTTACTAATTAGAAGGTACACAAACTGTAAACTGAGCTTTGAGCGCGTAAAGAAGCTATATTTAAATATTAATTTGTCAGACATAACTGAGTACAATAATAACCGATTTTACTAAAGATAATAAAACACAGGTAATAGGTACGCCTCAAATTGTTTTAGTGTGCAATAATTAAAATTCTGGCAGTAAAGAGTCGTTACTGAGCACTTCACAAAATTCAATTACGACTGCAATACAGGGTATGTAATCACAAAGATTTATAACTACTGTTTATCCTACCTCAACTTGTATTTCAATAACACGAATTTTTGCGAGAAGGTAGAGTAAAGCTGTCTAGAGCATTTATGGTTAAATAATTAATTTATTAACATCCGCAGCACAAAGGTGATACTGTACTTAATCCATAACAGATAAAACACGGTAGCAAATTTTTCTGAATACTGAAACTGACAGCTGCAATACTTCTTGTATAAGACTAGGGTTACACGATCAGTCTGGCATCAGTTTAGTCCATCGACAGTCTAAGACTGACGCCAGAATGATGTCCGGAAAGTATGTACATAATAAAAAAAGATCAGTGCGTCAATCACACGGTTACACGATCATTCTTTCTTCAGTCTGGATCAGACTGATGGGCTGAACTGATGCGAGACTATTCTATTTTTTTCTAGTCTTTTTTTTTTTCTTTATTCACCATTTTTGGCACTTGTGATTAGTAAGATGCAAATATAAGGTGCTAACTACGGAGCCCTAAAATTCAGAACAATAATTGTAATACATACTTAGGGTTTGAGAATGCTCATGATGATCAGTAATCGCGCGATCTTTTAAAGTCAGGCCAAGTAGATTGACTTTAGATCGACGCGTTGGTTAAACCTTTTTAAATTGCGTACTTGTTCTTTTTAACCCCGACAAAAAAGAGGGGTGTTATAAGTTTGACGTGTCTGTCTGTCTGTCTGTGTGTCTGTCTGTGGCATCGTAGCATCCAAACGGGTGGACCGATTTTGATCTAGTTTTTTTTTGTTTGAAAGCTGACATGATCGAGAGTGTTCTTAGCCTATGGCTAAGAACACTCATCATCATCAGCCTACTCAGTGCTGGAAAATCACGGTTTATCTGGTTCTCGAAAGACCGATTAGCAACTTGCAGTCGTTTGGTGGGTTTTATATTTTGCATTCTACATAGTTCGTTACATGACCTGGTGCTGCAGCATCATCTGGTAATCAATAGGATACCCAACTCCTCACCAACTTAGAGCAGAGGTTTCGTGTTTGGGCTCATTTTAATTGCGACAACTAGTAAGACGTAGATAAACAGTAAATATTTGAATGCTGCTGCTGCAGCATCACCTGGATTCTATAGGAGCCGAGCTCCGTATGAACACAAAGTGGAGGTTTCTTTTAAATTTCTTAATTTTTAGATTATAAGCTTAACTACTATAAGGGATCAAAGGTTGTATAGCAGGTGTACTTTTTATAACAATAATAAATAATTTATTTGTACATTAAAAATAAAAACCAATAATAGTATTTTAAAAAGATAAAACCGACTTCAAAATTGTACGTAATTGAGAATTAAAATTTCCTATCTCAAAAACTACTGAACTAATTTTGTTGAAACTTGCATTATTTCCTAAATTGAACAATACCAAGTGCAACAAAAAATAATCACTCAAATCGGACTTGTAGTTCCGGAGATGTGCGATTACAAACATAAAAACATACATACATACAATATTAGGCACATTTGTTCAGATGCTGATATAAACTAACATACACGAAAACTGGGCAGTTCTGAAAATATTACATACATACAGGTCGAATTGAAAACTTCCTTTTTTTGAAGTCGGTTAAAAACACATACAAAGTGACAAAACAAAGAAATAACAACTCGGGAAAAGTACAAGCTATGACCAGCTATGACTCAACCATCAAACCAACTGTTGTAGCCGCGTACGGCAACACTATAAAGGAAAAAGCTGGTTAAAAATAAAGCGCGACCTAAACCATAAGCCGCGGTAAGTCGTCTATAATTTCGGAAAGTCTTTCAATTACGGCTAACAAGATAAATTTGCGATTTGGCTACGCCTCGTACGGGCGTTTGATTTAGACATGATTTATTATTACACGCTTCTCGGGGGCTTATAGCCGTAAAGATAATTATTGGTTTAAGGGCGCACGCCTCTGATTTTGAGGTTAATGGACGAGTTTTACTGGAATAAGGTAGCCCTCGATGAACCACTGACGTGTTAACGTAGTCCTATGTTTCTATTAATTTATTAGATCGGGAAAAAGTCTTTTCTCATAATGTAGTATGCTGAATGTACTCGTATGAACTTGTAATAAAATCTCTTCGGCTATACCAGTTGTATTTGGTTGGTTTTGGTATAATTAAAAAGTTTTAATTTTAAAGAAGGCAGTTACAAATTCAAATTAGGAAAATGTGTGATTTTCATTTGTTTTTTATTGTTAAAATGAGTGAATCTAATGAAGGAATTCGATACATTTTAAAATTTTACCACAAAAAAGGTAAAAATATTTGTGGACCTAATGCAGTATCTGTGAGAGTAGCGCAAATTTGGTGTAAGCGTATTCGATCCGAAAAGATAATAAAGATGCACGTCGCTGCGCTGCGCTTACGGATAAAATTGGTGGATAAATTTTTGAAATAGCGGAGCAAGATCGGAATATAAGTAGTTACTATATAGCTGAAGAACTGGGAATTGATTAAAAAATGGTTTTGGCCCATTTGAAAAAAAGCTGGGTACACAAAAGTGCTCGATATTTGGGTGCCTCATGAGCTCACTGAAAAATACCTAATGAACCATGTCATAAACATATTTTGTGATTCTTTATTACGGCGTATTGAAACCAAATCATTTTTTAAGAAGGCGACAACTGGTGACAAGAACGTGCGAAAGAGATTGAGGTCAAAGGCCGGTCAGTTCACAGACTGTGGCGAAACCCGGGTTAACAAGGTGATGCTGTGTGCATGGTGGGATTGGAAGGGCATAATTCATTATGAGCTGTTACCACCAGGCAGGAACCTCGATTCTGAACTTTACTGCGAATAACTGATGAAATTAAAGGAAAAAGTTAAGAGAAAGCGGCTGGAATTAATCAACAGAAGGGGTGTGGTTTCTATCATGATAATGCTAGAACCTTACACATTCAGCAACAGCAACACACAGACACTCAGCAAAAAATACAAGGGTTTGGTTGGAAAGTGCTAATGCATCCGCCGTATAGTCCTGATCTCCAGACTTACTCTTGTTTAGGTCTCTGCAGAATTCCTTAGGTATTGTCAGGATAACACCACGAGAGGACTGCCAAAATTACTTGTCACAGTTTTTTGATAAGAATCCCCAAAATTTTTAAAGTAGTGGGATAACGTCCCTACCTGCAAGATGGCAAAAAGTTATGCAACAAAATGGCACCTACAAATTTTAGTCAAATGTAAATAAAATTTATAAAATAAACTTCTTAATTTTTATACAAAATGCGAATAAACAATGGAGAAAAACCCCAACCTAATATAACTTGATTCTGATAAATTCTATTCAAACCTAATTCCTACTAATAAAAAGGTCCATATTGATCATAATGATGTCCAAGATTTGATAGGTATATGACGTATTACGTACGTTAAACGTTTTCATAGTAGAAAACATTGTTTAATTACTCATATTTCATACACACTTTTGAATAGGGGGTTTAATACTCTAAAAGTCAAAGATGTCTGTAAAAAACAAAATTTCACAAAATGTTGTACCCCCTTTGTTTGGTGTGTCCCCACTCCCCAGACTTTAGACATTGATTTAAGCTACTAATATTTACTGTGCCGAATTTTATACTCTTCTGGGTAATTATGTGATATTAATATTCAACTATATATTAAAGTATTTTGTAAATTTATGAATACATACTGCATTTGCACCAACATACTTCTGAGGGATCTAATTATTTCGACTGTCTCCACCCCGAAATCCCGATGAAATGCGTTTTTTTAACGTAATTGGCATATACAGCTTCAAATATATTATATTTTTTATTATGCCAAGAATTTACTTACTTGTAATATGCAAATTAAGTATTTTTTACCATTCAAATAAATTTACAAATCCGATTTGAATTGTATTCCCAGATTTTTAATATACCTGACATGTCAATTATTTTACCAAAAATCTGAGAGAAAATAATCAAATATGGATATTTTCTTTGTGAAATGGCAACAAATTAGCTCAATTTATGTGTCAGCTATTTTACAATCATTCGGCGATTTGCACCGGGCTCGCAACAAGAGTTGGAAGTGTCCACACAGTGTTTCGTGAAAAGCAAAGTCAAGTAAGTTACCACTATTTTACTTATTTTTTCGCCTACACTACATAAAAACTATTTTTATATTTATAAAGTGTTTTGTAAGGATATCGTTACTGTAAATATCAAATATTTTGGTGAAGAAATTAATTAAAAGTGAATTTATAAAACTGGGCGAGTATGATAATGTTACCTCCATTCTGTTATCAATTGGGATGGTAACTATATGCTGACTGGCAAAAAACATAATTGACAGGATAAAGTTGAGTTCACATGATGGTCATAGGTAAATTTAATTTTGAATCACTCTAATATTCTGAATGCGAAAGTTTGTGTGTGTGTGTGTGTATGTTTATTTATATATAATTTTAGTAAAATTTGGTTTGGAGATAGGATTAAGACATGGACTAGTTTTTACTGCGGGTAAATACTTAATTTTCATGTAAAAATCTTTAGCCCGTGGGTGAAGCCGCGAGCCAGAAGGCTCGTTTAATATAATTCACAAAATATGCATTCGTTTCCATTTTGAGCTAAACTTTCTTTAGTTGTACGTTTAAGATTTCATAATACATATTACGATGCGTTTTTTTACTATAGGTAACTTATTCTGATTTTTCTTTGACAATTTCGTCTAGGTTTCAGATTCGATCTCTAGAATACTTATATAATTTGATTTTAAAAATGTTTATGTTGTACCTCGGCGCTATCATCAGTCTTTACATTTTTTTATCCATTCCAGTGTCCACCAACTATAACTCCACCCATGTAAACTTACCTTTATGATTATGTTACTGTCAGTTATGTTACACTTTTCTCAATCAATCCATTATATTTGTTATTTGTGCAGAAATGTTGGGGTTTTGAGGGTTTTAAATATTAATAAAATAGTTTATTTTGCTAAATAAATAAATTTAAAGTCAATTCTTAAGGGAATGCACGAAACAAAAAAATTGTGATGTCTCAACATACTTGGTATTGTTACGTGCTAGGGTTCGAAGGATTTGGAGAAAAAAAACCTGGTGACTCTCTTGAAGACTTTATTAGCACTGACACTAGCTCACGCAATTCACTAGGTCCAAACACTATCCTAGGTCGTAGCCAAGTCGTAGGTTCACAGTGGTTCACTCACTATTGATCACTTGTTTTCGCTCCGAAGCCGCCTCGAGGATCGTATGTCATGGCGAACAGCCTCGACCTCCAAAGTATGCGCCAATGCTTCTTTTAGCGAGGTATGGTGACCAAGCCTTACAGCAGCTCTGATCTCCAGGTCTTTGATTCCGTCGACAAATCCTTGAACAATATTTGTGTCGACCATCTTGGTGTCGGCTCCTGGATATGCCTTCCTGACGAGTTTTTCAATTTCCAACGCCCATTGTTGAAGTCCTTCTTCTGAGCGTTGGACTCTGTCACGCAGACATCAGAAATATACTGAGTGTTAATTGATTTCGTATTATTAATTAACCCTCCAAGTATGTATGCACGTAAAATATTACGTGCTACTCAATACATGTAATTTGTAATTACATTTTAATCAATATAGATTAACTTACCTTTCCTTTAATTATTTCATCCACCTCACAACACAATTGACAAAATATGTTTGAAGTAGCTAGTAATAGAAGCGCGGAGTACGTAACAGGCCTGCCTGGGGTTCTATTAGATGCTCATAGTTGGCTTCGTGGGAGCAGATAGTTCTGCGTAGTCCAACAATAAGTGTATTATTTTTCTAAGTAGTGCTAGGCAAGTCTACTATGAGTGTTTTATTAGAAAAAGTACGCGTATAAAATGGGCCCTTTTCCGTGGTTATAAACGTTTACTAGCCTGTTATAGTCCTGACCCCGGAACCACTACAAGACCAGATTTTGAGGTCCTTTTGTTGCTCTTGAGACTCCTGTAAAGCGAGCTTGCGGTCTTGTGACTCTTGCAAAGCGCCGAGCTTGCGGTCTTGTGACTCTTGCAAAGCGCCAAGCTTGCGGTCTTGTGACTCCATCATTGCCCTTTGAATTTTGAGAATTTCGCAAAGCCTGACTTTCAGCTCTTTGAGACTCCTGCAAAGCCTGAATTAACTCAATTATGCTTTCCAATTGAGGGGCCATTTGAGGGGCCGTAGAAACTACGGGCGTGACAGGATGGATGGAGCTAGTCGACGGGGCCTGAGCAGGCGGGGCCCAGTGGGCGGGGCCAGTGGGCGTGGCCTGAGTGGGCGTGACCTGGTGGGCAGAGTCAGTGGGTGGAGCCTGGGGGGCGTGGTCAGTGGGCGGAGCCTGGTGGGCGGGGCCAGCGGGTAGGGCCTGCCCCGCAGTGGGCGGAGCTTGGTCCCCAGTGGGTGTGCCTCCACAGCCCGTTGCGCCCTTGTCCTGACGCTCCCCTTGAAGTCCTTTCTCGGAGTCAATGGCATCTCCAAATCCCACTTCTGACACCTTTTGTTACGTGCTAGGGTTCGAAGGATTTGGAGAAAAAAAACCTGGTGACTCTCTTGAAGACTTTATTAGCACTGACACTAGCTCACGCAATTCACTAGGTCCAAACACTATCCTAGGTCGTAGCTAAGTCGTAGGTTCACAGTGGTTCACTCACTACTGATCACTTGTTTTCGCTCCGAAGTCGCCTCGAGGATCGCTCAGATAAAACTGAATTGCCGGGCCGTCTACCTGCGGCTATTTATATGGCGAGACGAATTCCAGAAAGTTCCCTCGCCCGATTCACGTAAACAAGTAAACAAGTGTGGGAACTTTCTAGAAAATACGCGTAAGTAAACATACACCTAACGCCATCTAGTATTGAGTAGGGGATTTATGTTGTCTGTGTTTCCCTGATCAGTTTCGCTGGTATGACGCTAGATGGCACTACGTGTCCGTATCAGTATCAAAACTGACATTAAATCAGGGTTATTGAAAAAAGGAATGAACTTATTGAATTTTCTATTATGTTTTTTAATAAATAGCAGTTAAAATTAATAAAATCAGTCGTTTATTTCCTAGCTTACTGCTAAAATACTCTAGACAATGTGGTAACATAATTGACAAGCCTTATGTGACTATCTCTCTTATTTTCTTCAATATTTTCGTAATTATTAGGAAGTATTTTAAAGTGTTTTTCATATTAAATGATAGTTAATTGCACACAGAACATTATTCATTTAATCAAAAAATATCACATTTTAAAAGACCGTCCTCAAATCTGGCCAGGTACAACATTTTGTGAGAACGCTCAACCAGTACCCATTCTAAAGAACCGCCTTTTAAAACAAAAATATAATGTTATGACATTATCTGGGTACACGGTAGTGCACCCACCGAGACGAGCCAAGCGAAGCGCAAGGGCACTACCTGCCTTTTCTCGAAGTGTTTCGCCGTTTTTTTGAACCTTCGTAGAATTGCTTTCCATTGTAGCTGATAGTTCATATTTTCAGAATATAATGGTATCAATGAACTTATTAAGCATAACAAAGTCTCAATTAAATATATCTAATACTTTAGATTTTATAGATATCTAAAATACGCCGATTTCGTCACTGACACACTGATGGTCATCAAAATGTTTGGCTACTTCCTGAAGTGCTAGAAAGCTGAAATTTTGTATGTAATCTAAGTTTAGTATATAACCGACAAAAAAATTCATAAACTTGTAATTTTCTTCCCCCATCCATTAAAATGGGGGGGTGGAAGTTAACCCTCATAGAGTTGGTCTCCAATGTACCAGATAGTTTATATTCTCAAGATATGATGTCAATAATAGGCTTATTAAACATTCAAAGTCTTAATTGAATAGGTCTAATACTTAATATTTTATTGATATCTAAAATACACCGATTTCGTCACTGACACACTGATGATCATCAAAATGTTTGGCTACTTCCTGAAGTGCTAGAAAGCTGAAATTTGGTATGTAATCCAAGTTTAGTATACAACCAACAAATAAATTCATAAACATATAACTTTTGCCCCCCATCCCCTAAAATAGGGAGGTGGAAGTTTATATGAGACTTTTACCAATTTTATGAATTAGGGTCATGAAAATTTACTCGGGACTGTAGACTGTAACTAAAAAACTAAGAACCTGCAATGTATGGCTTGGCTGTTTCGTTACTTACTTTAGATCAGAAACTAAATATTCGTCTCACCTCCACGACGGTAGCGAAACAGCGAAGCCATACATACTTACTGATATGTAGAGTTTGTTGGAGTTAAGGTCGATAGAGTTAGGCCGTGTATATTCAGAAGCTTGGCTCCACATTAGATCTGATGTCTTTTTCACAGGGCAAACCTTTTGTGGTCGTCGAGGTAACATTTACATGAAATGTTTTTGGTGGGATATTGTTGTTTTAATTATGTCGATCCACCATCTGCCAATGATTCAACTTCTTTGATTACACAGTACTTTACGTGTAATGTATTATGTAATCGTAAATATATAATGACGTAGGAACTAATGTTATTGTACGCGTGTACGTGAAAATTGTATTGTTTATTTTATGAATAAGGACAAATTGACGCTGTTATCAATGATAATATGTATACAAAATTTATTATTAAGACGTGTGGTATTGAATTAGGAAAACAATAATAATTTAATAATTGAAGGTAAGAAAATGAATTGTAGTGAATTATAACTCTTAATTATTTAGTTGTAAGTGACTTGTAAAATTTGCACACCATTTAAAGGCAAAATAAGAGAACTGTTTACCTGACTAACATCATAATATTGTACCTTATTTTTCAAATAAAAGATTTCTATTCTAATCTATTCTACCTGGGAATTTTCCATAAACATACGAGTATATGTATAAATTTAAATGCATAATATTTAGGCGACATAGTCTAAGCGGTGAGTATTTATGTATCATGTATACAAAGGTATGTATCGTGTAGCATGTAGGTACATGCTTCCTAATTCCTATTGAAAACATACAAGTTTACATATTTCTATTATTACATAGTTGATATAAAGACAAAAAATACTTGGCCAGTTGGGGCCTTTTCACACTGGTGGATTGTGAGCAAAATAAAATTGGAACCATCATTTGCGCCATCACTAACATAAAACATCTGGAGTTGTCTTTTTGAGAAGATTCTGGACACTCACTATGCAGACGTAATAATATATTTTATGTCCTTGTCTGTCCAATTACTTTTTTAAAGTATCAGACAAATACTCGTATTAATTGTTTGAATAAATAAGAGGTTTGATTTAATATATTATTTTTATATAGTATATATTTATGTAGCGTTCGGACTAATCGTTTACAAGTAACTTTTAAGCGTCTTTATAAATGTCGATGATACACTACTTTATAGCCCATTTTGTAGACAAAAGTAGTAAGGTAAGCTACGTCTAGTATAATTATTCCTTGTTTATTAGTTGTAAACATTTCTATGAAGTACATGTCATAATTCATATTAAAATTCTTATAGAAATTAAAACTTAAAAAAAAAAAACTGTGCCTCCGAGATATATGACGTTGTCTTCTCATCTCCACAAAAATGTATTTACTCCAAATTGCAATAATTATAATCATTAATGTATTTTATACTTGATATATAAAATTCCCACGTGCGACGTTAGTTGAGAAATTTCTCCTAGACCGATTGTGTTGATTTTTTTTTTTCTTTTGCTATAGTGCCGTAGTTTGTGCAATCGTTTTACACAGGGTGTAACAAAACAAAGTGATGATACTTTCGGATGTGTATGAGTCCCCTGTATAGAGTTCACTGCGAAAGCAGCAGCGCTGAAAGAGTAACTTTTTAGAAACTTTTGTATGGGTAAATTCATGACACTGAAGGGGTTGCCCATACAAATCACAAAAAAAAAATATGCCATTTCAGCGCTGCTACTTTTACAATTAACTCTATATAAGGGACAAATTAACACCCTAAACTATTATCACTTTGTTTTGCGTTACACGCTGTATAATATAGAAATTTTATGAATTATTATGAACTGACGATTGTTATTATCTAATATTTCAGGAAAATGGAGATTTTAAAAAAAAATGATGGCAATATCGAGCCGTCAATTGCCGAGTACTACAAAGGGAAGTCTATCTTCATCACCGGTGGCACAGGTGATTAAAATAATAAATATTGGCAAAGTACGAGTTGGACTCGTGTACGAAGGGTTCTGTACCATAACAGAGCAGTTACTGTGTTTTTCGTATGTAATTCCCTTAATAATTTATTTTATTTTAATTTTATTATTAATTATTAAAGTATAAATAGAACTGTGTATTTTGTGAACATTTCAAGGTGTGGTAACGTGGCACGGTACGTTGACGTGACGTGAAAATTTACGTCAACGTAACGTGAAAATGCACGTCACGCAGGGCTCGGAACCGGTATTTTTCTAACCAGGTTAAAACGCTCTTTAACCAGGTTTTTGGGTAAGTGTTCGTTCGGAGTGAAATCGAGATGCGAGCGGTATTGCTTTTGAAATTAACCTGGTTAATTTCTCGCGGAAAGTACTAGGTACTTACTAATGCAGTGAAATATTTTATCCCTTTCTAGTGCACCATCTAATAGCCAATAGGCCATAACTTGTTTATGTGTGGACAATGGGTGATGGTCGTGGTGTGTGTAAGCGGGCGGGGCGAACATAACCGCGAACGGTTCTAACCGGTATTTTGAGCAGTGAGTAATTTCATTTTGCTCTTAGAACAAAACCAGGAATAATTTCGGTCCGTTCAGAGCCGAATCGAAATGAAAACGCTCTTTTGGAAATGTATGGCGTTCCTAACGAACAGAATCGCGAAGATTAACCAGGTTTCCGAGCCCTGACGTCACGGTGCAGTGTAGCAACATTTTACGTCTTTTTTTTTCTTAAATCTCTCTTTCCGTCTTCTCAGCAATAGCAAAAGCAGAATACGTATTGTACGGTCCATATCTAGATAAGTAGTGAAGAATGTAGCAGATTTACAAGGCATGGTGACGTACAGTGTTGCTACATCGTGACGTGTATTTTTACGTTACGTTGACGTAAATTTTCACGTCATGACTCACGACAACGTACTGTGCCACGCTACCATACCATTCCACGTTGACGACGTCGTGACGTAGACATGTGGACAGGCCCTTAGTAATAGAGTCCCGTTTTACCCTTTGTGTACGGAACCCTAAAAATGTGATTATTTTGTATACTTTGTACTAGTACGGCACGCAATATCTTGTACAGTGTTCACCCTTATTTCATCTACATACTTAAAATATCACTCTAATAAATTTCTATATTATTTCAGGCTTTTTAGGAAAGTTGCTCATAGAAAAGCTTCTTTATTCTTGTCCAGATTTGAAACAAATTTTCGTTTTCGTGCGAGATAAAAAAGGAATGCCTCCTGAAAAAAGAATAGCAGCACTGTATAAAAGTACCGTAAGTAAATAATATTATAATTGTACCCATTGTATGAAGCATCACCTTAATTACCTTATTTCTAAAATTTTCGTGTCGAGCCATTTGTTGCCAAACTCCTTCGAATCCGCTTTACTGATTGTGTTGCAATTTTGTGTTAAAGTACCAACTTACGGCCGCACTAAGAGACCATTAATGAATTCTTTACTTTAATTTATTAATAAATATTCATTAATAATTAGTTTAAATGACAATACCTTTGCCGGAACAGTTAGCTGTATTTTAAAAAGTCAAAATTAAAAATATTATAATATTTTTCAGTGCTTCGATCGACTTAGAAATGAAAAAAGCGGATTATTCCAGTCTAAAGTGACTGTAGTACCTGGGAATATGATCGAAAATAACTTAGGTATGTATGCGAGACTGACGTGTAATATATAATAATATTATGATGTCATCTTTAATTTTTTCATTTATATAGTTTCACTCTATATAGTTTTTTTAGAATGCTATAATATATTGTCAAACTTTTTAGGTCTGAATGAAACCAATCGGGCTTTGGTGATAGAAAATACTAATATCATAATTCATAGCGCTGCTACAGTGAGGTAAATTCATGTTTTTGATTTGACGATTCAATAATTTTATTACAATTTTAAAAATAAAACATTAACACTAGGTCACTAGAAGTATAGTTACGTCTTGTGAAATTGATTGAGACTGTGCAGTCTATTTTCAACTTAGGGCCTGTCCACATCTCCACGTCACGACGTCGTCAACGTGGAACGGTGCGGTAACCTGGCACCTTCCTGGCACGGTACGTTGACGTGACGTGTAAATTTACGTCAACGTAACGTAAAAATGCACGTCTTTTTTCTTCTCTTTATCCGTTTTTAATAATAGCAAAAGCAGAATATGTATTGTGATTTGTGCTATCCACATCTAAGTAGATCAGTTGTGAAGAATCTAGCAGTTTTACAAGGCATGGCGACGTACAATATTGCTATATCGTTATGTGCATTTTACGTTACGTTAACGTAAATTTGCACGTCACGTCAACGTACCGTGCCACGTTACCGCACCATTCCACGTTGACGACGTCGTGACGTGGAGATGTGGACAGGCCCTTACTTATTTTTTCCATCTAGATTTGACGAATCTTTGAAAGAATCATTCGATATCAATGTGTTGGGTGCATTAAGGCTGATCGAGCTAGCTCAAGATGTACACAATTTGGAGGTATGAAAATATTATTAATACATACAAAATACATATTTATTAATTGTTACCAGTTCATATTATATTTATTTGCTTGATCATTTTAGATGTACCTATGAAAGTAATCTATAATATGTATCTATTATAATATTATAGAATATTGGTAACACCTCGATCGTGGGAATCGCAGACACAATAGATATTCAATTGTTATGCGGCACCCGGGTGCCGCTTGGGAATTGATGGGTTAATCTACCTGGATATTTATAAAAAGGGGGGTTCTTTTTATAAATATCTAGTGAACAATCTTCATTTTCCGCAATATGATAGTATGGGCATGTTAATATAATAAAATAAATAATTCATTATTTCTACAAAAACTAAACTAAACTACAATAAAAGGAAAAATAATAAAAGAATCCGTACAAATAGGCGGTCGTACCGCTAAAAGCGGTTTCTTCCAGAGAACCTTAATTAGGGACATGCCCAATACTGCTAAATAAAAAATGGCATAATCCACCAGACTCATATTTGGCTCTTAGCTTTTTATGAAAAGATAATGTTCTTTAGAGATTATTCTACGCAAACTGACAGTATATTTAATATTATCCATTAGTAGGTATATTAGTTTAGAGCTACAAATCATGAAATATGGTTTTGAATTAATTACAGAGCTACATTCACATCTCTACGGCTTTTTGTAACCTGGATTACGAGGAACAGATCCAAGAAAAATTTTATCCACCGGCGGCGGACTGGAGGGAAATAAGGGACATCGTTGACAACGTGGACTCGGAGGATCTGCGGATTTTAACACCAAAGTATTGTGCTACTTCTCTTCTGACATATCTTTATGAGTTAATTGAGCCAACCTGACGAATCATGGCAGCGGTATTCGGTGTCTGGAGTATGTATGTTTGTACGTTTCCTCGGAAGCTCCGTTTATAAAATATATTATGATGCAAAATAGATGTTGGTCGGTTTTCAAATCTCATGTGGATTAGAATAAGCACACAAAATTATTACAACATAATTGGTCCAGCCGTATCGGGGAGCTCACCAACAGACATTTCTATAATTACGCTTTACGATATGCTATAAACAAAAAAATCCTTTAAAATGCAGGTTACTTGGAAAATTTCCTAACTCCTATGCTTTTACGAAGAATATGGCCGAGCACGTTGTCAATGAATACATAGGAAAACTGCCAATTGTTATAGTCCGACCGTCAATAGGTAAGTATTATTTGTAAAATTTTAATACATACATAGACTAAGGAAAATATACTTATAATACCTAATAGTACTAAAACGCATTAAAAATAGAATTACATGAATTTAAAAATATGTAAATGCATAATATGCATTTAAATATATTTAAATTCATGTAAGTATATTATATAATTGTCAGCATTACTTGACATTAGATTATAATGTTATTATAATCTAATGTCAAGTAATGCTGACTATAATTTATATCGTACTAGCTGTTGCCCGCGACTTCGTTTGCGTCAGTATACAATGACAAACATAGATAATTTTTCCCATATTTACACTAATTCTTCCACCGATTTCTCTAGCTAGAGTCTTCTTTATTAAATGGACTACATATGCAACACAAAAATAATTATTAATTCGAAAAAAGTAGTAGGTACCTGAGAATATTGCTATAAAACAAACTATAGAGTTAAAAAAATAAACTACTTGCTATTCATTAAAAAATGCGTAAATATAATAAAACCTACTTTATAACGTGCATTAATCCCGACGGTAAAATATGCAATATTTTAGTAAAACTACGCTGCCAAACATTAATTTCTCCGACCGTACAATTTTCAAGATTTGAAAAAACCCACTGTTAAACATTTATTTCATTTCACTGACTTAACAATACGCAAAATGGTAATAAAGCCCACTGCTAAATCTGTATTTCTCTGACTTAAAGTCAGAGAAATTAAAAAAAAAACCCACTGCCAAACATTAATTTTCCCGACTTTACAATAGTCCATTATTTGAATCCAATCTCCTGCCAAACATTCATTTTCCGAAATGAACAGTGCACAAAATTTGAAGGAAAAACGCCATTGCAAAACATGCATGCAATTGTTTTCCCGACTTTACAATGTGTTTTATATTTTGAGTTTCCTGTCATATATTAATTTCCCCAGTCTGCGGGGAGTTAGGCGGCGCACGCTAGAATAGCTCGAAGATGATACATTTTTACTCCTTTATATTTTTGATATAATAATATTACGATATGATTAGCTCTATTATTACAAAGTTTCATCAAAATCCATCCAGTAGTTTTCACGTGAAAAAGTAACAAACATTTATGGATACAAAAATTATTTATTTTTAAAATTAAAACACAATTATTATAAAAAATACAACAACTTTTCGGGTAGGTGTGTAAAAAAGTCAAGACATACTTTAAATTGCTCTTTATTTAAAACTAGCTGTCCCGGCAAAAGTTGTTTTGCCATATAAAGTATTTCAGATTTCGTCCATATTATTTTATTGAATAGAGTCGTGAGAGAGTGACGGACCGGTCGTGTATACTGAGGCCGCTGGGAGTCACTGTTAAATACAATAAACAAACACTAACCTCTTAATAAATCATTTGATTTTTTATTAAGAACTTAGTGTTTGTTTATTTTATTTATTAGTCTAGTTTCGGTCTAGTCTAGTAAAAAAAAAGAATGATTGATTGGTCTAATTATTTTTATTTGTGAAATAATAAATAAATTAATATTTTTCACAATAGTTCAGTCAATAAAGTAGCTGTTGTAGAATGCGTGAGCGGGAACCTAAGAGATTTCTGCTGGAACTTATTCAGGGTGCTTAGAGACAAAACATACTAAAAGTCCTGAAGTCTAGGAGGTGAGCCGGAGTGAGGGGAGGGTGAAAAAAGTCTCAATTTTTGGTTTTTGGCTAATAACCAAAAAACGATGCGTTGGAGTAAAAGGAATGACTTATTGAGGAATAATTATTTGTAATCTGAGTCCTTTGGACTCAGACTACAAATAATTAATAAATGTAAAATAAATTACAAAATCACAAGCTTTTATTACCATCTCTAAATCAACTTCTAATATATGAGACAGTCAATATAGATGTAAACCTTCAATATTGAAGTTTTGAAATAATTTTAATATCAATTGTAGCTTGTAGACAATATTGAACAAAATTAATTACTGACAGTCGAGATTAAGATTATAAACCTTCGGCTTCGGCTTCGGCCGAAGGTTGTGGCGATTGTAGATTAATCGGCTTCGGCTTCGGCTAAAAATAGACCTTCGGTCGGACACTACTAAATGAGTATGGCACCATGGCAACGTCCATCGCTATCCCGTCGCACAAAAAATGCATTCTGTCAATTCTATGTTAAATGTCACAATGTTACAATAAAAAAGTTTATACATGTTGTCCTAAGCGCTAAAGTTAGAGTAGAAATAAGAATATTTAAATTTTCTAATTTTCCGCGCAATTTTTTTAATTTTTTCTATCACATTCTTCGTCTCCAGACGTAACAAACACATCAAAAAAAGAAATAACGAAATCGGTCCAGCCGTTCAGACGTGATGTTGTGACCACGCGAAATTGTATTCATTTTTAACCAACTTCCAAAAAGGAGGAGGTTCGGCTGTGGATTTTTTTTGTTGTATGTTCAATGATTACTCCGCCGTTTGTGAACCGATTTTCAAAATTTTTGTTTTGTTATATTAGGTTTCACTCTAATTTGGTCCCGTTTTCACAAAAGTGGTGATCTGATGATGGGATCCATGAGTAATCGAGGGAACTCCTCAAAATTTATATGGAAACATATGGTGATTTTGGTTTTGTGAGAAGTATCCTAAGCATATGCTACCAAAACGCAACATTTTTAAGACCTTAAAGGTCATATTTTAACAAAGTATGAATCACATCTTCCATAAAATATATCAAACAAATAAAATTATCCTTATTCCTTATTATATCATGATAAAAGCTTGTCGCGTGATTTGTAAATAAACTTTAATTGTGTAAATTGTTATGGTCAGTTTATTATATTTTTTATTAAATACTGACAGATTATAAAACCTCGCGACAAGCTATTATGAAAATTTTTAAGGAAAAAATATTTTCTTCTTTTAAGAGCGTTTCTTCGAAAAGGTTTTTGATTTTAATTTATTTTATTCAAGATACGATTTTAATCGACGTGCGTTTGCAGTTACAGGATGTTTGATGGAGCCCTCTCCGGGGTGGATAGACAACTTTAACGGCCCCGCAGGACTGTTCACTGCCGCCGCACAAGGTGAAGTAATAAAACAATTATCTTTAGAAAATAATGGCTGGATACGAGGTTCCTTTAGGAGGAAACTACGGACACAAAAGAAGTTTCCGCTAGTTTCCTAATGGTCTTAATAATATTTTAGGTATACTTCGAGCTGTAGTTGCCGACCAAGATGCAAAATCGGACTACGTGCCAGCTGATGTAGTCGTGAAAGGAACTTTGGTGGCTGCATGGGTGAGGGGAATCAAAAAGTACGTTCAATGATCTTTATTCCTGATATAATTTTCTATTCACATATATTTAAAAGGAGATAATATATTATTTTACCCCATTTCTAACATTTTAATGTATCTTCGTTCGTTGTTTTGCCGATACGGTGTGAAATTACACTTAAGGGTCTCAAAGATATTGTCAACTCTGACAATGTATAATATGTCCCGACGATCTCAGAAACTTCACGATTTGATTAGATCTGCACTGATTCATGTTTGGTCTGCTACAATGTTATTTTGGATTTGAAAAATAGATTCTGGCCACCTTCAAGATAAGCATAAAAAATTTAACGGTCTGAAGTTCGGAGGAGCTTAGATAGCAATGAACACTGCGATACGGAAATTTTATAATATACAAGGTGTAACAAAACTAAGGGCGTGTTTCACCACTTCCTGATAAGTGCCGAATAGGCTATCCACCACTTAACTTGACAGATGAAGCATAGATAATCTGTCAAAAAAGCTGTGAATAGTCTATTCGGCACTTTATCAGAAAGTGTTGAAACAGGCCCTTAGTGATAATACTTTAGGGTTTGGGCGCTGCTACCTACACAGTGAACTCAATACAGGGGACTCATGCACAGGGCACACCCTAAAGTGTTATCGCATAGTTTTGTTACAGCCAGTATATTTAAATTAATGCATGCATTTATACCTTTCAGATTAGAAAAGACAGATGACATCGTAGTATACAACGCGTGTGTAGGAGAAGAACTGAGCATGTCGCTGGCTGAAATTCACACTATCGGGAAGCAAGCCACGCCTTTTGTAGCTCCAGAGCACACATTGCGCCCAACCCACATGATGTATTTCAAGAATAAGCTGATTTTCTATTTATATGTAAATACTTGCTTCTGTAACCTTAATATTATGTTTATGACACAAAACCTTTTTCCTTGAAAAGTGTAAAAAGTAATGGGTGTTCAATATATTGTACTCGGTTATTTTATCATCTTGCTGGTAATGTACAATATAATATACGTATAAAGTATGTAATACATATAAATTTACCACATTTATAAGTGGTCCTTATATTTCTCAACTCCCATTTGGCTTTCGTTGACACTTAGGTAACACCAAGTGAACTTTGTGTTTTTCGTTAGACCTTAATAATGTATGATATCACTTGAACCTATGACTGAATTAATGATTTTTTTTCAGATTTTAATATCTCACGTGCTCCCAGCTATTGCGGTAGATCTAGTTTTTCGAGGGCTCGGCAAAAAGCCTAAGTAAGTAAATATTATAATACACATGCGACCGAAATTCACCCGAAATATAGGTCTACCAGAATCTGATGGCAAAAAGTGAGAAAATAAATTGACTCTAGCAATACCGGGGTAATTGGAATAAAACATTTTGATCCTTTTTTTTCTTATAGCGGCTAATTCTGTGTGTTAAACATGCAAATATAAAAATTTATCCAATGATCAAGGATATTTTTTGAAAATTTGCTGTCAAAAATTGCCAGATTTTTTATAAGCTAGGTGTTTATAAAGAATAAAAAATTAATAATTTTTAGTTGTCAAAATGTTGTATTGCAAACAAAAATGGCAAAAATTCGTTTTCTTAATTTTTAATTTTTATAGAATATAAAAGTACTAGATAAGATACTTAGTAGGGACGTCAACATGATCCAGGGGGGGGGGGCAGCTGCCCCCACCTGCCCCCCCTGGGTACGCCCATGGGCTTGTCACTCAAAAATCTGTCATCTTTCCTAGTGTGTGTGTTGTAGTGTGTGTAATGTTTTATTTGTTAACGAAATGTATGATAAAAGCATAATTTCAAAATAATATTAGCTCGATGCACTCCTTCACCATAACAAACTATAACTGTGCAAAATTTCATTCACCTACGTTTCCCCATTTTTCGTCAAAAGGGATACAAAGTTTTTCGCAGATATACAATGTTTCCCGACATCAGTGTCCGAGCCTGTTATGATGTATTTATAACGACAAATTGGCTCTCAAATTTTTTTCTCTCTCACGTTTATAAAATTGCAGCCATTTTATTTTTTCTCGGGCTTCCCATGTAAATATCCTATAAATATAAAAATTCGGCCAAGTGCGAGTCGAACTCGCGCACGGAGTGTTCCGTACCGTTATAAAATTTGGTTTTTGGGTAAAAAAATTGGGTTTTTTGTATTGGAGCCCTCCTTAAATTTTAATTTAATTTTATTGTTAATTATTTAAGTACACATATATGAGATAATTGAGTATTTTGTGAAAATTTCAAGTGCCTACCAGTTGTCATTATTGATATAGAGCAAAAAAGGCCAAAAAATTACGTTTATTGTATGGGATCCCCCTGAAATATTAATTTTATTTTGTTTTTAGTATTTTTTGTTACAGCGGCAACAGATGTACATTATTACACAATATGTGAAATTTTCAGAAGTCTAGCTATAACGATTCTTGAGACACAACCTGGAGATAGACAGACAGACGGACAGACATCGAAGTCTCAGTAATAGAGTCCCGTTTTTACCCTTTGGGTATGGAACCCTAAAAAGGTCTCATTTGATAGCTAAACTTGTGGACAACGATTACACAGATATTATGATATAAGTTTCTTGAAATCGTTAAAACATATAAAAATCAAAGTTTAAGGAAAAAATTGTTTTTTTTTGTGTATTTTTTAATTAGTGGCTTTTTCTGAAAAATATTAGTGCTGGTTCTTTTTATTTAAAAAAGATAGATGAGGTTTTTATCTAAAATAAATTCCTAGACTTCCATGCTTTCAGTCAAAAACTTTAGAAGTTATAACGATTTGCTTTTTAAGTATTATTGGTCAGATTAGTAGTCCGAGAAAAAAAAAAATACAACAGCTGGAGAAAAAAAATTGAGACCCAGTTTGTCGATCCTACTAGTCCTACTAATATTATAAAGGCGAAAGTTTGTTTGGATGTATGGATGTGTGGATGTGTGGATGTATGGATGTATGGATGTATGGATGTATGGATGTATGGATGTATGGATGTATGGATGTTTGTTACTCTTTCACGCAAAAACTACTGAATGGATTTTAATGAAACTTTACAATAATATAGCTTATACATCAGAATAACACATAGGCTACAATTTTAACCAACTTTAAAAAAGGAGGAGGTGTTATGTTCTTTTTTTTATGCTCAACGATTACTCCGCCGTTCATGAACCGATTTTCAAATTTCTTCATTTAGTGTATTATAAGGCATTATCCCAATTTGGTATCATGTTCACAAAAGTGGTGACCTGATGAAGTAATCCATGAGTAATCGAGGGCACTGCTCAAAATTTATATGGAAACATGTGCTGACTTCGGTTTCGTGAGAAGTATTCCTTGCATATACTAACAACAAGTAAGATTTTGGACCCAGCGACACCCACCTATGGTTCGGAAGTTGCTGGGAGAACTCCTAACTCTTTATAGATACAAGTTTGAGATTTTCGGCGTTGCTTTAAGGACGGAAAGCATATGCTACTAAGCAAATTACATTCACCTATTTCATCATCATCATCACTACCATAAACCATTAGGTATACCATACATCGTCCTATTATGACCCAATTGTTGGTACTTAAAAAAATCTATACTAATATTATAAACCTGAAGAGTTTGTTTGTTTGTTTGCTTGAACGTGCTAATCTCAGGAAGTACTGGTCCGATTTAAAAAAATCTTTCAGTGTTAGATATGTGGATATGATAGTGGCTCAGATATAGAGTTGACCACGTGAAGCGACATAGTCAATTTTTTTGCGGGAAAATGTACGGTTTCCGTAAAATTCCTATTTTTCGCGGGCGAAGCCGCGCGGGACATCTAGTATGCCATATATCATAACATTAAAGGCTCGGACACTGGTGTCGGGATACATTGTATATAAAATAATTTGTATAGTTCATATAACATGTTTGAACTATGGGAACCTATTTTTGAAACAAGAGTAAAAAGTAAAATGAATATAGACATATTAGCTGATAAGGCTACTTGGAATGGGACCAAAATCAATTATAAATGCCAAGTTAATTTCTGCGTCTTAAGGTGCTCCCTCACCGGGAGCATTCGCTTGTAATGTAACGTTACAGAGTCGAGCATTACATCAGTGAGGGAGGAGAACCGAGCATTACAATGCGCACCTTGTAATGATAAAATGTGTAATATTTTGATACAACTTGTAACATCAATGCTACGTGACAGTGAAGCCAACTTGTTATGTAATGCTCAAAGTCGAATCTATAATGTTACGTTATGATAAGTGCATTTGTTGAATAAATAATAGTAAATTATTACAACTCGAGACTGACGCGGACGGTGACCATTGTTTGTGCGACGGGATAGCGATGCAATGGACGTTGCCATGGTCCCATACTTATTTAGTCACTTCAAAAAAAATAATATTTTTTACAAATGAAGAACTACATTACAACCAAAATTACAACTACAAATAATTTATGTGGCAAAGCAACGTTTGCCGGGTCAGCTAGTTAGTCTATAAAAAATTCCAAAAGTTATAAACAATTAAACACCTTTATAAAATAGTGTTTATTTCTTTAAAATTAGGTACTAAAATATGTGCATAGTATACAATTTACCATTACAGTGTTTAACTTATTTTTTAGATTACTAAAAGTGCAACGTCGCAGTCTAACGGCAAATATAGCGCTGGAATTCTTCATGGTGCGTCCGTGGAACTTTGCAAATGATAATTTCATGAGCCTACGCTCAATGCTGAAGCCGCAAGATCGGGAACAATTCTTCTTCTCGTCAAAGGGAGTCCATTCAGTGGAAAATATGGTGAACATGGGTCTGAGAGTCAGGAAAGATCTTCTGCATCAAGACGAAAAAACATTGCCCAAATGGAAGAAAATTTATGAATGGTATGAAATTTAGTTTCAATAGTCGACACGTATGGTAAAATATGAATCGTTGAATAAATAAAAATAAAAGTGACATGCACTCTTCATACACTACTAATTGGCTGTCTCACCACTTACTGATATTAAGTGCCGGATATGCTATCCATAACTTATCTATACAGATAGAGATATAGTATATGTCAGATAAGTTGTGGATAGCCTATCAAGCACTTATCAGTGAGTGGTGAAACAGGCCCTTCATAGTGTTTTTGTAATTTGCACACAATATTTTTTTTTTGTTTTCAGGGAGGTGTTTATTGACGCAATAGTGACATACATATTCTGCGTTTGTGTTTTTTGGTGGATAGCAGACAGGTTATTGAAAGCCTGGAATTTATAGAATATATAAAAGTAGTGATTTAATAAAACAAAGTTTATATTAATTTGAAACTTTTTTATTTAACAGATTTTTTTAATCTAGATCCGAGTTTCGGATCATCTCTTTTCCATATCCAAACATTCCTTTTCTGATATGTTTGTATCTATCAGGACAACGCTATAAAAGAAAAGAATTAATATTGTTATTGATAAATCTGTTTAACAGTTATATCGGCAGCACTTAGAAATATTATATCAATAAACTTTAATTTAATGAAGATATCATAAACAGCACAAATTTTCTGTAAAATTCTTCATTCTTCAACAATTAAAGTTGATTTATAATTAAAACACGTCTCTGGATGCGGCCATATTATGTATGAAAATAGTTTGTAGGTCACGCTAGTAGTGAAGTATATAATATAATATTATAATGATGTACAGCTGATCCCCGCGAGTCCCGACGCGCTTTATGTATTATTCTACATAATTATTACTAGCTGTTGCCCGCAACTTCGTCCGCGTGAATGTATGTTATTATAATCGAGATTTTGATAATTATTGAATACCCATCAACAACTATTTTATTTGGATTAACATTATATTACGCATGAAATTTTTAATTTACATCAAAGACCCGGGAACATTTAAAGCTCTTAAGTAACTTTCGTCGGCGGGGCTTGAACCACAGATATCGTTTTGAAAAATCCTTTCTTCGATGACCACTTGCCGTGGACAGGGGATAGAGGCCACAGGACAGGGGACGATAGACGGCAAAAAGATATTTAATGTGGGCATATTTCCCTCTTTAGCTTACCTTTTACTCTCAGATTTCTGACCTACAATTGAACCAGAATAAAATAATTGAAGTCGTTTCAATCGTTATTTTATTCTGGTTTACTTAATGTAGGTACTGGAATCGTGATGCTTCTTTAAAATGCATTACATATCTATAAATCTAATAAACAATTAATTATATTATGAATAACTATATAAATAATATAAAATGACAATAATATGAAAAATATTAGTCCTTATCCAAATAAATGCCTTGATAAAAAATATAACAGTTCATTGGATCCAGGATTACCCTACATCTGAAACTATCAACTCGACATACTATGCGCTACTTAAAACTACATTATAAATGTTTTTTTCTTTACGGGCGTTGGCCCACCGGCCACCACACTTTTATTGGATTTTGTTGTAATTGGAATTTGATGTCTTAGTCTGTTGCCAATAATAATTGTGATAAAAACGCTTGAAGGCACGGAAGTTCCTAGCGCTGTCCACGATATCACCGTAGTATGCCACTTTAAATTTACAATTTAGGTTGTCTAGCATTGTAGTTCTTTTGTCTTGCCAGAAAAAAACTCTCCCATAAAACATGATGAGTAGTTTTTTCAAACATACTGCATTCGATCAAGCACATAGGTATTGCTACTAATTTAGATCTGTAAAGTTTGACTTTAAAATTTCCATGGCCGCAGTGGTCAATATCGATCGAATGTTTGGATAAACGTTCACGAATATTAGGAAAAAGTTCTTCGCGACCATACCAACAAATACAAATTATAGCTATGAGGTAGTCCACAATACTCTTGGTTGCGGGGCTCATATTATAAATGAAACAAGAGAAACTTCTCAGATTAATTACTGTAGGTTTATTCTTGGGTAAAACCGAACACACACGAGCGCGCGAAAACAAACATGCTAGCCTTGATGGCGGCGTCGAACTTACTGACTAGTGAATCGTAGGTAACTCGCGCGGGAAAAACTCTGGCGCGGGACGCACTACTCGCGGTATCGAGCGGGAGGGAGACCGCGGGTCACTCGGGGTTGCCATCCCGACGGTCGGGTTACCATATGCTCCCCCTCTAGTCCAGGGGAACGTCCCCGCTCCTGGACTAGGACTCTAGCTTTGGTCGCAGGGCGTCCTCGCTTTCTTTTGGGAATGATGGGGCTAGGAGGCGAGTTGTCGTCCTGACTCTTATAACTAGAAAGATCCTGGTTGTGGTATTTGCCAATGATTTCATCGGGTTGGTTTACGTGAGACAATATGTAGGTTGTTGGGCTTACCTTTTTCACAATTTGGTACGGTCCATCACGTTTCGGGGCAAACTTTGCAGTCACATTCTTTGAGGCACTGCTGAGTACGTGAGACTTAAGGAGTACCAAATCACCTACCTGAAAGGTATCTGCAGGTCGGCGGAATTGATCAGCGTAATCCTTGGTCTTATCTTGCTGTAATTCGACACGCTCGCGGATCGCTGAGAGGGAATTAATAAAATTTCTAAGGTAAGGAGTAATTTGTGGTATGAAATTATCCTTGTCCAGGATAGCGCGAAGATCATGAGTGACTTCTGTGGGAGATCTCATTTCTCTGGCAAAGGTTAAGTAAGCCGGTGATTTACCTGTTGTCCGGCATCTGGAGCTATTCAGGGCGAAACGGATCAGCGGCAGCTTCTTTGGCCAGGAAGTGTGGTCTTCTTGTACCAGGTATGCTAACATGGCTTTCAGGTCTCTATTTTTGCGTTCTGCGGGGTTCGACTGAGGATGGTAGAGAGGCACGAAGTTTTGCTTCACTCCCAGGACGGACATGCACTGTTGCATGACTGCAGAAACGAATTGTACCCCGTTGTCGGATATTATTCGACGAGGTAGACCGAATCGTAAAAAGTATTCTTCGACTAAAACTTGAGAGCAGGCTTCGGCTGTAGCTTCTCGGAGGGCGAATAACTCTACCCACCGTGTGGCGGTGTCTTCGATGAGGAGCACCCAACGCTCCCCCTGGTCTCCTTCTGGCAGTGGGCCGAAGAGGTCAATAGCTAACACTTCGTTGCGTTGATTCAACACAGGTGTTTGTAGTAGACCTGGTGGTTTTGTGTTACTTGCTTTATAACGTTGGCAGTGGATGCATGCACGGACATAATCAGAGATTATACGACGCATCCCAGTAAAATAAAATAAATTAGCTACCTTCTGATAGGTCCTGTCGATGCCAGAATGACCGGCTGTCGCCGAGTCATGTAATTCCTTCAGGATATTATTAACTTGGTCCGCGGGAATGACTAGTTGCGGTGACTCGCTCTCGGAGTCCGGGTTCAAGCGATACAAGACACCCTGGTCCATGAGAAAACCTCGTTCTACCCACCTTTGTGCTGCAACGTCATCGTCTCCTTCGAGCTCCTTAATTATCTTGTCCACTTCAGGGTCGGACATCTGTTCTTCACGAAGCTGACTAGGCGGTTTAGAGGGTATATCGCAAATGGCAGAACAAATACCACAGTCTTCGCGAGTATTTTCAACGCAAGCAGGTCTACTTAGTGTGTCGGCCACTACATTGGCCTTCCCCGGAGTGTATTGAAATCGGATGTCAAAAGCTTGGAGTTTTAAAGCCCAGCGGACAAGTCTACCGGTTGGCGATTTAAGTGAAAGGAGCCAGCGAAGTGGTTGATGATCACTGCTTACTATGACAGGGTGACCGTCTAGGTATGAACGAAAACGTTCTACCCCCCACACTACGGCGAGTGCTTCTCGTTCCGTTGTCGAGTAATTACGTTCCGCTGCGTTAAGGAGACGGCTAGCGTATTCTATTGGCCTTTCCTGATTACCATCGCCCTGCATTAAAACCGCGCCTAAGGCGTAATTACTTGCATCTGTACGCAGAACGAAAGGGTTATTAAAGTCAGGTTGGATCAGTATAGGGGCAGATGTGAGTAACCGCTTCAATTCACTAAAAGCTTGAGATTGTTCCATACCCCAGGACCAAATCTGATTTTTCCTCGTCAAGCGTGTCAACGGCTCCGATACTTTTGAAAAATTTGGAATGAACTTCCTATACCACGAACATGTTTGCAGGAACGTGCGGAGGTGCTTTAGATTAGTAGGCTCCTTCATATCTAAAATTGCACTCACCTTTTCCGGATCGGTGGAGATTCCGTCTTGGGTAATGATGTGCCCAAGGTATCTAACGCTCTCTCTAGCAAATGCACACTTATCACGGTTCACATGAAGGTTAAATTCTTTCAAGCGTTTTAGTACCAAGTCCAGGTCTTTCAGGTGCTGCTGAAAACCCTCAGAAATCACGCAAATATCATCAAGATAAGTTAAAATTGTGACGTCTTTTAGCGCTGCACAGGAACGGAGTTTGTCTATCAGACGCTGGAAGGTCGCTGGCGCGTTTTTAAGGCCAAACGGCATCTTCTTGAAACGGTAGGTGCCGAGCGGAGATATGAAGGCTGTTTTATCTTTATCAGAATTTCTAACTAATACTTGCCAGTACGAAGAACGAAGGTCTAGAGTGCTCATGTAGCAGTTCCTCTTGGTTGACTGTAAGAGCTCATCGATGCGTGGCATCGGATAATTATCGGTCCTGGTGACTGCGTTGAGGCGTCTATAATCCACGCAGAACCGAATGGAACCATCAGACTTCGGCACCATTAATGCCGGGGAACACCAAGCGGATTCGCACTCCTCTATGACGTCATCGTCTAACATTTTCTTTATTTCTTGCTTCATCAACTCTTTTTTAGCTGGAGTCAGCCGGTACGGCGGCACTGCTATTGGTGGGTGGTTACCTGTATCAATGCAGTGTTCACTGAACGGTGTTGGACCTCCCCCTGCTTCGAAGACGCGTGCGTGCTTGGAAAGGACGTCGCTGAGATCTTGTCGTTCAGCCGTTGTAAGGCGGGTACCTTCATCATCCCTAAGAGCAATCGTGGAAGCACAAGAAATAATACTACGACGTACGGTAGGTTCAAAAAATAATTTATACTTTACCGTGTTGACCTCACTGAAGTGCCATACTTCTTTGTTGAAGTCAATCACCACTCCAGCGGCAGTTATGAAATCTATACCTAGTAAGGTTTCGTTGTTTGTCGAATCCGGGAAAATGAAAAATGGAATTGTGATAGTTATCGTCTCCAACTGTACCTGTAGAGTGGTTGTTAAAATATCCATCGCACGTACCACACCATCAGCCAATTTAACTCTTTTAGAGGAAGGGTGGAGGGGATAATTTTGTCGTCGGAGGAGAGCATATAGCGTATGACCCGCAACACAATGCTTGGCCGCTGTATCAATTAACGCGGTACCCTTGAAACCCAAAATACTAATATTGAAAATCGGTCGCGCATTACGGCCAGAGGTTCCCGTGGAGTCGTTTACATCTCCGGTACAGCTTACAAAATTATCATTAACACAATTAGATAGAATATCATTATCCGAAATTTTTGGGTTATGCCCTTTTACACATGAGGTATCAAAATTATCCAAAATAGTTAAATTATTATCGATAGAAGTTATATGAACATCATCAACATTCTTTGAATTATTTGGGTTGAACCCTTTTTCACATGACGTATCAACATTATCGAAAACAGTTAAGTTATTGTCAATTGAAGTTACATAAACATCATTAGAATTATTTGAAAATTTTGGGTTACACCCGTTTTCACTTAGGGTGTCAACTTTTTTTACATTTAAATTATACAAATCATGAGAAATAATTGAAATTTTTGGTTTACATCCTTTTTCATCTGGGACATCAACTTTCCCAAAAATATTTAAATTATAATTCGACATATTATCAACATCATAAAAATTATTCGAAGAATATTCGTAATTTAAATCATTATCACTTTGCAAATAATAATTATTAATGTCATTATCGCTAGAATTCATTGCGTAAAACATGTCACTTTCGCTCTGTGTATCACTGATCGGTCGATTGTTTATATTAGAGTTATTAATGGAAGTTTTCTCGCCGGTTAATCCTTGTACTTGTAATTTACGGCAATGTGATTTTTCGTGTCCGAACCTGCGACAGTAGTTACATTGTGGACGAGTTTTCTTCTGGATATTCACATTGCTGGACGGAGGTGTCGAAGTCGATAACTGTACGATGGGCGGCGCGTTTGCGGAAAATGTGGTGGGCGCAACTTGCGTCGCCGCGCCGCGCGGATACGTTGTAGCTGTGCTAGAATGTACTATTCGGGAAACGGGGCGCATGACGCCTGTACCGGACGAACCTGGCGGGTTGCGTGGGAGCACCGCACTCGTTCGCGCCCGCGAACTTGCTTGTTCAAAATATGTTACATCCTCGATATGTCTAGCCCTGTTTAACAGTACATCGTAAGATGTGATTTCGTCTCGCCGTAGTCTCTCCCGAACCCGATGACTCAGCAAGCTGTACAGCATGTCTAGTTGCACCTTTTCGGTAAGATCGCCTGGTGGAAGACGAGCAAACAGGGCCCTTGCCCTGGCAACGAACAGCTCAGTCTTTTCGTGACCTTGATGCATGCTGAATAAATCTTGATATATCTTGTGTGGCGGGCGAATATCGCCAAACGCACCTCGGAGCGACGCGATCGCTTCGTCCCATGAAGTGATCGTGGACTTGATACCTTGCCACCAGACGGCAGCGTTTTCAGTTAGTAACATAGTTAATCCACGTAATGCATTGTATTCTCCTACCTGGGTACATTCTTTATAAGCTTCGACCGCGTCGAGGAAGCTGTCCAACGATTCTCCGGCAGCACCGCTGAATCTCGCCGTGCAGTTTGCGAAGTTACCATTCAGGGGGGCGGCGGGCGCGGCTGGCGTGGATGCTGCTGCCGGTGTCATCGACTCCCGACGGGTTTCGTGATCTAATATGCGGTCGAGTAGTCGTTCAAACGCTGTTGTTTGTGCCTGTTGTAGCGTTGCCACGATTGTGAGAACGCTGTCGCTCGTGAATGTTTCTTGTGCGTGGTGGTTAGGAGCGTCGTCGTCACTTTGACGTGCGGGAGACGCCGTCGGGGATGCCGGTTGCGTGGGGGCGGGTTGGAATGCCGCTGCATCATCACCTCGTCGCTGTTGGGCATCCTCGGGTCTGGTGGCACTGGCCGATCTACCGCGGGTTAACACCATGTTCACTACACGCACTTATACCACTTTTACGATACCTTTAGGCCGTCAGATTCAACGTAGGTACTTATACAGTCATACACTTTGGCCGGGCCGGGTACGTATTATAAACACGTTGGAGCGCCAGATATGAGGTAGTCCACAATACTCTTGGTTGCGGGGCTCATATTATAAATGAAACAAGAGAAACTTCTCAGATTAATTACTGTAGGTTTATTCTTGGGTAAAACCGAACACACACGAGCGCGCGAAAACAAACATGCTAGCCTTGATGGCGGCGTCGAACTTACTGACTAGTGAATCGTAGGTAACTCGCGCGGGAAAAACTCTGGCGCGGGACGCACTACTCGCGGTATCGAGCGGGAGGGAGACCGCGGGTCACTCGGGGTTGCCATCCCGACGGTCGGGTTACCATATAGCCCTTAAATTAATAAAAGAATTTTCTAAATTGGCACAGAAACCGCGAAATAATTATCGATTCTAATCTTTTCAATGCAAAAGAATACAAAAAAAAAAAAAAAAATAATAATAATAATAAAAACGTCAATGTGGTTATGGATGGTGTAATGATGGTGGTGATCATGATGATTAATATAATTGACATAGTGGCATGTGCTTCCAGTATTTTAAACAACGCTAAAATCCCTACATAATATATTTATAAGGAGTCAGGAGTTCCGTTCAGCAACGGAACCTTCGGAAGCCCTATACCCTGGGATATGTCTTGGTGCAAATCTTACTTTTTGGTAGCATATTATGTTAATTTTAATTAAAAGAAAGTGAAAATTACTGTAATGTTTTTGTTATAAAGGAGTTCCGTCGATACCTCGAGGATCCCGAGAGAATTATTATCAAGTCACCATTATTGTAAATATGCTATCAAATTCGGGCTTACAATCTATACAACAAAAAATATTTTTGACAATCGGACCACAAACAGCAAAGTAAACATTACCTCCTCCTTTTTTGGAAGTGGGTTAAAAAAAGTATCTTAGATGTTAACCGGGGATGTAAGGTACCTATCACCATGCCAAATTTCATTGAAATCGTGTACAAACAGACTAACAGACAGAAACAAAAATTTCAAAAACAGTTAAGATGTGTTCTATTACATTTCTAACATGCCCCTTACTCGTTTTTTTCCAGTTTATTTTCAATGTACAAAAATTTTACCTCTACGATTTTATTATAGTATAGATAGATAGATAATATATTATTATTATTATGTAGAATAATACTTAAGTCTTAAAGCGCGTCGGGTCTCGCGGGAATCAAGTAAACAGCTCACATTAAAGTACATTAATAAGCCTTTGGTCTAAAACTCAAAACGAATGCATACCAAGACGTTTTATGTCAGTTTTTACATCACGTCGATGTTACTTCATAATATTATATAACCTTTAGAAATTTATTTATTTGTTTATTTATTGAGAAAACTTACAGCTAAATAACAGGAAAATTTTTCTATTCTTATTACTGTAAGCCATTAATAAGTTTCTGCTAATACAACATCTAGAGTACTTATGAAGTATAATATGAATAATTAATGTTAATAATATCATAAACCTTAAGAAATATAGTTACTAAGACAAATATATATTTACCATTGATAGCTAGTTTTAGAAAACTCATATGCTAATTAGAAATAAATAGTGTAAATGTTAAATTAAAGGACTGTAATATAATGTTAGTTAATTCAAGATAACACTTAAGTTTATTAAGTTGCGAATTTCACCGTTTAAGCCTAGGAAAATTAACAATAAAATGTAAGATATTATTATTAAGTGTCAAAAAAAGATCTTGAAATGAGCTGTCTGAGATTACGAGGTTTATTTGCGGAGTAAATGTCGAATGAGGGGTTTTTATGAACAAACTCATTTAATTGATCACATGCCCTGAAAATATATGAATTACGCCGATAATATGTGTTGAAAGTTGGTAAGTAGAGTGGAACATAATTTTTAAAATATTTAGTAGGGATGTTAAAATGTAGCTTATTATGTAGATATAGGCCGTCGATGTGACCATTGATTATTTTTATTAGATAAGACAAGTCTGTTATATTTCTGGGAATCGTTAACGGTAAAAAATGAAAATGTCTATATCTGTCCTCATTGGTCGGTAAGTAACCACTTTTGAATTGAAGGAAGCGTAGAAACCGTTTTTGAATGGATTCAATTCTATTAATATAAATTTTATATTTGGGGTTCCAAACCTCAGACGCATATTCTTGTACGGTTCGGACATAAGCACAATATAAGATTTTCAATACTTTTAGAGAAGAGAAGTTTTTACTCATCCTAATGATAAACCCGAGAGCCTTTGACGCCTTGTTAACTATGAGATCAATATGCTTATCGAAAAATAATTTTGAGTCTACCATGACTCCCAGGTCTCTCTCTCATACTAAATGTTCTCTCAAGTACAGTACCCCTGAAGTTATAGGAAAAATTAATTAATTGAATATTTTTAAATCTAATATATAAAATTCTCGTGTCATAGTATTTGTGCGCAAACTCCTCCAAAACGACTCAATCGATTTTAATGAAATTTTGTATGTACATTCGTTAGGCCTGAGAATAGGTTTTTATCTACTACTATTTTACGTGGGAGAGCCATGCTTCGGCACGAATGGGCCGGCTCGACCGGAGAAATACCACGTTCTCACAGAAAACCGGCGTGAAACAGCGCTTGCGCTGTGTTTCGCCGAGTGAGTGAGTTTACCGGAGGCCTAATCCCCTACACTATTCCCTTCCCTACCCTCCCCTATTCCCTTCCCTTCCCATCCCTACCCTCCCCTATTACCCTATTCCCTCTTAAAAGGCCGGCAACGCACTTGCAGCTCTTCTGATGCTGCGAGTGTCCATGGGCGACGAAAGTTGCTTTCCATCAGGTGACCCGTTTGCTCGTTTGCCCCCTTATTTCATTAAAAAAAAAAACTTTTTATATTTATACTAGAAATAATTTATATGGCGTTTTGCCATATAAATTATTTAACGTTTGCCGGGTAAGCTAGTATAATATAATATTACGGTAAAAGTTTCGCAAATTTTTTAACTGGATTTTTGTATCGTACTACAAGTCTATAACAATATTATATTATTAAATTAAGTAACTTTTTTAAACTTTCTTTATTGTTTTACAGGAATTAAGTCATTAATTACGGAATCGTTAGATCCTTCAAGTATTAATTACTGCTTGGCCTCAGTTGGCCTCGCCGGCTCCGCCTACATTTCGCACAACCTTGCGAAATGTGTTTATAACGATACAGGAGCGCCACCCATATCCTTTTTTCTCTTTTTCACCATCGGTTTCCTCGTTTCCTATCAACTAGGAGGCAATGATTGATGATTCGTAAAAAATGTTCCAATATGCAATTTAATGCCAAATCTCGGTCGAGACTCGTAATTATTAAGTCATTAATCTCTCGCTACCGATAAACAACACGAAAATAATTTCCTTATATTGTAGTATTAACAAATTCAACGGAAATGACAAATAAAGCTGCTCGATGGGAGATACTGGGTTTCCGCTATCAATCTCGGTGGAACAATACGCTGGCAGCCCTGTGGCCGCACGGGTTCGACTTCCCACGGGCCACGCCGAGGCCGCGTTACCGGTTGGCCTGTCCCGGACGGCCTGTGATAGCTGAGATTATAAGTCACGAGACTAGATTCAAGACTAGTCGTGGTAGATGAGAACTGAGCTTTTTCATGTAACAAAATAAATGATATTAGAAAATATGTAGAGAACGAAAACACACAAACCAATTATTAATCTATACATCTATACATATAATAAAATCGTAGAGGTAAAATTTATGTACATTGAATAAAAACTTAAAAAAACAAGTCAGGGGCATTTTAGAAGAGTAATAGAAAACATCTTAACTGTTTTTAAAATTTTTGTTTCTCTGTCTGTTTGTCTGTTTGTCTGTTTGTACAGGCTAATCTCTGAATCCGCTGGACCGATTTTAATGAAATTTGGCATGGTGATACCTTACATCCCTGGTCAACATCTTAGATAAAAAAATAACCGACTTCCAAAAAAGGAGGACTTTATGTTAACTTTGCTGTTTGTGGTCCGATTGTCATAATTGTTTTTTTTGGTGTACAGGGTCTGACTCGAATTTGGTACCATGTTCACAAAAGTGGTGACCTGATGATGGGATCCATGAGTAATCGAGGGAACTCCTCAAAATTTATATGGAAACATATGGTGATTTTGGTTTTATGTAAAGTAATACTAAGCATATGCTACCAAAAACTAAGATTTTGCATCAAGGTATACCATGGTTGCGAAGGTGCTGACGGAACTCCAGACTCCTTATAGATACAAGTTTAGGGGTTTCAGCGTTGTTTTAAGAACGAAAAGCATATATTATGCTACTGTGTAAATTATATTCATCATCATCATCACATTATGGCCCTATTATTAGTACTTTTAGATCGAGTCTCGCGTTTGACTAGCGATTTTGAAAATTATTTTGTTGTGTTAAAGTACATGATTCCAATTTAGTGCTAAGCGACGGTTACCAAGGTGGCAATTTGATAATAGGATCCATGTGGTATGTAGGGAATTCTTTAAAATTTATACGGAAAAATATAGTGATTTTGGTTTTATTAGAAGTATTCTAAGCATATGCCACCAAAAAGTAAGATTTCGCACCAGGTATACCATGGTCCCAAAGATGCTGAGAGAACTCCTGACTCCTTATAGATACAAGTTTGGGGGTCTCGGCGTTGTTTTAAAAACGGAAAGCATATTATGTTACTGTGCAAATTATGTTCATCATAATTCAACAACAATATTATATACTGTCTATATGTAATAAATAACATATCATAGTAGGTCTGTAATGCATATTTAGGGTAGTGTATGGCCTTTAAGACATAAGACATAGTATGACTTTTTTAAAACCACAGGTGGCTTAGGTCTAAGTACAGTAATTAATACTGTATCCCCTGTCTCCTGTCCTGTGCCCCCTATACCCTGTCCACGCCAAGTCATTTACTAAGAAAGGATATTTTTTAACGATATCTGTGGTTTGAATCGGAATCGTAAAATCGGAAGCTACTTAATAGCCTCGATGTTCCTGGGTCTTTGATGTGTATTAAATATATAAATATGCGTATACTTAATATAATATTAATCCTCATCCAAATAAATACGTTGTTGATTAAGAGTAAATAATTTTCTTAATCTCGATTATAATAACACACATTCACGAGGACGAAGTTGCGGGCAACAGCTAGTTAATCCTTCGATCGCGGATTCTTGGAAATCTATTGTAAATCTATTGTTCTCGCGGCCCAAGTGGGCCTTATGGTAGTTGAAGGGCAATAATAATAATGTCAATCTAACTAGATTGATATTGCATAATATAAATTATTGATTGAATTAATGTAAATTACGAAATAACAGAATTATTATACTATTTAATGATGATATTTCATTAAAATATGATGCGATCATTACACTTAACTATAATTTCATAATTTTTCATTCAAAATAATAATATTATAATAAAAATTGTATTTCATCACCTATATGATATTAGGATTATTACTAATTTATAAAATCTAGGTCATGCTGCTAATAAGATACCTAATAATTGAACACCTGCTTTTGTTACGTAAAATGAATTTCTCTGACATTTATACGACGTTTGTTCGAGACGCGCTTGTACGCGCAAGAGTATAATTCTAGAAAAGTAATAATTTGACCCGGGAGGGTCAAATTATTACTTTTCTCTAAGAAATATGTAGTTAAAATTCTATTTACTAGAAGTACACGGTTTTCTATCTAACATATAAAAAAATCTGAATATGCAAAATACAAACAACAATTATACTTAATAGCAATAAATCTAATATTAAATGTGAGAAAATAAGAAGACTTAGTTCCACAGGCATATAATATATTATGCTACATCACTGTTTCCTGAGGCCTGCCAATTTTACAGTTAATATATTTGCTCTGATTGTTGGGAAAACGCTACTGGATTTATCGATGGTACTGATTTATTACTAGAGAGACCCTGCGGCTCTTAAGGTGCTCCCTCACCGGGAGCATTCGCTTGTAATGTAACGTTACAGAATCGAGCATTACATTAGTGAGGGAGGAGAAACAAGCAGATTTTTTGTATATTGGTAGGTTAATAGTTATATAATTCAATAGTAACATTGTCCCACAAATAGAACAATCCATATTTAAGGACCATCAAATCAAAGTATGAAATCCTTTCTATCTCTGTCAGCTACCACTTTAAAGATTTTTCGCAAATAAAAATGTTGTTCGTCTTATCAAAATGAAGCTAGGTACTCACAAAAATTAGCTTGATAGTAATTAAAAAAAAAAATTGTTCTAGGGCTCCCGTACTAATAGTAACTAAGATGCTCCGACAAAATAGACTGTATATTATGGTTTACTAACACTACTGACAGAATTTAGGCGTAATTTGGTAAAGTACTAGCTTAGGCTCTGGACTGAAGTACCCCGCAAGCGATCAAATTGTTTGTCAAATTTTACGTGTTTGTCAAACAGTTTGATAGTGTACAGCTTTGTTTGAAGCGTTTGTCAAACAAACTACGTGTTTGACCTGTTTGAAGAAAATTTGGATTTGCGTAGCGTTTGACGAACGCGTTTGAACGTGTTCCGCTGTATTTGTCAAACAAGATATCATGATCTCAAACCGATTCTAGCTAATTGTTTGACAAACTTGTTTGATGCACGTTTGATCGTCTGCGCTGCTGTTTGATGAAAACGTGTTTGTCAAACAAATTTGATCGTTTGCTGGGTACTTAATATAGTCCACTATAATATAGTGAATATAGACGTATTGTCTAGCAAGAAAGTTTTTTCCGTTAAAAGCTGTATGCATATTCATTATATTCATTATTCACTATATACCAACTATATGTGCAAAAGCTAGTACGATATTTCGGTCAAGTGTTTCAGGTATTGTAGCGGATACATAAGCAGCTTTTTGCGAGGGCCGGTAAGTTCAGACATTTCCTCTGCTTTTGCTAATGAGCGGATAGAAACGGCATTACTATGCGACCTACTTGCAGTTAAGGCACTTTTGTTTTCATTCTTTTAATTGTAAGTAGGGAAGCTTTTAAATGTTGATTTTTAATTCCATATACAGGGTGTAACAAAACTAAGTGATAATACTTTAGGGTGTGTTCCTTGTATAGAGTTCACTCTGAAAATAGCAGCGCTGAAAGACCAATTTTTTTTTGTGATTTGTATGGGCAAGCGCCCCAGCGTCCCGAGTTTCCCCATACAAAAGTGAAAAAAAAATTTCTCTTTCAGCGCTGCTACTTTTACAGTGAACTCTATACACGGGACTCATACACACCCTAAAGTATTATCACTTAGTTTTGTTACACCCTGTATATTCAGACATAAGATTTTATTTTAAAGATTTTTTTTGAAGGAGGCTCAGTCAAAAAGCTCCCGTAGGGCGCGTTCAGACGTGCGCGTTTTCTGCTGTAGCGTTTGGGAAACTACACGATGCTGAATCCACGCGCGCAGAAAACGTACACGTTTGAACGCGCCCTTACTCCTATTAGAAATGTAATTGTAATTTTATTTTGTAGTTGTAATGGAATACTTTTTAGTGTTGAATAGATTTAATTGCACATTGTATTCGCACAATAGGTGAGGTCAAATGAAGCTGGCGCGTGGCTCGGACAGGTGTGCTCAACCCTCCGCGATTAGAACGGGGAGGGCGAAGAGGGTCGCACTCCCTATTGTCCGTAACACCCGTTATTTTCATATAAATATAAAATTTAACACGGTGTCATTAATTTGAAAACATCGCAAGCTGCGCTTATTTGATTTATTAATATGCATCACATCGAAACTTAACGTTAAATTAAAAGTGTAAATATTTAATACAAGCAAAATAAAATCTTATTAGACAATAGACAAATCATATTATACGTAACAGTTATCAGTTAGGTATCACTTATTGTCACTTTTACATACTATAGAACCTATACCTAGTTCGGTAACCAAAATTGGTCTTTAATAAATAAATAATTGAAGCTTATAAGTACACCAGTAAACTAGTTTAAAGTGTCAATATTTAATAAACTCATAATATTGTAATTTATTAAGTGATTTCGTATTATGTGATCGTATGTGGATAGATTGTCTTTAAAATATATGCCGGAGGCTCTAGTGTAAAGGTAGAGGTGTCAGAAATTCAATCATTAACCTATATTTAATCTTGATTTTGATCGATAATATAAAATATAGTTCACATCTTAAGTATATAATATTAGCGTCTAGCTATGATCGTGGTAAATAATAAATGTCAAAGCGATTATGTAAATTCATAATCAGCATACTATTAAAATGTCAACTGGTGTAATAATAATAATCAAGGGCGAGTTGCACCCTACAGAACAATGAAAACAAGCCACCATATCCATAACAATGCGCATTGCTATACAAGTTCAGAATCAGAACTGGTTGAATAGCACTGGCCACCCCTGCCTCGCCAAATTACTTTGGTCTGCGTTACCACAATATAATTAGAAACAGTAGAGTAACTCGGCCGTTTAAAAAATTAAAATCGTGCAACACAGATACTTTTTAGCGTGACATTGATTCTGCATAGAAAATATGAATACCTAGAGGCCACGCGGCTAATAATATGTTTGCTCCCGATTCGATCTAGTAAGAAATTAAATTATGTTTATTTGGATACAGATAGTTATCCATACTAATATTATAAATGCGAAAGCGTGTCAGTCTGTCTGTCTGTCTGTCTGTCTGTTACCTCTTCACGCCTAAACCGCTGAACCGATTTTGCTGAAATTTGGTATGGGGATACTTTGAGTCCCGGGAAAGGACATAGGATACTTTTAATCCCGGAAAAATGTACGGTTCCCGCGCGATAAACGAATTTTGGCGCAATGAAGTTGCGGGCGTCATCTAGTAAATTAATATAGATGTTACATTTCAGTGGACCGCGTATTTTGTCTTAGCTGATCCAAATACTATAATAAGTTATTCAAATTTTAAAATTTTTATGGCAAGCAATTTTTAATGGAAGATGGTCTACTGTATAACATGTTGTGCTACAACAATGGTTAGATACTCCTAATATCGCGGGTCTACGTACACTGGTCGTATGTGCAATGTGCGCCCGCGTCGCGTGTCGCGAGGGCGCTGGACAGGTGTGCCGCACCCCTTGTATGAGGGAATTCGAGGGCATAACGCATAACTATTGTGCTTACTGATAAAAGGGTCACCATTAGTATCAAATTTTATTCTGGACATGATAGGAAAGAGTAGAAAAAATTCACTTTTATACTTTGTTTGTAGTTAAAATTCAAAACGAAGACAATGTGATATTATTGTACGTAGTATATTGTAACAAAACAAAGTGATAATACTGGTGTGTGTGAGTCCCTTGTATAAGAGTTCACTGTGAAAGTAGCAGCACCGAAAGAGTACTTTTTTTAAACTTTTGTATGGACAAATTTATGACGCTGGGGCGATAGCCCTGGATACAAATCACAAAAAATATTTTGTTCTGTCAGCGCTGCTACTTTCACAGCGAACTCTATATAACTCTATATATTATATACATACCTCAAAGTATTATCACTTTGTTTTGTTACACCTGTATAGCTTTAATACAAATAATTAGTATAACCTAAACTCGAATGAATGTAAGTAAGTAAAATTTACTAAATTATTACGTGCTTTACTAAAAACGTGATATGTGCGGTAAAAATTATAAATTATGAGTTTTAGGCTTCACTCAAATTTAATAAATAGTCGGCGAATTTTTGTATAAGTAACTTTTTCAATGGTTTGTAACGGAAAAAAATATTCAAATTCAAATGTCCGATGAAATACATCATCATGGTCACTCTAATCGGCACTCGCGACAACACGTTACACTTATCGAATGCAAATAACATTTTCATATATTATGATAGAATACAGCTTACCCCCTGGACAAACATCATTCAAAACTAGATATGATAGGCGAAAGCGGTTACTTTGTTTACCGATAGGCATTAGGCATATTACGCTACGGATCCCTAGGAAGATCGCCGACGCAGCACCCGACCAAAGTCACGCGGCAGCGGCACGAGGCGCGTAGTCAGCATTCCTCAGTTTACAGCATTTTTGCAATAGTTATTTTTTTTTATGAAATAAGGGGGCAAACGAGCAAACGGATCACCTGATGGAAAGCAACTTCCGTCGCCCATGGACACTCGCAGCATCAGAAGAGCTGCAGGTGCGTTGCCGGCCTTTTAAGAGGGAATAGGGTAATGGGAGGGTAGGGATGGGAAGAGAAGGGAATAGGGGAGGGAAGGGAAGGGAATAGGGTAGGGGATTGGCCCTCGGCGAAACACAGCGCAAGCGCTGTTTCACGCCGGTTTTCTGTGAGAACGTGGTATTTCTCTGGTCGAGCCGGCCCATTCGTGCCGAAGCATGGCTCTCCCACGTATGAATTTGCGACACTTGTTAGTCAATCGTCGAATAGTCGAGTCATTTTAATTATAATTTTATTGTAAGATTTTATTAATAAAATATTGTAAGAAATTTTGTTTTTTTTTGGAAGTCGAACTGCTGCGAAATATAATTGGCATAGAATTTGTAATTATTTAAATAAAAATTAACATAGAATATGGCCGATATATATATTTTTTTCATATTCATCCTATCAATACTTTGCGCTCGTAAATTATTATTGTACAAGTAATACTGTTAATGGAAAACCTCAGAAGCGAAATGTAAACTTTTCTATCATAATGTTGTATTTTTTATGTACTGTATTATTCGCAAGTATTACCAGAAAGCTCACAATCGGTGTACACATATCAAAACCGCGATACAATCTGACAGAAACCTATCAATATTTACAAACATTGACCACAATATTCGAAATTATCTTCGAATCTTCACAACTTCCATTTAGCTACATAAAACATTCTTTGTTGCGATATCACGATCCTTACTCCTAAGACTGATCTCACGATAGAATTCACTTTCAACACTGCTCTATCTAACGCTTTGAAATCATCTCGGGCCGCGTCTATTGAAACTCATCGAGCGATGATACATTATTCGTCCTTTGAATTGCTTTTTGTAGCAAATGATTTATGTGTTTTCAATCTTATAGTTGTTGTCATTGAGTTGCGTTTTATGTTCTAGACTTAGTTGCGAGCAGGATCTTGCGCGCAAAAAATTATACCCTTCGTGGTCTACTTGTGCTAACTTTAATTATTAGTCCAATAGCCGTACCCTTATTAATGGAAAAAATCAACTCGAACAATGTAAAATTAATTTTCCATAGGATAGATAGCTGTTAGTTATGTAACAACAAACAATTACATGACATAAGATGTAAGTATTAATTTCGATTGATCAATGAAAGTAGAAACTCAAATCAATCGACAGTCCAGCCTAACTGCGTTCCTAAACACAGATTACACAGATTAATTTATGCACCACATGATGTATTAAAATAAACTTTCACAGCAGATGTTATTCAAAATATTTTAGAATTTGTTTCATCTACGCAGTTAATCCAGATCATTATGTTTTGTAAAATTCTATCAACGGAACCGAGAACTTCCGTTCGTATTCAAGAACCATATTACATAAAGTTAAAGGACAATTGTTCTGAAACTGAAATCTCAATTATTATATTAAAGGACTTATTCAGATAAGTTACATTTATATATTTCCTATCTGTTATACAAAACTACTCAGTGGTATATTTTACCAGTCATAGGAATTTTCCATATAAACTAATACATGGGTGACCTCTATAATCTATATTTTTCATTACTTATGGGTCTCGTTTAATGCTGGAACGAATAGATAATTTTATTTTCACACCGTAATTGACACAAGTCGAGTGTGGCGCGAATAAACTTATGATATAGCTGAAACGATCAATTCGGCACCGCTGGTGGTACAATCCGCAGTGAAATAATGAGGGCCGTGCCTTAGCGTGCCAATTATTGCCGTAGTTATGTTAAATATACGGCCGTCCTTCTCTGATATTTAACATTATGTGTGCCGATATTTTTAATACCGTGTTATAGTGGAACTGTTAATTGTCTCTTTATTTGGCACCTCTCCTGGAGCACCCTCAGTAACAGAATCGAATTAACTGCCAAGGCCGATGGGAGCCGGTTCACGTAGCGCTCCGTAGCATATTTGGGTAAATGAATTGATTGATTTCGCTCAGCAACACTCAAATTTGTAATTTGGGTGACCTATTAGTAGCTGTTAGTAACAAAATAGGTGACATATTAGTCTGTCAATTTTGGAAAATCCCTGTTCTATCAATGAATGTATGTAACTGAAATTCTCTTTTTTGGATCTAAATTCTCAAATCTCAAGACACATTATAGACTGAGGAACTCTAAAAAACACCGGCCAAGTGCGAGTTGGACACGCCCATAAAGGGTTCAACTCGCACTTGGCTTTAAGGTTTATTTTTATGAAATTAAAAGGTTTTTGATTTATTTTTATATTTCAGTTGATTTAATGAAAGTTAAATTAAGGTTTACCATTTATAACGTATGTAAAACTACTTGCTAGATCTCGTTCAAACCAATTTTTGTTGGTAGTTTTTATAATAATGTACATCATATTATATTTTTTTCAGACTTGTCATGCCACTACTTTAGAAGTTAGAGGGCGGGGGGTGGGGGGACACACATTTTACTACTTTGAAAGAGTCTCTGTCGCAAACTATTCAGGTTAGAAAAAAATGATATTAGAAACCTCAATATGATTTTTGAAGACCTATCCATAGATATCCCACACGCATAGGTTAGATGAAAAATTTTTTTTTTTGATTCAGTTGTACTTGTACCTATGGGGACCCCTAAAATTTTTTAACAATTTTTCCATTATTGTATCAAAATCTTAATGCGGTTCACAGACTACATCTACTTACCAAGTTTCAATAGTATAGCTCTTATAGTTTCGGAGAAAAGTGGCTGTGACATACGGACGGACAGACAGACAGACAGACAGACAGACATGACGAATCTATAAGGGTTCCGTTTTTTGCCATTTGGCTACGGAACCCTAATAACGAGCTTGGGAGGAGGCAAATCATTTATTATCTGAGATGGGCGTTGCGCTGGCGACGTGTTTGTGCCGATCGGAGCTGGCCAGCCATGAACAAAACGTATTAATCGTAGAGGCGATGTGACAAGCGACATCGTAAACGGCCGCGCCAATCTGTGACATCATCTAAAATGATTACGTGTCCTTATTAGCGTTAACATCGGCGCAAAGTTGCATAATGAGAGGTGCAGCTTTTAATAAGTGTACTTCGTTCTGCATAAATGGCTGATATTAATAGAAAATGGAATCAATACTAAATTGTCCGGACGCAGTAACAATTTGGGTGAATGGCATACCGTATAAACTATGTTTGTGTGATCATAGTATTTAGTAAGAAGTTAATCTTTAGCGGAAGTAAATATACTTTTCGTTTGAACTATGTACATATTTTACCCATGTAGTGTTTTAAAAAAATAACTAATTCTCATCGGTTTTTTCCTCTAATTATATGAGATACTCTAGATAAATCTTTAAGAAACGTTTTCCTCAAATCAAAATGAAGGATAATGCGCAAGAAAGATCTGAAAGTTTTATTGATATAATAAATAGTTCGACTTATTAAATTTTATTAATTATAGGCTTAATAAAAACACATGTGCCGTTAGATTAGGCAATTAAAATGCAAAATAGTCTCTTAATAATTTATTACGTCAAGTTTTGCCACACGCTGTTCTTAATCGATATTTATGACAGATTGATAGGCCATTAAATGTTTGAAAGTCTACTTTTCTATGCTAAGATGCAAAAAATCTGCGTATTTAGGCTTGTCATACTCAACTAACTGGTATTAGAGTAGTATTTTTATAGCTGTTTGCTAACTGTCATTTGTGACTAAATAACTTATGAATGAAACTAGATGAAGCCTGCAACTCAGTTCACAGTTTCTACAAAATTCGTTTATCGCACGGGAATCGTGCATCTTTCGGGGATAAAAAGCAACCTGTAGTCTTTTCCCAGGACTCAAAGTATATCCATAACAAATTTCAGCAAAATCGGTTTAGCGCTTTGGTCGTGGAGAGAAACAGACAGACAGACAGACACATTTTTGCATTTATAACATTAGTATGGAAGAATGGTTAAAAAAATCCTTACAAGCAATAAGGAAGACATTAATGATTAAGGTGGCAGTGTGCGACAACCCTCACCATTATCACGGTGTGATGACACCTGACATGTGACTCCTGATTACTCAGCCTTCACACCCGCTATGGCTATTAGTATTGCAAAATGGAATTCATTTATTTCGATTATCAATTAATTAGGTTTTAACACCGCGGTGGGAGATAAGAGCGCATTTTTCAACGCAAACGAGCGACTTTAATTAACCGAGAATTAACTTGAATAATGCACTGACACTCGCTTTTAATGAAGCGAATAATGAATATCGCAATTCGGTTCGGAATTCTTCGAGATACATAATTAGAATGTTAACATGAAAGTGATTGTCAAATGACTGCCGCGTACAGAAAAATTATACTGAGATGGGTACGAGATACATGTTAATAAACGTAATTTTATTTTCATTTATTTATGAGCACAACATAAAAAATATTTTAGGGATTAAGTACATAAAAAACTTTATTATATTTCGTATACAGCTTCATAAGTCGGAAGTTTGTAAATTGTAAGTGCAGCATTGTTTGATTTATATTTCATAAAATAACAATGTTAATCGTTATGAAAAAATAACATTTAACGTTGCTAATTACCCAAAAAAGACCGTGGTCGCCGAAGTACGTAGTTAATAAATTCTTTGTCGCGTATAAAACTTCGGGTTTCAATTTATTGTGCTCGTAGAATGGAACGTAAATAAAAGTACCTACTGTGATTTAATTGAATCGAAAAGATTTTTAAATAGCGCACAGATGGTTTTCAAGGCGCATACCTGGGCCAGGCGATTTTTCCATAATTACGTTAAAACTCTAGTCACAACTCATGAGAGACGCGCGCTATGTCGAGAATACGCGCGTTTCGCGGGTTCTATCGCCCCCGTCGCCGCATTAAGCTGTCTCGCCGATAATGGATTGGGAATTTCATGCTCCAAAGGTCGATTTAAATTAATTTACACGTTAAAAAGGCAAGTGCAGCGAGAATGTTGGAGTAAACAGCGCTAATCCGAGCGGAGACGGATAGGCACTCGCTAGTGCTCCGTCATCTACGAGATGTAATTTAAAATCGTATTAAAAGAATGTTATCGATGAATAATGTGGAGTTGTAATCAAATATGAGGGTATATTTCATTTTAATATCGCAATGCATCGTCCTGATGTTGTATGTTGACTGTTTTTATGTCGTTAGGGTAACTTCACATGAAGACCACATGGGAAAAACAATAAATGTCACCTTTTTTGTGAAACTGACTTTTCAATGTCATCTGTTAGCTTTTTAGGGAAACATTCTATTACAAAAATCAGAATAAGGTAAAATCATAGCAGTCAACTGATACAGTTCAATTTGTATTTGTTTGTCCATGGTAAGAAACGGTTATATCCGCGCGTCAAACGTTAAAAACCGTCGTTTTCAATTTGACATTTTGTTTGTTTTAAAGAAGTTAAAGCCAAAATATTAAAAAAAATGCTAAATTTATAATAATATATGTTTAATATACTTATTATTATTATGTATTATAAAAGTAACATAGAAATATTAAATAGTGAATGTCAATGCAATGCACAAACCATACAGGAATGTCAATGACATAGATCAGTAATTTCAGTAGTCACTAATTTCAGATTCTGAACCATAACTTAAAACTTATTTAAACAAATCAAGTTTTAGAAGTAGGTACAGGCAAAGCATATTATGTTAACATAGTAATAAGTTGTTTCAATATTTCACTTAGGTAAAAGAGTCTAAAATTAAAGAAATATAGACTTTCAAACTATATAAAACTGTTTTTCTCTTAATTGTACTTCTTGACATTCCTTGTTTTTCCCGTGTGGTCTTCACATGTACCTACTATCGAAGAAATTGATTCCTAGGCAGTTGACGGACCTACGTCATTTGGTCTGGTTATGTCAATTCAATATTAGTTGTGATCTGATGGCTAGTTTTGACGTAACGCGACCAACTTATGTAGGTCTGCCATCTGCCTAGGCTTCTCTGAATATAATATATATTAGTAGTGCATTGCATTTCGATGCAACACACAAAAATGTAAACGCATCGCTAAGCAATAAACATACCTAAATGCAAACCGACCCTCACTCAATTAAATTTTTATACTACCGTTTTTGAGTTATAAATTTAAACAACACCTTGAAAATTGGTTCGGTTAAAATAATAACTCGAGCTATTAACGCTTACGACGAAATAAAAAAAAAAACTTGACACCGATACAATCGATACTTGTTTACAGACAAAACAAGAAATAAACGGAGTGAACGGAAGCTACCCTGGATATTGACCCTTTGAGACCCCTGGCCAAACAATGATGGATAAACAAAAATAGAGAGTATAACATCTGCCGACTGCTATCATATAAATCTCCAAAATAATATTTTTATATTGATTACGTGCACGGGTCAGGCAGATGCTACAATATTGACCACTTAACACCTAGAGGTTCAGCGAACAAAGTTAAATGAATGAACATCAAGTTTACAATCAGTATTACTAATTTTATGAAACCTTAGTATAAATGACTAAAAATGTTATGTTTTAGAAGTTTTCTGCAATAAACTGCTGATGTGTAAGTCACCTTGTAAATGATGCATTTTGCTGGGTTTGAAGCATTTTAGGCTTTATTCATTGGTTAGTTAGTTAAGTAAATAATAAGCATTTAAAGGTAGAAGAACCATGCCTCGACACAGATGGACCAGCTTCACCGAATTCATAATAATATTGTCACACAGAAAACTGACTTGAAATATCGTTTTTGATGCGTGAGAAATGTGGATGCCTACGGCGGATAAGGATTTTAAGGACCAAGAACGCAACTCCCACTACTAGAGAAGTTACCACTAGTGTAGGAAGTGTCCATCGTTTTTTTTTTTTACAAAAAACAGAGCATGAATTACTAACGCATCTAGTAAAATATTTTACAGTTAGTCCTTCATTCTTGGCGTCAGTGTGTCACAAGTTTTAAGGGTGTCTGAAGTCGCCAGTCACTGACCATAGCGCTATCTTCTTATTGACCCACAGCAAGGTGATAGCTGATAGGCTAATGTATCATATTATGCATACAATACTGCTCTGTTATTACTATTCCAAAATTGTTATTCAATAAATTAATTACCGATGAAATACAGTTTTGATTTCAGATAAAGCATGCGAAGTTAATTGCACAATTTTTACAGATGGTGAGTTATTAGTAAAAATATACAGGGTGTAACAAAACTAAGAGATAATACTTTACAGTGTGTATGTGCCCATAAATGGAGTTCGCTGTGAAAGTGGCAGCGCTGAAAGAGTTACTTTTTTAACTTTTGTATGGGAAATTTCGTGACGATACGTCTGCTCATACAAATCACAATAAAAATTATTCTTCCAGCGCTGCTACTTTCACAGCAAACTCCATTTATAATAATAGTAACGTTATACGATAAAGTCCTTTTTTTCTGGATTAAAAAAACTCCATTTATGGGACACATACTGCACACACTCTAAACATCTAAAGTATTATCGCTAAGTTTAGTTACACCTTATAGCATCCTCTCCACGTTGGCTCATATTGGATCAAGCACGGTAACGAACATGCAGACATCATGTTCGTCTACGTAGGTTATCATGGTTGTCAACCCCCAGGGCCCAAAGAGAAGTTCCATACATACTAATATTATAAATGCGAAAGTGTGTCAGTCTGTCTGTTACCTCTTCACGCCCCAACCGCAGAACCGATTTAGCTGAAATTTGGTATGGAGATACTTTGTGTCCTGGGAAAGGACATAGAATACTGTTTATCCCGGAATAATGTACGGTTCTCGCGCGGTAAACGAATTTTGGCGCAACGGAGTTGCGGGCGTCATCTAGTATCCTATATTTTTATTACTTCCTATTGAGGTCGATCAAATGTCGATTAAAATATTTTTAATAATGGAGTCACATGACCTATTCGTGTCACGATTTAACTTCTTTCCCTCTAAAAAGTTTTGTGAAATCGAAGTCGCATGTTCGGTTTTAGGACTTTACTTGTAGAGTCGGCGGCATGAAACGATTTCATGCAAGCGAGGCGACAAAGTGCACCGCCCACGCTTTTTTACTTTTACGCAATTATCAATACCACAATTTGGCAGCACAACGAGAACCAATAAATAAAATTAGAGCTATTACTTTAACAATGAAAAAGTAGATTTCGTCTGAATATTGTCTTCGAAATAAGAAAATGTATCCAAATAACTAAGTAGAAAATATAAACATAGATATTATTTAATGCTCCTAGATGTTGTAGTGATAATTGAGCTTATAAGTTGGAGCGTGTTCCTTTGAAGTTGTCAACAGGAAAATGCGTCCTTAAATATTCTAAACTCGAGACACTCCGAGTAAATATTATATAGTATGCATAACAAATTTCGTCATAGCGTAACAGACAGGCACACTTTTAAGTTTAAGCTATAGTATATCAATAAGCAATAGCAGAGGTCACCAAATGGCGGACTGCGGTCCGCATCCGGACCGCCGACCCATTGCGTGCGGGCCAAGCATTTTCGAAGATGAACTTCGTTAAAAATAAATTTCAGTCTCAACTTATTGATGAACATCTCCAGGATTTAATATCAATAGCTTGCACCAATTTCACTCCAAACATCAGAGAGATAATTAACTACAAAAATTGTCACTTTTCTCATTGATATACAGTAAATAAATACCTTTGTGAATTCCATAATTACCTTTGTTTAAGGTCATTTCATTTCTTAATGTGGACCCCGAGCGAAACTATAATTGGCGACCCCCGAGCTATAGCGACAAAATTGCATCAATTCGGCAGCTCACAGATGACCTACTCGGGTCGATATAAATCTTTTACGCTTCGACACATTTTGACCGCACGTCGTCTTATGATCAATATAAAATACGCTTTGTAGTACGTACAATGGACAGACGTCTAACTTATAAATTTTGGTGCGAACAAAGGCGCCATATCGACAACGTCTCGGAATATGAGGACAAACGGACGGCCGGACAGATATTAAATATGTCTGCCGCGATGGCCGAGTAAATCAACATCGATGAGGGTTTAAATCATCCCGCTCTTATTATATCGAAACAAAACGCTCCTGTGTCGTAACTTGATCTAGTTACTGCGATGTTAAATGTTGCTAGATTTATTAATGTGAACAACATAAATGTAGGTTTATTATTGCTTGGTTTTTCGTAAAATTGATGTAACTGATTTGCCAAGAAGTGTAATGCTACCGAAAAGTTTTATTTTATATTCTATTTATCACTAGTACGTATATTATCCCACATCCTGAACATTTTGTGGCACACTTTACGGAAAAACTATCACACCTATTGATTTGTGCTTTAATATAGATAGTAATTTTTATTTATATGTAGATGTGTTATCATCAGTCAGTCAAGGTGTGACGACGCGAGCCCTCACAAAGCTCGGTTTTTAGCTAGTAATATTATGTTGCATTAAATTATGATAATTCATAATTCTAGTCATATTTTGTGGTATTTTTATAAAGTATTTACTTTACATACTTAGATCAGTATTCTTAATAAAATAAATAAAAGATAACCACTAGAAACCCTTAAATCTTTCTTTTAAAGCAAAAATTTCTTAAAAAATAAATTCCTACTTACTCGTCGAAATAACAAGGTAGAAAGCATTTTTAAAAATTGCTCGCATTGTGTTTGAGATGAGATACAAGACAATTTATAGATGATAGCCAGTGTACACTATAGGTAATCCGCTTTTCAATTAGGTGACTAAATCTGTCGTATCCCTTTGTTAAAAAAGAAAAATTGCCTCTTGTCTACCGTACTTACTTTTAATTTCATTACCTAGTTATGTACGTCGACAAAATTATTATTCATCCAGTTTTAATGATCTACCTATTAAGATGTGAAATAATTTACATGGTTTACATTAATCAACATCGAAGACCGCCATTAAATAAAACTGCTCCCAAAATGTTCAAAGCAGCATTTTGGATAAACTTTTGAGAAATAATGAAAGACAATCTTATCTGTGTATTTTTAATCTATTGAAAATTTATTCCAAACTGAGCAAAAAGTCTTCCGCCCAATTTCCCTCGAAATGTCAAATGTTTGCTTTCGAGAGGGGTTTTAAAATGCAGCAAGTTTTTGTGTGCATTAAACATGGGATTACAGTATGCAAAATTTAGTACATCGTAACTCACCGACGAGATTTGTCCCTTGAATTTAATCTTTATTTGTAGGTAGCGTACAGTTGTATTTTCTTAGTCTTCTGTTTGTGCAAACTCGGAGTTCTGTACTCAGTTCGATGCGCGGATATCGAACTAAGACGCATAGTATTTGATTGCTTCATTATGCAGCTCGGGTCGGCCATTGTATATCATTTGTAGATATTTGTTTGTATCCTAATTTAATCGTCATGAAGATTGGACCACCGCGATACATGGCGATGTTATCCAGTACACACATAAATAGTTTTTGTATTCCATCTTTTAGTTATTGAGAGAAAACCATGTACACTTTTTCTAAAGACTTCTTGAAGCATTCCTTTTGCAAAGGATTGTTGAAAATTACACTTGTTGCAATGCATTTAAAACATGATCTCACTGTAAGTTATAATTATTGTATAAATATGACGTTCTTAAGTTAAAGTAGAAAATGTTACTTTAAAAGGCAAAGATCCTTGTAAGATAGATGAAAATTACTCCTTATATTTTAAACTCTTAGGTGCCATCGAGGAAATTGATTCCTAGGCAGTTGACGGACCCACGTCATGTGGTCGGCTTAATATGTCAATTCAATGTTAGCTGTGATCGGTCGGATGGGTTTGACTTAACACGACCAAATTACTTAGGTCCGCCATCTGCCTAGGAATCAACTTCTCTGATAGTACATTTATAATCACCTTAACACAATTAAAAAAAAAAAACCCTTTAATATTATGTATCAAAACTATGATCCATCCTGTATACGGCAGCTTTCAATATTGTAAAACGTGCATTTGGAGTTATTTATTTGAGATGCGCAGAAATGTTTAGCCTAATGCCTTCACGGACCTTTCATTCATTTTGATCCGTTTCGATTTGCCTAACGTCTTATTTTCTACTCGGTGGTCCGATTAGGTACAGGCATAACAATGTTCCTGCTTCTCCGACCCTTGAATGTTTTCCTGAAGAACTACCTAAGTTTTTTGACTGTTGTCAATAATTTAAATCCTTTTGCACCTGTATGTAGCATGTCTATGAGAAGTTGTTTTAGATTTTAAAAATAATATTAAGTTGTAAGCAATGATATAATATGAAAAACTCAAAACAGATATGTTACTACCGCGCGCGTTGTGAAGATTCAAATGCGACCCAATTGGGTCGTCTTATATTTAGTCTGCATCGAGCGCAGTCACGAACGTGCCGCGTCTTGTTTTACCTAAATAAATTCAAAATGCCGTCGTGTGTGTTTCCAAAATGTACCAATTATGACTCGAAAATAAACAAAACACATGGAATCTCTTACGACATACAGTAAGTATGCAATAAATACCTCCATTAATTAATGTTCAATTGTTTTTTCGAACAATCTGGAAAAAATCGAATTTGCGTTAGCTCAGGCGAAGAAAGAGACAGCGATATGATTTTGACGCTAGGGCGAAAAGGATGGTTGCGTTGCAGACATAGATTAGTTAGTGCAGACTCGAAATCGACATTACACTGTTAGATGGTGACTTTAATGCCAACAATTGCAGTTTATTTGTATTATATTATACACTATGCGATGTCATATGAAACTGTACTGTACTGTTTTTTTAGGTTTCCTAAGTGATCAGGTGAAACTACATGATTGGATAGCAATTATTGTTCGTAAACAAAGAAGCGAATCAGACTGGATACCATCAAAGAGACAGAAAATAAATAAATAAAATCTATTTGAAGGTACTTAAAATATGTATTTTATTCAGTATATTTCATTATTAATTACTTCGATCTTCAAATTTTCAATAAATATCATTAACTCTTACATAAATTGTTTCATTTCTTACCTACTAATACTTTTGTATCAAGTGTCCACTCTGCGACTATTTATGTTACTCTCTACGCACAAGAAACTTTGCAGTTCGACGTTTAAAACTAGAACTGCCTCTTTTAAGTAAATGGCATTTCGTATCTTTTGTTTCACTTATCTGTCAAATTTGTCAATGTGTGCAATTTTGAATTTGTGTTAATTGCTCGGAAGAGATTTAAACCGGAAAATAGTATGAACATAACAGATCTGTTGGTAGTAAGCCAAAAAACATAACAGCTAACTTAAAATTCAATTCGGTCTTGGATATACTAGGCTTAGTTTTCAATGTTGACCTTTTCACAATTTGAAAAATTGACATAGATAACATAATACATACCTAATTAAAAGACACTTTAAAACAAATAGATTAGAAATGCCTGCAACTGGTTTCAGAACTAGTTACAAAAATACACGTTTTATGGGGCTCCTAAATTGCCTATTAAATATGTATTTGTGTAACTGTAGTTACTAGTAGTGATGCATATTTTTGTGGATATCAACTGACTTTTTCTTGACAACTTAATTCGTAACAACCGATAATGGCTCAGTTTCAGGCCTTTTTGTACAAGAAGCACGTGCCTAAATCCAGTAGCTGATTTACTTTCATGATCAGACAGACTTGCGCAAAAGCTCAAGCGTATCAAGAAAAAAATCAACGAAAGGATCATATTCGAGCCCCAATAAAAAATACAAAGGAAACATTAGTAACATGCCTTGAAGAAGTGTGAAAGAAGTGTAACTGTAGACTGTAAAAGGCATAACAATGAGGTATCGTTTCCCCGAACTCTCTGAGCTGAGCCGCTCGTGTGATGTTAAATTTAGCGTTAGTGATCACATCTGTATTAGCTGCAGAGAAAGAAAGTGAAGAACATCACTATTCGTTATACAATACACATTGTATTCGATACCTAATTGGATTATATTTCACACCAGGAACAATGATAATATAAAAGTAGAAAGGCTGAGAAAATATTTAGTTTGGGTTATATTTTAAGCTTACCAGAAAATAAAAATCAAATATTTTATTTATTTATTTAAAACTTTTTTGCACGTTGTTGTACAAAGGCGGGCATAATAAGTACCTTGTGGCATTTTCTTCCAGCCGAACCTTGGGGTGTTGCAGAGATAGTGAGGTACATTCAAACACTTAGAGGACAAAGGGATTAAAATATCTTAAAATTAATATTATGATAATACAATTATATATATACATTCATAATATATAATTTAAAATAAAATAAACATATAATATATAAGCATATAAATATGTATAAAATAAACTACTAAATATAAAGTAAATAATTATATATGAAAAAATTTAATAAAATAACTAACTTACTACTTAGTTTATTTTATTGTTACAGTGTATATAATACATAATAATAATATACATTTTATTTAATTTTTTTTATGTCAAGCAAATCTAATATTATCTACTACAAACTTGTTTTTTAATAATTTACAAATGCAGTTAGTAAAAATATTTGAAATACGTGAAAATTAGTTTATGTCGTCGTTTATTTTGCTAAATTTGCATTTATTATTGAAAGTGTTTAGCCGTGTAACAACTAACAAGTTACGGTCGACTTATAGCAACATAAAGCTGCCTTTAAAGGCGGTCATTTGGCAGGATGCGTGTTATAAATAAATTTTATTTGTCCTTACCCAGGTAGTGATAAAATACCATGAAAATTAATTATGGTTAATGAGTGAAAATGTTTGTGATCGATTGTTTGGTAATTCCGTTAATGTTTATTATTCTCACGAGGAGATTCTATAGCGGAGGAGTTTTTGAGCAACAATGTACGTAATTTGTCAACGACAAAAACCGCGATAAATATTTATAAATGGGACCTACATAGAGCACTAATAAATTGCCTGGAAATTTGGGTGATTAATGTGGCCCGTTATCATTGTTCCCGTTGACGTATTTATTATCGAAGGTGAACATTTCGTTCGAAGTATCCGGTAAAAAGTGCGGAATAATTATTATCGACGATGCTTTACGGGAGTGAGGACAAGGTGTTTTATATTTTACAGCCGCGGTATGCGGCTCGGACGATGCCGCGTGCTTCGACTGGTCGACCAGGAACAGAGTCCTTGTAAAAAGAGCCTCTCGGAAAATCACTGAATGGATATTACGCTCAGTTATGATTCCAATTGATCTAGTAAGAACCGGTACAGACAATTTATTCTGAGGCATACGGGTCAAGTAATGCGAATTGATTTTAGCCGTATCTAATTATTCTATATTATTATGTCAGTTACCATATTGACACTTCGATATTTTTGTAAGTTTAGTTTGAACATTAAAACTTTACATGTAGATTGTAGATACCGTTTATTGCAATACACTTTTTTATTTTACTAGCTAAGACAAACTTTTGGCATCCCATCTCACAAAGATATTTTCATAATATACTTGGGTATGTCTGAACTAGTCTTTATGAATTCTCGGCTAGTGTATGACATCATAGATGGCATGTCAAACGCTTGTCCGTGCGCGCGGTAAAAAGTGGCGCAGCTTCTGGTTGTATGAACGCCAATGAATCTGATCTCGCTCTCACGATCCATTCATCTCGAGTTGGAAGAGCGGATGTTGTCATATATATCTTGATCCGTGAAAATATCTATACAATTATATTGGAAGCTATATTTTACTACAGTACGACTACAGTTTCATTATATTCCAGAGTCTTCGATTCCAGTGAAACCAAGAAATTATATTTTGTTTTGGTCTTCACGTTGGACTATGATGGGCTAACACATGTTAATCATGAACTTTTTGACTTCTTAGACAGTTTCGCAATCTAATAACTTACAAATTTTTTAGTAATTAGTTTAATATGACTATCAGGTCTATCTATCATAGCTTATATTTGAAGAGGGGAATCAAAATTTATAAAGAATCACTTTCAATAGCCTATTTTATTTTTATTAGCCCATTTAACAAGCAATAAAGATAAAATTGTTTATGTAAAATACCTAATCAATAAGATTGATGGTTCTATGAATGTTTTTTTAACAATGGACTTCTAATCTTAGGTTTATCTTAAGAGGGTTGTTCGAAGATAAGATACCCAAAACACGATGGCATATTCTATTGATCGGTGTAGCCTATCTCTTTCACCTCATTTCGTACTTCTAATATTTTGAATCAAAATTTAAATATTGTGAACAATTTGAATGAATATTGAAAAGTTAATATCTCCAGGACAAAAAGGGACAAGTAAAAAAACTAAAAAGGGAAAGTAAGGACAATATCGGAAACTACGACCGTTAGTAACAATCCATTTCTAATCTATGAATGTGGGGACTAAAATGATGAATAAACAATAATTATGCGATTTAAAATAATTTATTCATTATTTTCAAGAAAGTAAACATTCGAGGTGAATTACAAAAGCCGTTTTTACTTTCCAAAAGATCTTCCATAGTTCCGATTGTTAATAAGTACACCGTAATCAATTCCATCCAGTTTCTTACCCTGTAAAATAAATACTTCGTATTAGGCAGGCTTAGGCAGTACATAAAGTACGTAGAATGTAGATATTAGATTTCAAAATGAATCTTTATAACAAAATATAAACAACGTTATGTGTGGAAAGTAAAAGTATATGGTCATATACTAATCGGCCGACTAGTCGGCCAAGCCGATCATGGTTTCGGAAGTTTCCGTAACGCTTTTTTTACTGCTGATTCGCGGGTGGGTGAATTTCAACAAATGGCCTTTTTTATCATATCGGTGAACTTTTTTATTTATATATATTTTATATACTTTTCAGGTTTTATGTATTCTTTAGGATACAAAATGTCCCCAAATTTAATATCATTAACGTATATATACGTAATTTTACATATAAAAACAATTACGTGAAAAAAAACTGCAAATTATATGATTAGTTTTTGTATATGTCACATTTTTAGACGCTTCCGAAAACACTAAAGTACAATCTTGCCATGACTCTTTAATATCATTAACGTATCATTTAAGACTACGGAGAAAATTCAGTTTGAATTCTGGTTTCCACCGATATGATAAACCGGCACCAAGTTTAACCACCGAAATGACATACTAATCCAGCGATATGATAATATTATCTTCATAATATATTTTAATATATTACAATGTAACTATTTATATTGATCAAGAAAAGAGTTTTTGAAATTAAATTAAAATATTTTTAAAATGTACTTAACATATTACTTAACGAAATGTCACTAGATCAACCGATATGATAAAACGATTCACCGATGTGATAAAACTGTGGGTTGGTCATGATTCCAAACACCGATATTAGATTTAAGACACCGATTGGTTTTTTCTTATAATTTCGGTGTAAATTATTATCGGTGGTTAAAATGACCACCGATTACACCGATATGAGAGCAGCGACGTGAGAAAAAACACTTTTTAGGAAATTATAAAATATGCATTATATCTAAGATAAATTTGGTTACAGATAATGAAGCTTAATCACTTACTACATTCATTAGAACCAAACAACAATTTTAAAACTATTCATTACATTAAAAAAAATTCTATCACCGATATTATGAAATTATTGTCCGAGAGCATATTTAATGGCGTAGGTACTTAGGTTGTTGGCGGGAATATGCAGCGCTTTGACACACGTCCGTCTTGACTGCGTAGAAGCACACACGAAGGAGTAAATTAAAATTGGGGTGGGGAGACTGTCCGACTCGTCAATGAACAGTAAGGCTTAAATTGCTTTTATCCAGCGATTTGAGAAAAATTCTCAGGACAAGTACATTTGCGTCTGTAAGTAACTCTTATCGTTAATTATATAATAAAATATGGTATATAATAATAGATGAACTAATATTCTATGAAATAATATAAGTTATACCTTTAACTTATTTATATTTGTTAGTACATAAGCGTTTTTGTTTGTAAAAAAAGTAGAGGGACAGCACCGATTTGATAAAAATAGATCTTTAAGTTATTTATTTCTACCTTTGTAATAGTCCTAGGCATATTATATTTTTTCAAAAATCCTATAGCTACCCATTGAATACTAAAACAAATTATTAACAACAATATTCCCTTTTTTTAATAGTAACTTCAACGAAGACAAAAAAAGCCATTTGGGAAATTCACCCGGGTAAGTCACACACGCCGCCTGCGAAGGTGTTTACTTTGCGTACGTTACTTTTTTAAAATACAGTTGACGGTTTTCAAGAAATATTTCATGTACTTACATGGAATCTTGATTTAATAATACATACTTAATTAGTTGTTAAAAAATATAGATATTAAAAAATATTTCTTTACTAGCAAGTAATTTCAGAAACACTTCATTTAATTTTAAAATGTGTATGTGATATGAACACATTATAAATAATCAAGGTTTTTCTTTAATGTAATTGCAATAATAGCAAAATTGAAAAAAATAAAAAGAATCAATATTAATTAATATTAATTCTTAATTGCATAAGAAGTGTGAAAAACTTATAAAATTCTCTTTTCTTCCCTCGCAAATAGTATATAATATATTCTATATTACATAGAAGAAAAATGTACACTTACCGGGTTAGGATTCCCTTGCACGAAAGTCGCTGCGAAAATTACGCTCAAGATGGCTGACAGAATCTTCCTGAAGTTCATAGTGCTGTTATTCACGAACTACTTATAACTTGTGAGTAGAGAATACATTGCATGAGAGTATTTATACAAAATTTCCTGTTAACAATAGACAAAGAGTAAACCAAATTACAAAATTTGATACAAATTATGACATTTAATACGAATATTTGGGACCCGTATTTTATGCTTTGCACCAAAACTAATATTATGATCTATATAATACTGTGTTCGTCATCTAATATCACAAAGTAGTTATCAAGTTTTATTATTCCATTTTAGGTTCACAGATAAGAAGCACCGCTAAGTTTTTGCAATAATAGAAGGCACGACTGATAAATATATTTTAGTTTCACGTCTTTTTTAGAGTTCCGTACCCAGAAAGTAGAGCGGGACATTCTATACAAAAATCACCGTTCTACGGTACGGAACCTGTGAGTCTTACTTAGGTACTCATATTTGGCCTATTTTTATTTAATACCAAGGTTCACTACTTACTATAGGTACTGTACTCGGCGAAACATGGCGGTGGCGGTCATTGACTCCCTGTCAAAAACTTGTCATTTTCTATACAAAGCCGCGATTGACAACATCTGATGATCTGACACTTCATTGTCAATCGCGGTTTATATAGAAAATGACAAGTTTTTGACATTTTGTGATACTAATTAAATGTTAATGAGGATGGGCAAATATGTCAGAGCGCTGATCTAATAACAACACGAATATGTCGTACAATAAAGCGCTTATATTTTGCCACTATTATTATATAATTAAAAAATGAATATTTTTATAAAACGATATTATCTACTTCTACCTTTTCGTTATTCAAGTCAACTTTTTCGTCATCTTCCATGTCTTCTCTTCAATCTTTTTGATTCTTCCCTGTTTACCAGTAAGTAATGTTTTAAGAAAATTTTGGCCTTCAATTATAAAAAAAAACTCTTTACCCTGCAACCCCATACGTTACCATAGTTAATAGTTATATACGTTGCTGATGAGTATACCCATACACTGTACTTATCATGTGAATCGAGAGCGATTTTCCCACACACATTATCTCATAATTATCTCATAAATATTTTGACATGTTAATCTGGTGCACAAGGGCGGCATCTTGCAACGCTAATAAGTGTCAAATACATCCTATCGAGGCGCCGATCACATATTATCTTATCTCAACTGTGTAGAGATATCTCCTTATATTCCCTCTCACTGTGGGCCCGGATGTCCCAAAATTGAGGGTTTCCCAGAAAGTATGTCCATACAAGTATGATCAGTACCCCCATTTTTGTATTAAACTTAAACCTAAAAGTTATTTACTCAAATTTTTATAATTAAAAGAAATAATTTTAAGGTCTAACTTTATGAATTTTGGAGTATTGGTAAATCGGATCCTGTTTAACATTTTCAAAGTTTATAAGATTACCATTTTCTAAAATATGTTATATTATATGCTGTGTGTAAAAAACTAAGTGATTTAATACTTTGGGGTGTGCCCTAGATCAAGTTCGCTGTGAAAATATCAGCGCTGAAAGCGTCATTTTTTAATTTTTTACTTTTATATGGGAAAATTCATGACGCTCGGGCGCTTGGCCATACAAATCAGAAAAAAATTGCCCTTTAAGCACTGCGACTTTTACAGTGAACTCTATTAGTATTATCACATAGTTTTGTTACACCTTGTACACTTACATCAAGACTGCAGCAATCTGAAAAAAAAAACCTTTGTGAGCATATGCTCAAGAAACCTAATTATAAAGGCGAGACCTCACTAGGCGGCACTACCCTGCACCGGAGTGACGCGTACACAAAAAGCACTACACTGATTATACAAAATTAAAAGTGAAAGCTTATGAACCCGTAACGTAGAAAACGTTGACATACCGATACAACATAATATTGTAATTCTAGCTCTATTTTCCGGGACCTCTAAACGGTCGCAAGTCAGGTTACTGTTGACATCCGTACAAACAATCTGACGTTTACTTTTTAAATATTCTTATTAGTTGTTACGTACAGTAGTGACTACAACTGTCATTTTCCATACTCACTATCATGGTACAGTAGTGTAATATGCGTATTCTCAATCAATAAAATGTAATGTGGCATGTCGCATCACTGGCACATTACATTTTATTGATCAAGAATACGCATATTAGACTACTGTACTACGTACAAACGTAGAAGCAAAAAATAACGATTTATTAGATTTATTTAAAAATGAAATATTTATGGATACATAATAAAGTTATTAAATTATAAGTTTTAATAACTTTATTATGTATCCATAAATATTTCAAAAGTTTTTAAATTATTAAAGAAAAATTATATCCTATTAATATTATAAAGGCGAAAGTTTTAATCGACTTTCAAAATAGAGGAGGTGTTATGTTCGTTTTTTTATGTTCAACAATTACTCCGCCGTTTGTGAACCGATTTTCAAAATTTTTCTTTTGGTGTATAGGTTATCATCCCAATTGGTACCAACCATATTCATAAAAGTAGTGACCTGATGAAGGGATCCATAAGAAATCGAGGGAACTCCTCAAAATTTATATGGAAACATGTGGTGACTTCGGTTTCGTGAACAGTATTCTAAACATATGCTACCAACAAGTAAGATTTTGCACCAAGGTATACCATGGTTCGGAAGGTGCTGAGAGAACCCCTGACTCTTTATAGATACAAGTTTGGGAGTTTCGACGTTGTTTTAAGAACAGAAAGCATATTATGCTACTATGTAAATCACATTCATCATCATCATCATCATCACTACCATAAACCATTATAGAACCATGTATCGTCCCGTTTTGACCCTATTATTGGTACTTTTCATAGTCTTTTATTATATATCACTTAAACCGCGGGTAACACCGCGGGGCACAGCTAGTGAGAATATAATTTCTTACCAACATCCATACTAAGAATATTATAAATATTAAAGTTAGTCTCTCTTCTTAATGCTTCTATCAAGCTTAAAATAATAAATTCTGGCAAGATACTTGAAGACTCCGTAAAATGATTTAAAACTAATTTCGTTGCGGAGTACAACTTGTATTACAAAAAATTATAAAATATATTATAAAAAATTCAGTTTAAATTAATGTAAGATTCGAGTTTATTTTAATACGTAAAACAATAAACTTAACCTGTCTCTAGTTTAAAATCTTAAAGCGGCAGGAGTCCCGCGGTTGATGTAAAATATTGTACAATATTAATTTATCGAATAATGTTGGTATTGAAAACTATTGTCGATGAGAGATAGTGAAGTACTTGGCCTTAAGTCAAGACGCATTCGATACTTTCGACAAGTAGTCTAGAAAAAAAGGTATTTGACAAGACATTGCAAATGCAAACTACAAGAGATATTTTACCTCAATTCATGGACATTTGTGAATTCTGTATAAGGATACTTCACCGAAAAAACCGCTTGAGAAAATTACAATCTAAGCGACGACCTGTGAGAAACATTTTTTATGGTCTATTGTTATGTTTGTGTTTTGGGTAATACTTTCCTCTGCGTCACTTGTGCTAGACCATCAATCAATTCACAATCATCAATTTATTTTGTGGATAATGGTGTTGGTTGCGTAATTTCCTTAATTTCGTTGTTTACTTATGTATTAGTATTAAGCATGTATGCAATTGTTTGTTGTCCCAAATAAAATAAAATAAAATAAAATAAAAAAAAAAAACAACCAGACATCGCGTGGTCTAAAAACCGCATGTATAATAATATTGCACGAGGTCAGGCGATCATACATCGCGCTCAAAAGATTCGTGCGCGCGGAATTGGAATTAGACATCTATATAGGCTCAATCGTGTAGCCTAAATCACAATTTGTGGACACAATTATAATACAATAATAAATCTTGAAACTCCTTATAAAATATAGCAAAGAAGAAACATCTGATGGAGGTCACGCGACAAGTCCCAAATAGCTAATAATAATAGTCATTCATACCTTAGATTTTTTTCAATGTCACTTTGGGACAGGCATGCAATTTCGTATAAAAAACGGCAAAATCAATAATAGCTGTGCACGTGTTGCCGATGGATTATAGATTACGTTCTCAAAGATTTTCTCAGCGTTGCGTCGTGTCAGGCAGGTATGAGGACGGAACACAAACGAATAGAGTTAGCTCTATAATTATTTTGTAACTTTCGTTACGACGGATGGTAGCGAAAGCATCGAAAATTATCTTTGTATATCAGTGTAAAAGTGAATTGTTTTTAAGGTTTACTATGCCTTACCTTGTTGACAAAAATAACGGTAGTAATTTTGCAACAGCCAAGAGGAGGTTTATGAGAGTCAGTTAAAAATTTATTCTTTTGTCCTAAAGACGATTGGCGTTATGTAAATTAATGATAGATAGTATTGGCTTGTATCCTAATATTATAATAATTATTAAAAGATTGTATTAAATTTAATCCAGTCCTCTGACATAGAATGTCTATCTAGATTCTAGACGTATGTAAATATTAATCATTTAATAAAACTTGCACATCATGCAGCTCCACAGCTTTTTGTTCCTGTGTGAATTCCCGGTCTTCACAAAGCAATTCTATACAATTATAACGGCCAGGATTGTAACTGTCTCTTAACAAAGTTTTGATTCTGTATTCTTTAAAGAAAATGGTACAAAAGCAGGTAATTTTATAGCGAGACGGGGGTATAAAATAAAAAATAACAAATAATTTTCATCAAGATATAGAGCATAGATACGGGTAATAAATAGGTTAGCACACAATTTCGTTGCCGCTCTATGTAATTTAGCTTTCCGCAAACTTGTTTATGTCTAATTTATTGTTTTTTAATAAATGCGGTCCTCAAGTAAATTGCAGTTTCTACAATGACAAACCTTATTTTAGGCGAAATGTGATAATTTATAATAATAGACAGACCCAGTCTTCAAAGATCTTAAATAGTAGTTAGTTTTTTCTCACTATTCATTTTCAATTTTATCATAACCTATTTTCCTCCTGTCTTTTACAGCGTAAATAAAAAAATCCTTTCTTAGAAATATAATCCTCTTTTGATCCACGTACCGGTCGAATCCATACTTACTAATATTATAAATGCGAAATGTGTCTGTCTGTCTGTCTGTTACCTCTTCACGCCCAAACCGCCGAACCGATTTTGTTGAAATTCGGTATACCTTGAGTCCCGGGAAAGGACATATTATGATACTTATTATCACGGAAAAAATACGACACGATTCCCGCGCGATAATCGAATTTTGGCGCAACGGAGTTGCGGGTGTCATCTAGTTTTTAACAAATTCAATCTTGATTAAATTTTTTAAAGTAAGTCTCTATATTATAGAAAGTGAAACGCATGGGCAAAATTTAAAGCATAAAGCTATTTTATGTGTTGATTTATGTGTCAATAAGTTTTGCGTTTTATTAAAATACCTAATATAGATAAATAAAAGATAGATAATATTTAGATTTTTTTTATCATTTTCATCCCGTAGCTATATTATTATACTTTTTAAGATAAAGAAGCATAAATTAGAAAAGTAGTGGGTATTTATGGGCCTTTAACGTTATGCGTTTGCCGTAAAGTATCCAACTCGCGTATTTTAAGACTAGATAACGTTCCATACTTAATAAGGCTTCAACGTTCGCGAAGGCACATTTTTGTGTGGCAAAAAAATTAAAAGAATAGTACGAATAAACAATTAATGATAGGTAGCACAATTAACATTACGGTTAGCGTAATTACGGGAAATATCATAAACATCTTACGGTTCAAGGATACATTTTACAGTCTGTCAGTGATGCCGCGGATTGATGTTTCCTGCTACCGTTTTTTTTATTTTTCTCGCTCAAAATATGCTGTTTATAGCCTCGTTTTATGCTCTAACTAGCCGTAGCTAGTAGTGCATGGATGATCTTCCCTGACAATTAGGGGCCTAGATTGCTCCTAGACGTAATAAATAGATAGTATTTATCAATGTCGAAAGTTTGTTTAAGCAAAAAATTCTCATCGTAAAATTGCTTACTTTTCCTATTTCATGTCAAATTATTTTCATTATTCGCATTTCGCTCTTCCGACGTTGCATTCTCGGTTAACTTATGATATATTATGCTTCCATGAGGTAAAAACATCTCAACAATATATTTTTTATTGTATTTACTCATGAAAAATATTAATTGCTCCCAAACACAGAATACTTATTAGTACAAGTATCCCAACTTACATATAAGTACTTTCTTACAGATTCAAGCTTAGATCTTAGTTTTTCTAAATAAACACTTTTTTCATTTTTCATTTTCATTTTCACAGTGGCGGGACGCAAAGGTATTTCTAGAATATATGAAGCGAATACGGACCAGGGTCATTGACTTGCCAGTAGCATAAAAATTGGGAAAACGTCAACAAGAAACGAGTCAGCAGTGTACCAATGTCAGCGGCAGCGCGGGCGCATCTCTGAATAACAATAATCGTGAATGAATTGTAATGGCGGGAGTTAATTGATTCGACGACCCGCCGAACCTGTCTGCTGTAGACCAACGAGTAACGCTGACTCATATATTTATCGATATCGATAAAACAATACAATGTTCTGTGAATTATTCTTACTCTAAGAGCGACCGCAGATTTACAATTTCAAGTTGGCCAACTAAATCTCATAGTATACCAATAGCTATAGTGACTTATGAGAGCTCGCACATTTTTCCAACTAAATTGTACAACTAAATAATTGGACACCAATCGTATAAGACCCGCGATTCCTTTCCGATTACCTACAATTAAAAAGTTGTCCAATTAAATTGTGATACTACGCAATTTAGTTGTACGATAGTGAAAACTTGAAATTGTATATCTGCGGTGACTCTAAGAAGTCTGACATTTTATCATGTCGCTAGATGACGTCACAGCTTATTGCGATGGAACCGTTACAAACAAACAAACAAATATACTTTATTGTGCACAAAAACTTAACAATATCGTTAAAAATAAACAATAATTAGTTGATATTATGCACAAAAAGGTGGCCTTATTACAATTTAGAGCAATTTCTTAACCTATGTCCTTTCCCGTGAATCAAAGTATCTGCACACCAAATTTCATCAAAATCAATTGAGCGGTTTAAGCGTGAAGAGGTAACAGACATACACACTTTCGCTTTTTTATAATATATTGCGGCAGTAATACGAGAGCAAAGGTATTAGGTTTTTATTACTATGCATCTTAGCTCGATGGCCGCGTTGCGCGTTGTAGTAAACTACTGATAACAATTTATCTACTTATCTCCTCAATAAAAAGTAATATTTGGCTGTCGCAGTTATGAGTTGAAGAGGTATTATTACTGTGGAAAAATACTTCACCATTATTACTATTGTACTTGTAGTGTAACAATATAATATTAAATTGTAATGAATATCTAGTTGTTGTGAGCAAAATCTGCCCACAAACTGATATGCAGTTTGGCAGATATTATAAAACTTATATTTTATAGCTGTATTCGTTTTTTTGAATAAACACTTTTTTCATTTCATTTGTCATTTTCATTCATTTACTTTTCATTTTCATACATTTGACTTCTTTATTACATTTTACAGTTTACTTAGTGATTCTTAAAAAATAGCTGCTTAGCGTTTAAATAAATGTTTCTAATTGAAGACTTTTTAAGTTTATGAATGAGCTTAGTATTAATAACTTAACGTCGACGTGTGTTCACATCACTAATATTTCTCGATACACATTCATTCAATGCAGCGCGAGCTTAGTCCAAAAACTTTTTATTAGTAATTTCATCTCGTACACTCTGTAAAAAATTACATATAAACCACTTTGCCTCTAAAAGGCTATCAGATTATAATAACAAAAGTTCCCGGAACGTCCACATAATGGCATGAGCATCAGTACAGCCTAGAAGAAATTATTTTTACTAGGACCTATTATTAGACTCTAGAAGAAATATGATGAAAGTTTTATCTATTGCATGTGCCTAAATGGCAATTAATAAAGGTAGGCAGTCAAGCTCTACAACTTTTTCCTGTCTACGCCGAGTCTTGAAATTTCTTCGATAGACAATTAATATGCCTGTGCAGATATTCTTCAACCAAGATTATATATTATCATGTAAATTTTGTAACTGGTAACACGTAACAATTCTTTAACGCTACAATGGAGATATATAAGTCGTTAAAGATTATAATATGTTATATGTGATATTCGAGATTAATTCTTATCGATATTGCCATAGTATAATATTGCTAAACATCAAACACTTTCTTGTTTAATAAATAGCATGATTTTATTAACTGCTCTATGATTCGCAGAAGTCCCGGCTAACTGCATCTAACGAAGTTAACATCCATTGACCTTCAATAACAAGTAATGCGAATGGCAATTGGTATTTATACTAGCGGGCTCTATCGAAACCTTGACACCCAATCGGAAGTCGGAATTGAAGACGATTCAGTGCAATATAATATTAAGACGATTGCATCATCGAGTGAGTCGGCCGAGTCACCGGATGTCGTTAACCGATTGGCCGAGACGGAGTTAAACGGCAGAGTTCAAACAATTAACTGGATAGAAGTGTCCGACTCTAATGAACGCTACAGACTTGCTCCATTTCATTACACAAACACCGTGACAAGACGGAGCCACAATACAGATACATACAGTACATACAGTAGAGTTAGGGTGACGGTGACATCTCAAAAGTGTGTGTCAGTCTTACTTTACATGAGCACAATTTTTTTTTTATTAATTCCCCCTAACATTATCAGGGCTGTTTATTTTCTATTTGTCTATAAATACAATTTGTCTAATTAGCCTTAGATGTAATAATAATTATGTTCAATAATGTAATTTGTACAAAATAAATTATGATCCAATATAAAATATACGATGTAATTAACACTAAATTCAAATACCAATTCCAATTTAAAAAAAAAGAATACAATAATGATTCCACTAAAAATAATAAATAAATAAAAATACAATTAAATGTCACAATAATAAAAACAACGGCACAAATATAAAACAAAAAGAACAGAGACTATCCTAATATCACGGCTTAAAACGAGAACCTAGTTGTTATTATCACACAAAATACTATTGTTACGCTTATTCACTACACCCACGATCGTCCTGCAAAAAGCCAGGAAGATATCCCGCTTTTTACCCCCCAGGATGGATGGCATGAGCACAAATATAGATACTTCCTTTGCCTCCGTTAGCTGAAGCTATCAGCGGCGGAGTTCCACCTTGGCTAGTTACTCAGCCACTACTTGTGATTTAAATTGAATTATTGCAACACAAAAACAAGTTTTTCGCGCGTGCTATGTTATACATTTTAATCATTAGATATGTTTTATAAAGTTACCTGAAATAATGCTTATGTTTCCATGCACTCAATTCAAACCATCTAGTACAAAGAACATCTACCTATATTATACTGTAACGGAGCTTACAAATTGAGATTAATTCTTAAGGTTTTCCACATCTAAAGGACCTATGCGACAATTGGTTCGTGTAATTATGAGTTCAAATACGTCACATGAGGGCTCGTTTTAGAATTTATTATCTAGGATGTAATGAGTAGCTCGTCCATAAGATCCTGAGTCCTGTCGTTGCGAAACGTTACTATTTAAGTTAGGAATTTCAATGTCCAGAGGCTATTTATATCAAGACATCTTGAGAGATCTTATTGGAATACGTTCCTTATTGAAGAAAAAAAATTTTTTTAACTATTTAAAAACATGTAAAACACTTCAGGACCATTGTATTGTATAAGATCGGGCTTTGAATTACAAAAAGAAATCTTTCAGTTTAGTAAGTTTAGTAATTTAAGTTAGACTGTTGTGTCTCTACAAAAACCAAGTGAGAAACTTTTATTATTTTGAGGAAAATAATATCTTGAGGAAACTTCTGTATATTAGTAAGTAGGTTCTCGTAAGTCGTATGCAATAAAAATCACTCGAATTATTAACCATTTGAAACCATCTCAGTGATTACTTGAAGTTCACAAACAAGAAAACTGGTACCATATTTTCTAGAACTGAAATTCTACTAAGTAAATAAATATAAATATATAAAAATAGTTTTATTTCTGAATAGATTTTAAAAAAATGCTTTCAGAATGTTGATACTACATGGTGCCTACCACCGGTTCGGGAACTAACCCGGCGAGAAGAACTGGCGTAAGAAACTCGCACGGGGCCCACTTTTTTACCAAAAAAAGTGAGAAAAAAATTAATCTTTTTAAATAAAATTTACAATGTTGTAACTTAAAATTATACAATGTCAACATAATTGTAAGTCATGTAACACTAATGTAGAAGTAGCCTTGCAAGAAGCCATCCTACTCCCAAGATGTGCCATCGTTTATGAAATCATTGACCTTATAATAAGCTTTGGCACACAAACGCTCTTTGACTACTTTTTAAATTTATTAATGGAAAGATTTTGAACGTTTTCTGGGATTTTATTGTAAAAGAATATACATTGACCTTTAAAGGATTTACTGACTTTACTAAGTCTGATCACCGGCATATCTAGCTTGTGCTTATTTCTAGTATTTCTAGTATTTCTACAGTGAATGTCACTTTTAACTTTAAATTTACTTATATTTTTTCTAACATATATTGCATTATCCAAAATGTATTGAGAAGCAACAGTTAGAATACCAATTTCTTTAAATTTATCTCTCAGAGATTCTAAAGCAGACATTTTATAAATAGAACGTATGGCTCGCTTCTGCAGCACAAATATTGTATTAATGTCGGCAGCGTTTCCCCATAAAAGGATTCCATATGACATCCTACTATGAAAATAACTAAAATATACTAATCTTCTTATAAATAAAATATACTAGTCGTAAGAATTTATATTTTATTTTTAAATCACCTGTATGTTACCTGTAAGTTACCAGAAGCGCCTTATAAATTGATCACTGAACATGTACTTGAGGCAGCATATTATTTTGATATAACTGCGTTCCTATTGTGTAATTTATCATTTGATCGCACGAAGATAGCACTTACTGATACTCGAGTCGTTGACAAAGCACAGGAGGTCTAGCACGAATAATTGGCAGCGACGCACTCGTAAAGTTATTGAATGAGAATCATAAGAAAGTTATGGCAGCGTCCATATTATTATGTTTATTCGATAATGATACGAATACGTTGCACTCGATTTGGTTGCTTTATCCTCTTTGATCGAGTTATCGACACACGCCAACGCACCTCAAATATTTACTCAAGATACCTTTGCCGTACTAAGAATTTTGATATACCCATACTTATTCATAAATTCTCCCGATCGTATCTATGGACCTATTGAGCGCATAAAACTGCGATATCGTATTTTAACTCGTGGCTACTTTTTAACGCTTCTCTTTATTTTACAGTCACGACGATATATCATTATTCCAGTGGGTTATTAAACATTTATACACCAGAAATCGTTGATTGTTTGCAATACGCTTGGGAGTTGGGACAGTACGTCTGGTTAACTAAAATATATCTCGTGACGTACAATATATCTGTAATTTAAACCCTCAATCGTTGGACTCATTTAAAATTGTAAACTTAAGATCAGTCATTCATCACGTATCGTTTCGACGTGAGGTGATGGTCTCGTTTCGCTGGGAATTTGTTTTGATTTTTCTTTGATACAAATGAATTTATTAATTCAAAATGAACTTATAAATATAATGAAATAAATGTTATTGATTACAAACTATTTTGTTGGAACAATAATAAGTATCTTCAACTTACTCCTGTATCTCAGTATAGATGCAAGCATTCTTACTATTGGTATCTACTTATTGTTATATATGGATTTTTATTGATTGGATAGAGTACATATTATTATTATTATTATGAGTACTGAGAACAGGAAACTACCTACTTAAGTATATCTAGAGCTGAAAGACCTTGCTATATTTTTATTAACAAGCTTTTATTAGCTTCACTTGTAACTATGTATGTAAGAAAATCTTGAAATCTTAATTTGCCCCACTTCCCGGTCTTCGATTAGGATGAAATTTTGCACACGCTCTGAGTTCTGATGACAATACATGACTAGTTAAGAAACGTCATTACAAATCCAATATGGCGGCCTCCCCAAAAATTACGTAAGTAGTAATTTTTTTTACGAAAAAAATAGTCACGTGACTCAAATCCAATATGGTGGACATCCAAGATGGCGAATTGGCTATTTGAAATGCACCCCTATGATATGGGTAGTAAATGAAAGGGTTTGCTGACATTTTGTAATTTTAGTGCGTGCTTAAAGCGTGTTTTTTAGTTTTTTAAACTATGTATTACTAATTAATTATTAATACAAAGCAATACTTATCTTTCAAAAAACGGCTAAACAATTTAAGAATGTGATGAATCAAAAATAGTTTTCCGATAAGTACTTTATAATAAGTTGTCGACACATGATACAATTTAACGCAAGTAGCAATGTATCCTTTTAGCATTGAGATACCATCAGTCGGTTCGGTATTAACCAATAAATAAGAAAAATAAGTATTCGTAAACCAGTCGCAATCCGGAAAATGTGGCGTAAACTGACGTCGACGAATAAGGCGAATCGCTTGGATATATTAATTTAAGAATCGCTTTTATTGATATTGATGATATCGAAAGAAAAAGTTACGATCCGAGTTGAAATTCATTAAGTTTTTGTTATAAAATTATTTTGCATTTCATAAAAATTACTTTCGTTCGCTGAAAACGAAGCAGGTAAAAAATAATGCTTTATTATGGTTTTCAAGGATTCAATAACATGCCTAATAATAATTAGTAATCTGTTTAATACGTTACATTGATTTCTATATTAACAACATGATCATTTTACAGCTCAGCTGACATTGTGGTCATAAAAAAGACAATCAGCTGTTCTCTTTTACAAATTGTCAGACACCCGACTGGAATACAAAATTTATTGCAGTAATTGGTGATACTCGAGCCATTAATAAGAATTCAATAACTCATTGGCACCAAAGGAACAGGGTTTTGAAGAGTCGGCACGAGACAAGTCTTTTGATGAATGAACTACTTGTCACCCGACAAAACCATTTTTACATTCACTCATTGTTACATCCCTCAAGAGACTTGTGCCAGTTTCATTAAAAACAGAACACTGTCTTTTATAACAAGGTTCCGTATGAAAATGTAAGTTGGGTAACTACGTTAGACTCTGAATTTTCTGATGTACATTTTTTGTGAACTCGTCTAGTGGCATTTGATTATATTGTATTACATTACTAATAATACTTGTGTCTATTACAATAAAATAAGTTTTATTGTCAGCAAAAATATAGAAAATTTTATCATATTTAAGAAACACTTCATATTCATTATTTGATACAAAACACGCCTTCAACCGTAGTCAACAAAAATGCCAAGCACAAATTAAAATTATTTGTTTCACCTCTGCACTGTACAGAACCCTAATTTCTGCAATAATAGGATGTATAATACAATGGAGTGTCATGTAAGTGTAATACGAAATAAATGGTCCCTGTGGGCAGCTACAATGGTCGGTGAAATAATGGGACGAATTACACGGAAATTCCAAGGCGTGAACAGATAACAAAGGTGGCGCTTCACTTGATAACAATTCGCACCTCGGGCGAGTTACTCAATGTACTCAAATGAACCCAGGTGGCACAGCACTAGTCATTCATTCATTTTTATTAACCTAAAAATATTTTAATTGTTGTAGAAATTCAGTAAGAATATTAATTGAAGACATTCGTTTCCTTGCATAAATGGAAGCTTTAGGACCAGAAAAATTATATGAAATCAAATATCTTAACCAGATGGTAAAGTAGGCAATCTCTCTATTCTGTGTGACCATATTTAATTACTTTAAAAGCGAGCGCCAATTGTGAAACAAAATAAATATGTATATAATATAATGTGCCTAAAATTAATATAAATTACACTAATAAGAAATCTTGCCAGGTACATTAATTTGTAGAATTAATAGAATCATATTTTATTTTATATTTCTTTATTTGAAAGTGCATAAATTTACTGAATTGATGACAGACAGACTGCTGTTAACAAGATAATGAATAGCTTAGACTACTAGATGAAGCGAGTTGGTCTATTAAACACAACAACTTTTTAAACAAACAAAATTGCTTATTTAATTAATAGAAGTTCATAAATCCTCCTCTTTATTGTTATGAAACTAACGACTGATATTTGATATGTATTTTATTAAATTTCAACATTTTCTTTGTTTCATTTTAGTATTTTGTAAAAAGCTTTAAAGAACAGAACTACGATTTTTTTCATTATTAGCTCTACGTGGCATCTTTAAACCATATCCATACTAATATTATAAATGCGGAAGTGTGTCTGTCTGTCTGTTACCTCTTCCACGAGATATTTTGAGTCCCGAGAAAGGACATAATATTATGATACTTTTTATCCCGGAAAAATGTACGGTTACCACGCAATAAACGAATTTTAGCGCAACGGAGTTGCGGATGTCATCTAGTTACAATATAGATGTACCTACATATTAGCCGACTGTGGCAGGGAAAGCTTATGTTTTTCAAATCTATGTGTGTCCAGACTCCAACTTTTTCATATTATCTAGATATCAGAGTGGGTATCAGAGTAAGTATCTTGAAATAGTTAATTTACTATACCATAAATATGTTTTATTGTAATTATTTTTTTTTTATGAAATAAGGGGGCAAACGAGCAAACGGGTCACCTGATGGAAAGCAACTTCCGTCGCCTATGGACACTCGCAGCATCAGAAGAGCTGCAGGTGCGTTGCCGGCCTTTTAAGAGGGAATAGGGTAATAGGGGAGGATAGGGGAGGGTAGGAAAGGAAATAGGGGAGGGTAGGGAAGGGAAAAAGTTAAGGGATTGGGCCTCCGGTAAACTCACTCACTCGGCGAAACACAGCGCAAGCGCTGTTTTACGCCGGTTTTCTGTGAGCTCGTGGTATTTCTCCGGTCGAGCCGGCCCATTCGTGCCGAAGCATGGCTCTCCCACGTCACAAAATTATATTGTAATTTTACTACAAAAGGCTATGAAACAAAATTTTATTTACAAATCTTTGTTACTAAAGCTCGTTGCCTCCGTTTTAATACTTTTTAATCAGTGACTGACCAGCAGACGAAAACAAACCGAAAATTATTAAGCGTATAAATTCATGTTTATAAAAACAGTAGATGAGCTATGACTGGTACATTTCTGTCTAATGAAGATGTTAACCAGAAGTTATGAAATTAATAAAAAAACAATCACCGATCCGGGCATAATAATATCACGCATACATTTGGCACAGTGTAAATAATACACAGTAGATCATCTTCATACTAGACCGCCTGATTCGAGAGCACGCACACGTCATACGCGTGATTTCGGAAGACTTTAGTGTCTAAACACACTAGGCCGAAAATACGCGGCCGAAGTTCGACAAGATTACGCCTGCAATGTATTTTTAATTGCTGATGCCATAACATGCCGAAATTACGTCGCGTTTTAGCGTACAGCCGAACTTCGGTCGGGCGTAAATTCGGCAGCGATTCAGCGGCAATATTTTTTTTTCGGCGTCAATTCGGCGGCGATCGAGACACTGAATACTCGCGGGCTAAGTTACGCAACTGAATTTACGCCGCTTAAGAGCCTACTGTCAAAACGCTAGCGCCGCCTACACACACCGCTATCCTCCAATCGTGATACAATGATTCCATGAATCGTACTCCCGGGCAATGTGCTTTACACTGCAGCTAATAGTGAACAATATCGCGTAACAACGGTTCCCGCATTATAGCACGAAAGTAAAGGTCGTAAGTCCAAAAAAAAATTTTTTTTTTGATGATTCCTTAAAAATTAAATACAATACTAATATTTCCTTTAGTTATTATTTTATAAAGTGTGTGATTGTAGTAGTGCAAGTTATTAAATGATAGTAACTCAATAAGTGTAACAGGTATTTGTTGAAAAGCCCAGAAATATTCATAATTTCAAAAAGTAAAACTATCGAGTCAAAATAAGTGAATCGTGTTTTCGGTTAGCCAAATATCAGATAAATATACAATGATTAAATAAATCTCAATTTCATTTGAGTCAATCGTCTTCCGGGATCGTAATACTTATTAGAAAACACAGAAAAAAATGACAGCCCGCTCTTAATTTCGGTTCTTATCGTGTGTCATATCAGCCGAATGCGTCAGAACGTAAAATCGGCCACTGAAGTTCGGTCGCGTATTTTCCGCCTAGTGTGTTTAGACACTTAAAGAGCGGAAAACATTGCGCGCGCGTAATACTGGCATCTCTGATGCACGAATTTGATTTCAAGAACATGGCTAAGTTACGCTACTGTATATTGTACGTAAGTATCGTGCATTCAGGATGAAGATATTTCCTCATTAACGACCAATCACGGCGGCTGCATTGGCCCGTTGTTATTAATTTATAGAAAGTCATCGTGCACCCATTAGTCGAGATAGCCATAGTGGTCACCGATGGCCGTCGAGATATGGAACCAAATGGATCTACCTGGAGACCGATTCCTATACCACGAATATCACTTCGATCAGGGTTGTTAGATCGCCAAACCCAATAGCCAGATAAACCAGCCAGCTAAGCTGTCTAAAAATTTTGTTTGATAAGATGTGAAATTATAGGTGCCGAGCTCTTCAAAATCCGGACTCTCTATCATTTTAGCCTACGTATGCTTAAGGCAGTAGATGTACTCGCAAGTCAGACTGACTGCAATCGAAGTGATTTTCGGAGCATTAGAATCGGGCTCCTGGAATATTGGTACATGTGTGATTGCCCTAATGATCACGTGCGGCTCGTTAGCGATGATCGGTGATCATTATTACGATTGATTTTTATAACCCTTGCTGTCGAACCCGTATTTATGAGTTTCACAGTTGTTAATGGTACCATTACGACAACAATGCGTGCCGCTTCCGACCTGGTTCTCACAGGATAGTCTTTTGGGATATAAATCAACTCCTTATGATACAAAGCCTAATTTTTATGGTCATGTTGGTAAGAATATTTGAACCACAACTATAAATATTGTAATTTTATAAGTTTAGGTCAGCCTAATTTAAAGGTCAGTGTGCTAAAGTTCAGCAATTCGCCTTTGACCAGCAACTATCTATTTTTTTACATGCGCATGAGAATATTTAAGAAATACAAATATTTTCGTGTGTGAGTTATAGATACAAGTAGCATAAGGTCAATGTACGAAATTCTCTTAGCCCTTGCAACGGACTCTTTTAAAATCTACATGGGAATAGATAATGTTTAAAAATTTAATTAAAATTAACCCTTATAAAAGAACCACGCGAAGCCAGAAAAGATGATTATTCCTCGCGAAGATAACTTACGCAGATAAAGTTCGCTCATAGTTTGAATAAAAATTAACGAGACTATTAACAAATCAATGGCGGTATTCCAATTAAGTAGCCGCGGTTATTAAGAGCTGGTTTATAATTCTCGCCTCCATTTTTATTATCACAAAATGGAATCTTCGAGAAGCATCCCCGTTATATTATGTTCGTGCATTTCTCAACGTCATATTTTAAAAGCCATCTTGATCCTAGCGGGGAGGTAAGCAAATTATTATTCAAATCTATTAGCTTCAGCCTCGTGCTATAAAGAAAATAAACCGAACGAAACAAAAAGCCATCGGCAGGCCTACGAAGCCTTAAAAATTCGAAGAAGGAATAAAGGATCGCTGTTTTAGTTTATTTATAAAATTAAAACAATGCTTAATTATATATTTCTCGTCAGAAGACAATGGTAGATCTCATAATAATCGTAAACTTCAATATCTGTGCCCCATTTAATCGTCGATCGGAGCTCGCGACTCGCTCTGCCCATATAAAACGTTATTGCTTTAACTAGCCGTTTAAGTAACGAGAAGTCTTGGTTATTATTTTTTTAATTGTTTGTATTCCATTCGCATTTATGTGCTTTTATCAGATGATACAGAATTATTTCATTATATTTTATACTGCATTAAGCGTACCATTTTTAGATGCCGTTGTTGTCGATGGGTCCGATTTAGGCTGCAATTTTTTTAATCACGGTAATTATTGCGATTGCTTCATCTAATCCCGGCCGGCCCCACGTTTTGCGCTGATATTATGTCATTAATTTTGATTCGAATTTTTATGTTGATTAGATTCGTCTCGTTAATAAAATACACAAAGGTTTTAAGAGGTTTTAGTTTTTTAGATAATAAAACTACCTTAAAACTAAAAGATTTGAAATATTTATTAATTTTAACAAGCTACAGTGTTTCCGTCATCATTTCGCGAGGCGGTTCCCATTATGGTCCATTTCTGTGGTGTAAAAGCGGCGTGTCAAAGGTTGCACCTGTACCCATCGGTTGCCGCTAAACCAATAAAAAATAAAACAATCATTTATGGTAACTATTAATTTTAATAAAATATATAATCTGCTAAACGTTCGCCAGGGTGACCATGGTTAAAAAAAAGAAAGAACAAAATAATGGCGTGGTTCATTAATAAAATTTCATTCTTCATAATAAAATTTAGCTGGGTTACATGCCTAGTTAATAAGTAGTAGTACTAGTTAATTAGTAGCTATAATACTCGTATAATTAAAAATTAAATAAAACTTTAATGACAAACCAACAAAGACAGCTTAAACTCATGACTGTTTTCAAATCCAAAAGTTTACATCGTCTCATAAAATTCTAAAATTTTTATACCTATTTATAACTATTAATACCTTAAGACAACAATTTAAAATTAAAACAAATTATAAAGTTCCAAGTTGTCTCATTTTTGAACGAAATATTGTTACCCATATATGTCAGAATTGTGCGCCAATTTGGACAAAGCGCAGGTCGATTAGTTTCGCCCAAAAATTAATCAAAACGCCTCTTTTTGGTACCTGTTTGTTTCAATTTTTATGTTTGCTTTTCTTTGCTTGTTAGTTTTGCCGCTAATTAAGATTTTATTCATAGCCCAATATTTTATAAGTTTTTGAGATGGAAAAAAACACATTCTGCTACGTGAATTTTAAAGCATTAAATTTTTTTTATTGTTTCCACTATGTATATTTGAAATGTCGATTTTCAATAGATAATTTTCTTACGCCACTACTCTTTTATATATGATCAATAATTTATTATTTTTATATGTAACATCAAAAATTATAAGTAGAGATGTGCCGACTAGTCACCGACTAGTCGGTAAAGCCGACTATTTGGCCACTTTTGCAATCGGCGACTAGTCGGCGAATAGTCTGCAAAAAACGCCGACTATCCGGCTTTTTATTATTTTAATGTAATTTCAATAATAGTATTGAAATTACAATTAAGAAAAACCTTGATTATTTTGAAATTAAATGAATAATTGTGTCTGAAATTACTCGCTGGTAAAGAAATATCTATGACATATTTTATTAAATAAAAATTGTACCTAAGTGTTATAAAACTTTGGTACAGAACAACATAATATCTTCTTCAAATTAAAACATTTATAACCAAAAAAATATTGTCATCTAAAACATAAAAGACTCAGATTTTATATTAACAAATTAGGTAATTATTAAGGGCCTTCCCCTACGGAGATTCCGTAATTTACCGTATTTAGAGCCTTATAAAGTCATAATTTGAAAGCTACAAAGTTATAATAAAAATACAGCAATAATCTTCAGTATATCAACATTCTTTTCCCCGTTTTAAATTTTCTATTTTTGTTATTATACTCATGATATTAGCTTCCAAAGTAATACCAATTTATTAAAATTGAAGCATACTTTCAGCGTCTCTCTAGTATTTACAAATTACGTTTATTTGAAACACACGACAACAGATAGACAATTTCATTAACTACATATTCCCCGTTTTAAATTTTTTTTAGATCAATTTTGAACTAAGATAAGTAAAAAAAATAAGATTTTTGTGCGATCTTGGCGACGCGTCAAATGTATGGTCAAGGTCGTTTGCTCGGGGGATGGCCTTAAAGCAAGATTGCATGTTGCACATTATGTACAGTAAAAAAATATATCCTGAAAACCATCAACTGTATCATGACGATCACACGATCCGACACTATTGCAGGCTGCGTATGCTGCGCAACCCGCGAATCAGCAGTAAACGAAGCGTTACGGAAACATCCGAAACCATGATCGGTTTGGCCGACTAGTCGGCTGATTAGTCGGCTTCTTTGCAACCGACTAATCGGCTAGTCGGCTAGTCGGCCAAAGTCATGATCGGCACATCTCTAATTATAAGCCTATCTTGGCTTCACTTTGAAAACATGTCAGCAATTTGTAAGCAGTTAGTGTAACATAGGGGCTATAAATTGCGGTTTTTCGAGGATAAGTTTATTAATAGTAATTATGCGGAGGCTAAATACAGCTGTCGATGACCACAGGGGCAAAAAGTGTCCAGATATGATCAGGTCATGTTACAGCCACGGGTCGGGCGCAGAAAAAGTGACGAAAAAAATACCGCTTTTACGTAAACAAGCCAAAGTTTGCAACTCACGCTCTACTGACCGTAGAGCAATGTTGACTTTGGTTTACGGATTTTTTTACTTGTCCCAGTTAGTAGGTACATTGATAATGTTTTTGTTGCTGTATCTAAGTTTTTTGAAGCTTTGTTTTAGTTTAGTTTTACTTTCATTTTAATTTATTTTTTAATTTTTATTACGTATTTTAAATATTAATAAATTTCTTTTTGCCATGCTGATATTTGCTATTGTAGGTACTTATTATCGATTTCTTGTCCTCATTCTTTTTGGTGTGACTGTGACTAAAGTTGTTTATAGTTTTCGGCATTAACATCGTAGTGTATTGTACACTGCACTCCGCAAATTCTTTTAAAATTCGAATCTAATATCGCCACCGAATCCGTAGATATATTTGCGAACAAAGCCTGTTTGCCACGGCTTTTAAACATCAATGGGCCGGTATTTAAATGATATTTTTTTGGCGAGGTACGCCAGTGTTCTCTTATTTACCTTTTGTCGAGCTGTGGGCGCGACAATGCCGCAAACCCACCACGCTGAGCGACCGACATATTTTTTGTCGAAAATCCGTATTTTATTTCGTTTATCGACGTTCGATGCAGAAAAAATTTAACGTCTTTGCGCGAAAATAATAAAAGATCATGATATATCATCCTGCGGCTAGGCTATCTATTCTTACATTTTTGAGATATTGTGGTTGATTTCTTTTGATGGTGTGGTCACCTGAACTAGGTACATACCATCGAAGCATTTTGCAACGATTGCTGATAATATTACTTTAAATTGTTGCTATTTGGGCCTATTTTTTGTAATTTACTTGCTAGTCCATAAACAAATCAAAATAATGATCTAAATAATACCATAGACTAAGGAAAATATACTCCGTACTAATATTATAAATGCGAAAGTGTGTCTGTCTGTCCGTCTGTCTGTCTGTCTGTTACCTCTTTACGCCTAAACCATTGGACTGATTTTGCTGAAATTTGGTATGGAGATACTTTGAACTCCGGGAAGGGACATAGGATACTTTTTATCCCAGAAAAATATATGGTTCCCGCGCGATAAACAACTTTAGGCGCAACGGAGTTGCGAGCGTCATCTATACTTTATCAATAAAGTTATTGACGTCGTTTTAATAAGTACTTAATAATTGAAGACAGAATGGATGAACCGGGTAAGTAACATTTTACAACATAAGAGCAATTAAGTACTCATTTCTTCCTTATAATTTGAACAAACCTTGTATCTTACCTACTTCATCATCTGGCCAAAACCGCAGTTTTCAAATTATTACTTACCCGCTTCATCCACTCATGTCTTCAATTTAAACTTAAAAACATGTTTCAAATAGTTTAAATTAGTCTTGAACTATTGTGGTACTACCTAGTTAATTGTAATTTGTAACAAAATGAGAACTATAATATAAAGACATACTTTTGAATGTTTCCCATCTAGTACGCCGCAGCCCAAGCGGATTGTAATTAAAATTATTTTGGAATAAAGGTTACAATTAGTTTTATAAATATAAATACATTTTTATCCTAAATCTAATTTTTAGATGATAAATGAAATTAAGGAAAAGTCTACGAATAATAATAATCGGCCAAGTGCGAGTTGGACTCGCACACGAAGAGTTCCGTACCGTTATAGAGCAAAAATAGGCCAAAAATTGTGTTTTTTGTATGGAATTTATACTTACATTTTATTTTATTTAAATTTTATTATTAATTATTAAAGTACACATATAATTAAGGCCTTTGTGAAAATTTAAAGTGCCTACCTGTTGCCATTATTGTTACCTACCGAGTAAAAAAGGCCGTTTGTTGTATGGGAGCCCCCCTTAAATATTCATTTTGTTTTTAGTATTTGTTGTTATAGCGGCAACAGATATACACAATCTATGAAAATTTCAGAAGTCTAGCTATAACGGTTCTTGAGATACAGCCTGGAGACAGACAGAAGGACAGACGGACAGACGGACAGACGGACAGACGGACAGACGGACAGACGGACAGACGGACAGACGGACAGACGAACAGAAGGACAGACGGACAGTCGGACAAACGGACATACGGACATACGGACAGACGGACAGACAACGAAGTCTTAGTAATAGGTATCCCGTTTTTATTATTCGTAGGGAAAAGTATTATTTATTTTGAATTTTTCAAAGCATTAAGTGCCAAGTGCTAACCCTTTCGGAATGCTCACTTCTGTTTACTTCTGAAATATTTCGTATTAATTAAGGCTTTTTTTGATTCAAAGTCCCGGAACACGTGCAAGTTGGCACAATGCCAACTTCGCACAATATGAGTTTGCATTTCCGGCCGTGCACTTCCTTCATTTCGGTTTTACTTTTTATTGAGCTTTTGTTGTGGTCTGGACCGCTTTGTGCCTTTGTGAGGACATTCAGGAACGCATCGCGGGTTTCGATTTCGATCGCGATATCGGAACTGCGAAATCGAAAGGAAAGGAAGTAGAGGAAGGGAACTGAGATCGAACAGCTGACTTATTAATAAAACTCAAACGATGTCACGACGTACGGCAGCTTATTCACTACAAAAAATTTTCCAATCTGACGGAATTCCGGTAAGTTTGACCATCGCGTATTATTATGTACTAGCTGTCCCGGCAAATGCTGTTTTGCCTGTTTTCCTGCTTTTCTCATGTTGTTTTTTTGATATTTTTTTTCTATAAATCTCACGGAGCCAAGACCTTTCCAACGAATGCAAAACCGTGGAAATCGGTTCGTGCATTCTGGAGTTATAGCGTCAGGAAGGAAAACCCGACTTATTTATATATATTAGACTAAATGACACCCGCAACCTCGTTGCGCCAAAATTCGTTTATCGCGCCGGAACGGTAAATTTTTCCGGGATAAAAAGTATCCTATGTCCTTTCCCGGGACTCAAAGTATCCCCATACCAAATTACAGCAAAATCGGTTCAGCGGTTTAGGCGTGAAGAGGTAACAGACAGACAGACAGACAGACACACTTTCGCATTTATAATATTAGTATGGAAGTATGGAAGAATGGATTAGGTATTGTAGGGCCAAAGTCTCGTAAAATATGTAACATTTGCTGACTTATAAAATCTTTTTAATGTATAAAAGTAAGATAATTAACATTTCATTCTACACACAACGTAATCTACTTATAAATAAAACATATTACAGCCTATTTAGAAAAGTACGTTTTTATATATTATCTATCTTATGTAGGCAACGTACTCGAAATACGTGTTTCAACTTCTCATGGCTAATGGATTAACTTGTTTTATCAAAATTTTGAACTTATTAGTCACAAAGATGTCTCTCTTTCGTACTTTAAGTAATTTATTTCATAGTTTTATTAACACATAAACGTAAATTATGTTTTATGCCAATCTACTATCACAATAAAATACAGTAACATTGTGGTTATTTTCTTTAAATCTATTTATCTTAATGTTAACGACATAATAATTTTCCAGCTTTGCTGTTTAAGTATTAAAAATGGTGTTTGTGTAAATATACAAGGCTCAGTGGGCATAATTTAGAGAAGCTGGCAGCGACTCCCGGTCGGTGTGCGCAGGAATTTTAATCTCATAATATCAAAAACGTGTTCGGAGTCAATTTAACACTCATAATCTCGCTCCCCGCAATCTCCTGTCAAGATAAGGAGCCCCCACGAAAGCCTTTCTGCTAAATTTATTTGCATTAGACTTAAAAACAAAACCAAACACCTTTCCGAAAATATCGCACATAGATCAGATAGTACAAAAGGTGTGGGTTTGAAGATAAATAGATTTTTTTTTCTATCGAACGAATTTCTTCGCAAAGTGAGCTTTACGACTGGAGCATAAGATTCTAATACGAACGGTGCTAAATACTAATGTCCGAGCAGAGTGTCTATTGTGGTCAAGACTTGATTACTTTTATCGCAAAATATCAGCGATGGCGTCAAAAGTCATGTCCGGATCGCAGCGTGGCACAGGAAGGTGGCCCGCAGGAGGTCGATGCCACACAAGGTGACATCTTATTTCGGGAAGATGACATTAATGTGACAAATTAGCGCATGCCACTCTCCCGCGGGAGGTAAGCTTATTGTCATTTCCACGTATAATTATTATTGCCCCATATTATCATTGTCGATATTGCCAGACTACCAGTATTGCCACAATAAATATCCTGTCGCGGCGATAGCGTATAACTCAATTAGCAGACTGCAGCCATGTATCATATCGTAATCGAAATCGTTGTTTGATTTAAAACCGTTGCAGTTTATCTGGATGATGTATGATTTCAAGATGTAGTGTTTTTCTATAAATAATATACAGTAATAATAATATACCATAGGTACAGTTACAGCACCCAGTTGCTTTCTCTTAAAGGTTATTTTACTATTCAAAAAACTAGGGATTCATGCCAATGCCAATAAAATACAGTAATAACTGGAGTTTAAATCAAAAATATAATTAAAAATCTAGAATATCGATACAATTAAAAAGAAGCTGCGCTAAATTTCTCAATTTAACGGTTGTTGATGTAAGTCGCAAGAGGTAGGCATAGGCAGGTGTACAGGCGAGAAAAAACTAAATCTAATATTTCGAGGCTAGTTTTAAATATATTGTAATGTTATGCAAGAAAGTAATTAAGAATATTATCTCATTTAGTTGACCGTTTAAGATAAGGGAATCAATTTTACAATCGGTACAATCATTCTAATTTACACCAATTTTATAGGCCTAAAAAGAATACATATTCTATTCTTTGATACTTTTCATGATAAACGATAAGAATATATTAGGAATCTCTCGAATTAATTTAGAGATGCAGAATTTTCCACGCCAACTAGTCTTTTCCTTTTTGGACTGATACCGATCAATATCTCCACAAAATATGACTACCTACAGTTCACAGTCGTAATTACTTCAATATCTTCGGTAGCGTCAATAGTTATTTATTCGTATCGAAATTAGCGACCGCTATCTGCGGTATGCTAATATAAATCCAGTAGTAATGAAAGATCAGTAAAACAAAGTGTTAGCCGCGGGACAGTGTTTACATCATTAGCCCGGCACACAGAGTAGTGACATTGCATGATATCGCCCATAAACATGATGCCGGCTGCCCCCGGTACAAGTGGATGGAGAGGATGAAAATGGACATTATATAACGGCGGGTAGAGAGCGCGCAGCGGCAGTGTTTAGTTTGTGGTGTGTTAATGCGTGTAATCAGCCCCTGATTGGCTTGAATTAATCGTGCGCATGCGTGACCGCTACCATCCTCGTGACGCCGACTTTATGAGAAATGCCCGAGCCCCGAAGTGAATTAAAAGTAATGGCATAATTAAAACTTACATCGCTCTTTGTATATCTCGTGAAACGGTACGCTCACGTCGTTACTGACTCCATATCTGAAATAAAATGAGAACTCGTGTTATCAGAATTTTAAACGTTTTGAAACAGAACCAAAGTTCTGGTGTGGGTCTTCCGGTCTATAAAGTACAAACAACAAAATAAAAAGTTTGCCTAGGACGTAATAATGAGCTTGTCTGTTCATATATATTGTGAGAAATAGCATATACCAATGAATTAGAAATTCCAACCAAATCATCTTAGGTTCATAATCTATTTAATTCTTAATTATATTTGTCTGGCTACGTTGCAGGAAAAAAATGTAAATAGTTTCCCAACAGGCTTGTTAATTGGGCTTATTTTATAGATAAAAGATAGGATAGATTATAGATTATAGATTATCTAAATGTGTACGCCTAAACCAGTTGTTAATCTTATTTGGCGTGCTATTGACCGAATCATGGGAGCATTAAAATCTCATATTTTTTATAAAGTCGTAAGAAAATTTATTTCATTAGAGGTATGGTAATATGTAATTATGTCTCTAATTTTACTTAATTTCATCCGCCATAAATAATACGTATAAAATATTGCGTATGCGGTATGGTAATAAGCTCTGCTGGATATTAATGATTTTAATTTTAAATTACCAGAAAATCTTGGAAACCGTTTTATTTTATGTCTATCAGATGATAAAAATGATAAATATTAAAGCATCAACGGCTCATTGAAAGTTACCATCCAATGATAGAGTGATGAAAAGTCGACTGCTTCAAAAACATGAAGAATCAGGCAAATTGATTTAGAAGGTGGTCTACGTGATTCGGTCGGATTATGTCAAATCAGTATTAGCCATAATCTGGGCTGAGTAAGTGAAATAGCATTACGTTTCTTAATTTTCAGCAGTTGACATACTGAAATGTATAAAATAAAAATAGAGACGTACAGGAAGTTAAGACGTCAATCAGGCAAGATTACCAATGATTCCATAAAAATTGATATGAGTATAAACTTTATCTCATAAAAGAGGCTTTGAGTTACCGAATTTCGAATCGATCATAATCAAGATATCATATAGTCATTAACGCGATATAGTAGAGGTATAATTAATTCAAAATTTTGTAATATGTTATAATAAAACGGGTAATGTAATAGCTATGGGCGGGCTGCGGTTCGATTCGTCAACGTAATAACATCAGTCTCACTAGCTGCTGTTTTCGGACCACCAACAAACATGGCTGCCTAATTTCACGTTAATGAAAATATTTTGATTACTTACCTCATAAAGATATTCCAATAAGCATAGTATAACATTTTCGATGTTTCCGATGAAGTTATCTCGTTTATACTTATTAAAATGTTAGCCCCGATTACATCACAGGAAGTATATTATAATAAAATATCTCCAGAAATATACGCTATTTCGATTATAATTGATGCGGTTTTTAATCCTAATTAACCAACCTATTGGATTTACACATGTATAAAATAATACTGACTATCTGAGAAATGGATTAATAGTCTGTAGTCAAATAAGTGACCTGTGTAATTTAGCCGGGTTATGTCAAGTTCAAGCCCAGCCGACAGAATTTCACGACTAACATTTTCATGGCATAACCCGACCAAATGTTGCAGATATCCAATATCTATCATTGAATCTATTTATCTGATGGTCCATCAGCAGTACCACATAATTAAATATTATCATTTATCATATTAAATTTTACCAACATCCAAGTTAATAGTTTTGTTTATGTTAACCTTTGGTATTAACTGATTATTATAAGCAATTAGATTAACGTTCTTGAGGAGTATTTATTTCTTTTAAATTGACATAACAATAATTTTGATTTGTTACGCGACTACTGCCCATTAGACTTTGATTGCTCGAGCCACACTCGATTATCTTTGGTTTTCTTAAGAGATGTACACATCTAACTGCCTATGATGTCGAGTTTTATTCTGCAAAAGAAAGTTTCAAAGGCAGACTGTGTTTATTAAGTTTTTTTCCTGGTATTATGAAGATAATAACGTGCTTTTGTATTTTGAACGAAAGGTAAGTTCGAGTTAAGGTAATGTGGCACTGTTTATGCTCTTTAGCTGTTTAATAACTGTATTTTAAAAAGATTAAACCGACTTCAAAATTGTACGTAATTGAGAATTCAAACTCCCTATCTCCAAAACTACTAAACCTATTTTGATGAAACTTGCACTATTCCCTAAGTTGAACAATACCTAATACAACAAAAAAAGAATTACTGAAATCAGACTGGTAGTTCCAGAGATATGCGAACACAAACATAAAAACATACCTACATACAAACATACATACATACATACATACACTTTTGAAATTTGGCACATTTGTTCAGACGCTGATATAGCCTATCATATACGAAAACTGGGTAGTTCTGGAAATATTACATACATACGTGTCGAATTGATAACCTCCTTTTTTGAAGTCGGTTAAAAATAGGAAAGAACAATAAAAATAATTATTATTTCCCTATATTTCACAAAATACTTATTTTTTTTACTAACCGACTTCCAATAAGGAGGAGGTTATATGTTCATTTGTGGATATTTTTTTTTTATTTTTTTTTATTTTTTTTTATTTTTTTTTGTATGTTCAACGATTACTCCGCCGTTTGCGAACCGATTTTCAAAAGTTTTATTTTGTTCTATTAGGTTTCCCTCTAATTTGGTCCCATTTTCACAAAAGTGGTGATCTGACGATGGGATCCATGAGTAATCGAGGGAACTCCTCAAAATTTATATGGAAACATATGGTGATTTTGGTTTTATGAGAAGTATCCTAAGTATATGCTACCAAAACGCAATGTCCTTATAATAATTGGTACTTTTCATAGCGATTTTAATAAAAATATAATGTTGTTTCAAAATAAATGATTCAATTTCTAAGCGACTTATGTACCACAAAATTGAACATAACAAAGTCAACCTTAACTCCAGAGCGTAAAGCACACATTTGACATTACTTTTGAGATTCGAAAGAAAAAAGAGAAGTAAGTTGCTTCGATAGGTACTACACTAGTTTAACTATTAAGTTATTAACCCATCAAGCCCAAGCGGCACCCGGCTGCCGCATAAAAATTAAAAATCTATTGTGTCTGCGATTCCCACGATCGAGGTAATAAATTGAACCCTTAGTATGAAAATACTTACATAGGAAAACAATCTACATCGTAATAGGAATAAGAAACACAATCGCATTGAGTGTGACTCTTAACAAATTGTAATAAGATACGTAGAATATACGCGATGGTTTACTAGGTAACTAAAAAGAGTGAAATTATTATTTTTAACAAAAATTAAAACCGACTTCCAAGGTAAAAACAATAATAAAATCCTTATAATATGAACTAAAAAGTATTAAATAATGTTTCCTATCTAATAGTGCCTTTTTCCGAATTCGGCTAAACCTCAACTATTTCTGTACTCAATCTTCATAATTTTGAAGTCGGTGCCAGTTCCAAAAGTTTCAAATACCTATTCTGTCAGAGAACTGAAGATTCAGCTATATCTGGTACCGACTTCAAAATGATGAAGATTGAGTACAGAAATAGTTGAGGTTTAGCCGAATTCGGAAAAAGGCACTATTAGATAGGAAACATTATTTAATGCTTTTTAGTTCATATTATAAGGATTTTATTATTGTTTTTACCTTGGAAGTCGGTTTTAATTTTTGTTAATCTTTCCGTCGTTCAAATCCTAACGACAGAAACGACGATAAGTTTACCTATTTGTAACATAATATCCATTCAGATACTTTTTTAAATCTTATTTACGCCAGTGCAATAAACGTTATTAAAAGTGAGTTCATTTTATATGACTACTACGAGAGTTATGGGATCCTGGTAACTGTTTTAAGGCGACACGACGCCTTGATAATTTGGCTGTAGCGATATCGATTTTTCTTAGCAATGACTAAAGCTAAGAAATTCAAGTTCATTGTCAGTATTAATCATATCTTTGTCTTTGGATTACCCATAGCATAACACGATTGGTCAACTTTTATAACACATAATAATCAATCAAAAAGACCTCTGTAAAAAAAGGGATTCTAATTTTGCCAACAGAGGAGAGTGATTTAAGCTTCCAAAATTTGTACATAGATTGGTTTAAGCATACACTTTAATTTGCATATAGCTTATATGAAATATATTTATGGTTTTTAAATTACGCGACAAAAACCATTTTGTCGCTTGCGCCCTTTCCATTTCTTTCTGTTCAATTTCTTGTTTTCTATGAGATGCTGGGCCGGCCTCTCATAGAAAACAAGCAATCTAAGACATATCCAACACGGTTTTTTACTTTAATGCGGCGTCACCTTAATGAATTTTAAACAATCCAAATTAATTCTCCGACACGTACTACCGTGCCTTGTAGTTGCGTGGTAGACCACAATAAACTCGCTGTCATGTTAACGAGGGGTAAAGAACTAAAGAACTCTTAATCGTTATTGTAATTTCCTATTAATATTACAAGAATATTAATATGGTTATATTAATAACACCTGAGGGTATAATATCAGGAATAACTTTATATGTGAAGAAAATTTAGTTTTTTTAACCGATTTCAAAAAAGGAGATTATCAATTCGACCCGTATGTATGTAATATTTCCAGAACTGCCCAATTTTCATATTTAGCCTATATCAGCGTCTGAACAAATGTGCCAAATTTCAAAAGTGTATGTATGTGTGTATGTTTTTATTTATGCTTGTGTTCGCATTTCTCCTCGCTTTTCGCAATTCGCATTTTTTTGTTGTACTAAGTATTGTTTAACTTAGGAAACACTGCAATTTTCATCAAAATCGGTTCGGTAGTGTTTGAGATAGGGAATTTTAATTCTCAATTACGTACAATTTTGATGTTTGTTTTATCTTTTTAAAATACTATTATTTGTATAAGATACTTCATTCTGCTGTAATTTGATTTAATCTTGACGTAAGTAAGAAAAAAATCTACCAAAAGAATGTATTATGTATTTTTCAATGGCACTATTTATAAGTGTTATTTGAATTGATAATATTATGTGTTATGATGTTTTTATTTTCATTTTTTTTTTATTTATATCTCACAACAACTTGTTTGTAAGGCTTGTTCGGATTCCAATTTTAATAAAAAATCAGTTCAGTTCAGATTATTTATACATTCAGAATACAGCCGTAACTATATTTTTTGTCACATCGATATTTTTTTAACATTATACAATTTTATAGTCGAGCTGCCGTTTGAGTCCTAAACAATTACAGTTGAAGGAAATAGCCAATATTAAGTTTCGGTTCAGTGCCTCGCCCGTGCCGTACCGATCGGGTTGATGAGACAGAAAATTATCAGACAATCGATGCGGTTTCAATACAATCTGAGAACTTGAATTTGAATGTCAATGACATTGTAAAATGGTTCTCTTAGTTCTATAATTTCCAAGACGTAAAAGCGAAGACATCGATGTCTTAAGGAATATGTCGCCAGGGCACCTAGAATATCTAAGCAAAGTTTTGTGTCAAAAGAAGTAAATGAAAAAAATATTTTAATTCAATTTCAGCAAACATGAAACTACAAAGGAGTACCGGCAAAAGTGCATCGTAACCGTATCTACATTTAAGAGTCGGTAAAAAATAAAACATGGAGCGAAATAAAAGCTTTTTCATACGATCGATTACGCATTACGAATTCAATTAAATTAATTAATAATTATCATCGCGCTATTGAAATGAAATGTGATGGTGCTGAAGACTAAGATAAGTCAACAGATTGAGGTGCGACTAAAAAGCCAAGCGATGTACGCCGCTACCTTTGTACACGAAGTATTAACAAATCGCCCGACTCACTTATTTTTGTACGACGCATTTGTAAATGTATTTATCGTGCGATCATTTTATCGCCTTGTTAGGTGTTGATAAATGAACAATCCTATGAGCACAATGCTCTTTAACATAATAATATTCGAGAGCCATTTATTAAATCAAGATTATAATTCAACCCGTAAGCGTGATTGCGAGTACGTTCGTAATTGTGTCGTGATTTATAATTCTATTATGTTATTACTGTATTTTGTATGATCTGACTGGTACCGAATATTTTTGGGAGAAATCTTGATATAATTAATACTACTTAATATCTACATATAATTATATGAAAGTCATAGGTAATTTATGAGCTACTTCTTTGACCTAACAAGAAACTATAGCTATCGACAATAATGACAATTAATTACAAAAAGATCGTAAGTCCCAAGGTCATCTCTTTGTTGTAAGTTCCATTGTGAGTTTGAGTGTGCCTCGTTTAACGAGTTGCGTGTTTGCGTGGACTTATCCCTGCGCTTGCATCTAATTTGTTCTTTAACGATAATTCGATTTGAGCGAGATTCTCGTTTTTTTCGTAATGAATGGTTACAATCTCATTAGTGCTAACCGCCTTTGACTGGCGGTCGGCCGGTTATTGTGCTGGCGAAATGCGTGACCGATACGGTTACAAATTTTGATACAGTCGTCATTATTTGTTATTAACCTTGCTCATCATTCGAGAAAATTTAGACTACTCCGAAAGGTCAGTATCCGATTTGAGCGTGATGCTCAAATGATCATTATATTTCTTTAACTGGACTTTAAAGTGACGTTAAGTACGCTATTAATTTATGTTTCTTACTAAAAAATCAATTCAGATTTTATGGTATTTTACGTTTATTAGGGCTCGCTTCAAATTAGCAGTGAGTTCTTACTTAAAACTAATATTCGTTAAGCATTATCAGTTCCGTGTCCACGATCTGATAGTGCTACAGTCCGTTCGCAATAATTCTACCTCGGAGTATCTATGAGAGTCGTCCTTATGTCGTCTGTATAAATGTCATGTTGCAATAACTGTAACGGAGTTGTAGTAACGAGCCTGTAAGTCACCGGGGTAATGACGGCCGGTAGCGATCCGCTGTGACAGACCACCGGAGGCGAGGGTTTTTTGACCACGTTCATTAGAGCGAAACAACTGATTGACATGAGACTACGGGTATGCTCAGAAATAACTAACCCTTAATCAACCCTTGATAGCTTAACTCTAACGAATCAACCGGTAGCATGTTTCTTGTTTTTGGTTTTTTGTTTTAATAGAAAAGTTGGATCATACTATATACTATGATATGATATATTATAACCTTATTAAGAAGGACGTTTGTACTTTGTGTATAATATGTTCATTTCTTAAAATAAAATGATTTGATGAGTATATGATAACATATTTTTATAAATAAATGAATAAAATGTGTTTTGTAGTACACTTAATACATATTCGCTAACTAGCAAAACAACCTCAAGCGAATAATACAGAGATGACATTAAGCTGAAATAAAATCTTCTCATTTTTCATTAAATTTCTTTTATTTTAACAATCACTTTTATTAGGTGACAAAATTTTATCGGATAGAAGGTAACAACCGGAATGTAGAGATATATGAGAGAAGATTCGGACTCGGATTAGACTATCGAATGATCTAGATGAAGTGACACACTTCATTTTATTATGCCATTACAGAAAAGAAAGTTAAATAATGCAGCAAACGTTACAGACGATCTCGATAAGAATGATGCCTGTTAAAATATTTATCGAAGTCATAACAATCGATAATAGAATTTAAATAGGCATCATTGATAATGTAATAGCCGTAATCTACGGCGCATTATGCTAGGTCAGTTCTATAGGATCAGATACCATAACGTAATTTCTTCCATATTGATAAATCAATGTTTGCTGTCACTCCACCTGGTAGGAGCGATGAACTTTATACGTTGGATTCGATCCTTTATCTAGTGTTTTATGTTTTTGATAATATAATCTACACTTTTATACATTTGATAGTTTAACACTTAACGTGCAATCAAATCTTTTGTATATAAATTTTGATTAGGCTACAAATCTGATTGTTGAATTTTGGTGAAAATACTGTAAGGAAACAGCAATATTTGCTGAAGAACAATTAGCTACTGCTCGTCACGTCAAGTAGCTACGTAACCAACTCCTCATCAAATTAAAATTAATGTTTTTGTTTTCTTTTTCTTCTTAAGGTTCCGTGCTTATTATAATAAACCCATACATATTATACGTAAATGAGAAAGTGTGTTTGTTCAAGTTAGTGTCTAGAAATGAACGTGCTTCTGGACTAAAAAATGTACGGTTCTCGCAAGGTTATTTCTGCACAACAAAGTTAACAGCTTCACATGGTATAACCATGTATAACTAGCGATATAAAATGTTCGTTAACTTGAGTTATCTCAGAAGAGGATAAGAAATTTATTTTACGAATTATAATTTCCTTTTTTCATACAAATCTATAAAGCTATCTTAAGTAAATAATTTTTTATTAATGAATTAAGATTTCACGCACATATTAAAACACTAATAAATTAAAGATGTAATTTTAATGTGTTTTTAAGTATGTTGTTAAGAATTGAAAAGCCTAGAATTGAGCAAGAGTTACTCTTGACATAAAACTTATCTCTATGGTAAAATCTATAAACGTGAAGCTATACTTTTTATTAGCGTTATAAAATTGTTGGTAATTTTGAATCATAGTATTTTTTATTCATTAAAAATGTTCAAAACATATAAAGCAATACTTTTGACGGAATGAGTAATCTGATGGTGATTAAATTTTAGAACACTAAGAACATCGACATGTGGGTTAAATTTAAATCAAAAAACATTTTTAATTTTTATGACAATTACACTTGAGATAAAATATTTTACTTTCATTATTACAAATGCAATATTCATCGCTGATAAACAGAAGTCGTGGTAGACTTTTTCAAAACTTTTGTTTAAGGCTAATCCAATTAAAACGGCGCGTACCTACAATTTATGATCAGTTTTGTTTCCATTTATACTTGCAGCGTATAAATCACAATTCCCGATTTGGTATAGTAATTTAAGCAGCCAAATTGTTTACATATGGAAAAATTTGCAACATTCGCAGGTGGGTAGCCGTGTTTACATCACTATAAGGCTTTACACGCCGGCTATATAGTATTTTATGAGCGTCTCGATACATCACGATGGCTCATGTTTTTGCGCCGACGATCCGAACGATTTTTATGTAGTTTAATTCAATGTCCGATGCCTCATGCCGGTATCGAGCCTAATTATTTGAATAGCGCGATACGACGCTTTGAGTTAAGCCGATAACTCCCGAGACGGACATCCATGGAGCAGCTCGAACTTACTAATTTTCTGTATACTTCGTTTCAATTTATTTCTATACCTCTTATACCTTAACTGAAAATTGCAACTCGAACGATTGTATTTTTTTATTTCGCGATTAACACACGAATAAACTTTGTTTGGATTTAGTTATTATGTGAATAAATTGAAATGTAACACCGACAAACCTGACAGACGCAAAGTAATACGCAAATAGCCCAGATATGTAAGTACATATCTGTGTACGGCTATTTGCGTATTATGATTCATGACTGATATAAATCCGTTTCACATGCATGTTTTTCATGCAGTAAAAGTATTATTTATCCATAGGGATACATTTTTACTACGTGTCTAATATATGTATATATATATATATATTATTTTATAAAGGCCATATATATATATATATATATATATATATATATATATATATATATATATATATATATATACAAAATATAATATATATATATATATATATATATATATATATATATATATATATATATATATATATATATACAAAATATAATATATATATATATATATATATATATATATACAAAATCCTATCCTTTGTGTAAAATAAAATAAAAAAAATTATAGGCAAACAAGCGGAAACAAAAATGCACTTAGGTATAAACTTAGGTATTATTTTAGCGTACGACATCTCCATTCATTTCTTGACTAAAAATGTCAATGCTCAGATTTTCTACACAATTACGGCTGCAATCTCAATCAAGCGCAAGTCAACTTGATTGAAATTGCGCTTTAAAATATTAAAACGATTTAAAACAAATTTGGATTAGATTAACAAAAAGGTTAATGAGCATTTTGTTTGTGTGTGTAATTAAGGAGACCTGCAACGGAGACATTTGTGGGAACTTGCACCTTTCCTGTAAGTATCATTATTTCGGTGGAGAAATCCAAAATATTTTTAATACGGGCTACCTGTTACCGATCCCTAAAAACTTTATAGCGGTCCGTTAATTTATTGCATGAGGACGAAATTTAAAAAAAATCATAGTCCGAGCCAAATATCTGGGAACTGACAGCCCTCGTGGCTGCAATTTTAGGGTTCCGTACCCAAAGGGTAAAACGGGACCCTATTACTAAGACTTCGTTGTCTGTCCGTCTGTCCGTCTGTCTGTCTGTCTGTCTGTCTGTCTGTCTCCAGGCTGTAACTCTAGAACGGTAATAGCTAGAGAGTTTAAATTTTCACAGATTATGTATATCTATTGCTGCTATAACAACAAATACTAAAAACAAAATAAAATTAATATTTAAGGGGGGCTCCCATACAACAAACGTGATTTTTTGGCATTTTTTGTTCTATATCAATAATGGCAATAAATAGATACTTGAATTTTACTAAAAGTCCTTAGTTATATAATTATGTACTTTAATATTTAATAATAATATTTCAATAAAATAAAAAAATAAGGGGGCTCCCATACAAAAAACATAATTTTTGCCTAATTTTGCTCTATAATGGTACGGAAACCTTGGTGCGCGAGTCCAACTCGCACTTGGCCGATTTTTTTAAATAGGCCACGCGCAATAGGATTTTGGTAACTTGTCTAATATATCTATGTATTTTTTTATTATTATTATTTATGCACATAATTATTATATTAAAGCTACAAATTACAATGTCAAATTGAATCAATGTTACAGGCTATCATCCTAGTTTATACCGAAAACTTAGTTAAATAATATAATTGAAGTGGTGCTAACTTACATCATACATGCTCATAGTCTTTGTCATTGTTTAAAAGCGGTGACGATCTGTTAATAAAAAGTTTTTATTAGCGTTTAAGTTTTTGACTACAAAGCGACTCTACTACTCTTTTTTTATTTTATTTTTTTATTAAATAAGGGGGCAAACGAGCATACGGGTCACCTGATGGTAAGCAACTACCGTCGCCCATGGACACTCGCAACACCAGAAGAGCTGCAGGTGCGTTGCCGGACTCTACTTGGATATTGATTAATGAATAATGCGTGCAACCTAGATACGATTTACATGCTTGATGCTGTATTCCAATCAAAATAAAATCTTTTTTTTTTAAATTTATACTCCTAATTCCTCTAAGAATTACAGAGAGGGGGAAAACTGCAATTTTACTTTTATAAATTATTTGATGGTATTCCGTAGCACCTAGCGATTATTTTTAAAGGCTTCCAGTAGGTAAACCTAATATATTTTAATAATAAAAAGTTACTATTAAGTTATTACAAATACATATACGTATCTAGCAGATACTCAGATGTATTTAAATCTACTGAGTACAGGCCTACCTACTCATTACGCGTACTGACTATAAACTCGGTTTATAGCTATCGTTTTATGCCAGGTAGCCAATTTGTGTCGGTCGAGTGTAGGCCCAAAATAACCCGCGCTGAATGATTTAGGTCATACGCTTATTGAGAGGGAATTGTATACACTCGGCCAAGGGCAAAGCTTTGTTATACTTTATACCACTTATTGCTAACAGTTGAGCAAAAGTATGAGTTGCCTATTGAATGCCGATTTTTAACTGGCTTCAAAAAAGGAGAAGGTTATGTGTTAGTCTGTGAGTATTTGTCATTATTCTCATTTAGTATACATAGACCACGAAATTAAAAGCAATCTAAGAGTAATTAATTAAAAGGTATCAAATAAATTATTGATACGAAGCAATTTTCATTAAAGAGCAATCTCTACTATTTCGCATGTCGTTTTAAAAATGACATGTCACGTATGCTAATCTCGGTCTAAGATATATATACGTTCCAAATAAATTGAAACCGAAATTAATTAATATGCATTTCTTGCTCTCGAAAATAATCGTTTTCTGAGCAAGCGACCTGCGAACAGGGTTGCCAATGCTAACCGCATTGGCACCGCACCTAAAAATCTGACGAGAACTTAAATTATATTTAATTACATCGATAAATTATACTGCCTAATAACTAATAAGTAATAATATAATTTTTTTCTGTCATGTATTTTTGATCAAATAAATAAATTCGTGATAAAAAAATTAACTTATCGTCTGCGCTATACATAGATCCCAAAATATGTCAATGTTGATAGCTAGCGAACGATAAAAAAATAAGAGAATAAAATATCAAAATCCCTTTTATTAGTTTTAGTTAATTTTCCTCACATAAAATCGTCTTCAGAATTCTCACTTTTTGGGATTTCCTTACAGAGTGGCATTTGCCAACCCTATTGGGTAGTGGGCATCGGCAACGCGCCGGGCAGCTGCCTAGCGGCGCGCGGCGAGCGGCTAGCGAGCGCGCGCGCGTCGCGTGCCCGCCCGACCGAAAGCTCTCGAGCCCACCCGAACTTAGCCGAGCGGGAGCGAGTCACACGCACCAATTACGTAGAAAGTAATCATGCAATAATAATTATTCCAATTATTATGTCTAAGCCTCCTATTATCTAAATTTCATTATTTTAATGTTTGATTTTGTATAATTCTACGACTATCACTGGAATACTTTTAGTTCGCATTGTGCACCTATTTCACCGAAAACAATTTATAATGTGAAGTTATATCAAGCTGAAAAGTAGATGAAGTAGTAATAAAAATTGAAAATCAATACAAAATTTATTTACTGCAGTCTACAACTAAACAATACAATATTAATACAGCACGTTTACTTTATGCTCTTTTCAATACTCTACCATTGCATAGATAATAGAGATGCTCCAAGAATCAAGATGCGCATAACTTATTCGTCATCTTGTGCCATAATATCTATTCTTGATTCGCTTTTTTTAATTGTCACTTCAAGAAAAAATATAATTTGAAATAGATTACACTAGTGACTGGGCCAATGTAGTACACGGCAATACGGTCTTTTAAATTTATAGCTGGCTGGGCTGCCTCTCGAGAAAATGGTAATTGAAGCCACTTATGACTCAACTGGTTAAGTTGTATACGGCAAAATTACAGGCGTCCCATTTGAAGCATGCACATCAAATGATCGCCCCTGTCGATTGTTCGTTTCATACATGGTACAACTAGTTATCCAAACTAGAAATGCAACATAAAAAGCCGCCTCGATGTAAGGGGATGCAGCATTACCGAGCGACCGACAATTAATATAAGGAGAATTAATGAGACGCGTGGTGGTGCGCGAATATTCAGGTGTGCAGTCGGGCTCGCTAACGACAAAGACAACGGACGTATCCCTCAGCCTTCCCTTCTCTTTCATTATCAAAAATTACTATTGCGCTTCGATTCAGTGACGACGTGATCCCGGAGCCCCAAATTGTCTTTCAAATTAATATTATACTCGAAGCCCTATTTATTTTTTCGCCAAATTGTAACATGATCGAGGACGTCCTGTATAATTTCGTATGCTGCCTTTTTATTGTAGTCTAACTGCTATCGCGAACTGGTCGAGCCTACTATTTTTGCGGCGACGCTCAATAAATTCAAAGTGTAATAAATTATATTGGAAGATTTATTGCGACATAATTACACCAACTACAATTTCGTAGTTCAGTAGTGGTGGTTATGATTTATAAGCCTATTTTATCACATCAGGAAAATTAGAATATCATAAAAACTGACTAGTAAAGACTGACGTCACACGTAGCGGTTCATGATTTAAAGTGTTATCGTGAATCAGATCCTTATAATGAAACTTGATATAATATTATGAATATAAAATATTTAATATAAATATATTTTATACTCTTTAATAATGGAACTTTTAAATATATAATAGACATATTACTATAATACTATAATTTACTTTTCAAAAGTTTTTCAAATTGACAAATTTGAAAAACTTTTGAAAAGTAAATTAATTCTGAGAACTCTAAAGTACATGAGGTATGGAGGTACCTACCTACATGAAAAGGTTGATGAAGATTTGAGGACTCATAAGTCATATAGAAATAAAGTAGTAGTAATGTTTAAACGTTATTTGACTTTAGAACTCATGTTTAAACGTTAAAAATATGGATATATAATTTAAAACAATACAAATCATAAATGGTATAGTCAAAAATCAAATCAAAAACCAGGTGGACTCAAAAATCAAAGGTAAATCAAAATATTATTTATAAATTGTAAATATAGTATGGATTAGCCATTAACTTAAATGATAAATGCAACATCCTTCTTACGCCTAATTCACTCATAGTGGTATATGCGTGTATTAATCTGGTATGTTGCCTAAATTGTTGCAGATTATAATATTATAGAAAACTAAATGCGTTTGTAAGTGGGTGAAAGTAAAAACATCTTAATATACATTCTACGTCGCCATAATATCGTTATTAGTGGAGTCTGGAGTGCCTAGAGCGTAAAAATCATGCAAGCCTCCGATTTCCGTAATAGTGGATGAAAATTGAAAAGAAAAAAAAAAGGAATGTATAGCTGATAACATAAATAAGAAAGTTTACCTATTGAAAAGTTGTGCTTTTGATTTTTAAATTCTTATATTCCACTTCAGTTACACTCATAAATTTTAAAATTTTGAAGAAAACCTGCATTTCTTTCAGTTCAGTTGTGTAGCAAAAAATTAAATATATTATCATTTTTTGATTCATATCGTTGCATAAATTCCAAAAAAAAAAAAGAAAATAAGTGGAAAAAATAAATAATTTAGATTTAAAAATTAATGTTTTTGAATCTAGATGGGCATACCTCCGAATGAGTTTGTTGTGTGCTTCGGCAGTAAGTACCTGATAAATGGCGTTCCTATTTTATTTTTTGGTTTTAAATAGGAAGTTTAAACTTACTTCTTAGGCTTGATAAAGCCTTGTGTTTGTTAATGCGTAAATTTTTTTAGCTCTTACTTTATTAACTATTCCGAAAATGTGGCACAAACTTTTCACGTATATTTCGAAGAAAATCTGTATTTTATTTCTTTTGGTTAGGTTTTAACAGAATACAATTTATTTTTCATTTTTTTTTCATTAAATATATGCTCTAAAACATACTTAAAAGAAAAAAAATACAAATTAGGTAGGTTAGGTAATACAAAGAGGTAAGCATTTTCCAAACATAGGTTGCAGCATGCGTCTTTAGTATGTACGTGAGATATGTAGCAATGCAATTTTTTTTCTGGCTTTTAATAGGAAGTTTAAATATATTTCAAACGCTAGAAAAAGCCTTTCATTTGTCCATATTGTATTTAACTTTTTAGCTCTTACTTCAATAAATTCTCAACAAATGTAGCAAAAATTTTTGGTCTATTTTACACATTTTTGAAGATATTAAAACGTTTCAAAGTACTTAAAACTCATCATTTCTCTAAAAATTAAATATGCACAATAAGTGCGTGTATTACACTTTTCTATACAATCCTGAAATCCGCCCAAACCCTTTTATCTTGGTTACGACGAGCGTTAATCTCTAAAAACTTTACAAAAATCTTACTTATAGTTTTATTTAGCTTAGCAAAGCAAACTTTCTTTTTAAAAATTGTGTTTTCGGCTAATTTTCTATGTAAGCAATCTGAGTCATTAAATAACAGGAAAAAGAAAAAAAAATCTTGACTGGTTTTATATGGTGAAATATTAATTTTTAATTAAATAACTAAAAAATTTTTGGTAAACTTTGCAAGTTATAGTATAAAAAAGAAAATGACACCTAAAAAACAAAAATCCATTCACTATTACAATTTTCGGAGGTTAAAACCTCTGGGCGCTGCACTATATAGTTATTATGGTTAGGTTAAAAAATCTAAATGACATGATAAAAATGTAAGGTTATAAAGTGACTAGCAGTTGATTTCACAAAAGAATTGAAATTTTCTGCATGATTCTGGCTTATATAGGAAAATCAACTTTTTGCGTTTTTTTATATATGTATCTCAAATAGAGAATACGAAACCCTCATATTTTCTAATTCTTTTTACCATTTAAGGTTCATGCTCAATAATGTTTGTAGGAACAAAAAGTTATTATGTAATTTTTAACCGACTTCCAAAAAGGAGGAGGTTATATGTTCGGCTGTGGAGATTGTTTTTTTTATTTTTTTTTTGTATGTTCAACGATTACTCCGCCGTTTGTGAGCCGATTTTCAAAATTTTTGTTTGGTTCTATTAGGTTTCCCTCCAATTTGGTCCCATTTTCACAAAAGTGGTGATCTGATGATGGGATCCATGAGTAATCGAGGGAACTCCTCAAAATTTATATGGAAACATTTGGTGATTTTGGTTTTATGAGAAGTATCTTAAACATATGCTACCAAAACGCAAGATTTTGCACCAAGGTATACTCCTACTATATCTCCGGATTCCTTATAGATACAAGTTTGGGGGTTTAGGCGCTGTTTTAAGAACTGAAAGCATATGCTACTATGCAAATCATATTCATCATCATCATCATCATTACCACGTCAGGGTCACCAGTTTCACATGGTTGTATATGGATACATCATACAATATGCCCCCACTGGCCCCCACAACACCATAATTACATCATCACGTTATGTCCTTATAATAATTCGTACTTTTCATAGCGATTTTAATAAAAATATAATGTTGTTTCAAAATAAATGATTCAAGTTCTAAGCGACTTATGTACCACAAAATTGAACATAACAAAGTCAACCTTAACTCCAGAGCGTAAGGCACACATTTGACATTTGTTCTGAGATTCGAAAGAAAAAAGAGAAGTAAGTTGCTTCGATAGGTTTTTATTAACTATTATTAACTAGTTTAACTATTAATAACCCATCAATCCCCAAGCAGCACCCGGCTGCCGCATAACAATTAAAAATCTATTGTGTCTGCGATTTCCACGATCGAGATAATAAACGTAGAATATACGCGATGGTTTACTAAAAAGAGTGAAATTATTATTTTTAACAAAAAATTAAAACCAACTTCCAAGGTAAAAACAATAATAACATCCTTATTATATGAACTAAAAAGTATTAAATAATTTTTCCTATATAATAGTGCTTTTTTCCGAATTCGGCTAAACTTCAACTATTTCTGTACTCAATCTTCATCATTTTGAAGTCGGTGCCAGTTCCAAAAGTTTCAAATACCTATTCTGTCAGAGAACTGAAGATTCAGCTATATCTGGTACCGACTTCAAAATGATGAAGATTGAGTACAGAAAAAGTTGAAGTTTAGCCGAATTCGGAAAAAGGCACTATTAGATAGGAAAAATTACTTAATACTTTTTAGTTCATATAATAAGGATGTTATTATTGTTTTTACCTTGGAAGTCGGTTTTAATTTTTTGTTAAAAATAATTCATAGATCTACTTCAAATTTTGCTTCATAGTTTATATTAAATTGATGTTATGGGTGGGCATCAAGATTCAGGAAAAAAAACATATTAATAAGAATTTAAATTTATTTTCTAGTATTCACAACCAAGACGGTGGATGATGTTGTGTAATAATAACTTTTTCTTATAATTATAACAATATAATTATGTACTTAGCCTTAAGAGTATTAGGAATCTGTCTTAGGGTGCTAAAAGCTGCTTAGTGTTACATCATAGTCTTTGTTTCAATATTATAGAATAAAGGCACAAACATTACATCTACTTCGACATCCGAAACCGCTAACACTTTTATTGCATTCTTAAAACTAAGATTTTATAAATCTTTAGATACTTATTATACTTAAATCTAATGACTAGATAACAATAACGTGTCTAAAAATCTTATCATAAAATATTAGGCTATACAAGGCACAGCGAATTTAAGTCTTCTAAAGTAAACTAAATGCTTAAGTGGAACAATGAAAATCATTTCAGTCTTGATGTTGCTATTTCATTGACGTATGAAATGTAAGCAGAATGTTCGATCGTCGTTCAGTCGCGGGAATGCTCCGTGGCGTCGTTATACTCTACCATTATCCCCTCTCATTAGGAATATACTGATTGCGCTTAATTAGAGGTTCTCTCTGAGACTCTGTCGTTCGAGCGTTCGGGTACTTCTTGAAGCGAATACTCGTTTTTTTCACAATCAACAAGCCGCGTAATGGCTGCAATTCCTTTGCCATAAATCACGGTACCTGAGAAAAAGAAAAGTTCCGTTAATAAAGTTCACGTTTGCGAAACAACCTATGATCGAAGACCTGCGATATTTCCATTTAAATTCGACTGACGTAACCAGATGTTTGCGTAGCAAATATTGTAACACGTGTGCTTCCCCACCGCCCCATATTTCCTCTTGAGATTTCGACTTCCGGCACGATAAATTAATCGCCGACAAAGTGTTTTTTCTCGAAGTTTTCGATGGCGCTAACAAATTTTATGCAATTCCCGTGAAGGACCATATGGCTGAACGTGCGTTGACAGCCCTCATTGACCGGATACCTCGTGTAGATCCGAGATAAAACCAATTTAAGAGGGAATATTGAGAAACCTGTTTCCACTTGTAGAAAATCAGAGCAATACTCTATCATGTTATTTTGTAATATTGACCACTTTTTATGTGTGACTCAAGTAGGAGCCGCGGCGCCCAAGATCGTTACAAGTAATCGATGCCCTGCTAGTACTATAAAAAATATAGAGCTGGTTCCATATAAAATTCTAAGTCTGCGGATAAAATATAACCTGCATCCACGTCGGTGTTAAAAAATATTATCAAAGGACATTTCGGATTTTGCTTTTGTGCAATATTCTTTTGTGATGTGATTGAACAAAGAGTAGATAGTGAATAGGACGATTCAGTGCGCAACTATAATAGATCGTGTTTACTTTTTGGCTCGTAAGCCAAAAGGCCTAAAATCTTCTTTGGAATCGTGCAATATAAAAGCATAGACCTGACCCGGTAGGTAACCGTGACTAACGAATAGGACAAAAAGCTTAGTTATGTTTTTTATACCTGAGTTTTTGCTCCTACGCCGATTTTATTCAGTATGATATTATATATAAAGTTACGTTACGTTACGTCCCGAATTATTCAAGGTTATACATATTATAGTGTAAATAAAGTCGCGACAAAAGTAAATAAAATGATATCAGTAATACTCAACACTAACTCTGTCAACAAGCTTTTATCGATACCAAGGGATTCGTTCAAGTTTGACGATCAATCTTATCTGTTTAAAGTTAAATTTAATCATGCTCTTAACGGAAATAAACGATAAAATTCAAGTTAAGGCACACGAGTAAAAATAATAATATTTTACATATTACAGACAATTCAATATAATATATTTAACTGGTTCAGTTTAGCTATTATGAAAATATGTATAGTTAAAGTAAAATTAATTATAGTGGAAAGCTAACCTCAGGTCATTGCTGCTGCCACCACGATATGGCGTCGAGCAGCTCCTCGTCTTCCGGACTCATGGGCTCGTAGGTATCGTGGCAGTTCTGTCCGATCGAACCCTCCGACACGAGAGAAGGCGCCGGCGAGTGCGACTCCTCGGACGACGGCGGAGTCTGCGGGCCGTTCGACACCAGGCTCAGACCCATCTGCGACTCCGAGCATCCCTCGTCGCTCTCGTCCAGCAACCTCTTCAAGCTCCTGATGTACTCGACGGCCAGCCTCAGAGTGTCGACTTTGCTCAGCTTGCGGGACGACCCTCTCCCTCCGGCGAGAGCCGCGGTGACGGCCGAGGGAATGTGTTGGCGGAGAGCAGCAAATCCATTGTTAACTTGTTTCACTCTGTTCCTTTCTCTCGCGTTCCTCCGGGCCACCGAGGCGGGCTGACTCGGGTAAGTCTGGAGATAGGTCTTCTTCTTGCATCGGTTCGTGTCGACGGGGGCCGGCGCCAGACGTCGGGGCACGGTCTGGAGCTGAGTGAGTTTTTGGCTAACACCGAGATTCTGATAGGGGTGGACGGCCGCCATCGGCATCGCGTAAATAGTAGTCGATAAAACGGAGACGAGCGCGCGTGTGCGTGCCGCGGAGGTCGGCGGTGGATTGGCGGAGGTGGCGCACACCCCCGTCACTAAGTAGCGCGGCGACGCGCGGCGGTGGGGCGCGTGCCGTGCGCGCGCGCAAGCACGGGCCTATGGATCCCCTCCCCGAACCCCGCTGCGCCGCGCCGCCGCCGCCTGCTACTCGTAGAGCGCCGCGCCGATCAAAATACGCCGGCTCTTATTATGCCATAGACTCATCGGACTACTCGCCGCGGCTATTGTGCACGTTGTTGCACATAATTATTATCCATTACCTTGTTCGGAAGGAAAGTTGTTTTGTATCTATTCGAGACTCATTACGTTCAATGGATGCTGTAAAATATTTGAGGTTGCGATTATGCATGTAAACTAGCTACGTGTCATATTACGTAGCTTTTATGGAATGCTGTAATAGCGAAAAAAGTTTATAAGAAAAATTTAGAACTTCTCTATAACATAATTGGCACTATTAATAAATTGTACCTTATTATACACCATAACATTAATCTTTGACGCAAAATAGCCAGGTATTAAAGCTATTAAAGCTTCGCTTAAACTTCACAATCTACGAGCTTTCGGGCAGGTGTTTGAGGCCGTGAAGTGGTGAAGTGACTAATTCGAATATTGTCCATGTCTATTTTGTCTATTTTCCAACAAGAAAATTTTGTAATATCGAAAAATTATGCAACTTGCCTTAATTTATAAGACTCTTTCCCCTGAAATCTTACACTTCCAAAATTCATAATTAGTACAGTAAACATACAAAGTAATACAACAATTATTATTATTGTAGGAGCATTTCATGTTGAGAGTTAACGTGACGAGTTTTAAGTTATGAAGTTAATTTTAAAATTTGTAAATATGAGCTTGGTGGTAATTTTATTTGTGCACGTCTGAATTTAGCCGTTCAGAGTTATTTTACTTTGGGGTTTTTGAGAGTGATCCTTAAGTAATCAGTATAAAGCTCCTGTCGGAGGTAAATGAAGGCCGAACGTCGCTGCGGCAGCAGGTTGGCAGGTGCGCGTGCGCCGGGCGTGCGACACCGTTTCGAGCGTTCGGCACGTGACGAAAACGACACAATTTCACGTAAGATTTCGGAGTTCAGAAATTTGAAACTGAAATCACTCGAAAACCTTTTTCGATCGAGATGTCAAGCTCAGTCTACTGTCTAGACGCTTCTAGAGTAAAACTAGATTAAGATTAAATGATCACGTATTATCTGTTCTTTTAAACTTCTCGACTCGAATCGTTCATTTGGAATTATTGATCTCCACGCACTCTATTTTCGTAAGCGCAATTTAGATTGATTGACAGCTGAAAATCCATAAAGTAAACCATTACTATACGTAGAAGACGCGTAGAATACGTATATCAACGTTACATTATAATTATTATTTCATACGTTCATGAGTTTAAGAATTTGTTTGAATTCTTTCTAAATTTTAATGTTATAAAATTTTATATCTTCTGAAACGGGTAAAATGTATTATTTTGTGTTACATAGTTTATCGTTGATCTTAAAATTATTAATTATGAATTTTGAATTATTAATTTTGACAATCTTTGTTTTTTATAAACATAAACGGCATGTTTCAAACTATTATAAATCTAAAATAAGAAAAATAGTATTTTAAAAAGATAAAACCTACTTCAAAATTGTACGTAAATAAGAATTAAAATTTTAATTGTAATATCTCAAAAACTACTGAACCGATTTTGATGAAACTTGCAGTATTCCCTAAGTTGAACAATACCTAGTACTTACGTTTACAATAAAAAAAGAGTTGTATTTCCTTGTATTTGTTATTATTGTAAGATATCTAACACAAACATAAAAAATACATACATACATATATGTATACATACATACACTTTTGAAATTTGGCACGTTTGTTCAGAAGCTGATATAGAGTCTAAAGATATAGATTTAGATATAGAAAACTGCCCAGTTTT